>OY796890.1:41220905-41820905 GCA_963680785.1 Diplosoma virens | reverse complement strand
AATCAACAAAAAGATCTGCATTGATCCAACCAGATCTGGTTGCTCTTCTGATACACCCAGGTGGACCACCACAAATAAAGTGTTTCCTGTATCGCACTCGTGGGAAGATCAGCATAGGAGCCAAAGCATGCCCTGAAGCACATACTGCATAAAGCACAGTGACAAGCTCGCCTCTTTCACTGGATGTTATAGAACCCACACTCTTAGTTCCACTGGCAGTGACAGCCTTTTTTAGATTTTGAACGGTGGTTACACCAGTTTCATCATCAATTAAAAATTCGATCTGGAGTAAAATGATGTGTATCTAACGTAACACCAAGGTTGTCAAAATACTTCTTGACATTGTGATAATTAAAAACCACTGCACGGCCAATAGATGTGGCTTCTGGAGTTCTAATTGAAAGTTTATGTCTCTGTTTGAATCCTTTCCACCACTGTTTTCAAGCTTTCTTACTTATTTCCCAAGAATGGGGAACAGATAATTTATTTGCGGCAGCAAATTGGAAAGCAAGTTCTTTGCATTTTTCAACTGATAACCCAAAGAACATATCAGCCAAATGCACTATGTGAGACGATAACTGTTGCTCCATTTCCAGAGTAAAAATTTGATTTTTTAAAGCTGTTGCTTGATATCCAACTACACAATTTGGGTCTGCCTCCTTTTTTTTTTATATACCTTATTAATGTCATTTTGTCAACATTAAAATTGGCAGCAGCTTCTCGATAATAACTACTTTCTTCTGTCACACATTTAGCTGCTCTTTTTAACACATCCAGCAAAGATCGAAAACGTCGATTAGTTTTTCTTTTATGCTTAAACAGCATACTGTACATATACAGGTATAGTTGTAAAATTACTGTAAAGAGTTAAATTAGAAAGAGTTTTATGTTGATAAAGAAAATATTAACAAAATGTCTAAAATCATATGAAAAATTTGTTAGTTTATAGCTGCTATCAGCAACATACAATAATCACTGTAGAATTATACCAGAAGATAAAACCAGTAAATGAATTCTATTATGAGGCATACAACCACTAATTAAATGCTTTATACATTTTTTATAATTTTCCATGTTTCAAACACCAAAAAAGTTTAACATCTAATTCTCACCATGTTTTTTTAATATTAAAGGAGATTTGATACACTGTATTAAATCTCCTTCCATAGACTGTCTTAAATCTCCTTATTAGCACTTTTTATAAAAATTTGACAACCAACATTCTAACAAAAGTAATTTTAAAGGAACAACTTTGCTGATAAACAACTTAATCTAGCAACAATTATTCAAACATATTGTCAGCTTTCTTACCTTTTTCTTTAGTTCAGCAGTCAAGCTGAAATTTAGGACACAAATTTTACAAAAAATTTATAAAAACAAATTTTCTTTATTGTTGTTTAGTAGTTCAATCTAATTATCTTTACTTGTAGCCCGGATAAACTTTTTTGACATTCTTTTTCATGTGGTGGCGCTAATTAGCTAAAGTTTATTTTATAGAATCCAGTAGGGGGGGTGTATCAAATCACCTGCCATATCAAACCACCCTCCTTTCCCCTACATAATTATGCCTGGCTGGAGGAGTACGAACTTGGGGGGATGTACAAATGCTATGATTTAGTTCGTACTATTGCAATGATGGATTGAAATTGAACAAAAATCTGTTAAAACAAAAAAAATTGCTGTTGGGGTAGTATATAGGCATCCCAAACAAAATTTTCCGGAATTTCAAAAGTGTGTTTCAGACACCATATCAAAGCTTGAAAATGCAAAATATGAATATATCATTTGTGGAGATATTAATATAAATTTACAACTTATTAATTCCAACAAAAATATTGCTACCTATTCTGAAATGTTACAATCTATTGGATGTGAAATTCTTATTAATAGCCCAACAAGATTTTCTTTAAATAGCAAACCATCTCTACTAGATCACATTTATACCAATAATGTAACATGTGATAAAATTTGTGGCATATGTTTGTATCATGTATCTGATCACTTACCTGTGTTTGTAATTATGAAAAAATGTAATTATGCATATTCCAACAATTCTATGGCATGTGCTAGATGCATGAGAAATTTTAACTCAGAAATATTTTTGGAAGACCTTCAAACTATATTTGAAACTGAAGAAAATAATCTATTACAAAATGATCTAAATAATAATTTTGAAAGCTTTATATCCTCATTCTTAGAAGTATTGAATAAGCATGCACCATTAAAACAACTCTCACGAAGAGAAAAAAAACTTTCTTTGAAGCCTTGGATAACCAAAGGAATATATAATTCCATTAAAACAAAAAATAGATTATTTAGAATATGTTACAAACATGGAGATTTCAATAAAATAGCCTTTTACAAAACTTACTGCAATAAATTAACACATTTAAAGAGAACTTCCAAAATTCAATATTATAACAAACTATTTAATGAATGCAATAACAATAATTCAGAAACATGGAAATTAATTAACACACTAATAACCAAAAAAGCAAAATCCGCTCATAAAATTATTCCTGATAAAATTTCAATCAATGAACAGTTATTTAAAACTAATAGTAATGAATTTGCTAATGTAATAAATGATTATTTTACAAACATAGGAAATAAAATGGCTGCTAAAATACCTCCTTCAAATGTTAATTATACAGATACATTGCAACAAAATATATTATGTAGTTTTGTAATTGATGACATTGATGATGTAGAAGTAATGAATAGCATACATTCTTTAAAAACTAAAGCAAGTCCTAGACTACATGGCATAACTGCCAAATACTTTAAGATATCTAATACAGTTGTTAGTCCTGTGCTTGCAAAATTATTTAACAAATGCCTCCAAGAAGAAAATTTTCCTGATACACTAAAACAATCACAAATCATACCAGTACCAAAAATAAATTCTCCAACTGCTCTTACAGACTTTAGACCTATTTCATTGTTACCTACAATCTCCAAAATTTTTGAAAAAATTTTATATAACCGTATGATAAGCTATTTAACAAAATACAAAATTTTAAGTCCATGTCAATATGGCTTTCTAACAAACCATTCAACTGAATCTGCAATTACATCAATATATGACCAATTACTGAATAATTTGAACGAAAATAAATTCACATGCTCAATTTTTTTGGATTTAAGTAAGGCATTTGATACTGTGAATCATGAAATATTACTTGGAAAGCTTTATCGATATGGATTTCGTGGTAAAATATGGAAAATGTTACAATCCTATTTATCAAACAGAAAACAATGCACAAAAATTGGACAAGCAATTTCAAGATTTACAATTGTACAATGTGGTATTCCACAAGGGTCATGTCTTGGTCCATTGTTATTTTTAATTTATATTAATGATTTACCAAATGCCACTAAATGTCAAACTACATTATTTGCTGATGACACTAACCTTCATATTTCAAATAAAGATCTAACTATTCTTGAAAACAAAGCAAATAAAGAACTTAAAAAAATAGATAATTGGATGAAATGCAATAAACTATCCATAAATTACTCCAAAACATCATATATGATAATCTCCAATAAATGTCTAAAATCTTCTGCTTTCAAAATCAATATCAATAATACTGAAATTAAATGTGTAGAATATGTAAGATACCTTGGAATCTTACTTGATAATAAACTGAGTTGGAGATCTCATGTATCTAGCTTATGCAATAAAATTTCAAAGGTATGTGGTATTTTTTATAAATTAAGATATTATGTTCCTTTATGTACCTTAAGAATTGTGTATTTTTCACTAGTACAGTCTTATTTGCAATATTCTTTAATTAACTGGGGACGTGCCAATAAACAAACAAACAAACAAAATTTTTTTATTTGGCATAACCATAGCATGACATATTAACAACTAACAAACTTTTTAATTAGAACAAAATCTAACTGATTGAGAATTGTGCATGCAAGTTACACCATGGAGGCATCGAAAGAACCATACGGTTATCAAAGTCGAGGTGCCTCCATTTTTTCATGTAGTAACATGAAGTTAATTTGAAAAAGGCAAGAAATACTGGATATGAAATACTGGTGCTGATTATAAAAGAAATAATAATAAAAAAAACAAAAAAAAACAAAACAAAATATAAACAAATATAAGCAGAGAAAGAAAGCATACAACAGATACAATAATTCTAAAGTAATATTATTTATTCTAAAATTATGAGACATTTTGTGCATATTCCAACTAGATGAGGTTAAATTTTTGATTTTTTATCCAACATACAAGAAATAACACTTTAGTACTCTATTAATATTTCCATATTAGTTGTTTTTTATATTCTTTTTTGAAAGAAGTAAAAGAAAGAGATTTAATTGAATTAGGTATTTTGTTCCACAATATTGCTCCTGCATATTGAATTGATTTTTTTCCAGAATTAGTTTGGATTTGTGAGATATAAATACTCTCATTTTTTGCTTGTCTAGTCGAGTGGTTATGAATTTCTCTAGACTTAGTAAATAAAACTCTACATTGTTGTGGTTTTCCATTATTGATAATTTTGAACATGAGTTTACCTACTTCCAGCTTATGTATGTCTTCTAATTTAAGGATATTTTGTGCTTTATAGACAGGAGATAATTTTGTTCTATAACTACAGTTAGCTAGGATTCTTAGTACATTGTTATGTAAAGTATTTAGAGGTTTCATGTAAAAAGCATCAGCAAAACCCCAACTGGTTATGCCATATTGAAGATGAGAATAGACAAGAGCATAGTATAGCATTCTTGTGGTTTTTTCATTAACATAATGCCTAATTTTACATATCAAACCAATAGATTTTCGCAAATGTTGTGTTAGGTGATTTATGTGATATGACCAATTCATTTTGTCATCAATATATACTCCCAAGTATTTTACATGATCAGAACGTTTTATTTCTATCTTATTTATAGATACATTAAAATTCCTGTTTTTTATCTTACCTTTTTTTGTAAACAATAAGTATGTTGTTTTATTGTAATTTAGTGATAATTTGTTGTATCTTAGCCAATTTTCAATTAAAGCTAGATTTTGATTTACTTGTTGTTGTAATTTATTTAAATCATATCCTGTCATCATCAAGAGAGTATCATCTGCAAATAATGTTGTTTTAAATGAGGAAGCTAGTGGCATGTCATTAACATATAATGAAAACAGTAGTGGTCCAAGTACTGATCCTTGTGGGACACCACAAGTTATAGATTCAAGGCTTGAGATAGTACTGTTAATACAAGTGTATTGAAGTCGATTAGATAAGTAGTTGTTTAGTAAGCATAGTGGGGTCCCCCTTATGCCATAACAATTCTTTAATTTATTTATTAGTAATGCATGGTCCACAGTATCAAATGCCTTTGAGAGGTCTAAAAATACAGAGCAAGTGTAAAAGCCTTTGTCTTTATTTAGGAGAATGTTATTGCAAATATTTGATATTGCTAGGGAGGTAGAATAATTTGGTCGAAATCCAAATTGACAGTCAGATAAAAGTTGTTTTTTTTCAATATAGTTATTTAATCGAGAAGAGATAATTTTTTCAAAGATTTAAATAATAGTACGATTAATAAAAGTACGATTACAAATAAAAGTACGATTAGTCCTTTAGAAAAATTACAAAAAAAGATTATTAGAATTAGTTTGTTTTACCATAAAAGAAATGCAATTGGAAATCTTTTTGCCAAATTTCATGTGCTAAAACTTACAGATTTGTATAAATTAGAATGTGCTAAATTTATGTACAAATTTGAAAATGGTTTATTACCTATCTCCTTTAACAATTATTTTACCAATTTAAAATCTATTCATCCATACAATACACGATATAAAGTAAAAAGTAAATTTTTTCTTCCAAGATTCCGCACAAACTATGGTAAAAAAACACTTCAGTATGTTGGAATACAAATATGGTCTGAAGTTCCTCAAGAAATTAAATCTCGGACTTATGTTTCATTTAAAAAAGAATTTAAAAAACTATTAATGAAGTCTTATGATATATGATGAGATTAATAAATGTTTACTTATTTGTTAACCCATAAAATTTTTTTTTTTTTTTTATACTTTTTTATGTGTTGATATAGATTGTGAAATATAGAATTTGGATTGCTTTTTTTTATTTATTTATTTATTTATTATTATTATTATTTGCTTAGGCCTATGTTTTTTTTTTTCGTTATTCTTTTTTTTCTTTTCTGTAATTGTTTATTCATTAGTTTAAATATAAAATTTGGGTTGTGGCTGACTAGGTGACCTTTGATGGTCTTTCGCTGCAACCCTGTTGTAGTATTGCTCAATATTTCTATTATTTTGTGTTTTTTTGTTTTTGTTTTGTATTTAAATGGCAATCTACAATGAATAAACAAAGATTGATTGATTGATTCACTATTGCGTCACAATATCGTTTGTCTGTATAATTGTTTTCTGCCTTATATCGTTTGTCTGTACAGTTGTGTTCTGACTTAGTAAGCGCTAGTTCAGTAAGCTTAAGCTCTAGTTTAGTAGCGTGTTTAGTTTTGAGTCATGTTGTTATTTATTCTTTTATTTTGCAGACAAACGATTTCGTTATTTTCGTTTTGTATATTAAATTATATCATTCCGAAAATGAGTCACGTTCTTTTAAAAACAGCTGATTGATTGCTACAAGAACCGTAGTTACAAAGACTAGAAAGCAAATACAGTCGACCCCGCTTATTTTAAAAAACATTTACGTCTCTTCGCCATTTTGAAAACAAAATCAAATAACAGCGTAACGAAGTGTGAAACCGTCAAAATGCAAGACAAAAAGTATGGGTTATTAAGCGAGGTTTTGGGTTTATAGGGCGAATTTTTTATTACAGGAATAAATGTAGTTGTCACGAATAAGGCCCTTTTTGAAACCAAAATACTCTGAGAATTATTTGTATCGCATGGTTTTATATTAATGCTAAGTCAACATAAGAAATATTCGGAATTTTGATTAATACATTCATTTGCTTGTGACGTAATAATGTTAATTATTTTGTCTTGTTATTTTTCTAGTAAATTCTCATTGTTCCTTGTTTAATTTAGAATTTTCTAGCTCTCTTTCGTTTTTACTCGTATAAGAAAAAAAATTCTAGAATGTTATGAGAATTGTATAAAAGGCGATAATTTTTGAAGTTATTCTTTCGAGAATGTAAATTCAAAATTCGAGATTTGTGATTCAGTGTAAAGTTGTAATTGTGAACATAGTCGCTATATATATAGTCTGGAAGCTCAATAGGAAATCTTGTCGATGTTGTCGTTGACAGCGCCACCTAGTAACGGTGTAACACAAAATAAGTCAGTCAAGTTACATGTTAAAATGAAATGGGCAATTATTAAATTATGCTCGTGAATTGAAAAGAATATTGATAAATGCATATGTATATTTTTGCAGTTTTATGTTTAAATGCATTTTTTTCTTGTTAGTAAGCTAAGTTTTCATGTTTTTGTTACAAAAAAGGAGATAAGGCGGCTTAATTTTTAACATTGTGCAGGAGTATATTTTCCAATATTAAGCTTAGAAATTTGTCAGAATATATGCTAAATATTAAAATAAAAATTTCAATCGTTTTTGAATAAATTTTTGCATTTGAAATAATATTGACATGAGTTTTTAGAATAATTTGTGTTAAAAAAAAATTAGTCCTGAAATTTCATTTAGTTACAAATTATTTATTTCCCTGCTTAATATGTCAGGTTTGCTTAATTTAATTGCTTTTACTTTAGGCTATTGGTTGAAACTGATTGCGATATATAATCTAAATTGTTTAAAATCATGGTTGAAAACAATGATTTAATGGATTTACACCAATTACTTTCCATGGATGTAAGTGAAGTTTTTATTCTAATTGATGAACTTCCATCAAACAGTAATGTAAGTACATCCAATACAGTTACATTATTTCATAAGACAATTCTGTATGTAATTCACATCAAAAATGAAATCAAGAACCAATTTTTTATGCTGATATATCTAAATATACCTTGCAGTTCTAAAACAATTAGGCCTATAAAATAGTTTAGTGATTTTGTATATATATATAGATATATTACAGGAGTGAATTGATCTTCCTTGCAGAGTGCTCAATTACTTTTAATTAACCACCTGATGATTCTATAGGATGAAACAGACTTCTGTGGTGTTATAACAGTAATTGAATAAATTTTATATTACATATATATATATATATATATAAACCAGTAATGTTTCACTTTGCCGGTACAGTGCTCAATAACACATGGTTAGAGCAAGTATATTAAATTTATTTAACACTACACTATATAAGTTAAAAGCACAACAGTCTGTTTCATCTTTAGAATCGTCAGGTGTTTACTTATTCAAATAGAATTAAAAGTAACCACCTGATGATTCTAAGGATGAAACAGACTGTTGTGGTTTTTAAACAGTGATTAAATAAATTTCGTATTAAATTGCTCTGATTTTTTCATTGAGCACTCTGCAAGGAAGATCGATTTACTCTTGCAATATATATAGGCCTGTATGTATATATACATATAATTAAATTTCAGACCACAAAATTTATTTTAGCATTAATTATATTTTAGCATAATTAGAGTTTAAATAAATTCTCTAAGTGGCTCTTGTAATTTAATTTATTTACTGCTCAGAGTTTTCATTGAGCTCTTTATTGCCAGTCTTTCCACTTCTACTATATATATATTTATATCATCTACTTTATTTATATGTAAAGTTTATTTGGTAGTCATTATGGAAAGTACTTTGCTATGATTATAATGCAAAATAGAGGACATTACCTGCAATCAATAATAATCATGAATGTTGCAAAACTGTTAATTTGCTACTTCCTTTTTTTCTTTATTGGTTGTTACTGTATTTTCAGGAATCAGAGTGTGATCATCAGCCTTTGCCAGATTTTGATATTGCTGAAATTGTGCAAACAGTTATTAATGAAGTGAAGATTTCTAATTCAAATGCCAACTTTAAATTTTTCATGGACCATATTGTTCCTGATATTGAGTTGTTTATATATAAAACAGGACAAACTAGATTGAAAATGTATGCTACTACTTTGCAAAAGTTTTACACTTCAGGGACGAATCTACAAGAAGCTGACATAAAGCGCATTTTAAAAGCTGTAGTTACCAAAATCCTTTCAAAAATAGATGTTTTGGATGGAAAATTTTCGCAAGAAGTTTTTCTTACTGACACAGACAAGTCAATTGTGTTTTATCTTGCTGGGGCTGTTTTGAAGTGGGGAATAACGAAATTTAAAGGTGAAGAAAGAAGCTACTGTCAAAGTCATACTTCCTCAGAATCCTCAGACTTTCCTGAAGTTTATCATTTTCGCTTTCTTACAACCAACAGGGGTTTGATAGTTCCAAATTTAATTTTTTACGATTTGATTTTAGACTGTGAAAAAGAACTGCGAAAACAGCGGTGTCTTCGTAGTGTTGATGTTAGTACTATTGTTAACGCTCTTAAGCAAAAACATTCATTTTTTGCTGGCTTACATCCGGAAAACGCAGCTACTGCTAGCAGTTTGCTGCAGCGCTATATTCGACTGCGATGCCACATTTCCTGTAAGCACAAACTGCAATTTTACCAAATCACAAAAAAATTAAGTTTGGCACAAAAAAACGGAAGTATTCGCCGAGCTTTAAAGCGTAGTTTTCCAAAAAAGTAAAGCGTTATACTCGTTGATTTGTAATTGTTTTTTTTTTCCTATCTTTCAAAAGAGAAAAAAGTTTACTCTAAAAAATTAAATATACCTGTAAAAATAATTGCAACTCAAAAGGTAAACTTTTTAAATTGTCAATTTGCTTCAACAGCCTACTTATACACTATGCTCGCAAAAAGTTAGTCTACTTCTTCAATACTCGTTTGTGTTGTTTTCGTCCATTCATGTTTTGCTACTAAATGAGTAAAAAAAGTTTTTATTCTGAAGTGAGTTTCTTAACTTCAAGCTTCCATTGGCTTTATTAAAAAAACTGCTGTATTTGAAATTTTGCTTCCCCCTGAAAACAGGTCAGCGGACGTCTATGCTAGCAGGCATTTATAGCTGACTAAATGCGCTTGATAATAAGTACTGTAGCTAAATATTAAGTTAAATCTAGCAAAATCATATATGCACGCAATTTCTCTGCTATTGTAAACTATTTGCGGTAGTACTCGTTTGCTTTATTTGTTGTGTCGGGTACCGTAGAGTGCCTATTTACCCGCTTTATCTGCATTAGTTTTTTTATATCGCATAGATTTGTTAAACATCTCGTTTTTGCAGCAATACCAATAAATCCTGATATTTATTTAAACATTTGAGCTATGATACTAAATTCAAGTACAATACAGTTTATTTTTTAATGCACAACTTGCGCAGAAACAGGGCATGCTGAACCTTATTGTAATTAACAAAGTTGTTTAAGCAAAATATAGAAAAATGAGTTTGCAGACAAAAGCGAAAGGTTGTAGCTATTATCCCCCTTAGCATCCAAGAACCAATAAACAACAATTATTCGACATGAACATTAGAGCCAGCAATGTGCGTATGTTTCAATATGTCCAAGTATCTTGAATTGCTCGCAAAGTCTCGAACGGTGGGAGCATCGTGACGTCTTCCTCTTTGGCGCTGATGCCCAAAGTATGATTCTAATGGATCTTGATTAATTCTTCGAGCGAGAACATATTTTGCGCCGGCGTTTAATGAAGATTTGATAATAGCGCTCATAGAGAAGCACGCCACAAGTAGCCCTTCTTCAGTTTTCTGAGTTAGGAACATTTTTTTTCGGTCTACGTTGCCCACAAGAGGTCGATTGTCGACAACTTCTTTCCACTTCCTAAGATACGTGGGAAAATCGTTCTCCAGCCATTGCAAACGTGGATCATTAATGTCAGAATAAGGCTTTCGCATTTCCTTGAAATTTCTGTTTTGAAAACCTAAAAATAAAAAAAAATACAAAACATAGTGCACGCAATAGAATAAGGCAAACAAGCTAAAACTTTTAAACAACCTCAGTTGTTGGAGAGTAAGGCTTCTATTTATTATAAACCCAAACCCAATTGCAAAAGTTTTGCTACGACGTTACATTCAACGTAACAAATCAAACGAAAAACATTAACATAAAATCTAAAAAGTACCAACCTCCGTTCATGCAATCGAACCATTTATCGATAGAAAGGATAAAAGTCGATAAGGCAGGATAACCTTTTTGTTGTAATGCCAAACCTGAAAACAAGTATAATTTAGACAAACTAGAAATATTAAGCACAAATAATGCCGGCTTCAATCATACCTACTGTTTCCGACATTGTTTGCGCAGCAATTGCGACATTCATTTTTTCCCAAGAATTTGGAGTGGCATGCTTCTCTGTGAGCTTATGGTACAACCGTAACTCGCCACGAGAAAGATCCTCCTAAAAATCAATCGAACATTTGATATAAATAAATATTCTTGAAGTGGCTGATAGCTTCTACGAAATACCCGAATAAGATCTTTAAGCGGTTGCATCCAAATATCTCAGTCATTCCACAAGCTTTTGTTAGGATTAATCAAATTGTTGCGACATGACTTTAATGTGTGTGGAGGGTCTGGTAAGAAATAAATGTATCTAGAAAACAAAAAAATCTAAGTACTATGCGTTACGAAGCAACAACAAGCTACGTTGCCTGTCGGGATTCAGCGGATTTTTCATGCGAAAAGGTACATCATCATCTTCATTGCAAAATAGCTTCATTACCGTTCGATTTGCAGAAAGACCATCAACTGTAAAAATGTTATATAAAATGATTTAGCTGATAAATAGTATAAAACCAACAATTACGAATACGTTTAATAGAACAACAACAATTAAACATTTTGCCTAAAATGCAAACGCTACAAAAAAAAAAAAGAAATGGACACTTATGGAATGTAAATTTGCTATACATAATGTAGAAATAAAAAATACTAATAATAAATTCAAGAAACTACAATTAACAACTACATTTATTTAAAACTTACACAGAAGACCCGTGATAATGCATGAAGTCTGAAACGGAATTTCTATGAGTACATCAACAAGCAGATGAAAAAGCTCACTGCAGTTTATGTTTTTGGTGGGGTAAAAAGCAACGACGCCATCTATGTTGCTGTTTGTAATTCCTATTAAATAAACGTGTTTAGTCAGCATTTCAACAAAAGAAACTTGCACCAAACCATGATCACCTCTTAAAAAAAAAGCTATCATATTTGAAGCAATTGCGTCGGATGATTTCGATAAGCTTGTAACAGCTTCATCGTCGAAGTCAACGTAGCCGACAATTTTACCGGAAGCAGAGCAAAACGCTAGCTCTTCTGAAAATCAATCACATTGCACGTAAGATTATGCAAGTTCTTTTAGCGATGTCATATAGTCGTGCTAGTTGCTGCTGTTGTGTATGTAGCCCCAAAGTAATAATGACTAAACAGTAAAACTATTCAAGTAAAAGAAAAAATTGTTGAAAACAAACACAAAATGCAACGGTTACCTTTAATTGCCATTTCGTCAAATGCAAGAACAGCAAGTCGATCACTTTCGAGCGTGCAATGATGAATTGCATTTTTGATTCTTTGAACAACTTCTGTTTGAATGCCTATTTTATCGCCTTCATTGTTGTTTCGCGCTTGTCGCAAAGTTCTTTCAGAAGGAAGAACCAAAATTTCTTGTACCGATTTGTAAGCAGCTGCAGATTTTGCATGGAGTTTTAAACAAAATCTATTTAAAAAATAATATCATTCTTTGTAGCGGGCAATTAATATAGGTGAATTGAAGAATTTGGTTTTTTGGCTTTGGCATACAAATACACTTTAAGCCAGGGCAGGACTAATCTTGCTACATACCTTCTGACTTGGAGGCTAAAGCCATGCAGAAACGTTTTTTTAACTTCATAACCGAGAAGCCAAATGTGAGCTAAAAGCTTATAACAAAGGCTAGTCAAAAAATACGCCCGAACTTCCTACTTCAATTTGCAAGGTCAGCACCAGACTTATTGAAATGGGTTTGGGGTTTACCCAGAGCAACTGGGATTAAACTTAATGGCTTGCGATCTGGCGTTGGTCGCTTCTGTTGGTTCATGCACTAATGAAGTCTCCCTCCTTCCCCGAATTGTCATTGTGGCGCTTATGAACAAACCAAAGACCATAAACAAAGTGTCCTACACATCGGGTACCCTGAGTAATAATGCATTAGCCGGGAGAAGGTACTCTGCCATATAACGAAGGACAATATGTGAACAAATACCTTAACAGCAAAAGTAAGAAAACAAGAAAATCTGAAAAAAAAATTCATTTTAAACAGCAAGCTTACCGGATTATTGAAGGTGGATAGCGATAACTACTTTTATTGTCCAATGATTGCAACTCTTTTTGTTTAGACCACCATTCTCGGAGAAAGTCATTCTTTGAAGCAACAGGGTCATCTTTTAAGTTTTCTACTATACAGCATATATTTTCATCCACATCAATACCTTTCTTCAAAAACTCTTCTTCTAATTTGCCAATTCTGTAAATAAAAAAGGTGAAAAAGACCGTAAATATATTTTTATCACATCTTTTGCAACAGCACTGTGATTAAATGACTAACAAATAAAATGGTTGAGTTGAAGGCTGATTGTTGCCAAAAAAAGCAACAAATGTCCACAAACAGTAGGATCTTCTTTACACTGGAAATGCTACTTTTCAGCCTTCTATTGCAGAGGAACAATTTCAGCAATGGGCTAACAAATATGTTAGCCAGGTCTTCACTGTATAATGCATTATTAGACAACTTAATCAAAAATTATGTTCTGAGTTTATTTGCACCTTTTCAGCCCAAAATTTCTTTTTCTTTGTCTAAACTGTGGTTCTAGGATGTATATGTAAGAGAATATTTACCACAGGTATATAAGGATATGAGGAGAGACAATTTAAAAAGTGATATCTTACAGAATGTATTAAAAACTTCAGGTGGTAGTGCAGCTGGTCACAATTTATTATACACAAGTTAACGTATGATAATAAAAAAAAACCTTTCTTTCTGAGCAGTGATGGTTGCTTTTACTCGTTGAACGCAAGCAGTGGTAATTGGACTGTGACTTGGGAGTACTTTATGCTGAATTTGCTGCATCCTCTTATAATTGCGCTTTGCATTATCTACTTGACGCACATGAAGCATCATGCACTGTTGACATACAGAATTACTTTTATCACAGACAATTTGACAATCTTTGCTGAAAAACCTGTTTAAAGTAGAAAATATTACTGATAGTTATAAGCTGTAAAATGGTTTAGAGCAAATCAAAAAAAACTAAATTTGCTGTGCTCCTGAAGTGCTACTAACAAAACTTTTACGTTAGTTTATGCAATACTAACCACACCAGTTTGTTTACTTTCTAAATGCGTTTTCAGTTAAGTAAATTTTTATCCAGCAACACAAGAAAAACATGATATTTCACTGGCACATCTAAAGGTGGATCAATATTGCAATTTAGTGTCAGCTGAAAGCAAGCAAACATTTTGCCTACTTTGCTTCATTAAACTATGCATGTACATACAAGCTAATTAACTTTGCTTATGATGCTCGGCTTCTGCTTGTTTTTTAAGCTTGAATATTTTTGGGTGAGAAAAAACTGCTAGGTTTGAAATTACAAAACAAGTTCAATACATCATAAAAAATTTAAAATGTTTAGTAGGCTATTAAACACAGAAATTACAGTTGCTAGATGAAATAATTTAAAGTTTGGAGTACAAATATAAATGCAGACAAACTTTGAACTTCTATCATTGCAGGGGTAAGAAATGCAGCCATTCAAACATATCCATTGAGATTGATTAGGAACACTTGTATAGCCTTTGCAGATCAACTGTTGCTTTAAAAACTCCAACATCTCACATAAACTAAAATTTTCAAATGACAGTTGTTTGGTAATTTCTGCTGCACATCTACCATGAAATGAAGTAGAAAAATCCAAGCCAGAACTATCAACTGAATTGTCTTTAATTAGCAAACTTACATCTGCTATATGGTGATGATCTATGTTACTGTAATATGTAAAATGAACAAAGTCATTTGCAACAAAAATTCGCCACTTAGACAATTTCATTTGGGAAAATTGCTGAGAAATATCATTGAGTGATGTTGGTTGTTGAGCAAAAGATTTTGAGTAATTAGCTAAAGATGGCTGGGAATGTCTAATGATACTCCTTCGTTCTTGAGGAATTTTGTTAGGATGTGATTTTACGGGCAAATTTTGTGATGGCAAAACTCCCAACTTTAAGCACTTTTTAGTGGCTGTTTGTAGAATATCTTTTTCTTTAAAGTGTTTATTGCAAATAAAAACTTTTCCATCAAATAATCTTTGTTTGAAAACTTTGTCATTTCTATAGGATAAAATGACCTAAATGAGATAATAATGTTACATAAACTTTGTACTTGCAAATCTGACACATATAACTGATAATATACAGTTTTAAAAATAATCATAAAAGATAAATAATATTATGTAAATGAAAGAAATATAGCCTTAAAACACAACATCATTCAATATCACTACTGGATGGTTTATCACATGAAAACTAAAGACTAAAGCTCTTACTTTAAAATTTTTCTAATAAAAGTTTTAAGTTAAAAATGTGAGTTATGTTACATCAGTCATATGGGGTTTGATTAAGAAATAAAATATTAGGTTTAAAAAATTAGAAAAACTGCTGTTTGTAAACAAATACAACCAAGAAAACAAGATACATTTTAATAAAAAAAATGCATAGTCATGCAGTTTGTTTTTGTTGTGTAGGACTAATTATGCTATTTAAACAAATTAAAGTAAACATTTTGCAAAAAGTTAAAAGTTTGGCAATTGTAATTATAAACTGTAGAAATATAGTTGGCCAGCACTTCAAACATGCAAAAATAACTAGCAAAACTAGTTTTATTTACCTGATGAAAATCTTGAGCCCATTGGTCAGTAACTACCCCAGTACGTTTCTGTGCACCAGTTGGAACTTTAAATAAAGAATATCCTTTGGTTGTTGAACTGTTACATTGCGGCAAACAACAATACTTGCCTCCTCTTCCTGAAAGTTTTGACATAACAGCTTCAATTATTAATTAATATATTATAATACCAAATATCAAGGATAAACTGCAAACAAAATCCAAAACCATAAAATATTTTCAGTACTACAACTACTCCAAAATAAATTAAAGTAATAAAAATAATATATAGTATTTCCAAGTTGTCAATTGCACACATAAGATATAACAAAGAATGGCTTTAAGTATAAAAATATATAGTTTTCACTTTTCTATGAACTTTGTGTCTGACTCAAATAAATAAATAAAAATAAAATAGCAGTTAATGAGTAGTGACAATGGCATCTACTGCACCTATCAAAGTATCCTAAGTCATATTTAATTAGTAAACAGCAATATTTTATAGTTATAACACCTATGAAATATTCTCCATTTTTAAAAGACTAGCAGTTTAAAAAAAGTACAGTAAACATCTTGACTCTGATTAAAAATAATAACTTCTGTGCGTTACCGTGCATGTTCTTCTTCTGTTAATCACCAAACAACATAAAATATTACTTTAATTTTTTTTATCTGCAATATTTTTGACTTTAGAATACTAGTATTGTAAGCAGTACCATAGTTGTCTATGGTTATTTTAATTATGTTTTAATGCTAATTTGAAATCGTGTTACACCGTTACTAGATGGCGCTGTCAACGACAACATTAATTCAGGAGCTTCCAGACTATATATATAGCGACTATGTTGTGAACTAGTGATTAGTTATAATTGCCGCTTGATAGAAGTTGGAGTTTTCTTCATTGCTTAGCAATAAAGTTGAGATTTTATCTCTCTGTCTGTGAGTTTAGACAGCGGTTGAATTTGCTAAGTTAGCATAACACAAATTAGATAGCCTGCTATCACTATTATTTGGCAAGATTAATCGTCGTAGCAAGGTTGAAGATTTGTTTGATCCACTGCTTTAAACTATTCGAATTGGATACGCGACAGTAGTAATTCTGAACCGGACAGTTTTAGGCTTGTTAAGTGGGTGAGCTTATTAACCGTAGGCTTAATAAGGGGGGACTACTGTACTGATGATAATTGTAAAAAATGTAAAGAAAGCCTAAGGAGCGAACTGGAAAAAAACTTGAAGAACTGCATGAGTTTCAGGTGTAGCCTAAGCCTACCTTAGGATAAGACTAAAAAGATTTAACATGAGATTGAAGTAAGTTTGCAATGTTTTTCAAAACTTCAATTTATTTTTTCAAAAACTTTATTTTGTGATTTATGTAGTTCTTTAATTCAGGTCTTCATTTGCTTTTAGGTTCACTGTGCAATGTAAATTCGCTTAACGATTAGCTCATCGCGCTGCTGAGTTCAAAAACTTCTATAGTTTTACTTAAAATTTTTGTCTATTTTCGGACTTTCTAAAAAGCTCTGCAATGAGTCTCAAAAAAAGAAAATATTTAGAAACCTACATAAGTTTGGGTTTACATTTACGATAAACAATGGCTTGGATATACCAATATGTGTACTTTGTCAAAAATCATTGGGAAATGATTCGATGAAACCAAGCCTTCTCACGCGGCATTTGGAGAGAACTCATCCGGAATTCAAAGACAAAGAACTTGACTTTTTCAAGCACAGAGAATCAGTGTTTAAGAAACAATGCTTGGATAAAGGTGGCATGTTTTTCCAACAAATGCTTCATTAAAGGCATCTTATGAAGTTTCTCTCATGATCGCCAAGCAAAAAAAAGCACATACCATTGGGGAAAATTTGGTCCTACCTGCTGCAAAAGTAATGGTACGTTGTGTCTTTGGAGATGAATCAGTGAAAAAACTTAACTCTATCTCCCTGTCTAATAATACAGTCCAACGAAGAATTGAGGAAATGTCAGTGGATATTTTGCAGCAAGTGATTAGTGATATTTGTAGATCGGAAAGTGGATTCGCAATTCAACTTGACGAATCTACAGATGTAACAAACTGTGCTCAGCTACTAATTTTTGTTCGATATGTAGGAAAAGAAGGCGTTAAAGAATAGTTCTTGATGAATGCGGCATTAGAAGCAACAACTAAAGGAGATGATACGTATTTTTCAAATGGTGAATCTCAAGCAACATGGTTTAAAATGGGAAAATCTAAGGGGCTGCACAACGGATGGGGCCCCAGCTATGTTAGGACGAAAGTTTGGTTTTAGAGCTCGTGTCATAGGAGTAGCTCCTCATGTGAAATTTTTGCACTGCATGATCCACCGGTTTGCATTGTCATGCAAAGTCCTTCCTGCTGAATTCTTTGACGTTTTATCACTGGTGATTAAGATGATCAACAATGTAAAAGGGAGTGCGCTAAACAGCCGGTTGTTTAAAATTCTCTGTGAAGATTTAGGTGCCGATCACAGTGTACATCTATTTCACATTAATGTGCGTTGGCTCTTTAGAGGAAATGTTACTAAACGTATATATGAGCTTAATTCGTAAAGAATTGCTGGGATTTTTCCAACAATCCAACAAATGTGAAACTCTTGTCACTTCCTTGAGGGATGATTTTTTTAGTTTTATCCTTGCCTACCTTGTTGATATTTTTAATGCTCAGAATATGCTAAACAAGAATCTCCAAGGAAAAGACCTAACAGTGTGTGAATTCACAACTAAAGTCAAAGCATTTCTGGCCAAACTTCGGTTGTGGAGAGGAAATATTTGCTCTGGCACCTTTTCCATGTTTAGTACAGTAACAGAATTTCTGTGTCAAAATCTCCAAATTGAGACCACCAGGTTCTCGGAATTGGTCACTGAACATCTCATGAAGTTGGAAAAGGAAATTGACGGCTATTTTCCAAGTCTTGGTGAAGACGAAGTTGCATATCTTAGGAATCCTTTCACCGCGAACGCTCAGACACTGCAGACTGGGACAGATATGCAAGAAAAACTGATTGAACTTTAACATAATGGATTTGCACGCGAGTGTACTCTGAGAAAAATTTGGAAGATTTTTGGTTTACGATGTGCAAGTTGTACAAAAGGATTGCGGAACCTGCTATTCAAGCATTGTTGTTGTTTCCATCAACATGATTGTGTAAATCGACATTTTCAGTGATGCTTGGAATTTTTTATTTTTTAAAATTTTTATCTCTGTATTTATCCTCCTGACTCGCAGGAAAGCGACGGAGGCGCTATACATAGGGTAAGCAATTACCCCGACCTGCTTCCGGAGATACCAAGATATTGCTGTCCGCTAGTAATTTAGTAGAGATATTACTGTAATTTAGAATTGCTTATCAAGACCACCAAGCAGGGGAAAGTGCCGTAAAGTGTCTTTCCCAAGGACACAGCAGAATGGCGTAAGTGGGTTTTGAACCGAGACTATGTTGATCATCATTCCGGTGCTTTAACCACTCGACCACGCTGCCGACGAATCAAATCAAGGTACCGATCACAGCCCAAAACACCTGAACATGATCTTCGTTGTGCTGTTGCTAATGTTTCACCGCGTATTAATGAGCTGGTTGCGAAAAAGCAGGTTCATCCATCACATTAGCTAGGATTGCTGGGTTTATTCAGCCGATATATTGTTAGTTTGATTGTAGTGTTTGTTTAAGCTTGGATTACATTGTTATGAATAACTTTGTGTGCTTTGATTAGTAGGCCTACTAATCACACAGCTTTTTCGTTTTAAACTAAGATAGGGGAGACTGGGGTAAGTTGGGACAAATTTCAGTTTTTGGACCATAAATTAGAAACTACATGAGCTATCTTAAAATAAAACTTTGGATAGAAAACTTTAAAAACTAATAAATTAACATGAGCAGTACCATTTGTTTTCAAAATCGGGAAACAGCGGAAAACAGGGTTTGAAATAACGCACTCAAACGTCCTGTCGGGACGAGCTATGGGGCAAATTGGGACAGCTACAACATTTATCACACACACATGCATAAACGCAGTTTTATTAGAAAAAGAAGAATTTAAAAGCAATCAGCTGTACATTCAACTGTAGGCTACTACTATACATACATGCAACTGTACAGTGCGGACAACAAGAACAACATCTCTTTTTTCCAGTGACCAATTTTCAGCAAAAAATTAATTTAACCAATGTGTTATATCAACTGGAAACACCAATTGATTACATTTTCTGGTGCTTCCAGTGCTTACTGGTTCGGGTAACTTTGCAATCACATTATTCCGTTGAAATGCTGCAATGTCAGTTTGTTATTTATAAACACTGGCACATGTCCTACAATTTGAGGCACTTTTTTAAGAAAAGTACCTTCAAACTTATCTCCGTCAATAGTATCCACTTCGGCAATATATCGTACTTCTTGAGATTTTCCTTCCACTTTTACAACCAAAAAATTGCCTTCGATAACTTTGTCATCACTCTCTTCAGTGCATGTATCACTTTCCAGCACTAATTCTACTTCACTTTCACTATTAGAACTAACTTTACAAATAGGGACATTCTTGCGTTTTTTGTTTTCTTAATTTTCGTTTGACGATTTGTTTTATGAACTACAATTTCATCTCTGACGGGGGTGCTTGTCAGCACCCTTGATGACAGTTTTTTTTCTTCCACCTTTTCGTGTATTTTTTCTTGCAGCAGTTTTTGGGATAGGCAATATCTGTGAATGTGAGACATACGTTTCTTTGTAAAGTGCTTCTTCAAGTCCACGCAGTGGAATGTCATATAAATCTGTACTTGAGGTACTTGGTTGTTTGAAGTTTGCAAATTTTTGCCCAGTTGAATTGCTAGACTCTTGTTCACTTAATTCATCTGGATCTGATATATTTTGAATTCTAGGATCTTGTTGGTCATTTATGTCACTTGCACAATGGACCATCCCCATATCTGGGCAATTAGTGATTTCGGCTGGCGCAAAATCCTCATCTGTAAAGACATTTCTGTTATATGGATGTATACCCGAGACACGGAAGCCATTCTGAATATTCCGAATAGTAAGTGAATTAAGCTGAGCTTCAGCAACTAGAGATGGTACGTCATATATTGTAACAATACGACCTGGGTGAGAGCGCATAAACTTATAAGCTGAAGTTTATTGAATATTTTTCTTTATTATGCAGCCGACATTACAAATGCTTACGACTTGGAAGTTAAGTTATAAGTGTAATGGGGTAAGTTGGGACAGTGGTCCCATTTGCCTCATGACTATGTCCCAACTTACCCCAAAGGCGCCATTTTGAAACTAAGTGTTTTACTGCACTTCAAGATCTAGGCCAGCTATAGATTTTAAATTACCACATTATTCTATCATAATCAGCATTGTTATTATTGAGGCATTAAACCATATACATACAGAAATAGTAAGCAACATACCTGCTTCTTTAAGATTAACTTTTTTTGCAAAAAATTGAATTTTTTCTTATCAGCTTAATAAGTAGCCTACTTGCTTACAACCGTATCGCGGAACTAGTATTGTTGCCAATGCAAGATGTAACCAATGTTGGCGCTACAGATTATTTCAACCAACAGTATAAGCAATACATAGGTTGGACCAACTTACCCCATGTCCCAATTTGCCCCAGTCTCCCCTAATCAATTTAAAAGATTTAGCAAATTTAGAGGGAATGTAATGGGTTGCTTAGCTATAGAAAAAAAGTTGTTCGTTAGGGAAAGTTGAGCTTTGCAGCTAAAAATATGAGAAAATTTTGGGGGTACATGAGCGAATCTATAATTATCCAAAGGGTACCCATTAACATTATTCGTATTTACCAACCTCGCTCAAATTCGGCTCAATTTGAATGGTGGTGGTGGTGGTGGTTTTACCCGACCCGTTCCTAGGGATGGGAGCGCGGATCAATTCCGCGGAGTCCCAATAGTCGGGCGACTCCCCATGGACGGGACCAGAGGTCCAGAAGAGAAGGGGTGTGGCCGAAAATGGCCCGATGCAGAGGGTCTAGTACAGGGCAGTCGAGCACGAGATGTGAGAGATCCTGTGGTTCAGAACCACAGTTGCTGCAAGAAGGAGTCTCGGCTCGACCAACCCTGTGGAGATAAGAGTTGAGGAGAGTGCTGTGCCCGTTGCAGCGTAAACGGGAGAGAGCACAGCGAGGGAGAGTAAGCTCCTCGGGAGATACTGTAGGGATTTGGTGATGAAAGAAACCAGATTGGACACTGCGTCTCCAATTGGTGTAGAGGGATAGTCGTTGGGAGGAGATAAGGGGTGTGAGGGATACTGGTATACTGGAGGGATCGAGAGAGGCACCGACTTTAGCTAGAGAGTCAGCTAAGTCGTTACCTGGGAGGGAAGAGTGACCAGGTATCCATTGAAGATGGATAACCTTGGATTGAGATAGGGAATTAAGAAGAGATTGGGTATTGGATAGGGATTGTGGGGTTAAATATGGTAGGGGGGTGGAGAGAGTTGAAAGGACAGATAAAGAGTCGGAAAAGAAGGTGATAGAGCCGAAATTACATGCCTTGGAGTGAGAGATACACCACTCAAGAGCATGTAGGAGAGCGAAGGTTTCAGCGCTATAACTGGTAGCCCAGAGACCAGTCGAGAAGGAAAGCGAGGTAGCAGTGACACACTTTGTACACTTGATGTGTATCCCTGCACCACCCTGTCCCAGCCCGCCAGGCACCGAACCGTCAGTCCAGGCAGAGATATCGCTGTGAGCTAGCGGCAGTGTTGCGAAGGGAGGGGGGGTCTTTGCGAGAGCATGGGGATGAGAGGTGGAGTGAGATTGTGTAATTAGATGGGGTAGACCAGGGGGGTTTAGGAGGGCAGAGGATTAGTGGTTCACGGGTGAGATGTAGGTTAGGGGTAAGGTTATGTGATCTGGAGAAGGATCTCCATGAGCACTTTTTGAGACGTGTACGGGGGTTGGAGTTCGCAAGAAAGGATATGGGAAAGGTGGGAGGTAGACGGAGGGCTCGTTCAAAGAAGGAAAGGGATTGGTGAGTGAGGGTGACTCGTAGTGGAGGTAGAAGTGCTTCTATATGAAGTAGAGGAATGGGAGTGGACGATAGACAACCTGTGATTACTCGACAGGAAGATCTATGCATCCTCTCCACGGAGGTGATGTGAGTAGGAGATGAGAAGGGAAACCAGCCTGGGGAAGCATAGGTGAGGATGGGGCGGATGAAGGCTTTGTATAAGGTACATAAGGATTCTTTTGATGGACCCCAGGAGGCAGAGGCAATGGAGCGAAAAGCACGGAATCGGCTGTGAAACTTTTTCCGTAAGGATAAGACGTGATATTTGAAAAAGAGAGTGCGGTCGAAAGTTACACCGAGAAAGGTTGGACAAGGGTTGAATTTGAGAGGAGTGTTAAGAATGTGCAGAGAGGGTTGTATACGTGATCGGTAGGGGTCTAAGCTGAAGAAGGATGTTTCACATTTGAGGGGGTTGAGAGGAAGGCGCCATTTTGAGGACCATTCCACCAGTCTGTTGAGGGCAGCTTGTACTACAGCGGTTGCACACTCAACTCTCGGGGAGGAGGCCCAGATGGCTAGGTCATCTGCATAGAGAGAGGTCTTAACAGATGCAGGAAGGAAAGTGGGAAGGTCATTTATGTATATAGAGAAGAGAACTGGTCCTAGAACCGAATCTTGGGGAACTCCTCTTCGGAGACGGAAAGGACGACTGTATGTATTACAGATACGGACTTTCGAACGGCGATCTGATAGGTAGGATCGTATCCATTCGACAAAGCAAAGAGGAAGATCTAATGAGAGGAGTTTAGAGAGGAGGGCAGAGTGCCAAACTGAGTCAAAAGCTTTCGCAAAGTCCACAGTGGCAAGGACTGTACGTGCGCCTGGCTTAGATTGGTGGAAGGAATCTGCGATTGACTGTGAGAGAAGGAGAACCTGGTCTACAGTCGATCTACCAGGTCTAAAACCAGCTTGCACGGGTGAGAGAATGTCATGTAGTTCGAGAAAATAGGTTAGTCGTCCTAAAACCATTCTTTCGAAAAGTTTGGAGGTACATGAAGTGAGAGAAATGGGTCTATATGAAGAAGGTGAGTCAGAGGGTTTTCCGGGTTTGAGAATGGGGATGATTGTTGATTGTTTCCAAGCAGACGGTGTCAAGTTACCAACTAAATTACTTGCGACCAGTCGAGACTGCTGGGATTTTATTCGGATAATATACTAGTATTAGTAACGAAACAAACGAATTACTAATAACAATAACAACAATTATTATAAATAATAATATGAAATAATACTATGAAATGAAATTTCCGAAGAATATTTCCGGCACGACTGCTCGCTACAACCTTGACTCTATAAAAGGCGGGAAAAAGGGCAAAGGCGAGACAAAGAAATTCTTAACTTCGCGAGCACATGGAAAACTTCGGAGAAACTGGAATAATTCAATAGGAGCGAATCTAACATACCCACCCCAAAAAACGATTATTACCGAATAACGTTTTTACCAATTACATACACCATACGAGATTTCGATTATGAAGTCATTACGAATATAATTGTAGCGATCTCTATAAAACCCAAAGTCCAAAACTAATCAAATCATCAGTAAAACATAATATATACAACAACACAGTCATTATCATAAAGGTATGATCACTGTTTATCATTTTGAGCCTGGCAGCCTTCAAGTAAACACAGTTTTCGTATGTCCCGGAGGAAAGTTTTTCCGTCGCTTGTTCGCACCATTACCCTACGCACCAAGTTACCCGTATCCGGCAACACATCCACAACTACAGCCTTCGGCCAGCAGCCGCGGCTACATTGATCATTCTTCATGAGAACTAAATCCCCACATTTCAGGTTTTCGAAGGTGCCAAACCACTTTGATCGTGGTTGCAACAATGGCAAATATTCTTTAAGCCACCTTCTCCAAAATTCGTCAGCAAGGAATTGAGACCTTTTCCATGATCTTTTGTAACCATCAGCTCTAACAAACACGCCAGGGGGAAATGAATCGTCTACAGAATCAGTTAAAATCATGCCCGGAGTTAACGCAGCGAATTCATCCGGAGAGGAAGGCAAATCCGTGATAGGTCTATTGTTGAGAATATGCTCAATCTCTGTAAGCAACGTCAGCAAGTCAAACTCATCAAGGGTTGCTTCTCCTACGACAGAGCGAAGAATTTTACGGACGATCCGAAAAAAGGCTTCGTAAAAACCACCTTGGTGGGATGCCAAGGGCGGGTTAAAGCGCCATTCTATTTCCTTCTTAGCTAAAGCACTTCGAAAATGATGGGAGTTCCACAGCCTTATTCCTTCATTAATTTCCTTGTTGGCCATCAAAAAATTTCCACCATTATCACTATACATCACCTTCGGTTTTGTACCGCGTCTATTGCAAAAACGTTGGAAAGCTTGAATGAACGCATTTGTGTCCATTGATTGCACCACTTCAAGATGTACGGCTCTGCTAGAAAGACAGTTGAAAATGCAAACATAACGTTTGCATGAGCTTCTTCCGATTCTCACCATAATTGGGCCCATTAAATCAGTACCACAAGTCGAAAAAGGGGGGTTGGGAGTCACTCGATGCTCTGGCAATGCACCCATCTGTTGGCTACCTTCTTTACCTTTCCAAAATCGACAATTCAAGCAGGACTTTAAAGCATACTTAACAGTAGCTCGACCCTTCAATATCCAATAATGCTGTCGCAATGCATTCAACACGTGCAAGCAGCCAAGATGTCCTTCACGAACATGGCAGTCCAGGATTAGCAAATTTGTGACATGATGCTTATCGGGTAACAAAATTGGAAACTTCGCATTTTCAGTAACAAATGCATTTTTTAATCTTCCGCCAACCCGAATTATACCTTTTACTTGACAAGGATTTAATGTTTGAAGCCTTTGCAAGCAAGGATTATCTTTTAGTTGACGTTGAGTGATCGACTGGATGTCACTGAAATCTTCGTAGTTGGGCAATATCTTGAAGCAATCGGAAAATACTTCTTGCTGGGTCATTTGAATTACAGCTAATGTCGCAGTGTTTAGCTCAGGCAAGGTCAGTGACCCAACAGTAGGTTTCGGCAAGGCAGGATTAGCCTTCCATTTCATGAACTGAATGAAGCGCAACAACCAAGAAACAGACCGCTGAAGAGGCGTGAAGCCGGAATAACGGTGCAACAGCTGGTGCAAGGGATCAGGAAGTACGACATTAGATGACAACTTCATCTTCTTCACTTCAGGATCTTCCTTGTTATCATCACTAACACGTGACAAGTCAGGTTGCTCAGGCCACTCTCTTTCATCACATTTTAAAAACGGGGGACCATTAAACCACATGTCAGCAAGATCGACTTGCTAGGACAAAGACCGCGCGACGCAATATCAGCAGCATTCAAGTTACTTGGCACATAATTCCACTGTTGTGGAGAACTCATAGTATGAATTAATTCAAGGCGATTAGCGACAAAGGATTTGTAACGACTAGAAACATTATGAATATAATGTAAGATGACTTTGGCATCAGTCCAAAACATAACGCGATCAATAGCAAATTCAATTTCTCTACGAACAGCATGTGCAAGTTTTACCGCAATTACGGCAGCAGTTAGTTCTAAGCGAGGCACAGTAACAGTACGCAAGGGCGCAACACGAGATTTTACTAGTACAAACACTGCACAAATCCATCTGAGTATTGCACGCGAAAATATGCACAAGCGCCGTAACCAGTAATTGAAGCATCCCCAAAAACGTGCAACTGTATCCCTTCTACACACCTCCCAATCAACTTAAAACTTCTTGGGACACAAACAGTTTCTAAATTTGGAAGAGCACACAGCCACTTATTCCACTCCTTTTCGCCCACCCCAGAAGCCGAAATCAACTCATCCCAGGGCATTTCAGCTCGGCATGCCTGCTGTAAAACTCTTCTTGCTGGAAGCAAAAAGGGTTGAAGCAGCCCAAGAGGGTCATACGTTTGACCAATCATGGACAGTAATCCACGCCGAGTGCAAGGCTTACCTCTAATACTTACTTTGACTTCCAGCTTGTCAGTTTCAGCATTCCAGTAAACACCGAGAGCCTTTCGAGTAGGGAGTTTACGATCACAAGAACCAGCAACGCTAGAAGCAAGATCCTCAGGCGGAATGCATCTTAAGACATCTTTACTATTTGAAAGAAATTTTGTCAAGTGAAAACCGCCATTTTTAAGCAATCGACATAGCTGGTCTAAAAGCTTAACAGCTTCATTAACAGTAGAACAAGATTTACAAAGGTCGTCGACATAAAAGTTTTTTAATACGGTTTTTATCATAAACGGATCTACATTACTTGCATTATCTTCAGCCACTCTTCGCAAGGCAAACGCAGCTGCTGAAGGCGAAGATGTACTGCCGAAAACATGAACATTCATGCGATGATCCACTGATGCTTTCTCCAGATCGCCATCTGGGTACCAAAGAAATCTCAATGCATCTCTATCTTGTTCACTCACGAAAACTTGGTAAAACATTGATTTGATGTCTCCAACAACAGCAATTGGTTCCTGTCTGAAAAGTAAAAACACTCCCACAAGGGAATTAGTTAAATCTGGCCCCTGCAATAAATTGTCATTAAGTGAAGTGCCTTGATATTTAGCACTGCAATCAAATACTATACGAAATTTACTTGATATAGACACACAATGATGTGGCACATACCAGGTTTTTCCTGCAGTTGGAATCTCATTGTCTGGAACTACACTCACAAATTTACAATCTAAATATTCTTGCATTTTTTCACAATACTTACTTCGCAAATCACTGTCTTGTGAAAGCTTCTTCTTTATGTTAGTAAGTCGACTTTCAGCCATTGTCCTGTTGTTTGGTAGTATCACATTATTCTTTTTCCATGGCAATGCCAACTTATAATGACCAGATTCTTTCTTCAAAGACTTATTAAAAATGTCCAATGCTCTTTTATCATCAATAGACATTGCAGAAGTTTCAGGCAAATCAATATCTTTAAAATCCTGGTTTAAAACCTCTAGCACCTTTTCAGACACAGTTCTCCTTTCTATTACACAATTGATTTGTACATTTAAATCATCATGGATACTAGATAAATGATTTCCCCACAAGGCCCATCCCAGAGAGGTATGCAAAGCATGTGGTTCATTATGTGCACCATACCGTAGTTCACTCACACAGAATGCATTCTGCACAGTCTGACCAAGAAGAAACTCAACTTTGTTAGAGGCGAGCTGAGGAAACTGTAGATCTTTCAAATGTGCATAACTCTTCAAAATTTCATTGTTTGGAATGCTGGAATTTACATTTATGATGTTCTTCTGAACCAGCACATTTGAGACCTTGAACACATTTGGCTCATCCAAACCCTTAATATGAAAATAAGGTATTTGCTGATTCACTTTGGAAACCCCATTGTTAGTGCAAACTTCTACATTGATTCTATCCAATTTAGCACCTAATTTCTTAGCAAATTCTAATGTGCATAAACTGGTCTCAGATACCTCATCCATAAAAGCCCAAGTAACCATGGCTTCACCTGGATCTTCTATCCACACCTTAATTGGTACAACTTTATGCAATTTTTTGTTGCTTGTTGTGGAATCTGAATAAGTGCTGCATGAAACATTAAGGCTTGACTGACTACCATTGGAATTTTGTACAACTAAACTTTCTTTGATCTCTTGATGTAATAAGGTGTGATGACGCTTGTTACAATGAGAGCAATTTTTGTTGAAATAACAAGTGCCAACACCATGGCCTGCCTTTAAGCAGTTAAAACAGAGCCTTTTAGCCTTAACTAAACTGCTTCTTTCTTGTACAGACCATCCCTTAAACTTATCACACTGCCAAAGCTGATGAGACCTCCCACAAGCCAGGCAACACAATTTTCCAACACTTGGCATTGAAGCTGATTCCTTAGCAGCACAGACATTAAAGTTTCTTGAAGAGCTAGGAGTCTTGCTAAATTTAGAAGTGATTCCCTTTTTCTTGTTTAAACTTTCATACAAATGTTGACCTAAATAACTATCTGCATCTTTTGCAGCCCTTTCAAGAATTTTTCTTAATTCAGAAAAATCCCCAAGCTCACTATTGCCACTTGATTTGCTTATAAATTCAGTTTTTAATTTATATGGCAGTCTATTAAATAATTTTTCAATGATGTCTGGGCTATTCAACTCTGCCAATTTACCCCAGCTTTTAAATGTGTTTTCACAGCAAAACATTTTGTCGCATAAAGCCATTAACTGCTTGCCATCCCACTCATTCAATTTTTCACCATCCAATAAATCACTTCGCACTCGACACATCAACTTGGTTCTATCACCAAAACGAGAAGCTAGTCGTGATCTTGCCAACTGATAAGCCTCAGTTTTATCTCTAATCCTACTTAATCCAGAAACAACATCCTTGGCTTCACCCTTACATAAGGACTCCAGCTGCAACAACTTGTAACCATCATCAATGGCATATGGAGCAATGTAACGATCAAAATTATCAATAAATTCACAATAATATAAACAATCACCATCAAAACAACTAATTGGCATAGACGTATGCTGCAAAAATGGCTGTGCAGGACTAAAGCTATGAAATCCAGGTGGTGCTCTAACATTATTTGATGACATAAAAGGGGTTACTCCTGGTACAGGATAAGCCTGTGAAGGATTGTTCACTGGTGGATCAGCTCTGGGCACATGCTGAGAAATTTGGGGTACCACAGAAGGCTTATTATTTGTGGCAGACTGTAAGGATTGAGGTGGTAAACCACTAGCAGCAGCACACTCCCGAACTGAAACTGTACCTACTGGTTGCCTAGAAATGTTAAACATCTCATCACCATCTCCAGATTCAGAGCACTCAGAATCAACCAAACTAAGCTGCTTTTTAGCATCATGCAACAGACTGATGCATTCTTTATAAACAAATTCATGAAATTCAAACAGTTGTCCTAGTTTAGCATCATTAGTGCTAGTTAATTCAGACTGCAGCATTGCTGACTCAAGCATTAATCTTTCACATTCATCTGCTAGGTCAACTACTTTAAGTTTCCTTTTAGCACAAGAATTAATATTAACTTTAAGTTTTATGAAATCAATTTTAATTTTATTTGCCATTTTAAACTTGTCATCAGCAAAATCACAGTTTGCTTCATTTCTACTGTCTGCACCATCATCAATCATTTTAGACTACTAATATGTTTTACAAACTAGGTTAAAAAAATCAAATATAAATTCTACTTACCGAAGATCTAAATTACACAAATAATTTACTTATCAAAACGATGCTAAAATTTAAACTACTTACCAGCTAAGTATTCTTCGGAAAGAAATGTCAAGTTACCAACTAAATTACTTGCGACCAGTCGAGACTGCTGGGATTTTATTCGGATAATATACTAGTATTAGTAACGAAACAAACGAATTACTAATAACAATAACAACAATTATTATAAATAATAATATGAAATAATACTATGAAATGAAATTTCCGAAGAATATTTCCGGCACGACTGCTCGCTACAACCTTGACTCTATAAAAAGGGCAAAGGCGAGACAAAGAAATTCTTAACTTCGCAAGCACATGGAAAACTTCGGAGAAACTGGAATAATTCAATAGGAGCGAATCTAACAGACGGGAAGGTGTGTGTTGTCCAAGAAAGGTTGAAGATGTATAGAAGGAAATTTAACGCAGATTGTGGTAGGTGGGATAGAAGAGGGTAGGTAATTTGATCAGGGCCTGAGGAGGTTGACGTTGAGAGTTGAGAGATAGCTGTAGAGAGTTCAATTGAGGAGAATGGTGAACAGAAAATGGAATGCAGGGTGTTGCAGTGTGCAGTTCTGATTTGCTTCATTTGGGCTTTCTCGGTGCTTCGAAAAGGTTTTGGGGTTTGGGTAGAGGAATGGGACTGTAGGTGTGAGGAGAGATGGTTGGCACAATCTATAGGGGTATGGCAATTTGAGAAATTGGGAAGGTCAGAAGTAGTTGGGGAGGGGGAGCCAGAGATGGAGCGAAGTAGAGAAAAGACTTCGCTGGGACGGGTTTTAGGAGAAAGGCTAGAGCAAGTATTCTGCCATGACTTGGCTTTAGCCTTATTGATCACAGTGGAGGTATATCTGGAAGTAGCGATATAGTGCTGGCGGTCTTCTTCGGAACAGTGTGCCTTCGCAAATGCCTTTCGGCGTTTTGCGACGGCATCTGCGACTTCAGGAGACCACCAGGCTTTAGCAGGACGGTTGATGCTGCCGAAAGGAATGGCAGAAGTGGCAGCATCGTTGAGGAGTTTGGTGAAGGTGTGGGTGGCTTCAGAAAGAGAGAGTGTTGTAAAGTTAGAGGGAGTAGGGCAGTGGGTATCAATATAAGTAAGGTATTCATCCCAGCTAGCTTTATTATAGTTAAATGAGGGGGGGCGGTGGAAAGAGTTAATTATAGGGGAAGTGGGAATAGTAATGGAGATAGGAAGATGATCTGAGCCGAGGTCCGGAAGGGTCTGCCATGTGCATTTAGAGGCTATTCGAGTAGGAACTAGGGAAAGATCAGGGGAAGAGCGGTTTCCAGTGGCACGATGTAGTAGGGTGTGGTGTTCGGGGTTATTAAGAGGTAAAAGATCAGAAGAGAGGAGCCAATCAAACAGATCTTTGCCTGATTGGTCTTCCGGTGAGTGGGAGTCCCAGGATGAATGATGGCTGTTAAAGTCGCCAAAGATGTAAGTGGTAGGAAATGATGGTAGGAGAAAGGGTGAAAAGGATTTTGGGCGAGAGTCGGAGGAAGAGGAGCGGATAGGAGGGACATAGACGTTAAAAAGATGTATAGGGGCGGCTCCTTTTATTTTAACTGCGATAGCTAAATAATCGGAGCTGGGGTCGAGGGAAGAGAGGGATTGTGTGGAGAGTGAAGTGTAAGATAGACCGTTTTTGACAAGTATCAGAACACCTCCTCCTAGGTTTCCCGTAGAGTTGATGGTTCCTCTCCTCGTCATAAAACGGTTCTTTTGGAGAGTTTTGTAGCCTGGTATACGAAAGGTGGAGTCAGAGGAGAGGTGTGACTCTTGTATGAAGATGAGATCGTACTGATTATGAGAGAGAAAGTGTAGGAGTTCAGTACGACGCGGGCGAATCTCATTAGCATTCCACTGTAGGATTCGGAGGTTGTTTCGAGAGGGAGAGGAAGGATGAAATGAGGATTGTGTGAGAGGAGAGGTGGTTTGTTGGGTTTGAGGAGAAGGAGTAGTCGATGCTGAGGGAGGGTAAGTATAAATTAGTTGGGGGTGATTAGGAAGATAGGTGGGATTATTCGAGGTTGTTTTGGGGGAGAGTTTAGTTTTTGAAGATATGGTTTTGTGGTTGTTTGTGAGTGAAGGTGGGGGATTTGGAGTGTGAGGGGATGGAGATACAGAAAAGAATGAGGATACGGGATTGGAGTGTGAGAGGGAGGGGGGGGGTTGAGAAGAGGATGGACACATTGGGCAACTCCAAGAGTGTCCCGGGGAGATTTTGCGGAAGTCAGCGGGAGAGAGACCAGAACAGGAGAGGTGTACCCAGAGAGAACAGCCGGTACATTGTATTGATCTGTTTCCCCAGGTGACTCTACGGGAGCAGACAGAGCAGGGGTCTATAGGGCCAGGGTTGGGGTGAATATCACCGCTGATAAGAAGAAGCATAGAGATAAGAATCAGCGGTGAGTGGGATGAGTAATGAAGAGGTTTGGAGTGCTGTCCACATGTGACCGCGCATTGGACAGCAGGGATAAAAAATGAGAAGAGTTGTCCAAGGGAGAATCGCCCGAGGATGAGACCCTCGGGGAATCGACAAGCCATTTCGACCCTCCCCAGTGCAGGGAAGGGGACTGCACCACCACGTTGAGGTGGCTTGTCGTTGGTGCAGGCTCAATTTGAATCGCAGTTAAACTCGGATAAAAATGATCAAGATATAAAAATGATTGAATCAAGATATAAACAATTTGAATCAAGATATAAAAATGATTTTATCCGAGTTTAACTGCTCAATTTGAATCGCAGTTAAACTCGGATAAAATCATTTTTATATCTTGATCATTTTTGTTTTATTCCACTGTTTTTTAAAAGTCTGCCTGGCTGCCTAGTGCCTATCTGTATACTTATAAGTTCCTTAAAAATTTTTTGATTGGTGTTCATCAGAAAAATGCTAAATGACGTTAAGTCACCACAAAATTTAATTAACATTAATTTTATTTGCCCAAACAGACTGTTTTGCAATGTTATTTAAATAGAATAAGATTTTTAATTATTTGAATAATTTATCTGTAGGCCTTGAAAATTAAAAAAAATTTTTCAAGAAAGGCGTTTCTAAAAGAAAAACTGAAGAAAGGTTTCCCATAAGAAAATCTTGCAATTTAGTTTGTTCCCTGATCCCAGTAATACAAAGAATAACTAAATTTGAGTAAGATTTTTAACCACCCCCTGATGAGGCTAGGCAGGTGAAATAGTCTATTGGGGCAAATAAAATTAATGTTAAATTAAATTATGTAGCCTGTAATTAAATTAATTACAATATATATAAATAATTAGTATATATTTTAATTTTGTTCTTTACAATTTATAAACTCAATTTTCTTAATTCTTTTGGTTGACTAATCATCCATAAACTTTTTCACACTTTAATCTTTTTTGCAGCTTAGCTAAGTTTCAAAGTGCATGCACAAAAATAATAATGTTTCTTTAAATATTGTAAAAATAGTAATTCATCTTCATCATCATCATCATCAGCCTATTAATTCCACTGCAGGAGAAAGGCTGTCCCAATTTTTTTCAGTTTTTCGATCAAGGCTCACTTGGGTCCATGAGTTAAATTTATATTGTTTGTTGGTCGATCTTGTGTGTGGCTTATGTTTACTTTTTCTATCAAATGGTGTCCTTTTGGATACTAGTTTGGTTGATCTATTGTCATTTCTTCTTGTGATATGCCCAGCCCATTTTTATTTCAATTTTTTAGTTGCTTTAACAATACGTTGCAATTTAGTTTGTTCTCTGATCCATTTTGCTGTTTTTCTATTTTCCCAGAAGTAACAAGAATTTTCTTTTCATCAGATTGTAAAATAATAATTATGTAGTACTGTAATTAATTAAATATTAACTTTAGTAAAAAGATTGTGTTACAAGCAAACTGCTATTTTTGCAGCTTTTTTTTTTTTACTACAATTCAAGGCTTATCTTAGGTTTAATATTAAACTCAAATTTTCAAATTTTATTTTTTTCTTTGTTTTTCAATGTAACTGTTATTATCTGTTCAAATTCTGTGTCCCTTGATGAGCCTCACAGGTGAAACAGTCTATGGGGACAATTTTAATAAAATTAAAAAAAATTGCGTTCTGATAATTATGGATAAATACTTTGAAAACTCATTGGTTACTCTACTGAAGGGCACCCACAATTTTATTTATTTATAAATATGTATTTAATTATTTTTTAAAATATATTGTTCAAACATTTTTTATCAAAGAAATGGAAACAATTGAATTTGATAAACCAATTGGATATGGAGCATTTGGAGTTGTTTGGTGAGAAATTAATAGTTTTTTTATAAGGATATTTGAAGACTTTTTCATTAGAACATTGTTTTTTTATTCTATCACAGGGCCTGGCACTAAGCTAAATATATGTGTGTACTTTTATTTTTCAACTATACCAACTCATAATAAAAAATAGATCAAAACCTGATGAAAAATAGAGTGATAAAACAATATATATTAAGGCATGCAGATAACAAATTTATAAGATTTAACAGTTGTGATTGTACTCCAGATTTTTTTGCTGAAATATTTTGAACATTTCAACATTTTTTTGGCAACTTAAAATTTTGCAGAAATGGAATTTCAAGTTGCTGAAAAATTTTTTGCATAAATATAATTTTAAATTTCCATTGTATAAACAATAAATTTAGCAGATGTTTTTGGGATTAAATGGCTTTTGTAAAATATTAAACTCAAAATCACAAGAACACTGGATTATTTTTTTCTTTTTTATTGTTATTAAATAAATGGTAAAATCTTGGTTTTAGAGCTCATTTTCGCTACAAGCATGGAATAGAGAATTCTTTGTTTGTTGTTTTGATTTTTTGCACTTAATATCTTAGCAAGTGTTGAGTGAAAAAAAAAATTCAATAAAGAAACAAAGAATACTCCATTCTACTACAAGCGTAGAATGGAGCATTCTTTTATTGATCTTTCTCTGTTTAAAATCTAAGCGAGTGCTAAGTGAAGCAAAAAAATCAATAAAACAAACAAAAAATACTCCATTCCATGTCCGTAGTGGAAATGAAAGTTCAAATTTAAGATATCTGAATAAATTATGCATCATTGTTTGATAAAAAAAAGTAATAAATCTATTTAAAAATGTGTTTTATCACACTCACACATTAGTCATTTTAAAACTTTTATTTTTTAAAAGTTTTATGACATGCTGTTTAACCCTTTGACTGCTGAAGATGGGGAAGGTGTTGTGCTCCAAATTGACCAAAAGGCAAATAAAAATAAAAATTCTGAAAATTTATTTTATTTATTTCAAGCACAATGGTGTATAAAGCAAGAATTTGATGAATTATTTTTGATGAAATTTGATAAAAAATGAGTTATTTTTTACTCAAATGAACAAAACAAACAGTCGACAAAAATCAAATATCGCACAATGTTGATAGTGATGTAACAATACTTTTCTTCAAGTGCACAAAAGTTGAATATCGCATGTAAGACAAAAATTTTATTCAACTACAGTCAAATGTAGCATTCAAAGGGTTAAGCAATCTATAGACATGCAAAAAAATTTTTTTTAATTTGAGGGGGTCAAATGCATTTCCATATTAATCTTTAATAGTTGAGTCACAAAAATAAAATTCTCGGTACAAATTCATAGAAAAACGTTCTTTTATTGTAAAAAAATCTTTTAAATAACTGTTGACAAGGATTATTTTATGCCAAAGGATGGCACTATTTTGCAATTTTTGCATTTGGCTCATATTTTGAATTGAAATAACTTTTACAACAATGCAGTCTTCTTACTCAAACTTTATGTAATTGTAGTGTAGTAGGCAACTATTATTCATAGCTAATCTGGCCTTTCTCGTTTTTGTTTAAAAGTTACAAGCATTCAAAATTCACCCAAATTATGTTTTGCATAAAAAATCCCCATAGTTCATAAATCCCCATAATACAAAATTACTATTTTGTTGCTTGAGATACATGAAACATACCAAAAGTTGAACACATAGATAAAAAATTAACTTTCTGTGATTATTGAAATTGGAGATGTGAAGATGTGAAAGTGCTACTAAATAACCAAGTGCCACCTCTCATAGGGGCTATCTGAAACTTTTGAGTATTATAATTTTTGAAAATACACTAGCTATTGAGTTGAAGTTTTTAAGACATGCCTTAATCATGCAATACAACAATTTGACAAAGTTTGATAAACTTTGAAGAGGGTCAAACTGGGGCCACTAGGACACTTGACATGGAATAACTCTATTGGGCAATAAAAGTTATTTTGAAATGTTATTGTTCCACAAGTTTAAAACGTTTGAGAACCACCAGACTACATAGTTGATTTTAGCAAAATTTGATGGCAGTATATAAAAGATGATTTTGCAACTTATTCATTTATGTTGTCTCATTTATGATTTGTAATTCATTATTAACTTTGAAAACCACATGTTTATTAAAGAAAACCTTGATCTGTCCAGAATTTTTTTGAGTGAATTTGGACAAGTGTCCAAAATTTTATAGCAAAAAAACTAAGGAAATGACAAAAACACTGAAAAAGCAAAGTGAAAATGCCTTTATCTTAATCCCTTTTACAAAGGAAAAAAATGGGATTCTGTCTTAACAGTTGAGTTGGCATGAGATACCATGTTATGTATCACTGCAAAAATTTTATTTTGTTGTGTATCAGCATGTAAAGAGTACTGACATCTGGTGAAAAGGAGACTGACAAAACTGTTCAAAAGGAGACAGACATGATCTCCAAATCAACCTACTGGTTGCACCTCAGCCTCAAAGGTTTCTTAAATCAGTTCTGCAAAGTACATACAAGAAGATCATGTTGACCAAGAAAATGAGTACTGTAGTGTATTTCAAATTATTTTTGTTAGATTTTTTTTACAATAAGTTAAAATTTTAATTATTTATATTTTAACAGGGCTGTAAAAGATCCAAGAAATGGAAAAAAAATAGCCCTAAAGAAAATACCTTATGTCTTTCATAATGTTATATCAGCTAAAAGAGCACTTAGAGAATTGAAACTTCTGTGTTTTTTTGATCATGAAAATGTAAGATATGATTTGGCTTGAGCATTGAAACTAAATTTCTGTTTAAGGATGGTTAAAAAAACACTTATCTTTATTACAAAAATTACAATTGACTTAATGTCTGCTTTGTAATTTTATTTCCAAAATAACTTGAAAATTTCTCATTGTTTTATTTTTGCAAATACCTTTATTAATTTATGCATTTTGCAAATTAATGTTTTTTTAAATGTGAAGATTTGATGTATGAAAATTCTTATTACAAACTACTTATTTTGTTTAAATCAATCATAAAAAATAATGCTAATCAGTAATATGCTTTTTAGATTTTGTCTGCATTGGATATTCTTCCTCCCCTTGAAAGTCCATTTGAAGAATTGTATACAAGTTATGTGTAATTTATAGTAAATGTTGGTATATAAATTTTCATGCTTTGACAGATATGTGACTACTCAACTCATGAACACAGACTTGCACAAAGTTATTGTCTCACACCAAGTTTTATCCTTGCAGCATATTCAGCTCTTTTTGTATCAGATTTTACGAGGTAGATTTCATTTTATCTCTATTTGTAGTGTGTTTTCCTTTAATTACTGACAAAAGTTTTATAAAAATGTTATTTTAAATTAAGTTTTATTTGAACATTTAACAATTTTATAAACCAAATTTCAAATGTATATTGTCAAATATTAAATAAATATTTTTTTGGATATTTGCCATAAAATAAAACAGCTGAATATAATTTTCTTTGTCAATGCTAGCTATTATCTAACCAAATAGTAAATCTTGTTATTCTAGACACATAATTAATAGTTCAAAAAAGCAGATGTATTCTTTATAAATCTTACAAATTAGCAATGCAATCAAGCACTAAGTAAACAGTAATAAATTGTGGATAATAAAAAACAGATTTTTATATTAGAATTTTAAAAATATCTTTAAGTGGGTTCTTAAAAGCAGAACGAAAAGCAATAAATCGGATGACATAATTTTTTTAAATACAGTTTTTTTTACAAATCTTGCACAATCATGATAATCCTTTTTTGTTTTTACAAGCCTGTGATATAAGAGCCATATTTCTGTAAAGTTTTTCATTAATATAAAATGTATGTGAGCTCATTATTTAGATAAAATTTTAAGCAAGTGTTCTCTTATTAATAATGAAATTGATACATGTATTAAAAACTTGTTTCATTAGTGAACAATGTAGTTTTTAAGCAAAATTATCCATCATAAAACTGTTTTTAGCAGTTACTTTGTCTTGAAGTTGACCAATCTTTTCAATTGATAAAAAAATTTTCAAAGTGCATTGGCTAGCCTGTGAATCATATTCAGATATGTGTCTGAAGCAAGAACACTAGGCACTAGATTAACCAAACAATAATTTTAGTTTTATAAGTTTTAGAAGTACAAGCAATCTCAATTGAACATATTCAAAGCAAAATATGTAGTTAAGCTTGGCAAATTAAATCATACTTAGAAAGAAAATTTTCAGGCTTGAAATATTTGCATAGTGCTAATATTCTTCATCGTGATATCAAGCCAGGAAATTTGCTAATAAACAGCGATTGCCAACTAAAGATTTGTGACTTTGGACTTGCACGACTTGAAGAGACAGATCCCTCCAAATATATGACGCAAGAAGTTGTGACACAATATTACCGGTATGGTTTGGGATTTATCTTTCTTTTCTACAGTGTATTGATAAATCTATGAAAAAATAGTGTATAATTTAAATGGTCAAACAATAAATAGTTTATGAATTATGGAATGTCTAAAAAATGTTAATCAATTTGTATTTTCTCAACATTTGTTAATTGTTTTGATTTTAGTGTCAAGTGCTTTGTTAATGAGCAATGTACAATTAATCAAATGCTTGTTTTTGTTTTCACATCTGCGTTGTTGCACCTGAATTGCAATACTCACCTTATTTAAACACCATTTTGCTTCAAATAAAAATTTTTTATGTTTATTTTTGCTTAAAACCGAGATTAATGTACTAGCTTATTCTAAACATAACAGTGTGTTACCCAAAGCTCTAATGTGAAAAAGGTTTTTACTTGATTCTATGCATTAAAACAAAAAGCACTATAAAGATTTTTGAAACAATTTTAAATACAAAAAAGAGAGTTATGTATTTACAAAAACCTATTAAAATATTTTGCTATTAACTTATAATAAGAAACGTTCAGATGTTATAAGACAGGGGTAGGAAACCTGCAGCCTGCAAGCCAAATATGGCTAGCAAGATATTTTAATGCAGCCTACATGTGATTGGGAAGAAGCATATCAATCTCTTTGATCCAAATGGTACTTTTTGCTTTATTAGCAACCAAGGTGTGATGATCAAAATGTAGGCCCAACAGAAAAAAATATTAATAAAGGTAAACACCAAAAAAATAAAGGTAAACACCAAAAAAATTAGAGTGTAGACTAGTGCTCTGCAACTGGTTAGCTAGAATTTTTTGATCTCCACTTTGAATTTGGCATAAAAGTTAAATAAATTTTTGGAATTAACCATACAATTCATGTGAAGACATTGTGTTGAACAAGAAAGATTTATCAATTTTATATTTTGTCAACCTTTTAGTGACAGCTATATGAAGTAATTGTTACTTCTCTGAAACAACTGATTTTAGCCTTATTAGATGTAATATGACATTCTTTTTTTTCTTTAAACTGTGAATAACCCAAAATAACCCAAAAGTGTCCACATTTTGTAATTATACGAGGGTCAGTCAAAAAATAATGAGCCCAAGTCTCTCCTGGCCATATTTGTTGCAATAAAATCAAAAGTCATACATCAAAAGAAAGCCCAGGGATAGGAGATCTCAGTTCTACTTTTTAATGTAATCTCCACACTTTTCAATTCCAACTGTCCATTGATGAACAAGGGACACTATGCCAGCCTTGTAAAAGTCAGCAGGCTGCATTTTTAACCAGTTTCTTACAGCGTGCTTGACTTCTTGATGTGGGGTGACGCCATTCCATGGATGATCTTTTCGACAGAGGTTCATAGTGATGAACCCAGGTTTCATCTCCTGTCACTATACGGCTGAGAAAAGTTTTGTCACTTCTGTGACACTCAATAAGCTCCGAACAAGCTTCAAAACGGGCTTGCTTGTGAAAATCCAAAAGTTGCCTCGGAACCCATCTGGCGCAAACCTTTGCAAAGCCTAGCTCATTAACAATATTCACAGCACTTCCATGGCTAACTCCAACACGTTCAGCAATGTCATCAATAGTGATTCTGCGATCATCTCTAATCAATTTCTCAACCTTATCATTGTTTCCAGGATTGACTGCAGAAGATGGTCTTCCACTTCTTGGTCTGTCCTGGAGGCTACTCAAACTTGGATCATCTTCTTCGTGTTTAATCCTGGATACCCACTTTTTCACAGTGCTGTAGGCTAATGAAGCATCTCCATAAACATTTACCAATCTTTCGAAAATTTGTTTTGGTGGCTCCCCTTCCGAAACAAGAAATTCAATCACAGCTCTCTGCTTCTGACGAACATCCAGTGATGACGTCATTTCCAAAACACAATACCAAAAGTGGACACGTTGAAACAATTTTTTTTTACAATTTATCTTTAAAGCAGTAAATTTACTAAACACCCTTAAAATTTCTAGAAAAAATATGAAGGTTAAAGCGGTTAAAGTTAACAGGGCTCATTACTTTTTGACTGACCCTCGTATGTTCTCAAAAAGGGAACGTTGGTCACTGTAGGGTAGTGTTTGCAAAGAAATAATGGAACAGTGCATTTTTCTATGTAGAACAAATGTATTTCAAAATAATTGACAAAGGAACATATAACGAGTAGTTTTTAGTTCATTACAGTATTTTGCTATGAGCACAAAACAGTTTCAGTAAAGCATGCGCAATATCTAATACTTGCAAATTAGTTTTTGGTGAGAAATTGTTTGCTGCATTTTGTTTTGTGTAGTCTTTTTGGTGCATTTATGGCACATAAGTCTTGTGTTTTTGGAGCAAAAAACACATCAACTCTGCTTACATGGCGCTAAATGAGGATTAATTCTATCGTATCTCACAGCTAGTGGTGCAGGAGCTAATGAACCACTAGGCAAACCTGACATTTTATAAGTGTTTCTTCCACAGTTGAAACTTGAAACCTGAGGTTTTATAAGTGTTTCTGCCACAGTTATTTGAAAATCATGATGATCCAAATTGTTGAAGGGATGAATGTGATTGTAGAACTGATGAGCTGCAACCACCGACAAATTAAGGGAATGCAAAAATAGATTTCATCACCAATTTTTTAGCGCAATCCTGGTCTGTATGTGGATAACAGTCTGTCACAAAGGTCTACACCTCCCGCACCTTTGTTGTACATGCAAATACAATGAGGCTAACTTATGACTTTTTTTGCTTCCTTTTTCATTGTCTTTTAATTTTGTGTATCGGTGTCACACCATAATAGTTACTGGCAACTGTTACAGCACAATTATCATTCCATTTTACACAGAGCATGGTTCTGTCTAATTGGAAATCATAAGCTCCTCTGTCCTGCTTCTATATCTCTTTGTTTATCTTGAGAGGACAATGTCCAATGCTATTTTCACTAATTGTATCACACTCTTGAATGCCTTGTTTGGAAAGATCGGACAAAAGTTGGTAGTTTGTAAAAAAGTTCTCAAAAAAGATAACAATAGATGCTTTATTTGTCACTGGAATTAGCATGTTTTTGACAACTTATGACCCTAATGGGCCCTCCCTGTTGCCTTCTTTACCACAGTAGATTGCAAAATTATAGGGAAAACCAGTTGAGCCACAAAGCATCCACACTTTATACCGAATCTTATAGGTTTATTTTTGATAAATTGTCTGGCACTATTCATCGGTGGCACATTTCTGTGTCTCTTAATGCCAGTCCCAAGCCTGGATAAATGGGGAGGGTTGCGGCAGGAAGGGCATCTGGCATAAAACTTTTTGCCAGATTTATACAAATGTGTAATCATTGTAAATCCATACCGGATCGGTTGCGGCTCAGATTACCAATGACCGCCTCAGGTGTCGCACAGCAGGGCACCTGCGGAAATTATGCTACTGCTAAACAAAGTGAAAATAAGAGCAGAAAAGAGGAGGAAGGCGAGTAAAGAAGCAGCGAGAAGCATGGAAAGGAAGATGCTCACTCATAAGGGTGGGTACCTTAAATATTGAAATGATGACTGGAAGGGGAAGAGAGCTGGCAGATATGATGGAGCGAAGGAATGTAGACATATTGTGCCTACAAGAAACTAAGTGGAAAGGGAGTAAAGCAAGGAACATTGGAGGTGGATGTAAAATATTTTACAACGAAGCTGATGGAAGAAAAAATGGGATAGGGATAGTGCTGAGGGAGGAGCTGGCTGAAAGTGTCCTAGAGGTGAAGAGGGTGTCAGACAGACTGATGGCCATGAAGCTGGAGGTAAATGGGTCCATCCTAAATATAGTAAGTGCATATGCTCCACAGGTTAACTACAGCATGAAGGAGAAAAATGATTTTTGGGAAGACCTGGATGGATTGATAGAAAGTATATCAAAAGAAGAGAGGATAGTTCTTGGTGCAGACCTTAATGGACATGTGGGCAAAGGAAACATCGGGGATGAGGAAATAATGTGGAGGTATGGTGCTGGAACAAGAAATAAGGAAGGATCAATGGTTGTGAATTTTGGGAAAAGGATGGATTTGGCGATTGTTAATACTTATTTCAAGAAGAAATATGAACACAGGGTGACGTATAAGAGTGGAGGAAAAAGTAACCAAGTAGATTATGTGATGTGCAGAAGGAGGAACCTGAAGGAAATGTGCGATTGTAGGGTAATATTGAACGAGTGTGTTGCAAAGCAGCACCGTATGGTAGTATGCAAAATGGCTCTTATGGTGAAAAAGAAAAAAGCAGAGAAAGTAAAGCCAAAGATACAATGGTGGAAACTGAAAGAGACAAGCTGTCAAGAAGCGTTTAGACAAGAGGTGACCAAGATTTTGGGAGGCAAGGATGGGTTACCTGATGAGTGGAACAAAACAGCAGAAATGCTAAGAAAAACAGCTGAAACTGTACTGGGAGTAACATTTGGGAAACAAAAAGGAGACAAGGAGACATGGTGGTGGAATGAGGAAGTTCAAAAAAGCATAAAGGAAAAGAAAGAGGCAAAGAAAGCATGGGACAAAATAAGAAATGAAAATACTAAAAAGATATACAAAGAAAAGAAGAGTAAGGCAAAGAAGGCAGTTGCAATGGCAAAGGGATGTGTGTATGACAATTTGTATGCTAGATTGGAAACAAAAGAAGGTGAAAAAGAGTTGTACAGATTGGCTAGGCAGAGAGACAGAGCAGGGAAAGATGTACAGCACGTGAGGGTTATAAAGGATGAAAACGGTAATGTGATGGTAAATTCAGAAGCAGTGTTAAAGAGATGGAAGGAGTACTTTGAGAAACTGATGAATGAGGAAAATAACAGAGAACCTAGGACAGAGGAAACAGAAGTGGTTAAGGAAGAGGTAAATTGTGTCAGTAGAGAAGAAGTAAAGAACGCACTAAGAAGGATGAAAAAAGGTAAAGCAGTTGGACCAGATGAGTTGCCAGTAGAAGTTTGGAAGTGCATGGGAGAGATGGGAATAAAGTTTTTGACCAGACTGTTCAACAGACTATTAATGGGTGAACGGATGCCAGAAGAATGGAGAAGGAGTGTGCTTATCCCAATCTATAAAAACAAAGGGGATGCACAGTGCTGTGGAAACTACAGAGGAATAAAGCTAATGATCCACACAATGAAAGTATGGGAAAGAATTATTGAAACCAGGTTAAGGGATAGAGTGGAGATCAGCAAACAGCAATATAGATTTCTGCCAGGAAAGGGAACCACTGATGCCATGTTTGCTTTAAGAATGTTAATGGAAAAATACAGGGAAGGTCAAAGAGAGCTACATTGTGTATTCATGCACCTAGAGAAAGCTTATGACAGGGTTCCACGGGAAGAGCTGTGGTACTGTATGAGAAAATCTGGAATAGTGGAAAAGTATGTGTGACTTGTACAGGATATGTATGAGGGAAGCGAAACAGTGGTGAGGTGTGCAGTAGGAACTACAGAAAGTTTCAAGGTCAAGGTTGGACTGCACAAGGGATCAGCGTTAAGTCCATTCCTGTTTGCAGTGATAATGGACAGGCTAACGGATGAAGTAAGGAGAGAACCACCATGGACGATGCTGTTTGCTGATGATATTATGATTTGCAAAGAGACCAGGGAAGAAGTGGAGTGGAGATTAGAATCCTGGAAGTATGCATTGGAAAGAAGAGGGATGAAAGTCAGTAAGTCAAAGACCGAATATCTTTGCATAAATGGAGGAAATGACAATGAAACAGTGAAGATGGAGGATACAAAATTGCCAAGAGTAAAGGAATTTAAGTATTTGGGATCAACGGTGCAAGAAAGTGGTGATTGTGAGAGGGAGGTAAAGAAGAGAGTACAGGCAGGATGGAATGGATGGAGAAGAGTATCAGGAGTAATCTGCGACAAGAGGTTACCAGCTAGAGTAAAAGGAAAAGTGTACAGTTCAATGGTAAGACCAGCAATGGTGTATGGACTTGAGACAGTAGCAGTCACAAAGAAACAAGTGGAAGAGATGGAAGTCGCAGAGATGAAAATGCTGAGGTTTACTATGGGAGTGACAAGAAAAGACAAGATTAGAAACGAGCACATCAGGAGTACTGTTAAGGTAGAACAGTTAGGAATGAAGATGAGGGAGGGCAGGCTGAGGTGGTATGGACATGTCATGAGGAGAGACCAAGAGTATGTAGGAAGAAAGATGATGGAAATGGAGTTACCAGGAAAGAGGAGAAGAGGGAGACCAAAGAGAAGATTTTTAGATGTGGTAAAAGAAGATATGAAGGAAGTTGGTGTGAAGGAGATGGACATTGAAGACAGAAACATGTGGAGAATGATGATATGCTGTGGCCACCCCTCACTAATGGGAAAGGCCGAAAAGAGAAGAAGAAGTCTGGCACTATGAAGTCCTCTGTAAGGAACCATTGACTCATCAATACTGATGAATTCATCAAATATATCAAATTGCTGACACTGCTTCTTTAGCATTTCAAACAGAGGCTCGACTTTTGAAAATTTGGTAAATGTTAAAATTTGGTTATCAGCAACATGCAAAAATTGCTTAATTGATTTGATCTTTTCCGGCTCATAGTTCTTGTGAAGATTGGTGTTTCCTGAGAAGTACTTGTTAACCAGTAATCATTTTCCCTAGGGAGTCTATGATAGCCACTAATAAGAAGCAAACTGATAAAATGTGACATTTCTTTTGTATCTATGCTAAAATTTTGCTCGTTCTTGTCTTGTTTAGCATATAAATTCATCTGTTGTGTGATAATCATTGATTTCTGGAGAAGTAAAAGATTTCAAAGTTATCCTTGCCAACATGTTGTTGAATATTATCAGAAGATGATGGTGCTTCATGAGGACCCAGAGATAGATGTTTTTTTCTCCATTGTGGACTTGCATCCGTAGTTATACAGTCCTCACTTTTTGTTGATATGTCATGTATTTCGACTTCTGCTACCTCATCCGGCCGGTAATCCTGATCAAGTATACTATCATCATTTTCTTCATTGCTAAATTCTTGCTCACGTGATGTAAGAGGAAGTATAACAATGTCACAAATATTGCTATCACAAGTTTTGACTTCTTCCATTGCACTAGCCAGAAATCGAAATCTTAATGCAGTCCTTTTTTGTCTGTCAAAGAACAATGTAGAAAATACTGTATCTATTTGATGGACACTAAAATTTTAAACAAGCATAATGGGTATCAGCTTTTGCAAATCAATTCTTGAAAAAAGAAATATACTCATAAATGATTTGCTTGAATAGTTACTTCAAAGCATTTATAACAAGAGTACTCACCTGTCAAAAGATGATGCATCCATTTTTGTATCCCTGAAAATATTATTTCTAAAAATTTTTCTTTTAATAAAATAAGCCAATATAGATATAACAAAACAACTACACCAGCAATGAATTTAAAAAAATTGTCATGTTATTTTTGACAGCAAAAAAAGTATTCTCACTTATTGTAGCTAAAACTACTGTAGTTGTGCTTCAAGTAAAACTTTTATTACATGAAATTGCATCATCTTTTCAAAATTGCCAATGTGGCTGTTTATTTTTTTTGAAAAAACAAACATATAGAAAAGTCGGAAATAATGCATATTTTATTGCCCAAAGTGACCAACATTTCCATTTTGGAAACAGCTAATAAAAATGAATTTTTAAAAACCTTTTTGAATTTGGAGACATGATAGAATAGATGTTGTAGAAAAAGGGGAAATGTAAAGGTTATAGATTAGTTTTGTACTTTCTTCCTACAATTGAAATTGTAAACATAGCTTAAAATGTCTGTTTTTTGTTATTTTTAAAACAACATTGTATGTTTGTCATCTACTTTTTTCAAAAATTTTTTACGGCAGTTTATTTACTGAACCATGAATTATCCAGACACATTAAAAAAACTACATTATCTGCATTGGTTTGCTATACATGATTGTTTGAAATCATGTTCCAAAATGGGAACGTTGGTCACTAAAAGGTTAAAAGTGCTTTGAAACAATAACCTGTAATTGTTTGTTAAACTGGTTATATTCCAATGGCTATGTTTTTATTGGAATCATCATACATTTAACCTTTTATAAAAAAAGTTTCCAACTGATACAATTTTTTGCACTTTGGAAATTTTGTTTCAAGTTTTAGCATCCTATATATAGAATGTCAGGCATAAATGGTAGCAAAATAGCAGAAAAAAGCATTTGTTTATGTGATCAGTTTAGCTATTTTTAGAGTGGACTATGGCTTTATAAAAACATCCTGCATTGTAGGTTTGGAAACAATGTAATTGTAGTGCAACATACACATAAAAGTTGAATTCGGGTTTTTGCTTGATGCAAGACAGATGTTATAAGTTTATAATGAGCATGTTATTATGTATGCTTCATTACAAAATGTTATATAGCCTAATAATCGCTGTTGAATAACCAGATCAATATTTGTTTAAAAACTAGAAAGAGTCAACAGACAAAAATTTAGTTGAAGAAATTATTACGATTTCAACATTGTCTTGGTTTAATGCTTTGAATATTTTTTGAAAAAATTAAAAGTTTTAATTTCAACAGAAATAGAAATAAGAACACAGCCTCTGCAATTTTGAATAGGATTTTGCTGAGAGCTATGCTTTGTCACATACAGATGAATGTAATAAAATTATAATTACCTTACTTCCTTTCAAGTTGCTAATAAAAATGTCACAGCCAAAGACTCTAGCAATGAAGATAAAACAATAAATGATTTACCTTAAAGTTTGCTGCTAACCTTTACTGACTTTGATCATGATAAATCAGCAAAAATAAAACCTAAGGAGAAAGGTGAAAAACCAAAACAAAACTGGGTTAACACTGACTTGGCTAGTCGCCAGTTCTGGATACCTCCATATGCTCAAACTAATAAAATGCTAATTTAATGTATGTTTAGTAAAAGATGCTTGGCAATTACATAAATCAAGCTTAGAAATTATGTAGGAAAACTCTATGGATTTGTGGTAGCTGGTATATACCAAGGCTGTACTTGATCTTGTGTGAATGATTCTACCTCATCACCAAAGCATGCAGGTCCTGACTTTAAACAACATACACTTCAACTTTCTTGAGCACCTGATTGCTCTGCAAAACAAGCAGACTTACTGTGCACATTGCCATGCCAAAACAACAACAAGGTTTAAAAAAAAATGTACTGACACTGGTCTTCATGTCAAACAGTGTCACATTCAATAGGACTCTATTTAGTACCTCCTCTGTGCCATCAAAGCTCAAAACTAAGATTATTTTTCAATAACAATAAAACTAATGCAAATGTATTGTATCACAATCAAACAATTACATTGCTAATGAAGAATGAAGAAAATCATGACAAGTAAAAGACAAGTGTATTTTCCTGGCATCCTACATGTAGGATGGCTTGTACTTTTAAAACTAAAAAGTGAAAACTGAAAAAAGTTGTTAATGCATTGATTAGACTTAAATTGCATCAATTTATAAAATGCAGTAAAAAGCATAAATAGGTTAACAAATTTTATTCGAATTCTTGTAATGCTTTGTTTTTGAATGCAAGAAACTTTCTTAGAAAAATCTCAACTGAATACCACCCAATTCTATATAGGCTTTTATTAAGACTTTTTCAGATATATATTCAAGTAGATTAAATAAGTATTTGATTATTCAATTTCTATTTGAATAAGTGTCTAATGAATAAGTTTTAATAAATGAAAGCTTACAGAATTGGGTAGTATTTAGTTAAGATTTTTTGTAAAGAATGATTTTTTAAATCACTTTTTCCAAGTCTATGTATCTTATAATGCAGGGCTTCCCAAACTTTTTTGTGTACAACCCCTTTCTAATTATCAAAAATTATTGCAGCCCCTTTGTGTCTTTAATGCTTAAGTTTAAAAAAATTCTATGTACTATTATTGTTACTCAAACAAAAAAAGCAGACAAGCAACAATATTTACTATTGATCAACAACAACAACAAGCTATTCAATGAAATGTATGGTTCTGCTTATTCTTGCACAATAAGTCAGACCTTGGCTCAATGTTTGCTGGTACTGGTCTCAGTCTTTGATATATGCACAATACTTTGTTTGGATAGATGTCAAAGTTGAAAAAGTAGACTCATATGAAACAAATGAAAGAGTGAAGCATAAAATTTAGAATGTTTTACTAATTTCAAAATAAAAAGTAAAGCCAATATATTTTGAAACATTTTTTTATTCAGGATGTTTCAGAATTATAACTCCATCTTCAACTGTGTTGAACTAGTTTAACGCAGTTGAAGATGGAATTCAACTGCATCCTGAATAAAACAATGTTTCAAAATATATTGGCTTTACTCTTTATTTTGAAATGGAAGAGTACTTATTGCTTAATCAGACAATGCTGGATATTTTGTTTTAAAACTAAGCCAAAATGTACTATGCCTAAGCTGTTTTTTGAAAAATTCAGGCTGCAACTTCAAATCAGAGGAAAACTGTGCAAATTCTTTTTGAGAATCCAGAGGCAGATGGTTGATGCTTCTACATGATGAATGGGTTTTGGATCCAGTCTAGTTTGGCATTCTCTAATTCTGGAAGAAAATACTTTTAAAAATTTTTCTTTAGATTTGTGGGTGGGAAATTATGATAGGCTTAATTACATCAGAACACCAGATTTCCATATCAGTGGAAGCCAAGAAGTCATTTCTAGTTGAAAACATTTCAAATGAATTATTTTCAGCTTTTTGTGTCCAGATGTTTAATTTCTTATGAAGGCTTTAATTTTATATTTCAATATAAAAGTATTGCTGTTTTCTTTTTGAAGGGACAAATTGATTTGGTTGAGCTTTTCAAGTGTATCTAATAGGTAACATAGTTTCATCAACCCAATCAAGACCTTTTTATTATTAACCAATATAATGGGTGTGTTGCAAATATTTAAATAGCTGAATAATGTGTTGCCATATAAAAAAAGGTTGGAAACCACTGTTATATAGGTTTAGCAATTGGACAAAGGAGTTTATGACCTTTTATAATAACAATAATACAATCTTAATAATACAAAAGGAAATAATACAATCCTTAATATAAAGTAGTAAATATGTTATGTAACTTATAATATCAAACTTGCTTAACCACAGTGGAAGGTACCAATTGTTTCTTGAATACTTTATAGACAAAACCAGGGTACCCCACTAACATTACATAACAATACAAAAGATATCATAATCAAAAGCTCAAAAATACTGAAAAAAATGAAAATCAACTGTGAAATTATACAGTTAGGTTAAGATTATGAATGAAGAGTGACAATTAAACTTAATTGTTCATTTGCCACACAGATTATCTCCAGAATTAACTTCCAAGACATCAACACTGACAATAATACAGCTTAAACACAGGTAACAGTAACACAAAACGATTCTAAACATTTCTTAGAATTAATAATATAATTTATGATGCTAGTTATACAGTATAATGTTACAGGATAATAGTCGAAGTTAGTAGGTTGGATCAGATTTCTTTAAGATCAATTTGCTAAACATAACAAATTAATTATTATGTTATGTTTAGCGAATTGATCTATGAAGTGGCCATATAAGCAGAAGACATGATATTAAAAAAGTTACACAACTAAAAATTAAGTGTTATAAATAAAAATAGTGAAGCAAATCTTTATAATCGCACAACTTGCTGACAAAATAAATTAAATGTGGTTGTGTACTGATTATGCTGTCATTGTGTAACCATGAAGAAGATTATGTCATAATTACAAGCTTAAAAATTACTGTAAAAGACTGAAAATCAGCTATAAGTTATAAAGTTAAGATTAGAATTGTGTGATAAATCAAATAGCACTATTTGGAATTAGCACAGAAAGTATGATAAGAAAGAGTTAAAATGAGAAGAATAATCAATACAATACAAATAAAGTTGCAACTGAAAAAATAACAAACTCTTTAGGCATAGAAAGATCTTTTGTCACAAACTTTTTACAAAAACAATAAATGGTTTTATCTTCAGTTTTTAAGTCTAATTACTCAATAGATTAAAAACTAAAATTTTATTGCAGTTAGTTGTAGGGCAGTGGTTCTGAATGTGGAGTGTGTGCCCCTCCAGTGGGGCCTTGCAAAATTTTGGTGGAGCATGGAGATTTAAGACATTATGAACCAATTTTAGTGAGAAAATACAAACTAAAAAGGCACTTGTTTGCAATCAAACTGATTAGGTAGATATACTAAGCTGGTTCACTTTCTTAATGTTTCTCAAACGGGACTCTCAGTCCCTCAAAGTTTCAAAGTGGATGACTTTTTTAGTTTTCACTTGTCTATTGAAAATATGGGTATGTATCACCACATGGGGTACATAAAAATTTTGGAAGTGATTAGGTGGGGCATGGCCAAAAAAAGGTTTGGAAACATTGGTGTAGGGTAATCATATGAATATCAATAGCTCTATACTAAACTATATTTTGGTTTATGTTGGTACATATCAGAGTGGTAAAATTTATTAACTGTAATTTTATCTCTTTTTTAAATGTGGGCATAGCTGACTAATTCTCAATGATCAATTTGTGGAACTGTCAACACGGTGGCAATCTGTTCACATCACTAAGCCACATTTGATTGGGCTTGAAATTAATCCCTATGCTTCTTGGTCAAAACCTAATTAATAACTACTTTTTTAGAAATATTGCTTTTTGAAATAACTGTAATAAAAGAAAAGAGCTGCTTGTTAGCTTAGATATAATCATTTACGTACTTTGCATAGTTTGTGGTAAGAAAATAATTATAAAAAAACTTAGTACTTGAATTTCAGAGCACCAGAACTTTTGCTAGGATCTCGTCGATATGGCTCAGCAATTGATGTGTGGAGTGTTGGCTGTATACTTGCTGAAATGTTGACTCGAAGAATTTTGTTTCAAGCTAGTAACACTATTGCGCAGGTACTGTAATAACAATGCAGTGGTCTTGTAATGGATTTATTTAGTTTGTGGTGTAAGGTTGGACTGATCTACAAACTTCTGTCCGGCTCAGACCCACCTCATGATCGCATGAGTCGACTTCATTTCTACCAATCAATCAGCTACCTTTCTGCCCCTCCTCATCTACTTTATCATTTGACCCCTACAATGACACATGAGGCAGCACACCTTCTATCACGGCTACTGTGCTGGAAACCGGTGAGTTTGTGTGTAGATCCTAATTGTGTTGACTTCAAGCAATGCATTTCTGTTCAACAGACAACTATGAAGTGCTGCAACCATTAATGCTGTTTGTCTTCATTTTAAAGATGAAGATAAAAGTTTAGTGAGGTCAACAAGGTGACCTTGATTTGTTTGGAATATCTACTATGTTAATGCTAAAACTGAATAGTATTGTGATATTCATCTATTCTAAGTAAACAAAACAAAAAAAATTAGCAAAAACAGTTGTTGTAATTTAAAAGGATATCCAAAAAATAATTTTTGGGCCAAACAAAAACAAAACAGAAAGCAAGGATTAATCTTTTTATTACTTTATGTTGCTGTACTTCCCTGATCAGAAGCTGGCAGCAATTGCGCTTAGTCAGCTTCTGGTTTTTTATGCAAAACCTCAGACCTCATCCTTCATGGGTTGCTTGATATGTGGAGCACATTGATAAAACATGGTCTGCAATTTGTTCAATGGTGTTACACTTTCAATTCCATATAGAAGAAAACTATGGACAAATAGAATTGTCTAACACCAGTCTGCCAGCAATTGAGCATGATCCAAACTGTTCTGTATAAGCTCATTTCAATGTCCTGGTACCAGCCCTGGAAATAAAATTACACAACCTCACTGTAGTTTCACGACACGTCATGTTCTATTTATCTGTTTATTGGGGAACACAGATGTGTAGTTAGACAAGGTAGTTTCATAGTTTTTGTGGAGCTGGCGCACAGGCATCTTTGCATCAAAGCTCAGATGGTTGGAAGTCTGCTAATATATACCAGTATTAGTATGGAAAGTAGTCATCTAGTCACTAAACATAAAACCTTAAGACAAGTGCTAGCACTGCAACACCACCCAGTGCAGAGTATTTAGTGTCAGAGTGGACCAATACCAGGGTAGCTATGCAATGGCAATATCAGGGTAGCTATGCAATGGCACCTGCCCCCAACTTCATCCATTTGCCTCAGTAGTCCCACACATGTTGTTAGTTTTTTTGCTGTGACTCCATGTTGGAGTGTTTGTGTTTAGTGTAATGTGATTGGAGTTAAGCAGAATGTTTTCAATTAGTTCTCCTTTATAGTCTTCAGTTGGTGAGTACCATAGTAGTGAGTGTGCATTGACGTCTGTATGTCTGTATGATGAAGAATGTCTGTATGATGAATGTGTTTGGAAGATTTATTATGTTTGTAAATGTGCTGGATATAATCGAGTCTACTTCTGTTTGTGATAGCTGGGTGGAATGTACATGTTTTTGATATGTAATTGCTGTGATGTAGAAAGGTGGATTTTAATGATTTGCAGTTCAATGGTAAAGGTGTTTGATGTATTATGTTGTGAGAAACTGATGTTGTTTTAAAATGTGTTGGAGGCCTCCTTCTTGTTTGTGAGTGCAGTCTGTTCTGATAGGTGTGAAGTGAGGAATGTTTGGTGTTTTGTGGGATTGATTGAGTTTTGTCTCTTGTATTGTTATGACATCTGCTTATGTATTTCATCTGTTTTGCTGTGAATGCCATTTACATTAAGTTGCAGGACTTTGAGAAAGTTCTTAGGTGATGTTGGGTTCATTTGTGTTCTGTGGTTGAAAGTGCCGTGAAGTGTGCAGTACCATGAGTTGTTGTAGTTTTTCGTTGTGATTTGGGAGCATTTTAAATGCAGCCAGTGCTTTGTGTAGTTACATAAAATAGATGTTTGATGTTTAATGATAGGTTTGAGACAAATGTCAAAAACCTATTTGTGTGTTTGTGGTCCAGGGTTTGGGTGTATATTGCCCCCAAGAAGCAGCAATCTGATCATTTAGTTTGTGAGTAAACTGCAAAATGGACTGTCCCTAGAAGCCAGAAACGAGTCTTTTCTCACCGGATAAAGCAAGAGCTCCACCCAATAAAGATTAGACAGCAAGCAAAACTGATTCAATTTGTAGTGGTTGAAAATCAACCACCAGTGTCCTAACCTCGACAAGGCTGAATCATTCAGGAAAGTATTTTTCGAACAGATGCCTGTCCAAGTACCTGAACGCGGACCTTTTTAATCTGCGTGATGCCTGAAGCAGCATAAAGAAACGTTCTAGGTAACATATCATGATTTTGCTGCGTAACCCTACTACTAGGGCTTGCACACATATGCACATTAGGGTGTGGAGTCAAAACGATTTTTTTCCGACTCCGACTGTGCACTTATTTAAAATTTTACGACTTAAGACGATAACGACTCCGATTCGACAGCTCTGCTCTTGCATATGTTATTAATCGTTCAGTGACCATCAACGTTCAAGCTTACAGTGAATAATTCCATTTCTGCGAATTGAAAAACCATAACGAAAGATTGAAGTTTTTTTTACATCATTGTAAGAAAGGATGTCCGTTCAGATTTTTCAGTGAAGAATTGTAGATTTTATGAAAAGTAGTCTGCAGTATGGGTATTTTGAGGGTAGAACAAGAATTAGAGTTTGAGATAGACTGCCAAAAGACAAAACCTCAAACTTACCTCTTAAATTATTATCGTCTCAAATGACGTTATAGCCCTTTAAAAAATTGAAAAATAGTTGATTTCTTACTCATCCCCACTACAGCAAGTACGCATTATAGCCGTTTTTTACTAAAACAATCTTGGTTAACATCCCTTTCTGGATCAGATTGTAACATAAATTTAATGATCTATTTTTTTTTCTTTTCAGCTTAATTATACGCTCTTTTTTATGCTTAGTTGCGATTTTAGTTGGGGTTTTCAAACTAAACCGCTAGTACACCTAAAAATTCGTGTTAATATCAAATATATCAAATGCAGTTATGAGGCATATTAATCTGCACAACAGCAACTATTCAAAAAGTTGAACAAAAATCAAGGGAGCAGTTAATCTAATATCTATCGATACATTGAAGGAAGTGGCATTAGAATATCGTAAAAGTCTAAGTTCTTCGTGAAGATGGCAGTCACATAAAAATTGAGATTAAATTTATATAATAAGTAGAAATTTTTACAATATACTATAAGCTTTTAATTGTAACCTTTATTTATAAAAAAAATTATTGAACTTTTAGCATATCTGACTTACGAATTTTTTAAACTGTGTCGTACTTATGTGACCCACTGTGTTACTGTGTTTAAGTAGAATTGCATCAAATAATGGGAATTTTAACGCGAAACGAAAGGTAATGTCAAACGCATCATTTTTTCGTATTTCGGTATTGATTAAATGATTTACAGCAGGTTTTAGTGAAAGAATGCGAAACCCTAACTTTTCTAATTAATTAGAATACGCACGTGTTTCTACCTCTAACTTTCCCAAAAACGAGACCAAACTTTCCAGGTCGTTTTGAGCACGTGCTGTGATTATTTCTACGATAAGATTTTTTTTAATCGAATCAAGTTGAAGCCGTTTATTTGCACAGTCCGACCGTGTCACCTGCTCTGACGCTCTGCACCACGTGTTTCTTCGCGATGGTCGTTCGCGATACCACAATTCACTGTGCCAGTGCTGCTGGCTCAGTGCTACAGGGATGCGCCATGTTTCCGGCGCCGAGTTCGAACCTTCTGCACAGAGCATCTTTGACGATTCGTATGAAAATGACGTCCATTCTATCGTCGATGTCAAAGGTAAGTTGAAGCAGCCACGGGAGGTCCAGTCACACAGTGGCGCATGTGTAGCGGGTTTGACTATTTAAGCAAGTAAATGAACCGGATTTTTTTATCTGCTTTAGACGCTGTTTCGGAACTTATCCATTTTCATTCTAGAGGGCTTCCTTTGAAAGTGAATCCTTTAAGTTCAGTTTTGCCTCGCTTTTTGGCATCCACTGTTGCGCATTCGCATCCTTCAACTGTGAGCTCTCAAAACCTCGTAATTTAGTTTTTTGTTTCATTCATGCAGTGTCCTTGCTCAAAATTCACTGCATTTAGAAATAGCATAATTTTTTGCTCTAAAATTATTTCAGATTAACTGAGCATTGTTATTAATCATGCCTACTGCTAATTATCATTAAACAAAAAAGTTTCTTTAAGCATGTGTTGCTGGGGAAGACAGCAAGATTCTTTAAATTTCCGGTTCTTTGTTTAACCTTAGATAGGACCGCCGCACTCGGTGAGATTGGTTGGTCATCGGCGCTACTAGTGAAATTTGATGTTAGATTAATTTTTTAAGAACACCTCCCTTCCTTTCAATCATTTGATTCACAGTTTCGTATTGTTTTTCTTTACTTTTCTGCTTCTCGTGTGTTTTTGTTGCGTTTTTGAAATAAATACAGTTTTGACAGCAGGCGGTTTTAAAAGTGTAATAAAAATTTTACTGGAATTTGAAGCCACAGTTGGTGCACAAAGATGTCTCGGCTCGATTAATTTCCTGCATGTGTGAAGCGAGAAGAGTTTTATGTTGCAATGTAAACTACAAAAGATTTAGCAATTGGACGCGAGGAAGAAAAGTTCCTTAGAAGATACAGTAGGGGTTTGGTATTGGAAGAGATCGCATCTGGTGTAAGGGGATAGGCATCGGGAGGAATTAAGAAGTGGGAGGGAGAGTGAGATTGTGGAAGGTTAATACGAGGCACCAGCTGTAGTAAGAGGATCCGCGAAGTAACCTGATATCCATAGATGAACTGCTATCGACTCAAATTAGGAGTTTCTGCGAAAAAGTTGGTGTTGTTTACTGTAGAGATTTCGGCGTTAGGTATGAGAGACGGATAAAAAACAATAGATACAACCAATTGAAAATTGGAGTATAGGGTGATAGATTGATAGTGACCGGACAGAATGCGAAAAATATATCATTAAAAAGGCCTAAAAAATAGCTTACAGGGTGTGCAAAAAGTTGCTAAACTACTTTTTATTGATTTAATAAATAAATAAATTTTTTAATTATGAAATTAATGTTTTAGACAATTGTTTGTATTTTATGTATTAAAATTCACAAATTTCCAAAAATTAATCATTATTAATGTAGAAACGAAATGCAATCATTGAATTACACCTCGCGGGAATATCAGCCCGTCTCATTACTGTATAAGGCAAGTTAAAGTTGCTAAATTGACGGTCTATAATGCAAAAGATACAAAGAACTGGGAAATAACAAAGACTCCCAGAACTGGTCGACCAAGAACGGCGCGTACTCCAAAGAAAATTAAAGCCGTACGGGAGAGGATCAGGAGAAATCCACAAAGAAAAATGAGGGGGATGGCAGAAAGCCTAGGAATATCTCCAAATTCTATGCTTTCCATAATAAAAAAAGGCCCCATAGATATCCTAGAAATTCTTGACTCCGGCACTAATCAAAATGAAAAAGCAATTCAAAAACGAAGTGTTTAGCTTTCAACAAAATGGTGCACCATCGCACGCCTCAAAAAAGCTCAATCATGGTGCACAGAAAACTTCCCCTTATTTTGGGATGAAGAAATGTGGCTTCCTTCCTCCTGACCTAAATCCACTCGACTTTAGCATCTGGTCAATGCTCGAAAAAGACGCATGCCGCTCAGAAAAACGTTCTGTCGATTACTTGAAGAAATCCTTACAGAAGGCATGGGCTGATATTCTCCAGAAAAAGATACGTGCTGCGGTAGAAGTGTTCAGATCAAGACTCGAAATAGTAAATAATGCAAATGGTGGCCAAGATTCCCTGATTAAACTTATATCTTATCTTTGCTCACACAAAAAATCATTCGAAAAGGGCATTTAATATTATATATTTTTATTTTAAACTTGTTCGGGAACTATTTGCACACCCTGTAGTGTATAGCTTAAATCTTAGCACTGTTACGAGCAGACGAGAGCCCGTTGTGAAAAGAGAAAGGTAGAGTTAATATAAAATTTTGTTTTTCCTTTACCCAGCCTCCCAGAAATTAAGCCATCAGTCCAAGCACTCATGTCAGTGTATGGGAGAGTGGAAAGGTGAAAAATAGTGTATATTATGGAGATAAGAAGGGTCATTTTGGAGAGATGATAGAAAATTAAATATTTGGGTGGGAAACCTCAGAAAAGTTAGTAAAGAAAAGCATAGAACTAACGGTTCTCTGAATACCTGAAGGATAGAGGTAAGGTTTTGAGAATAAACTCCATAACTTTTTCTTGAGACAGACTACATGTAGGTTTGATTTGAGCAGTCGAGATGAGAAAGAGAGCGGTATGGTGGAGGGGTCATGAGTGGCACTGATTTCAGCAAGAGAATCAGCTAAGTCGTTTCCTGTAAGAAAAGAATGACCAGGTATCCATTGAATATAGTCGGGTAAAGAGTTAAGAAGAGATTGGGTGTCAGTGAGGGACTTAAGTATTAAATATAAAAAGGAGGTAGAGAGAGAGTAGTTAGGACAGATTGAGAGTCGAAGAATAAGGTGACGGATTCAAAGGTACATGATGAGGAGTGAGAAATACATCATTCAAGAGCGTAAAGAATGGCATAAGTCTTGGCACTATAGCTAGTGGCCTAGCACCCAGCCGAGAAGAAGAGAGAGGCGGCAGTGAGACATTTAGTACCGTACGTTCAACGTGGATCCCTGGCTCTTCCTCCTTATCCCGTCCGAAATCGAGTCATCTGTCCAGGCAGTCCTGTCGGTATGAGGGAGAGTGAATAGATGGGAAACAGCAGTGGCATATTACGGATGGAAGGAGAGTCGATACGAAAACATGGGGGAAAAATTGGTATGAGATAGAGTAAGAAAGCGTAAATTAGGGAGGTTTAAGAGGGCTTAGGATTAGAGGTTCACGAGATAATTCTAGGTTAGGGTTAAGGTTATGGGAACTGGAGAAGTATCTCCATGAGCTTTTCTTGAGACGTGTACGAGGGTTATGATGATTGAGAGAGGCTAAAGGAAAGGAAGGAGGCAGCCTGAGAGCACGTTTAAGGGTACAATTTTTTAAATCATTTTTTACAAAAAAATTTGTATCAAATAGAAATGTAGAAAATTTTATTAGGATTCTAAATAAATCCAAGTTTTAATTCAATTCCAATTCTTTCCTACATAAAATTGCATTTTTTGAAAGCCATCTACACTTTTTGAAAATTTTGTACTAAAAATAATCTACTGTAGGCCTATGATAAGGAAAGGCTCAACAGCACCTGAAACTCCAAACCCTTGCAAATTTTAAATAATTTTAGTGTTTTTCAGTGGCAGTATCAAATCTGGCCCAGACGATAGGTGCTTTCACGCAGCCTGGGCCGTGAGTAAGTCTGTTCATTAATTTAAAACGACAGATCGAAACCGAACCTACCAAAACGGAAGGGTATCCACCCATTCCGATGTTCGGTGTGGATCTGCTAATCGGCAAACGTCCTTCTCAGGACGGGGCAATGCTAGGATAAAACTGCCCTTTTCAGGGCGCATTGCCAACAAGTTCCGAAGACCCACTATTCTTCAGCTGAACATCGAAGGCCTCACTGCAAGCAAGATGAACGTTCTTCATCACCTCGCTATGCAGTCTGAGGCACTCGTCATCCTACTGCAGGAGACCCACTGCACTGATGCAGAAAAGTTGGTACTTCCAAACTACCAACTAGCTGGGTCTTCTTTAAGCAGGAAGCATGGCTTTGCCACGTTTGTCCACAAGCGACTGAGATACACGCTTTTGGACCAATCTCCACCAATATCGGAGATCGAGTGGTTGTGTGTGGACGTTGATGGCTATAAAATAGTCAACGTCTACAAACCACCGCCAACGCGATTGCGAACCCTGGATCTCCCAGTGTTTCCTCACCCCTGTCTTTACGCTGGCGATTTTAACTGTCGTCATGCTGACTGGGGTTACGACGACAATAGTCCGGACGGTGAGTGCTTGGCTGGATGGGCAAGTATTAATTGTCTTGACCTACTATATAATGCCAAGAACGCTGCCAGTTTTTATTCCGGCCGGTGGAACACTGGCACCAATCCGGATCTAGCTTTCGCTAGCGTAGGTGCAAACAGTCGCTTACCGGATAGACGTGTCCTTGACAAGTTCCCCAGGTCACAACATTGACCTTCGCTTATTACACCACCAAGGTTTGCTATGGCAGTGCCAAGCATGCCTGTTAAGCGATGGAACTTCCGCAAGGCCAAATGGAGTCACTACATTGTTTTGACGAATAAATTCGCAAAGACTTTGTTGCCGCCTGATACACTTGATGTAGATGCGGCTTACCAGGACTTCTGTAACACCATTAAGAAAGCAGCCAAAAAGACTATCCTACGCGGGTATCAAAATAACTATATTCCGTGTTGGGATGCAGAGTGTGAATCCCTCTATAAAACCTTTCTGCAGTCTCCTCAGGGAGACGACTCAAGTTTGTGGCTGCTACAGCTTTGCTTTCCAAGCTTGACAGAAAGCGGAGGGATCGATGGTCCGAGGCAGTTCGGAGTATTGACTTCTCACGAAAAGCATGGAGTATTTTGAACAACCTTACTGGTAGGTCACGACACTCTCCTCGTCACTGTCCCGTTTCAGCCGATGCTATTGCATCTCAGCTGGTTAGAAATGGGAAATACGAGGCTGTTGACCGCAAGTCATCTCGACTTGTCTTTCAAGAAGTGTCTGACCTTTGGAGGGCCACAACACCAGACGCAGTAAATATCTCTGACAATTTCTCACAGAGAGAATTTGCTGCTGCCTTCCAACATTTAAAACCAGGTAAAGCTTCGGGACCTGATTCCATCTGCTCAGAGCTTATACTCATGCTGGAGCTTGCTTTGAAGTCCTGGTTACGTGACTTCCTTTCTTCCTGTTTGCGCCGACTCAAAATTCCCAAGATCTGTAGAAGAGCGCTTGTGGTTGCAATCCCAAAACCAGCAAAGCTCGTGGGGGACCCAAAAAGTTATCGACCGATATCTCTGCTCTGTGTCTTCTAGAAGATCCTCGAGAGGTTTATTTACGCCCGCGTTGAACCATTAATCGATCCACTGCTCCCTAAAGAGCAGGCTGGGTTCCGACGCGGGAAGTCAACCGTAGATCAAGTTGTTCTGCTAACCCAGAACATCGAGGATTGTTTCGAGGCTAAAAAGAAGGTCGGTGCCGTATTTATCGATCTGACAGTTGCTTATGACACTGTCTGGCACCGTGGCCTTACCTGCAAGCTGCTGAGACTACTTCCGGATAAGCACATGGTCAGAATTATTATGGAGCTTGTCCGAAATCGAAGTTTCACCCTTACCACCAGTGACAGCAAGCAAAGCAGGCTACGCCGTCTTAAAAACGGCGTTCCTTAGGGATCGGTCTTGGCCCACCTCCTATTTAACATCTATACGTACGATCCTCCTTCCACGATTTCCGAAAAGTTTGCTTATGCTGATGATCTAGCATTGTTGCACTCTTCTGGAAACTGGAAGGACTTGGAGGGGACTTTAAGCCAAGACATGTCCACACTGTCAGCGTATCTCCAGACTTGGAGGTTGAAGCTCAGTCACACTAAGACGGTGACGGCAGCCTTTCACTTAAACAACCGAGAGGCCAAACGTGAGCTAAAGGTCTACAACAACGGTAGACTTTTACCGTTCTGTCCAACCCCTACTTATCTTGGGGTAAAACTGGATAGATCGCTCACGTTTCGTCACCATTTAGTGGCATTGCGCAAAAAACTATCCTCGCGTGTCACACTGCTGAGGCGACTCGTGGGCTCGGGATGGGGTGCTGGTGCTAAAACACTACGCATAGCCACCTTATCTCTAGTCTACTCAACAGCTGAGTACTGTGCGCTAGTCTGGTGTCGCAGTGCTCACACTCGCCTCATCGACAGTGTCTTGAATGACGCCTTGCGCATAGTTACTGGATGCCTGCGTCCCACTCCAACGGACCACCTACCTGTACTCTCAGGCATCCAGCCAGCTGAGCTTCGCCAAATGGGAGCGACACTCTCCTTGGCTTACCGTGGATCTCTGGACTCTGATCATATCTTGTATGGTCTGTTAAGTGGGTCCTCAGATACTCGCCAAGTGAGACTAAGATCCAGACGCCCGTTTGTGCCAGCTGCGCGGAATCTTTTGAACAACCTTGCCAGACTTGGCATCCGCGCCTCTGAATGGACAAATCACAAATGGAACGCGGAGTACTGTGAAAATGCTTCCAGGCTCCGTGCTTTTGTGCCCGAGACCGGTGCCAGGCCTGTTGGGATGGGCTTACCCCGAGCAGCTTGGGTTAAGCTCAACCGCCTGCGGAAGTGGTGTTGGGCGATTCCATTCGTCCATGCACAAATGGGGTCTCGCTCCTTCACCGAATTGCGAGTGTGGCGCCTCTGAGCAAACCGCATACCATGTACTAACAGCGTGCCCTATACATCCGGCACCACATGGAGTACGAGGTGACGGTTTTGGATGACGAAACTCGATGCTGGCTTAATGACATCACTGCCAGCATCTGATCCAGGCAGTGCAGCAGTCTGGGGTAGTAAAAGGATAAACCCTCGGCCCAGTCCTGTTTGTGTCTGGCCTGGAGTGGATGCCCTTCAAACGACGACGACGACGAGTATCAAATCTTAATACTTGTTATATTTTTTAGTAATAATATTGATAATTGTAGATGATAATAGGGATACTTGTAGGGCTTTAATCTAATGTTTTATCAGAATCATAACTTGGTTTTTAAAGCTGATTTACTTAAACGTGAAGGCTTTAGATACAAATATTAATTTGGTATCAACGATTGTCATTATGTGCTTAATCAACCTATGAGAGATCTAATAATTTTTTTCTATAATTTGGGATCTATAATCAAAATGTTTGCTAATTTTTAAAATTTTTTTGCAAATTTAAAAAAAAAATTTTTCTTCAAAAAAATTTTTTAAAAATCAAAAATCTCGGATAGCTGTTAATTTATACGTGCATTTTTAGCAAACCAAAAAAGGGCTGTAAAAAGTAAAATTTGTTAATTTCACGCTGCTTGTGTGAGCAAATTCGGTTATCCCACGGGTTCAGCTCAATTCTTAGGCCTTTCGGAGATTTCATCTCTGATACTTATTAGCCCGTTGGCTTTTTACCAGAGAATAGAATAAGAAATATAAAAATTACTCGCCTCCTGAAATTGGACCACAAATCTAGGTGTGACACTCCCTTCAGCCCCCTTAAAATTACTTTGTTACGATCAATTTAAATTTTTTTTTGTATTTTACCAAAAGAAAGGTTCCTAAAATGCTATTCCGAATACGCAATTATTTCAGGCATCACTATATCAGTGAGCACTCATCCCCACAAGCACAATAGACTGGCAACTTAACTGCGTGTATGACAAACTGTATATAAAGGTGTATCGTATCAATAGCGACCATGCAAGCCTTTTTATTAACTATTTGTTTTTGATTTTGTCTGCATGCTTGTGTCCGCTAAAGTCAATAAAATTAGTTTTTTAGGTCTTTATTTCATTATGAAACTTAGACAACTTTATAGTTTTAGTTGTTCAGGAGTCTTTTTACTAAGTTCTATAGGTCAAAATACATCCGATGCATAGGTGGGCAGTACCGTGTACAAAAGTACCGCGGTACTTTTTTAGTACCGTTACCGGTACCATCGGTACTTGGTACCGAGTACCGGTACCGCGGTACTTTTTTGGAAAGTACCGCGGTACTCCGTCTACTTTTAGGGTCATTGAAAGTTTTTTTTGCAAGCATTGCGACATGTTTTTGTTTTTCGTATCGATTGCAGCTTCAAAGTAGTTTCTTGATTTACAGTAGTATTATCACAAACTGACATTTGTCAAACATAAGTGTTTACCAGTACTTTCCCCATCCTTCCGGTAGTAGTTACGGTACTAGTTAATTTTAAGTAAGGTCAGGTTTAGGAACGTTTTATGCACTTCATAGCCAATAACCCTTTTGCAACTTTTTATTTAGGCTAAGCTTACTCAGGCTAGTAGGGTAGTCTGGGTAGACTAGCATTTTAGTTATGTCTCAAATAAAAACTAAAAGAGTAAATTAAAAATTTTAATTCACTACAATATTTTGGCATCTCTGAAAGCAATTATGTGCTAGATCTTCTGGTTGCTTGCGGACCTGTATATATAGCATTAAATGAGCAGGTGCGGTATTGTTTAAAAGTTGCCCTTAGTATAACAACTTCAACGTTTTTGTACGAGTCTAAAGAATAAATAGAGTTGAAATACGATAAAAATCAATAAAAATTTTAAATCTTGGAAACGAATGATGGGTTTGTGTATGAAGCTTATTTTGTTTTATTTTTTCCATCAATCTTAATCATGTTATTAATGTGCATAGAAAAATATTAATGTGCATGCATAGAAATTTTAAAATTGGTTGAAAAAATATTGTTTTAACTTATCCGTTTAAATGTCAGGTTTTGTTTTGACTAAATTGAAGAAAGATCATTAATTGCTTATGCGCTTGAAGTTTTACATTATATAATTAATTGTATCATTTTTTTATACGCCAGCGTCAGTCTATGTCATTCGACTCTGTGTTTTTCTTGAAACTTTATTCAAACTCCATTTTTTTGACCAATTTTAACAGAATAAAAATAGGTTACTGAAATGAAATCAACCAATAAAATTCTAATTACCACAAAAAAATGGCACAATCATTTTTCAGTGTTAATATTGAACTTAACGAAAAACGCACTAACAGAGGTTATTTGACTTGTTTTTATTCAAGCAGATGACACATCAAATATAGCAGAGTTAAAAGATCCCTACTCCAGCTTTTTTCTTATATTTTTGTTTGCGACAAGACAGGCGTGGAAAATATTTTACAACACTACGCACCGGTATTAAAATTTAGCATAAATGACTTGGCGTGAATAGGTATTTTATTTTTATATGTTACTTTCTGTACAGTACAATATCTAGATAGGTGTGCGTTCGTTTCTCCTCCTTGTAAATTTATGTTTGAAATAACTTTAAATAGAATACCCTACTTTTCTTTGTTGCACTGAGCGTTTGATGAAAATAACCAAAAGATCGAACTATATAAATTCATTTAAAAAGTGAAGTTCTAAGAAATATTTGTCGCAGTTTGCTTGAGGTGATCGAAAATTATCAAAGGACTTCCCCCTACTTTTGAATTATGCTGGGAACTGCATCGAACATTTACGTAAACAAAGTCAAAAGACATTCGAATAGCATACATATTGTGTTACGCGTGAGTGCAATATCATTAATTGGTTGCATAGGCGTACCAGCCAAAAAAATATGGGGGCAATGAAGTTTTGCCCAAATCATAATTTTCTAGCACATTACGGATAGAACAAAAAATTTTCTGAGATTCGCAAACCAAGAACAAATTTTGTCCTAAAATCATAATAATCCTTAAAAAAAAAGAAAACTCTTCACTTGAATTCAGTCTCATATTTTTCAATTTTCGACCCAAAAGCAAGGTGTTCTCAACAAAAAAAAAAGTCTTCACCTAAATTTGGTAACTATTTTTTGCAGTTTGATCATTGTCACTGTCCTAAAATTTTTGACTTTGCCCAAATATTTTCTTGTCACTGCCCGAAAAATTTCAATTTTGCCCAAATCTTAGAAACTTGGGTCAGCATTTGCCCTCCCTGCTCCCCCCGGCAGGTACGGCTACGATTGGTTGTACCGATGTTATGATACCGATATTCTAAAGTCAAAATTCGTACTATAAATTAAATAATTCTGAAAGAAACAATATCGGTGTCGTAAGTTGTGACAAAATCAATATTAAAATCCCAAATTAATTTCGGTAGAAATTCATTTTGATGATAATGACTGTTTTAGAAAATGTTAAGTTGTTTTATACTCTGACGCAGGGATGCTCAATCTTTTAACCATTATGGTCCAACTTTTGTCGAAAAGTTTATTGCGTCGGTGCAGAAATCAAAGTATCTTTTTTTTTGTCTTTACTTATTTTTAATGTAATGAGAAAAACAGAACATTGTGCACTGAAGTTGACTATTTTTATTATTGAGCACAAGCTTTCGTGGGCTACTGCCCACTTCGTCAGGTGCAATGGAATGAAAATGCAATCAAAACAAGTTTTACACAACGGCATTAAATGTAACAAACAGACATATGTGACGTAATGAAATATGAAAATATCGGTAAAAAAGACTAAGTTTGAGAAAATATGGCAGTACGGTAAATTACAGCAATTTAAGCAAAAAACAAATGCGAGAAAATGACATGCAAGTATAAAAAGATGCGAAATGGAGAAAGAAGTGAAAAACATAAATGACCCTCAAGTTTACAAAAATAAAAATAAATATTACACGTAGTTAGACATAAATGAATAATCTTTATTTAAACCTTGGTTAACACAATCGAGTTTGAAAATAATTTTTTGTTCTTCCACTTCCCGTTGTTGCTTTGTTTTGCCTTTAACTTTCTTGATTACTGCTAATTTGAGATTGTCCAAACTATGGTCGGGTTTATTGAAATGTTCGGCTACTGGTTTGTTTCTATTGTGTTTAATGTCGCTCCTGTGTCCGTTCATCCGTTGTCTGATTGAGTTGCTTGTTTCTCCAATATAGATTGCTTTAGGGCAAAGATTGCATGAAATTGCATATATGATATTTGATGAATTGCAGCTAAAATTTCTGGAGATTTTTATAGGGACTCCGTTAGGACCCGTTATTGTAGGATTAGTGTTTATGTTGGGGCAGAGATGACATTTAGGAGAATTGCAGGGAAAGGTGCCCGTGATGAAACGTTCATTTGGTAAGGAGGCAGATGTAAGTAGAAGTTTGAGGTTAGGGGGTTGACGATATGATATAAGTAATGGTGCAGGGAAGATTTGGTTAAGATATGGGTCTTTGTTTAGTAAAGGTTGCAAATTTTTGACGATTTTGTTGATAGGTCTAAGATAGGGGTGGTAAGTAAGGACTAGGGGTGTGCGATAAGATTCTAGTTTGGTTTGGTATTTGAGAAGAATTTGAGAAAATCGAAATTTGAGAAAAGCAACAACGGGAAGTGGAAGAACAAAAAATTATTTGAGAAAAAACGTTAAAATCTCTAGTGGGACGAAAATTAGCCTATTTATTCCGATTTTTCTACGATTCATTGGATTGATTCAAAGCATTACAATAATTTGAATGATTATGTAATTACAAATACTTTCATCGAAGAATTTTAAGGAATAGAATTGGGAAAGCCGTGTCAACTTTTCAAATAAAATGAGAGAAACAGAACATTGTGCACTGAAGTTGACCATTTTATTTGAGCACAAGCTTTCGTGGGCTACTGCGCACTTCGTCAGGTGCAATGGAATGAAAATGCAATCAAAACAAGTTTTACACAACGGCATTAAACGTAACAAACAGACATATGTGACGTAATAAAATATGAAAATATCGGTAAAAAAGACTAAGTAGAGAACATATGGCCGTACGATAATTACAGCAATTTAAGCAAAAAACAAATGCGAGAAAATGACATGCAAGTATAAAGCAATGCGAAATGGAGAAAGAAGTGAAAAACATAAATGACCCTCAAGTTTACAAAAATAAATATTACACGTAGTCAGACATAAATGAACCCAGCCATCGGAGGCACTTTTCTGTGTCTCTTGATGCCGGTCCCAAGCCCGGTTAAATGGGGAGGGTTGCGGCAGGAAGGGCATCCGGCGTAAAATTTTTTTGCTAAAACAGACAAATGCGTAATCATCATCAATCCATACCGGATCGGTCGAGACCCGGGTTACCAACGACCGCCTCAGGTGTCGCACAGCAGGGCACCTGTGGAAATTATGCTACTGCTAAACATTGTGAAAATAAGAGCAAAAAAAGAGGAGGAAGGCGAGTAAAGAAGCAGCGAGAAGCATGGAAAGGAAGATGCTCACTCATAAGGGTGGGTACCTTAAATATTGAAACGATGACTGGAAGGGGAAGAGAGCTGGCAGATATGATGGAGCGAAGGAATGTAGACATATTGTGTCTACAGGAAACAAGGTGGAAAGGGAGTAAAGCAAGGAACATTGGAGGTGGATGCAAAATATTCTACAACGGAGCTGATGGAAGAAAAAATGGGATAGGGATAGTGCTGAGGGAGGAGCTGGCTGAAAGTGTCCTAGAGGTGAAGAGGGTGTCAGACAGACTGATGGCCATGAAGCTGGAGGTAAATGGGTCCATCCTAAATATAGTAAGCGCATATGCTCCACAGGTTAACAACAACATGGAGGAGAAAAATGATTTTTGGGAAGACCTGGATGGATTGGTTGAAAGTATATCAAAAGAAGAGAGGATAGTTCTTGGTGCAGATCTTAATGGACATGTGGGCGAAGGAAACATCGGGGATGAGGAAATAATGTGGAGGTACGGTGCTGGAACAAGAAATAAGGAAGGATCAATGGTTGTGAATTTTGGGAAAAGGATGGATTTGGCGATTGTTAATACTTATTTCAAGAAGAAAGATGAACACAGAGTGACATATAAGTGTGGAGGAAAAAGTACCCAAGTAGATTATGTGATGTGCAGAAGGAGAAACTTGAAGGAAATGTGCGATTGTAAGGTAATATTGAATGAGTGTGTCGCAAAGCAGCACCGTATGGTAGTATGCAAAATGGCTCTTATGGTGAAAAAGAAAAAAGCAAAGAAAGTAAAGCTAAAGATACGATGGTGGAAACTGAAAGAGACAAGCTGTCAAGAAGCGTTTAGACAAGAGGTGACCAGGATTTTGGGAGGCAAGGATGGGTTACCTGATGAGTGGAACAAAACAGCAGAAATGCTAAGAAAAACAGCTGAAACTGTACTGGGAGTGACATTCGGAAAACAAAAAGGAGACAAGGAGACTTGGTGGTGGAATGAGAAAGTTCAAAAAAGCATAAAAGAAAAGAAAGAGGCAAAGAAAGCATGGGACAAAATAAGAAATGAAAATACTAAAAAGATATACAAAGAAAAGAAGAGTAAGGCAAAGAAGGAAGAAGGCAGTTGCAATGGCAAAGGGACGTGCATATGACAATTTGTATGCTAGATTGGAAACAAAAGAAGGTGAAAAGGAGTTGTATAAATTGGCTAGGCAGAGAGACAGAGCAGGGAAAGATGTACAGCACGTGAGGGTTATAAAGGATGAAAACGGTAATGTGATGGTAAATTCAGAAGCAGTGTTAAAGAGATGGAAGGAGTACTTTGAGAAACTGATGAATGAGGAAAATAACAGAGAACCTAGGACAGAGGAAACAGAAGTGGTTAACGAAAAGGTAAATTGTGTCAGTAGAGAAGAAGTAAAGAACGCACTAAGAAGGATGAAAAAAGGTAAAGCAGTTGGACCAGATGAGTTGCCAGTAGAAGTTTGGAAGTGCATGGGAGAGATGGGGATAGAGTTTTTGACCAGACTGTTCAACAGACTATTAATGGGTGAACGGATGCCAGAAGAATGGAGAAGGAGTGTGCTTATCCCAATCTATAAAAACAAAGGGGACGCACAGTGCTGTGGAAACTACAGAGGAATAAAGCTAATGATCCACACAATGAAAGTATGGGAAAGAATTATCGAAACCAGGTTAAGGGATAGAGTGGAGATCAGCAAACAGCAATATAGATTTCTGCCAGGAAAGGGAACCACCGATGCCATGTTTGCTTTAAGAATGTTAATGGAAAAATACAGGGAAGGTCAAAAAGAGCTACATTGTGTATTCGTGGACCTAGAGAAGGCTTACGACAGGGTTTCACGGGAAGAGCTGTGGTACTGTATGAGAAAATCTGAAATAATGGAAAAGTATGTGCAACTAGTACAGGATATGTATGAGGGAAGCGAAACAGTGGTGAGGTGTGCAGTAGGAACTACAGAAAGTTTCAAGGTCAAGGTTGGACTGCACCATTAAGGGACCAGGGATCAGCGTTAAGTCCATTCCTGTTTGCAGTGATAATGGACAGGCTAACGGATGAAGTAAGGAGAGAACCACCATGGACGATGCTGTTTGCTGATGATATTGTGATTTTTGAAGAGATCAGGGAAGAAGTGGAGCGAAGATTAGAATCCTGGAAGTATGCATTGGAAAGAAGAGGGATGAAAGTAAATAGGTCAAAGACCGAATATCTTTGCATAAATGGAGGAAATGATGACGAAACAGTAAAGATGGAGGATACAAAATTGCCAAGAGTAAAGGAATTTAAGTATTTGGGATCAACGGTGCAAGAAAGTGGTGGTTGTGAGAGGGAGGTAAAGAAGAGAGTACAGGCAGGATGGAATGGATGGAGAAGAGTATCAGGAGTAATCTGCGACAGGAGGTTACCAGCTAGAGTAAAAGGAAAAGTGTACAGTTCAATGGTAAGACCAGCAATGGTGTATGGACTTGAGACAGTGGCAGTCACAAAAAACAAGTGGAAGAGATGGAAGTCGCAGAGATGAAAATGTTGAGGTTTGCTATGGGAGTGACAAGAAAAGACAAGATTAGAAACGAGCACATCAGGAGTACCGTTTAGGTAGAACAGTTAGGAATGAAGATGAGGGAGGGCAGGCTGAGGTGGTATGGACATGTCATGAGGAGAGACCAAGAGTATGTAGGAAGAAAAATGATGGAAATGGAGTTACCGGGAAAGAGGAGAAGAGGGAGACCAAAGAGAAGATTTTTAGATGCAGTAAAGGAAGATATGAAGGAAGTTGGTGTGAAGGAGACGGATGTTGAACACAGAAAGATGTGGAGAATGATGATACGCTGTGGCCACCCCTGACTAAAGGGAAAGGCCGAAAGAAGAAGAAGAAGAAGAAGACATAAATGAATAATCTTTATTTAAACCTTGGTTAACACAATCGAGTTTGAAAATAATTTTTTGTTCTTCCACTTCCCGTTGTTGCTTTGTTTTGCCTTTAACTTTCTTGATTACTGCTAATTTGAGATTGTCCAAAGTAGTCGGGTTTATTGAAATGTTCGGCTACTGGTTTGTTTCTATTCGACGAATAAAATGTTCTATTCTATTCGACATCAAACACAATAGAAACAAACCAGTAGCCGAACATTTCAATAAACCCGACTACTTTGGACAATCTCAAATTAGCAGTAATCAAGAAAGTTAAAGGCAAAACAAAGCAACAACGGGAAGTGGAAGAACAAAAAATTATTTTCAAATTTGATTGTGTTAACCAAGGTTTAAATAAAGATTATTCATTTATGTCTGACTACGTGTAATATTTATTTTTGTAAACTTGAGGGTCATTTATGTTTTTCACTTCTTTCTCCATTTCGCATTGCTTTATACTTGCATGTCATTTTCTCGCATTTGTTTTTTGCTTCAATAGCTGTAATTATCGTACGGCCATATGTTCTCTACTTAGTCTTTTTTACCGATATTTTCATATTTCATTACGTCACATATGTCTATTTGTTACGTTTAATGCCGTTGTGTAAAACTTGTTTTGATTGCATTTTCATTCCATCGCACCTGACGAAGTGGGCAGTAGGCCACGAAAGCTTGTGCTCAAATAATAAAAATGGTCAACTTCAGTGCACAATGTTCTGTTTCTCTCATTTTACAAATTCTTTGGTAGGCTTCAACAATAGACTTTGCGGGTCTCGGGTTGGGCAGCCCTGCTCTGACAAAATATAATAATAAATAATTCAATGTACGGTAAATTTAAAATCCAAAAATATACGCCAGAGCATTAGCCAAGTTCAACTATAAAATATTCTACTATGTAAGCTAGACTAACCTACTAAAAAAGAAAAAAAGCTTGCAAAAATCCAAAAAATTTTATTTCACCAAAGTAATCAATCCTAACTAAAATTTTTAAATTAGGCTTATTATAACATTTTGAAATAATTATAAAAAAGTACGTTGTGATACTTAAAATTTTAATTTTTTCTTAGAATGAATTGTATTTCTTTTTATTATATGAATAGTTCATTTCCAAAATTGTTTAAAAATCCAGTGAATTTTGAAAACATTCGTTGTTGCTAAGATCGAAGAATTTTAATAATGAAATCAGATTTTGCTAAAATAGAGTTTCTTCTTCTGTGAACTGCAGTAATCTCCCTAAGGAAATTCCAACTGTGAAATAATTTTACTTTTAATCATACGATCAATCAAACTGCCGAAGTCGTTAACTTTCTGAAACCAATCCTTGCTTTTCGGCCAATTTACGAAAGTTGACTACCTTTCGAAAACTTGCTTTTTCAATCCGAAATAATATTTTATTACAACATTTAAGTATCTCTATCCAAAGTGCATGAAATTTTTTTCTGTGCAACCCTAAATAACACTTATGTTGACCCCAGCTGATTTCAGCTGGAGTCAACAACAAGCTGTAGTATCCTGACGAGTCCTAACAAGGACGAAACAGATCTGTCGGCATTTGCTTGTTGATTGGCTTGACTATTCTTACTTAATGTTAGCAATGGAACTGCAGGGTTTAGCTTGACTTTTCACGATTCGTGTTAGCTGACTCGATGATGTGGTCAGCATATCGAAACCACCGTCAGTATGCCCTTGCGGCTTAGCCATGCTTATCGTAGTTACGCTGTTAGTGCATTGTTTTCATTAAACTATATACGTTATAACATGTACAAAAAAATTGTGCATGGTCACCGCACCAGTTCGGCAAAAAAAAGAGTGATTATTGTGTTTAATGTGCATATAGTAATTATTGTGCAAAAAAGACATTGTAGCTTTGGAAAAAGTAGCATTTTTGCGTGCAATTATGTCAAATCTTTAGCGCTTTCGGCGCTAAATATGGTATATCAGAAATTATAGGACTCAATCTTAGTGTAGTAAATATTTTCTGAAGGTATTGCATTTGCAAGGAACATTCTAGTTGTCTAATTATAAAAATGGAAATATTTTGCATAAAATCAAAAACCCACTAAACACCAGATTTCATATTCATACCAATGCAAAAAGGACTTGATGAAATTTTAATTTTGTTGCTTTGCAAGCAAAAATATATAAAATTATCATAAGATTTAACGGCCAGGGAAGGTTGAGTAATTTTACTAAATTACCAAAACCAGAGTTTCCCAAAATGAGGTCCGTGATGAGCGCACAAGGGGTCCGCGACGATATGACAAAATTTGTCAACATATACATGTATAGCTGGTAAAGTAATCCATACCATGAAATCCGAGACAGATTCAAAGTGAAGACCTTTTTTTTGAGAACACTTTTCTTTAGGGACGAATTTTTGTCTATAAACGAGCGTCCCGGTTTGCACCTACGGAAATATGGTATGCCTGTTTATAAGCATTTATTTTTTAACGGATTTTGTGTTATTTATTTTTGAGTTTGTTTTATCTTTCCTCGTTGGTTGGGCAGAAAATTAATGTGACATAAGATTGGGGTCCGTGATAAAAAAAGATTTGCAAATAGAGGTTCGTGACCCAAAAAGTTTGAGAATAACTTTGACTAAACCACTGTAATATATTATATAGAAATTAGTACGACTTTTGACAAACTTTTTTTAATATAAAAAACAAAGCAGAAGACAACGTGTTCATTAAGCTTTTCATATATCCAAGGCATATTTTATTCAAAAAATCAAGTTAAAAACATATTCACGCATGTTTTTTACAACCAAAGCATAATTGATTTTTGAAAGTGAACAGTTGGATACGTACGATATTGTTTTCGCTTTGTTAAATACAATTTTTAAATGTCAAATGAAATCCAATGTATGACAGAGTTGTAGTTATTACCATTAATCCGTATTATTCAAAAGTACCGGTACCGCGGTACAATTTTAGCAAGGTACCGAGTACCGGTACCGCGGTACTTTTAAAAAGTACCGTGCCCACCTATGTCAAAATATAGTCAAAATTTTGAATAAAGCCAAAATTTTACTTTGTCGAATTTTACATAAAAAAGTTTATTTTTTGCTTATTTTTGGAATTTTGGAGCAGCTCATTTTATAGTTCGTCTAGGCCAGTGGTTCTCAACCTGTGGTACGCGTACCACTAGTGGTACGTGAGACCTTTTTAGGTGGTACGCAGTGGTGGATATTGGGTGAGGCAAATGAGGCGGTTGCCTCGGGCCCCTCCTCGAAGATACCGCATTGTATAAGGTTTTTTTAGAAATCATTACGAAGTTGGGACGAAAAGTGGAAAATAGGAGATTGATCCGATGTGAAGACCTTTTTTTTTTAATAGATCACCATGACTTTGGAAGAAAAAAAGCGAAAAAGGAGAGCAAATTGAAGTGAAGACTTTTGTTTTTAGAGATCACGATGATTTTGGAAGAAAAGAGGGAAATGCGAGATCAAAGTCTTTTTCTTTTTAGAGAACATCAAGCTTTGGAAATCCTTGCCTCGGGCCCCTAACTTTGAATATCCATCACTGATGGTACGTGAATAGTTTTTAGGTTCTAAAAAAATTTTACACTCGGATTAAATTGTGTTTTTTAGATATGCTAGATTTTTCGCGAAGACCTTTTTCTTTTAGAGAACATATGATTTTTGGGACAAAAATAAAAAAATTAAAAAAAAAATCGAAATACTTAATTTTTTGAAGAACTTTGTGGTACGTCATATAAAGAAAAATTTCTAGATGGTACTTGCTAGCAAAAAGGTTGAGAACCACTGGTCTAGGCATTCTAAAAGTTTTGAAACTTCAATCTTTTAGCTTCAATATTTTTGCCTTTTTCTTTATATTTTTAAATTAGCACCCTCCAAATTAGGGTGCAAAATTTTTAGTTTAAAAATCTTTGATTTATATAGTAAAAATATTTACCAATTTGAAACTTGCTAAAAATAAAGTATTATTCTCATGTAGGAGAAAAGAATATGCGTTTCTAATGCGTGCTTGTTATTAAAAATTGGCACCGTGGCCAAGTGGTGAAAGAGCGCCGTGATAGCTAATGTGTTTTGATGTTATAGCCGTTCAAAAACTACTCGTGTCATTCCGTTACAAATTTAACTTAAATTTCTACCCATTTTGAAGCAATTATAATCAAGCTGCTATGATTCACTTTTAGTACAAATTCTTAACTGTACAATTTAGTTAGCTACTTTGATGTAAAATTAGCATGTTAGGTTGATTGATTTTGCAAGTTTATTTGCATGCAAGTAAGATTAAAGAAATCATCAATAGGCCTTCAAAGTTTTACGATTTGTGTTTGAATAATTTCTATCCTTAAAAATGGTGACATTTCGTTCCATTACAATGGGTAGCAGTAAAAAGCATATTATCAATAAAATTTTTTATTTTATACGCCTAATACATAATTTTATCTACTTACCATAACTCACTAGCGACCATTAGTTAAAAACAACTTTGTAAAGCGGCCGGCAACAACATGAAGGTTGTGCATGTTTTACAAAGATATTTAACAAAATTGAAAATAATCATCGTAGTCGTAAGATCTGATTTTTGTCTATGGCTTTGTTTCGTTATTTTTGGTTCGTCTCCATTCCAATCAATCTTTTATTTTTCTGCTTTAGCAGGCCTTGATACAATCGATTTGAGACTGCGCTTTCTTTTTATAGGTCACGTGACCAATGTTTTGCTTTAATCGATCGCTTATAGAAAGTCGTTGATGACGTCTCTGTTTTGCCACACAGTAAGTCAGTGACCAAACAAATTGTGTCAACTTCAAATACAAAATTGTAATTAATCTTTGCCTGCATAAAATTAATACCGAAGCGTCGAACCGGGTCCGTTTAAAACAAAGTTCGGCAAATTAAACTTTTACGGGTTCAGTTCCGGTTCAAGTTCAAAGAACAATCACAGTAAACACCGGTTCATGGATCCTTCGCGGCTTCGATTCGGCGCCCTGATCTTGATATTTCAAAAAGAAAAAAGTTCCAAAGTCAATATGGCTTCGAGTGAATTAAGTGCTATTGTTCTTGGTCGAATGACAAATAATCTTAGCATTCAAGAGCAAATTAATAAAAAGCTTTTGTTTGGAGTAATCCCTAACCCGTGTGCTGATGTATTAGGTTCCCAAAAAAGTCTTTGCCGATTTTTGTTGACTTATTTTAGGCCCCCTTTTTCATTACTGACAAGAATACTTATACAGGAACCAACTTGTACTGACAAGTAAATTGTTGAATGATTTCAGTTTTGTAATTTTTCATGACTAATGTTATTTTATTTCTTATGTCAGAGCCTTAAAAATGACTGATAAAAAATTGATAATTCGTGCTTGTCAGTTGTACGAGTTTAAACTTTTGTTTCTCCAAGATAATGCTCGACCACACGTTGCAAAAAAAAACTTGCCAAGATAGCAGAACTAAAGTGGGAGATTATCCATCCATCCGCCGTATTCACCAGCATAGGCGTACCAGCCCAAAAAATTTTGGGGGGCAATGAAGTTTTGCCCAAATCTTGTGACGTTTGCCCAAATCATGATTTTCTAGTACTTTATGAATAGGACAAAAAATTTGTCTGAAATTCTTGGCCAGAGAAGAAATTTCTTCCTGAAATCATGGTAATCTCTAAAAAAAAAAGGTATTTTGCCAAATTTTAATTTTGATTTTGCCCGAAAAAATTGAATTTTGCCCAAATCTTGGAAACTTGGGGGGGAAATTGCCCCCCTTTTCCCCAGCAGGTACGGCTATGTTCACCAGACCTCTCCCCAACAGATTTCCACTTGTTTTTGAGCTTAGATAGTCATATGAAGAACAGCACATTCAATATTGAAGATCGTTTGAAAACGGAAGTGCATAACTTTTTCCAGAGTAAAACGAAAGACTTTTACAAAAATGGCATTACTAAGTTACTGAACCGTTGGGAGAAGGTCATAGAATGTGAGGGTTCATATTTTGAAGAATAAATACACTTAATACTTTAACTATGAATCTTTAATTTCCTTCATAAAAAATCGACAAAGACTTTTTTGGGCACCTGATAGTTTGGGCACAATCGTTTATAAACAAAAATTCCGAATTTCTGTTCAAACTGGAGCTTTCCGGGCGAATCTTGAATCAAAAATTATCTTGAATCAAACTGGAACTTAGCAGTAAAAGCGAAGTACAAACCAAAGAACAGAACGAATATTTTTGTACGTACTTTGCTTAATAGGTGCACAATTTTTGGAAGAAAATTCGACCTTTGATTCAAGATAATTTTTCTTCTAGCTTCCCATTGTCTGAAGAACCTCTAACTACGTTTAACGCACTATGAAAATAGCTTTGCTTAGCTTGCTTAACTTCTATCAAAGAAGAATACAATTTGTAGTCAAATGAAATGCTTTAGACCAGTGGTTTTCAACCGGGGTTCCGTCAGAACAGTTCAGGGGTTCCGCAAGTTGTCTGTGGAAGATGAACTTCGTGTGTGTCTATCAAAAACACGACCCAATTTTAAAGAGTTTTGCAAGAAACATTAGGCTCAAGTTTTCCATTGAATTTTTTACGAGAATAAATGTAATTTTTTACAGTTTGTATTAATAATTTCAGAGAGCGATTCCGAGTGAAGACCTTTTTTTTTTTTAGAGAACACCCTGATTTTGGGACGAAAATAGGTGTTTTTCGCCGGTTACGGCCCGCAAACTCGAATAATTTTGAAAAGTGGCCTACAAGAGTGCAGAAGTTGGACCACTCTGGCATAAGACAATCAAATTACCGCACAGAGACTCCTCAAGCCTCTGGAATGTTTCATTGGGGTTCCGCTCTACCAAAAAGGTTGAAAACCACTGCTTTAGACCATACATTAAAGACGACCTTCAATTAAGAAAGACAACCTGTGGCCTTTTATTCGCAAACTTTACACGGACAAAATATCGCTGCTTCACAGTAGAAAAAAAGCGCTTGCAATACATTGATGCTGTAAGGTACTAGGGTCATTTTTTATCCGGAATAAATTTTATTTTACTAACTGATTAACATACAGTCTCTTGTATGTTTAATCTTTTTAAAATAGAAAAATATAAACAATAAGATTACGCTTCGGTTAATAAGATTAAACTAACACTTAATTAAACGAAAGGTATAGACCAGAGGTTCTCAAAGGAGCCCTGGGCCCCCAAGGAGCCAAGGGGCCTTTAACGGGAGGCCACGAGAAGAATCCTTATTTTGGACTTACTTTTGGGATGAAATTGACAAAATCAGAGACAGTTTCAAAGTGATAACTTTTTTTGGTCTTCACTGGAATTTAGCTACAATATTCTAAGCAGGGCGACGGGTGTTTGAAAATCTCTGTAAGAAGGCCATGACCTGAAACTCTAAAAAATTTGAGAACCGCTGATATTGTTAAATTTTAGATGTCAGCACTTATTTGTTTAAGTTTTCAATTGATTGTCTTTTTTCGATAAAACATATTAAAAAAGCTGTGGGAAATCTTTTTCAACTGTCAATTAAAAACGCAGGTCTTATTTGACCTAAAACAAGAAATAGAAAACCTTAAAGTAAAACAGCTGGCAAAAATGGTGCCACATTTTTTTGCACAAGAATTTGCTTTTCCATTTTGATTTGATAGTGACGTCATAACGTAACATCCAATGACACCGAGGCACGTCTTCGCAACCGTTTACGGTCGGTTGTCTTCGATTGAACTGCAGCTCTGTAGGACCGGTTTTCTCACATTGCTGCTCGTTCTATTGTTGTCATCGCGTCCAGAAAAACGAATCTTTATGTGGGTACAGCTGGTCGTTCTCACTTTGGCATGGAAAGGTGAGTTCGTAAAAGAATGTTTGTAAAAAACTTTTATAAAAAAGCATTTTAGCCGTAGAGTTATTCGTAGAAATGAATTCGGAAGCATGGCAGAAGTGCGATTGGATAAGTTTTATTTGCTTCATTATATTCAATCACATTAAAAGTGTTTGTACAAATAATTTGTATTGATGTGAAAAGAGTTGATTTTCAGCAGTAGCTTAAGCATATTACGACTGATCATAGTATTTGATAATATTTACCATTTAAAATGAAAAAGATTTACACTTTTGGCAAAGAAAAAGCTTTTTTAGTTATGATGCCAGTTAAAGTTAATAAAGTCAATTTTTTTCAGGACTTTGTTACATTATGAAGCTTACACAACGTTAGTTTCGGTTGCTCAGGGGCAGGGTGCCCAACCCGCGAAGCGTTTTGGTGCGGCCCGCCAAGAAATTTTTAATCAAATGCTCAATCATCTTGAATTATCGCAGTGCCTCTGAACTTTCTTAACCTGTGTTCCGCGAGAGATTCCCGAGTGTGCTGCACAATTTTTTAAAAAACACTAGTCCAGCGATGTTCAACCTGCGGTTAGTAGGCATTTCATCGAAAAAATAATGCCTGAATTTTTTTGTTTTTGTTTCGAGAACACCTGATTTTGGAGACGAAAATTGCAAATCAAAAAAAATCTGGTTTACGTGCGCCGTAATGTAAAATTTTCGAACTAACTTGTATGCGAACATCGCTTTGATTACGGCAGCGATTGTTGCCCGAGGTGAACTTACAGACGAATGTTTGGCCCGCGCCGAGTAAAAGGTCGGGCACCCCTGCTCAGAAGTCTCTTAACTGAGTTTCATCTGTCAGAATAAAGTCAAAATCTTACTTCATTAAATAGTAAATGCCAAGTGACGAGAAAGTGACGTGAATGATATGAGTGATCGACGAGATGACGAGAACGGAAGTGACGAGAAAAGATAAAATTAGAAATGAGTACATCAGGGGCACAGTTAAGATAGAACGGATAGGAATGAAGATGAGGGAGGGAAGGCTGGGTGGTATGGACATCTTATGAAGAGAGCAGGAGTATGTACGTAGGAAGAAGGGTGATGGAAATGGAGTACCGGGAAAGAGGAAAAGAGGGAGGTCGAAGAGAAGGTTTCTGGATATAGTGAAGGAGGATGTGAAAGACGTTGGTGCGAAAGAGACAGACATTAGAAACAGGGCGCTATGGAAGAACATCATTCGCTGTGACAATCCCTGATTAAAGGGAAAAGCCAAAAGAGAAAGAAGAAGAAGAAATTGTAAATGCCAAAACTTGTTTCTAACCTATTTTTGAAATTTCTTGATCAGCTACATATATTTTTAATATTTTGTTTCTGCACTTTTTAGGCTACCAGGTTCTTTAGAACTTTTGAGGCTACGATCCTTAGCATCAATCTTAAAATTCTTCGCGTTCTTTGGTGCATTGGTGCATCTAACTTCTGCATCGGCAATAAAGTTCTGCATGTTTTACAATATTTCCCTGACATTAAACCTCTCCTTTCAGCAATCTTTCCCCAGGGTGCACAATTTTCAGTTAAAAAGTCAATGTTCTGTATGGTAAAAATATTTACCCATTTAAAATTGGAAAAAATAAAATTTTATTGTCATATTAATAAGTGAAAATAAAATGTGTCTCTAAATGCGTGCTATAAAAAGTCGGCAACATGGCCGAGTGGTTAAAAGCGCTGAATTGATGACAAACGCGTGGTACTTCCGCGGCCTACTCACAACATTGTGTTGTGTCCTTAAGAAAGACACTTTACAGCAATTTCCTCTGCCCGGCTCTCTTAGCAAGCAGCTCTAACTTCCAAACTATCTCAATAATATACGACAACGGTATCTTTGCATCTCTGAAAGCTGGTATATTGTTAAAATCTTTATTCATGCTCTTCTGGTAAAATTAGAATCTATACTGCTGTTAAATATTTATTTCAAGATAAAAACAATGATTAAAACTCGATGTTTCGGTATACTATAAAATCAGTAAAACTTCTTTAGGAGATTAAATGAAACATAAACATCATCGGCAATCACATCATAGTTGTGCGAAAAAAAGAAAAAAGGAAAAGGAATAACATTTGTAATCTGTAGCGACATCTAACGGAGTTCGATTATTTTAAAATTTAAAATTATGAGAGAAGTTGAATAAAAACAATTGGGTTTGTCATAAAGGCATAATTATTTGAATAAATATAAAAGGACTCTAAAAATCTTGTTTTTGTATAATCTGTTTCTTTTTTCAAAATTTTTAAATTATTTCAACCATATGATGGTTCTGCGAATAGCCTACACATGTTTCATCAGAGATATTGTTCATATCATTCTTTCTAATCGCGCTAAATTTTTTGGATTGACATCACGCATGCGTTCTTTATAACTCGTAGAAAATGCCCTACCAGTTTTATCTATGTAAATGTCATCACAATTTAAACACGGAATTTCATAGATTACTCCTGGCTGTTGCTTTGGTTCAATTAGATCTTTTATGTTGAATAAAATTTGCTTAATTGTTTGAAGAGGTTTTGTACATACTCTGATATTTCGTTTTGTAATTATACGTAAAAGATTTTAGTTAAAAAATCACAAACTAAAATTTCTAATGGTGACTGGTTTTTATCACAAAATTAATTAAAAACATCATGTTAAGGTCACATGTTGAATAAAAGTTGCTAAAAACAAATAATGTTTGCAAATCAAACAATTTTTTTAACGCCGAATTTGTTATTTTTCAATTAAGACGGTTTCAACTTGGGAAAAATTTTGTAGTGCTAAATTCCTTTTTTATTGTGAAATTGATTGAAAACATTTAGGTCACTAGCTAAACCTTTAGTCACAAAGTTGATATTTTTTAATAAAGATGGTATCAATTCGAAAAAAAGTTTTTCGATAGAGGCAAAGTCATGTCATTCGCATGTCGTAGCTTTAAAATTTACTTCTAGAGGTAGCAATTCGTCTTTTCAACAAATAGATTGTGAAATGATTATAAATTTAGTAATTTTTTTCCAAATTTTTTAATGTTTCCTTTTTTTGCATTTATTGAAATTCCGTAAAATCAAGAGTTCACAAAACTTGTAAGAATAATCAAATATTTACGCCTGACTTGTGTTACATATTTTTTTCATTCATAAACGCTCCGTTAAAACTATTCCACGTCACAAAATGAAACAGAATAAAGTCCTTGGTGGAGCTGCAATCTCATCAAAGTATTAAAGAAGCAAAAGAACAAACATGTCAAACTTACGAATTCGCCACATTACATCTGAGGGGAATCGGCGCGAGAGTTAGCCAATCACCTCCAAAGTGACATATCAAAGTATGGACTTTATCTTTGAAAAAAACTTAGTCTTACAAGGATGTTTTAATGTACGCAATAAAAAGCAATACAAATAGAAAATATATCCTGTAAATAAATTAAGTGAAATAATGATCAGAAACACAAAGGAAATGCTTGTGTCACTATGTCTATCAGACTTCAACCAACAGCTCCGAAACTACTGCTCCTGATTGCCTAACAAATCGAACAATGATTTATAAAAGGCAAAGAAGCCAGCATCAAAGGACCATGCAACAGAAAAAAACTAGGCCCGAATATGAGATGAACCAATTATAAAGCTCTATAAAGTTCCAATTCCTTTACAAGTCGTGTGCAGCGTCATCTTCAGACAAAACACCCCGGACATAAAGATAAGCTTTTAACTTTTTTTAAAGCAAGAAAGATTCTCTAAAAAAATTAAAAATTGCAAGTGAGTAAGTGCTTTCCCTAATATTCGTCTGCAGAAATAGTAAAAGCGTCATTTAAAATCGCTCACCTGATTGCTAAAGAGAAAAAAATCTAACAACATTGGTGAAACATTCGTTAAACCGTGCAAAGCAGTTGATCTTGTGTTGGAAAAAAACGTACAGCAAGAGAGATTGCGAAGATTTCACTCTTGGATTCTAAAAGCAAAACACCCATTATGAGCACGCAAAAGACATGGGGTGTCAAGTTCTTAAAAAAATCACAAGCCTCACTTTTTTTTCTATTTAATGTAATAAAACAATTGATATTGCCTAATTGTCGCAGTCTATTTGTATGTATGTTTTAATTGAAGAGTACATGCTGTTTTGCAGACCCCTGGAGACCATATATAGAGCAGAAAATGTATTTAAAGTTTTATCCACGTTTATTTAAAGTATTCAAAGTCGGCAGCGTGGTCGAGTGGTTAAAGCACCGTGCTCGTGACCAACATGGTCTCGGTTCAAAACCCACTCGTGCCATTCAGTTTGTCTTGGGAAAGACACTTTACGGCACTTTCCCCTGCTTGGTGGTCTTGGCAAGCAGTTCTAAATTACAGTCATATTTCTATTAAATTACTAGCGGACAGCAATATCTTGGCAACTCCGGAAGCAGGTCGGGGTAATTGTTTACTCTATGTATTAGCACCTCCGTCGCTTTCCTGCTTACCCTATGTATTAGCGCCTCCGTCGCTTTCCTGCGAGTCAGGAGGATAAATATGGAGATAAAATAAAAAATAAAAAAAAAAAAAAAAAATTATTGCAACAATACTAGACCTTGGGAAAAATTTGTGGGTCTCTGCATTGATGGTGATCTGAGAATGTTTGGGCCTCAAAGTGAATTTATCGCAAAGATAAAGGAGAAAACCCAGAATGCGGTTGGTTCTCATTGCATGATTCACCAAGAAGGCTCCTGGGCTCCAGGACTACCTATTTTCATGAAAGATAAACTTGCAACAATTATATGAGCCTTTAACTACACTAAAGCTAGTGCTGTCAATACAAAACTATTTACCAAGCTTTACAAGGACAAGCATTTGAATCACAAGACTCTGCTTTTTCGTACATTCGTTCGGTGTTTATCAAAAGTTAATGTAATGTGTTAGCCTGTGTGTATGAAATGAAAAATAAACTTATGTTGTTTTTGAGCTCATGGGAAAGAAGATCTTCTTTTGCCAATGAAACCAAAAGAGTTTTATCAAATTTCGGCAAACCTCGTGGATATTTTTGAAGTGTCAAATAATTTAAACATGATTTTACAGGGCAAGAATATCAACTGTATTAATAATTATGATGCCATCAATGCTTTCCAGGCAAAAATTTGGCTAAGCATTGTCAAATTTAAAAAGGAAAGGCAGCTTTTTTTTTAAACTAAAAATTGTCATGAAGAAAAACCAAATTGAACTTAAGAGCAAACTTAAAGTTGAAATGGAGGATCATCTGGGACTTTCAAAACAAGAATTTAAATGCTGCTTCTTAGATTTGAGGGGAGCAAGGATATTTTTTTAAAGATTTGCTGGAGGAATTTTCGGAAATGAAATGTAACCTGACTGCGAAAAGACAATTTGGAAGCTATACCACTGACTGATTTCCGGGCAAAATATGTGCACATATTACAAGAATGTGGGTGCTGTAGCTATACGTACGCTTCCATTTTCATTTAAAATCACTTACAAGTGCAAAAGTGGCTTTAAAGTGACAAAACACGATAATAAACTTGATTGTAAAGCTGATATGAAATGGGTTATCTGCTACAAAGTCACGAATTAAACTTTTGGTTTCCCAAAAACAGTTACATCCTTCTTATTAACAAAATTTAGTTATTCTTGTTCTGTTCAATGCTGTTAGATTTTTATACGCGTATATGAAAGATTTTGTCAATGTCATAAAGGGAGGAAGTAGTACGAGTTTTGTTTGCATAATTAAAGGGGGAGGAAATCTCAAAAATTTAGGAACCCCGGATATAGGGTTTGTAGGTTTTTGTAAAATTTTTTACATATCTTCAAATAATTTGCAGAACTGTACTTGTATAGCTTTAAATTACTATTAAATTCAAGTCAGCATTATTTTATATTTTTATCGGATTGATTTGAAAGAATATTACAACACTGAAAGACAAGGCCGAATGTGTGTGATTTTGTTCTTTGGGGTTACGTCAAAGATCGCATCTACCAGAATCCTGTGCATGATCCACACTTTACACACACACATTGGTGAAGCTGTCGAAACAATTGAAGTTGATATGCTGCAGCGAATATGGATAGAGATGGAATATCGTCTTGACATTGTGAAGGCAACTACAGTTGCACATGTCTAATGTATTTTATGAAGTGCTCCAAATGTAAACTTGAAGTATTCTAAAATATTCCAGAAAAACCGCAGTACTGTACGTTATGTGTTTTTTGAGCAATAAATATTCGTAATGGTACTGGAACTTAATGGATACTCTGATTATTAGAGCTTAAAATAAAAGACGATGGGATCTGCAAATTAAGACTTGAAAGAAAATTACTAAAAAACAATAACGTGCGTTAGTAATTTTCTACACAACACATAATGCAAACAGGTTGATTAAATCATTAGAGCGCAACTAGTGAGCTATTTAATAATAATTAAATGTTATTAGTGGCCCTCAAACGCTTACAATGATTTATGTGACCCACATACATTTCAATGTGTTATTTGCCGCTTTTCGCTTTTTGTGCAGTTTTGACCAACCTAATGTAACTTGATGCTTTAGGTTTTGTCGCTTCTTCCAGCGTGGGATGTGCTCATGATCGGGATTGCGCGTGAGTTTTATGTAAAAGTGGCTTGATGTATTTAACTTTCTGACTACATGCATTCAACTTTCTGCTTCACTGTTCGATCATGTTCAGTATTCTCACAGATTTTATCCGAAGGAGAGAAAACCGTGCAAGGACTTGCGAACTGATTGTTCCCGCCTCCAGTGGTGGTGTCCCATGTTCCCAGAGAAGCTGAACATGGAATGCAGAAACACTTGCGGCCAGTGCGCCAAAACAAGCGCCACAGTTTGCCGGTGTGCAGGTGAAGAACGTCAGAGATCGTGAGACAACTTTTCAAGTTGGGCTTGAACATTGCTTAGCATAAAGTAACTCTACTCACATCTAATCAAAGTACTAGTTTGCTTTAGTTTAAAAAGAATCACTAAAAATTTTCAGCTGTTAAAAAAATTCAACTTTCACTTGAGTCTAAAATACAAAATTAAGAGAAAACAAAATCCACTATTCGCCACATTCTTGTGGTCAGTGTTTTGCAACAGTTTAGCTTAATTCTACTTCATTGAAGCTGTAATGAACATAACCAAAGGTGAGTACACTAGTTTTTATTTTACTTATTTTATCTCTATTTTTGTCCTCCTGACTCGCAGGAAAGCGACGGAGGTGCTAATACATAGGGTAAACAATTACCCCGACCTGCTTCCGGAGATGCCAAGATATTGTTGTCCGCTTGTAATTTAATAGAAGTATGATTTAAATTTAGAACTGTTTGCCAAGACCACCAAGCAGGAGAAAATGTAGTAAAGTGTCTTTCCCAAGGACACAACAGAATGGCGCGAGTGGGTTTCGAACCGAGTCATGTTGCTCATAAGCGCGGGGCTTAAACCACTCGAACACGCTGCCGATTGCCACTAATGACCAGTGATGGCTTTAATGGGGTGCAAACGGTGTGGCCGCAATGAGCCCCCTAATACACATCAAAAAGTGGCCCCCTACACAAGAAATTGCTCTATTTTTCATAGTAGTACCAGGATGTCAATTGCATGTCAAAAATAAAACAAAAAAATTTCTTTTTTTTAGAAATAATTTTATTTTGAGATACTAAAAAGAGGCCCTCCACATCAAACGACGACTTTTTTAGAGATAGCAATGCTTTGGATCACTCAGCAGTGGCCCCCCTAAATTGAAGATCTTTTTTTTTAGAAATTACTTTGTTTTCATACACTAAAAACGACCCTGGTACGATAACGGCCTTCTTTTAGAGTTTGCTACGCTTTGGAAGACCAAATAGTGGCCCCCTTACTTTTCTCGCACCGGGACCCCCCTTTTTGTAAGGCTAATAACTAACACTGCTAATAATGATAAAAATTTAACACATTCGCGTAAAAATCTTTCTTAAAACAAACAATAAATGAGGTTTAAAATAGATTCCTGAAGTTGGTTTAAGAAAAAACAAAAACAAAAAATAATTCAAGTTTAAATAAAAGCATAACATTATATTTTTAAGTTCCAAATCTCAAAGCTTTTTGAACTTTTATTTTTTTACTTTATTGTTATCGTTCTAACTAATATAAAAAATGAATAACCAATTATCGTAGGCCTGAACAGCTTCCTTTTTTCGATTTGTATGCATCGTTGTAATTTCTTTTCAGCTCTCAGGACAATAAAACTCTTTACTATGTTAGCTTAACGAAGATGGCTAAAAATACAATTAAAAATATTTCAACGAACTGTCGGCATCATCTATTGTTTATGCTGTACAGTGGTTTTTAACTAGGGGGTTGTTTGGCTTTTTTGGGGAGTCGCAAGAGCTTTTGAACAAATAGCATTTATGATTATTATTTTAGAGTTTAGTCATAGTACATAAGAGAGTAGAAGAAAATAGGTTTACCCCGTGGGCGGGTACAAGCTGTATATACATGTAAAGTTAACTAGCGGAGAGGGGCGAGCCAAGCTGTGTAGCTGAAAGTCAGCTGGTGAGTACGAACGGGCCAAACCAATTTTGAAAGAAGAAGTAAATGCGTTCTATTTTGCCAATTTTCAATCTTGAGTCATGGAGAAATATGACTATCTTTATTTTTTTTATTTCTATATTTATCCTCCTGACTCGCCGGAAAGCGACGGAGGCGCTAATACATAAGGTAGGCAATTACCCCGGCCTGCTTCCGGAGATGCCAAGATATTGTTGTCCGCTTGTAATTTAATAGAAGTATGATTTAAATTTAGAACTGTTTGCCAGGACCACCAAGCAGGGAAAATGCCGTAAAGTGTCTTTCCCAAGGACACAACAGAATGGCGCAAGTGGGTTTTGAACCAAGATCGTTTTGGTCACGCTTTCACCACTCGACCACGCTGCCGAGACTCGACTACTCTCTTAAAAACTAATTTTTTTATCCTTTCGTATTTCTGGCGATTGTTGATGGCGATACACAAAGATGAAACAGTTTTGGGCACGGTACGCAGGTTTTTGAAGAATAAAAAAATTTGCAGACTCAGAAACGGGCCGACTTGTATAAATGAAAAAATTTACGGGCCAGATACGTTTGGATTAGGCAAAATTACTTACAGGTGCAGTGGGTACAGCCAGCCTATTGTTAAAGCTAACAATACGTAGGGACTTCTCTATTAAAAGTGAATGAAATAAAAATTTTTAAGAAATTTCTTATAGAACACTTTGTGAAAGTATGGCTGGATCATGAGAAATGTTTATTAGGTCAAGCGTGTCAGCATGGCGTCGCGTAGATTAACAGATTGATGCAAGAAAATTTAGGAATCCTTTTTCTTTTCTAAAAATCAGTTTCTTGTTTAGGCTAAAATAGTGACAACAGTGAGACTCGCTAGACTGTAAGTAAAGTGGTATAGTTGTAGTATTATATGAAGTATCATGTGAGCGAGAGGAAAGGAAAAATATAATTCACGAAATTATCATCATACAATGTGTGATTGACCTCCTATGATAGGGTTACCATATCTGAATAGGCGGAAAACCGGACAGAGATAGGCGTACCAGACAAAAAATTTTTGGAGGGGCGGACAAAATAAAATTTTCAGAGATTAGAGGATGAAGACCAAAAAAATTTTTTTAAATTTTCGTGACAAAACCATGTTGTTCTCTAAAAAAACGGTCTTCAACCAATCAAAGGCAACAAACAAACGAGTTTCATGTCCATTTTATGTCATTTTAAAATTTTTATTTTAATCTTTTAAAATTCTGGCCTTTGAAGAATTTTATACAAAATTCCGGACGGTATGGCAACCCTATCATATGACATTAATGTACCTGGTTGTGCGTATTAACTTTATAGTTAAAAGTCTTATTTAAAATTAATACAGAAACAATAAATTAACACAACACGAATATTTTCAGCTTTTATTTATTAGATAAATGAACTGAAATAAACAACTTAAGCAAATTTTTAAGCTATAGATCAATGACGAAATGACATAAACTGTTTATTAAAATTTTGATTTAAATTATTTGTTTTTCTAAAGAGAGTTTTAGAAGAACGAACACAGTTAAACCTTTATGTCCTATTAGGACATATCTGTCCCTTTTCAACAAACATCTATAAACTTCTTAGTTTCAAAAAAGTTGGAATAAAAAAAGTTTTAGAACATTTTCACTTTGATTGATTTTTACAAAAATGTATTTTATTGGCCTCTCTATATTTTATACAGAGTTACCATCCGAAGTGATCAAAAAATAAGCACAGCCAAATCTATATTTTCGTCCCTCCCAAAAAAAGGTATCACTTTTAATCAGTGTTCAAAACCTCTATTTTTGTCCCAAAAACGTAGTAATCTCTCTAAAAAAAAGGTCATTTATCACTTGATCTTTAACCAAAAAACGACCTTTTATTTTCGGACATAGAGGGAAAACCTTGTAATAGTGCGTTTTCTAGAAATTTTGAGGAAAACTAGAACAAAATTAGTAAAAAATATTAACTTAATTCTAAAATAAGCACGTTTCTTAGAAATAAGCACATTAGAATCTTCTAAAACAATGTTCGTAAAAATAAGCACAAATCTTAGAAATAAGCAGGAAATGGTAACCTTGGTTATACAGTATATCACGTAAGAGAAATATAAAAAGAATATTCTCTAAAACTTTTTATTTTGCTGAAACGGTGTTTTGAAAGTAATAGTTTTTGGTGAAGATACGTATTTATTTTACTTCAAAAACTGTTTTCTGTTACTCTATCATCATAGTGTACGTTTATCACTTTTTATATTTTCGATTATTTTCTTTTCTTTTTATTTAATATTTTTCAAACAAGACATATATATATATATATGTTCTTATAGATCTGATGGGTTTTACGAATTTTTCAAATAACATTTTGTAAGCAGCATAATGAACAGAAACAGATGTCTGAAAAACAAAGTTATTCTTCACCTTACAAACAATAAAATGCTGACCCTAACAAAAAAATATAAAAACTTTGACAATTTTATTTTAAATAAGTTCATGTCTTTTTAAAAACCTTTTTCCAAAGAGTATCAATTCAAAACCGCTTGAGTTGATCTCATTATCAATGCAGTTAGTTCCAGTGCAGCATAAAAAGTTATTACTGGACTCAAACTTGAGTAAATAGCTAAATCCCCCTCTCGTAATCGCCAGGCCAGTAATTTCCTGTTGTGCCACACACTTGTGCAGGAAAGCAATTAAATTGAAAAGAATTTTTTTATTGATAAACAAATGGTACTTTTATGAGAAATCATCACTTACTATTTCAAAAATACCATACAAATAGAAGTTTATGTTTTGGCATACAATTTAATACTTTAATTTTTGTTTTGGTATGTGATGAAGCAAGAGTTGTTTACAATCTATACCCCTAAACAAGAATGCCGAACTGTGTTTTGACAATTAGTTTATGCTCATCCAAATACTCACATATTTGAATAGCTAAGGTATTTTCTAGCATGGTTCTAAGCAGGCATGTAAACTAATTTCTCAAAAATTTAAGCGTGATTCTGAACTTCAGTGAAGAAATTGCAAGCACTAAAGATATTTTGAAAGCAGCCACAAATTGCACAGCAGTAGCCAGTAGCAGTAATAAATTGGAAGGATACTAGGTCTAGTTGTTTTGGTCAATGTTTGTTGTTCATCTGCCTAAAAGTGATCAACGTTTGTTTGTTCAGCTTCATATGCTTTCAAAAAGCAAAGCTTTGTGAATTTTTGTTTCAAAATTAAAATAACAACTTCTTACTACAACGTCTATAAATAATTCATTGCTATCTTAGCAAGCTACAACGTACATTCGTTTTGTTGCTTCTTCCTTTTTCTAATCCGCAGTCTTAATGATGTTTATTATTAAATAATTATAGTTGTATTTTTATTATGTGGCGAAGCAGAAATAAAAGAAAACTGAATTAAACTGAACAATTTTTAAGTAGCCTATTTTTAAGTGAAATAAATTAAAATTACACTATTGTCATTTGTTCGCGAATCGACTTTAATTTTGTTTCTTTCGAAAGTATTGTAACCTGATTGCCCTTTTTTGTTGCATTGAATTCTGTTTTGCATTGAATTTCCGTTCTTCACTCATAATTCTTCCCTGAGTTTTGTGCCTTTTTAAATAGACTTCTTCAGGCCACCTGGCGGTATTTACAGCGGCGTTTAGACTTACAAACTTTGCCGTTATTAAGTTGAATTTACAGCCAGCTAATAATGCGGATAGCTTACTTAGGTTATTTACACTTGAATTACGTCTATAAAATTATTTTAAATTTTATAATCTGTTAATTAATTGACAAAATCTAAAATAATTGCAATTATTAGATTACGTTTTGCTCGTATAGTAACATTAAGTGTTTTTTTGCTTATAAAATTCACTCATCAATCTTTCATTGCAGCTTTTGGTAAATTCATTTTTCTCAATTTATAGTTTTAATTTACGAGAGTATTTTAAAAGAATTAAAAATAACATTGTTTTGCTTGTGCTGTGGTATAATTACCAGTAATTATAAGCAAATTTTGTGATTGGAATTCACAATTAATACGTTTTTTTTCTTTTATAAACCAGTAGCAATCGCGTGAAAGGTGGTTTAAGTATTCTAATAATTTATCACTAAATCTACGTTTTTATATAAGTAGGTTGAAAAATTACAAACTAGAATTTTTGAATTACACCACTATGTACGTATTTTAAGTGTTTTTGCATGTTGTGTTAATTTGCTTTGCCTCTATGAAGCTTACCTGTGTATCTAATAACTTGATTTTTGTCTTTTTAGCCAATCTTGACTGCAGTCAAGTTGCATTACACAATTCAGTTCCATTTATTTATTAAATACTTCCCTGGCTTGTGCGTGCAAATCATATAGGTCCTTAATAAGCTAGAAAACTAGTTATTTACACCTGATCGATCTATTAATGGTTGTTTTAATATTGTAATTTTTTTTTAACAGTAAGCAAAATGAAAAAACAAAAACCGGCAACACAGTAATAAGCAGTTTGCAGTTATTCGTTAAAACAAAATACAATAAACAAAACAGCAATTGCATTGATTTCATTTATGTATATCAGAATAATAAAATACATTAATGATTTACCGTTTAATGATAAAATACCATAATGATATTGTCACACTTCATTCGTAATAATTTTGAGTCGTGGCAATATAGTTTGTTTTCCCTCCTAAAGCAATTTAAAGTTTTATTACAACGTAGAAATCGCTTACGTTTGTTCGAACGCATCTTTTTTTCTCTTTCTTTCGCCAGACAGTAAGACGCAATGCGCTTTGTCAGGATATTTTCCTTTAACGCATGACCGAGTATGAACTTGTTACCGAACGTTCTCGTATACTATGGAAAAAACGTTTTGATTCTGGCGCATTCGAGCGTAGCGTTTTCCCCAGAGGATTCAAGTTGAGTCCAATGTTGTCTAGTCGATTCGTCGTCATGTGACATTTGTCTACATATATATACGCTCGCTTGATCGCATTCAGAGAGAGAGATAATTTGAGAGACGACTCGAGTAAAGTAATTTCAGAGAGCGTTAATTTGGGCGCTGAGCGTGGGCGAAGGACCCTTTGATTGTCTTGCGTGGATTAGCAAGTGTTGTAATTGTTTTTGCACCAGTGTTTGGAGATTGGTTCTACGGAGGTAGAATTATTTGTATTGGACGAATTAAGTTGTAGCGCTGATTTCGCTTTACATTGGCAGAGCGTGGAAGAAAATTTTTCGTCAATTGTGAGTTGCGAATTTCGTAATACATTCGTTGTAGTTAGAGGCAGTGGCCTCTATTTGTTTGTGGAGAAAAGTCTTCGAAGAATCAATCCAAGCGTGGTTCAAGCCAACTGTATAAAAGCTTCAGGCGCATAGCAGACTACTTCTTGAGCCGGAATAAAATAAAATTTAGACACAGCTTTGTTTTAGCGCAGGTATTCGGGTTACCTTGTTCAACTGGTCCGTTAGGATTCCTAAACAAAGTCTGTGACAGATATGAATATATTAAATGAATATTGAATAATAATGAATATATAATATGAAACAATAATGAATATATTAATGATAAAATACGATAATGATTTTCCGCGACAAAATTCAGTTTGTTTCCGAGGAAACGATGATCGATTATTGTTTTTATGCGGGTGTAGGAAGCCTTTCGAGGATCTTTTATGGGACACAGAGCTAATGAATCGGCGATAGGTTTGCGGGTTCTCAACAAATTTCATCGGTTTAGGAATGGCGACTACCACCGATACTACCCTAGATCCTTAAAATTTTGAGTTGGCGCAAACAGGATGGAGGGAAGCCACGGAACCAAGACTTCAAAGCAATAGCAGCAAAAATTATATTGCAAGATAAGCTCTATACAGAGCAAATCTAAGCCAGGAGCTTCTGGTTTTAGGTGTTGTAGGGCAACAATAAATTTTCTAAAGGGTAAAATCTTTAGAGACGTTCATTGCATTAGTTGTTGGAGCCCTCTACAGTTCAAGCACTTTGGTTGTTTAATGTGTACTGCATGCTTTGCTGCTAGAGTGCAAGAAGTTGATGGACTGAGCAGCCTCAGACCATCGGTCCTTCCGCTTCTTTTCACACTAGCTCAGCAGGTCTGTAGCAACCCTGCTAGAATCTAACTTTTTAACCCTTTGCGCTCCACCATCATCCCTGGGATGATCATGCAGTTTATGTAATACGGTCCACTGTCATCCCTAGAATGGCTTTTTGCTACGATGGCTTTACGAAGTCCACGTGCATGCTAGGGATGATAATTCCGCAAGTTATCATAATAACAAAAAATTTTTATTGATTTTATGTATATTAGATTATATCACATTGGGGTATTCCTCTTTTTTAAGCGTGACACTTGCTATGAAAATGCATTTGTTCATGGCAGCAGTTTTCATATAATTTAAATTGATAGATTTGGTTTGAAACGTTTATAGTGCAGACAATGTAGTGTCGTTACTTGCATCTAAGTTGAATAGGCCTACTTTATAAGTTTCTCCTAGGCTAGCTGATAAAGTTTTGGCTTGATTTAGCTAATGTTATGAACAGATGTCCTATAAGGCTACATTACATACCGGTATAGTTGGTCTTAGAAGAGCCCAATAGCTTACTTGAAATCAGAAAAGCATTTATGGTTATGAATTAGCTATAACTGGTTGTATTGCAGATTTTATGAAGTTCATGTAGGTGCTAGATGATTTTTCATTTCATGTGATGCTTCTTAACTCTTAACGTTGTGAGCGATTTCATGCCTCATTTCATTGCCAAAGCACCAAGAGGTCACAACAAGAACTGCCTTGTGTGCAACAGCAATGGAAATAAGAAAACTACGGTATTTTTTGGTGAGACTTGCGAAAATAAACCAGGCCTTCAGCCAGGAGACTGCTTCAAAAAATATCACACGATGGTGAACTATAAAGAATAATTTTTTTATTTCATTGTCTTTTATTTCACTGACTCTTAAGTATCCAATTGATTACCAATGTGAATTTCATTCTTTCTTGATCAAAAAATGTAAATAATTCGACAGCAAGGAATTCGGGCGTATAGGAAATAATAGGGCTTAAAAAATTGAAATAATTGTCATAGACTTTACTTGGAAATCTAAGAGGACCAGTTGAACAAGATAACTCGAATACCTGCGCTGAAGTAAAGCTGTGTCTAATTTTTATTTATTCGGCTTAGGAAGTAGTTTGCTACGAGACTGAAGCTTTTTTATACAGTTAGCTTCTACAAGTTCGAATCGATTCGTTTGAAAATTTTCCTCCGCAAACAGACAGAGACCACTGTCTCTAACTAAAAAGAATGTATTTACATAATCCACACAACTAAAAATTGACAAAAACTTCAAAGCAATTCCAGCGTTAAAACTTAAATTTGTCCGATACAAATATAATTCTATCTCTATAGAATTAATCTCCAAAAACGCTGGCGAAAAGCAATTCCAACACTTGTTACTCAACACACTGGAAACGACACTGAAATAAACACTGGAATTACTGCACTCGAATAAACACTGGAATCACTGGAAATTATTATGCAAACCAAGCGCCCGCTTATATAAAGTCACGTCACGTGACGCTACATCACAGTAGGGTGCACTACATCACACTCGAATTTGCCAGTTTCTGTTAGAACAAGGTTCACACTCGGTCATCGATGCTTCAACAGAGAACAACCAATCCGAGAACCGGGTTGAAAACGTATGATGTCATAGCTGTCTGGCAGAAGAGAAGCACTCGAAACAATTGTAAAACAGCTTGCAAATAAGTCAAGTAAGATAAGTGGGAGCTTTACCGACTATACGACCACTACTTGGCCATGAGAACACACGTCACAATAAAAATTAAAATTATTCTGAAACAGCTTTAAAAATTAAAATTATTCTAAAATGAACTATAGCTTTGTGAAATTAAAAGTATTGCGAATGAAATGAAGCAATAATGAAACAACAATTTTTGACATTCACATTAGACTAAAATTGCTAAGAAAAGATAATAGGAATATTGGGTGTTAAATAAATAAATAAATACAGTAAAATTTATTGTTTGTCAATATTTATTGACGTTTCACTCGAAAATATTGGAGGTTGCGTCACCTTAATGCCAAAAATGATTGTGTTCTAAGAATAGGCAAAGATTTGCAAAATCGGATAAATACAAACGCAAATTTTTATTTGTTTTTTAGTCTTTTATTTAGAGCTATTGCAAAAATTTAGAGATGCTTGCTGAGACCGCTAAAAAGAGAAAATGTGTAATGACTAGAGTAGGTTTTGAACCGGGACAGTGTCGATCGCATTCTCCATCACTACGACGCTCTTACCCACCCTACCAGCAGTAACAACAAACTTTTTATATTTTAAATTTAAGGGTTCACAGCATCATTGCAATCTTTTCTAGCTTGGTCGGCTTGGACGAAATGTGACCGGCCCTGTGGGGGAGGGGAGGCGCGTCGGACGCGCTTATGTTCCTCAATCAATGACTGTGAAGTCGTATCAACGCAAGCGCGATTATGCAATACTCATGACTGCTCAAGTAAGAACATGGTGATTTAATTTTTTATCTTTTTGCAATTTCAAAATATTCTTGAACGACAGAGCATTTCGTTATACAATTTTAACGTCGCAAGAACAAAATTTTATGAAAATTTATCTTTTACTTAAAATGAGCATAGCGGCTTCGACTAAACCAACTTATTTTCTTCGGCGTTTTTTTTCAGGAGTACCATAGACAAATAATCTCTTCCATGTCCGTTTAAATCAAGGGTGGGCAAACTTGGGCCCGAAACGATCTTCTGTGAGGCTCGCGAAGGCTTCAAACAAATAATTAAAAAAATTACTTATATTTTTTTTGTCTTCAACCAAATTCTTGGTCATTTCTTTTAGTGATCACTAACTTTTAGGAACGAAAATCAGAAAATCTGAGACAGATCCAAAGTAAAGACGTTTTTTCTTTTAGAGATCACCGAATTAGTGCGGCCCACGAACTAAAAAGTTTGCCCATCCCCGGTTTAAATTCTACCCACAACGAATTTTTTTATGTCTCTTAACTTGAGAATTATAAATTTTTACTTCACTATCCCTATTTGTGTACTCTTCTTCTCCGACAACCTTATAGTAATTTATCCTACTTTTTTTTCCATAAAACTATCACAGGAGGAAGATTTAACATCAAAATCATTTTATCGAACCTTTGTGGTAATAGCGTAATTACTATATACCGAGTGTTTTTAAAATTAAATTGAAGTAATATTAGCGTGGGCATGAACTTGAAAAAACTGTTTTGTAGTTTAATTTATTTTAATTGTCTTTTTTATGATCTGAGTGGTTAAAGCGCCGGACTGATGATCAACATGGTCTCGGTTCAAAACCCACTTGCGCCATTCTGTTGTGTCCTTGGGAAAGACACTTTACGGCACTTTCCCCTGCTTGGTGGTCTTGACAGGCAGTTCTAAATTGCAGTAATATCTCTACTAATTTACTAGCGGACAGCAATATCTTGGCATCTCCGGAAGCAGGTTGGGGTAATTGCTTATCCTATGTATAGAGCCTCCGTCACTTTCCTGTGAGTCAGGAAGATAAATATAGAGATAAAAATTAAAAAAAAAAAAGATCTATTATGTTAAATTGTATTTATAGACGTATAAATGATTAAAAATCCAAATGCTACCGAAGTCCTTAGACTCAAAGCTGAACGTTTTCGATTTGCATAAGTCCTCTTAGACGTACGGTATATAGCATAATCACCGGCGTGTTCAAGTAGTTAAAGCGTCGTGACTGTGATCGACATTAGCGATGACAATCTCGCAGCACGGCGCAGTAACCTTTTTCGGTGAATCTTGCCACGTACCGCGCCGCGTTCAACTCATGAAAAATTTACGTTTAAATTTTAAGCAAATCGTATTTTGCATAATGCTATTGCTTCGATAAAGTGACCATATTTTAAGCAACAAAAGCGAGGACATATTTTGATAAAAATTGTTTTGCTAAAAAATCAGTGCTATTAATTGTTCGACATAGTATAAACCAGTGGTTCTCAACCTTTTTTCTTTCGTGGCCCATTTTCATTGCACAAAAATTCTGTAGCTCATTAACTTTTTATGCAAGCAAAAAACTACAAAATAGGTTTAAAAACAAAATAAAAAACAAAGCAGCAGAACATATTTCAAAACAGATTATTTATTCAACCGAGCATTAGTGAGATAGTTGCTGCTGAACATTATTGACCAATACATCAATTTTTGGAGAGGTTGAAGAGAGCGCACAACGCATATCATCTTCCACATCAAGTCGGTTTCGAGCCTTTGTTCTCATTTGCACCAAAGTGGAAAGGATTGTTTCACATAAATACGTACTGCTGAAAGGCAACAGCACTTTGATGCATTCTTTACCGATACGCGGGTAAGAAACAAACACCCTTGCCCAAAACTTGCTGATCGATAAAGTCTCAAACATTTCTTTACAAGTAGAATCGTTTCTGAAGTCAATGAGCTCATCCCGTAAAGTCATCAGTAACTTTTTCTACTGGTACTGCAAAAGGCTTTCTCACCAGCTCCAGAGATTTTTTCCAGAGATTGACAAGATGTTGTAATATTTTAGACAATAGATTCATCTCCAAGTTACCTTCAATCACAGATGAAAGGGTCTCAAATATTGCAAAATTTCCTTTGTCAGCTTTTCGTTTCAAGTTTTCAAGCTTTTGCACAAACGCATTTAGGGCGTCGATCAAGTCAAGTACAGTTATATCTCATCTTTGTAGCTTGAGATTTAAGCGGTTCAATTGATCAAAAATATCAACTAGATAAGCAAGTTTAGATATGAAGGTACTATCCCTAAAGCAAGATTCGAATTCGTACTTTCTCTGCCCATTCAGAAATTTTTTCAATTTCTTCCGTAGTTCAAAAACTCTTGCTAAAACATTGCCCTTGGACAGCCAACGGACCCGAGTATAGTAAAGTAAATTCAAGTGTTCAGCATTCATCTCAGAGCATCATTTTCCAAACAGGCGTGTGTTTAATGCTCCATACTTTACAAAATTTACCGTCTTGGTAACTGTGTTCAGAACATCTTGAAGAAATTCTGAAAGAGTTTTCATTGCAAGGGCTTGTCTGTGTATCATGCAATGCATTGAGACGGTATCAGGTGAACGACTAGGAACTAGTGTTTGCAAGCCACTTCTAGCTCTTAAAATGACAGGAGCACCTTCAGTGCATATACCACAAACATTTTCCTAGTTGAGTGGTTCTTGGTCAAAAAACGCTGCCAATTCTCCCATCACATCAACAGCTCTTGTATTGGTCTTGAGCAAATTAGAGCAAAATAGGATATTGTCTTTTATGTGTTTTTCTGACATGTATCTGGAAAACACCAAGAGTTGGGAGCAAGAGACAACGTCGGTAATTTCATCAAGTTGAATTGAGACTAACCCGAATTGTGAATTTTTTATTTCTGCAATTACCTGCTCTTTTATGTTGTCAGATAATTCAACAATTATCCGCTGTACAGAATCGTTTGAAAGAGGAATTTGCTGCAATTTCATTTTGCTTTCTTCACCAACTACAATTCTAGCCGTTTTTGCAGCACATGGTTTAATGAGAGTCTCGCCAATTGTGTACGGTTTACATTGCTTTGCGATCATAAAACTGACTACATAGGACGCTTCAACAATGCTTCTAAAATGTTGTTGGAATTCTCCTGTTGAATTCAAGCGCTGACGCTTCACAATGTCTTTCTTTCGTTTAAAAAAAGTTCACATCTTTATCCTTGTAATTTGAATGAACTTTTTCCAGGTGATAGCCTCAATGAATGATGACCAAGAACTTTATAACATAAAACACATATTTTTTTTCTTTTGTGATATCAAAAATTGATGTAAATCCATATTGATTGTTTTCGTTTTGTCATTTTAACTAAGTTTCAAAGAATACTAAAAAACGCATCTGTAGAAGTTCAAAATAATTCAATGCGAAAATAATTTATAAAACAGTACTTTTCCTTCTTCTAATCAAGCTCTTTCAGTTATGGCCAAATACCGCTTGGACAATGGATATTATCTGGCTTGATTGTAATCGCAACGTTTTTCTTAGGGAGCCAATAGATTAATTGAAATAAATTCACATTTCATTTACATTCCTCCCCAATTCCTCCCTAACCGATTATTCCTCCCTAACCGATTATTCCTCCCTTCAAGTTACAAATTCCTCCTTCGAGAGCCAAGTGGCTCACTTTGGGAACCACACTGTTGTAGTAGCTAAAATTCAACATACACATACGTTGCAATAGAAGGCATTGATTGCATCACACCGCCAAAACAAAGAGAGATAAATTCTATTACGACAACCGCACGACGTCGCCTAAATTAGTTTCACAAAAAACGTTCTTTCTGCAAAACTAAACACTATTATTTCCATAATTAGAATGAAAATTACTACACTGTAGCAAAAACAGCAGCATCATTCATTGTTACTACAATCAAAACTACTAAACAAACGCACAAGTGTAAAATTAACTATACTGACACAAATGAAACTAAATATTTCAATAAATCTAGCAATTTTTTAAGTATGTCTGTGGCCCACCTCAAAATATTTTCAAGGCTCACTGGTTGAGAACCGCCGGTCTAAACCAAGCTGTGCAATAAAAAAGAAATAAACAAACATTTAGTTGAAAAGTTTAAGATGTTAGAAGGTTTTATGAAAAACAATTATCCGATTTAATTGTTTGATTTAGCGTATGAATATTTAGCTGTTCTTTTAGCTTTTCTAAATATTGAAGGATCGGTTTTTGCAATATCATAAAACTGGCTGTATGTAATTTCACTAAAATTGTACACCAATGTTAGAATACTGGCTACTGATTCAAACAAAAAACTCGTTCTTTCTTTTCACCATTGTGGTAGCATCAAGGAAAAAAATACTCCCACATTAGTACTGTGAGTAATAATGCTGAAATAAAACTGTGAAATTTTTAACAGTTTGCCGTAAAACGCAATGATGTTTCAAGTTTTAAAATATTCTGTCCATCTTTCATGAGCCATCATTTTATGATACAGCCCTGTATTGGTTTCAAGTTGTTTTTCAACAAATTTGCGTACGTTTTGATATTGATCAATAATTTTGCTTCATCAATAGAAATATTTTTTTGATGCAAATTCAAAACACATGTTTTAACATTTTCACACTTTGTTGTTTGTAATAGTACCATCCAATCAAAGCATTTAAATTTCACAAATGAAGTGGTTCATTTTTCCAGATATTCAAAACAAGATATGCCAAAGAGGTGTATACGTGCTTTGTTCAGTTCAGTTCAGTTCAGTTTTCTTTTATTTCTGCTCCGCTACATAATAAAAATGTAACTATAATTACTTAATAATAAACATCATTAAGACTGCGGATTAGAAAAAGGAAGAAGCAACAAAACGAATGTACGTTGTAGCTTGCTAAGATAGCAATGAATTATTTATAGACGTTGTATTACAAGAAGCAAGGTTGCTTCACCTCAATATAAATTTATTTACAGAAAAAAAAAAAAAGAAAGAAAGAAGATAAAAACAAGAAGCACATTAAAAATTAAGTTACATTGAGGTCATTTGATAAAAACGAAACTCTGCCGTGGGGGCGGTGCATTGGTGGGACCATAGCAGAGTGTTTGTAGACTTTGTAGACCTTGAAAAAGCATATGAGCGTGTCTCAAGAGACAAGATGTGGGCAGTACTGCTGGAATATGACGTAAGAGGTCAGCTTTTATCTGCTATCAAATCGCTGTACAAACAATCGAAAATCTGTGTTTGTGTCAATGGCATGAAAACAAAACCTTTTAATGTCGGTGTTGGACTACAACAGGGCGGCGTTCTTTCTCCTCTTCTGTTCATTATATACAATTATACATGGACAAGATACATGAAGACACTTCCTCCAGTAGTGGCATCACATTTGGGAAGTGCAATGTTTGTCGCTCGTTGTTTGCAGATGACCTTGCATTGTTAAGCTCCAACAAAAGTGATCTCCAATATGCACTTGATCGATTTTCTGATGCATGGTTGGATGCTGATATGAAAATTTGTACGGCTAAAACTGAAATCATGTGTTTGTCAAGACACCCTGCCCACTGTTCCTTCCAAACAAATGGAGTAACTCTCCAGCAGACGGAGGAGTTTAAGTATCGTGGAGTCACATTCTCGAGTGATGGTAAACAGGATAACGAACTTGACACACGTATTGTAAAAGCAAGTGCAGTAATGCGCCAGTTTTACCCGACCTACCGATCAGTTGTACCGAAACGAGAGCTGTGTACAAAACCAAAGCTTTTTGTTTTCAAATCAGTTTTTGTTCCTATCCTCACCTATGGTCATGAGTGTTGGGTAATGACCGAAAGAATGAGATCCCGAGTACAGGCGGCCGAAATGGGTTTCTTGCGAAAAGCCAGAGGTTTATCCCTACTTGACAAGGTTAAAAGCACTGACATTCATCAATCTTTCAACATCGAATCGCTACCATTCTGCATAAAACGATTGCAACTGCGCTGGTAGGGCCATGTGACACGAATGTCCCACGAGCGAACAGCAAAATAACTAATGGATGCTTTTCTGAGTGGCAAAAAGCCTAGAGGGCGACTCAGAACTCGCTGGCGGAATTATGTTGAAGACCTGGCCTGGTCACGTCGTGGAATTCCATCAGCAAAATTGCCGCTAGTTGCAGAAGATCGGGATGCTTGGGGATCCCAACTCGAACTGCTGCCCCAAAAGGGGCAATCGGGCAAAGGGAAATACACTGAACTAATTCAATGTTTTCCTTGAAAACGATGGTGATGATGATGATGATGATGATGAGGTGTATCCGAGACGTACTGATCACAATTACAATCTTGGCCTTCTTTTCTGGGTTTACTTGTTTTGACTTAATTGTGTTGACATGAGTATATGATTATATCAGGTTATAAAACAGATGGCACTAAAGAGTACCATCTATGGCATTGTGCCTCGCACTCGTTTTAAACTCTCATCAGGGACAGTCTACTTACTGCTTACTAGTAAGCAGGCTGTCCCTGATGAGAGTTTAAGATTCGAAACCATGGTCGGCCAGTGATCTCAGGTTCGGCGTGCGCGAGACACAATGTCATAGCATAGCATCTGGTCATCGGCGTGCGCGAGGCACAATGCCGTTTCTACCAGCGCAATTTTGCATTTGGTAGAAGCCAAGTCTTGAACATATGATTGTGTTTTTCTTAAACGGTTGATTTTACGGCATCAAAACAAGATTTAATTTCAATAATTGATGCTTTTGGTCGTTCTATGTCCTAAATCTGTTCTTTGAAAACAGTAACAAAAGATTGTGAATGTTTTAAATAGAGTTCGCTCACAGAAGTTTAAAAACTTGTTCCAAAACAACTGGTGGTTTGTCAATAGAAATAAAACACGACTGCAGGGTAGGGTATGTTTGAATCATCCTTGACAAGCTAAGATAAAGTGAGAGCTACCCGATTATGCTGTGAGAAAGTAGTTTTTGATACTCTATCTTTCACAAAGCCACAATCAGGGACGGGCCGTCAGGGGAGGCAAATGAGGCAGTGCTTCACCTGTGGAAATCAAATAAAGCAGAAATAAAATATTAAAGTCATAATCTTGGCAAAATAGATGCAACTTGAAAAAAATTAATAAAAACTATACCATACTTATATTAGTTTAATTAGTTTTGCTCTTAAACCCTAATTTTTGGCGGTTTAATCGTTAAATTTTCAGCGCTTTAATCATTTGTCAAGCGTTCTTGTCAACAAAATCGTTAATACACGTTAGTGAAGCAGCTTCAAGATAACCTCACTTCAAATCAAAAAAGAAACAAAAATGAAACAATATTGCGCTTTTCGTCAAAATATCTGTTAAAATGAGAGATTTAAAGCATCCCACAATTGTGACATTGTAGACTAGAAAAAACCTTTTTCTTATTTCCAACATTTGCTAAAACAAGACAAATTGTTTTTTTCCCGGTAAGTCAGTATCAGTATCAGTATCTTTTATTTCAGTTCCGCCATAAAAAACATAGTGAAGTAGGAAATTTGTAAGTAGTAGAAAGCAGAACAGAAAAAGGAAGAGGCAACAAAACAATGAACGTTGTGGCATGCAATCAAGATAAGAAGAGATTTTTAAGAACAAGTGTGCATGGTTGCAGCACCTTTTAAGAGAAACCAAAAAATAAAGAAAAAAGCGTAATCCGAGTCATATGTAGACGCTGTTGTGTCGGCGGAAAATGTGATGGGATACACAACAGGTCGCTGGCAAAAAAGGCCTGACAGGCAAAGAAACCCACCCAAAGAAATCCTGTGGCGGGTCAAAAGGACCATTTCACTCATATGACAAGAAAAAAAAATTTAAGATTAAGAATTACAAACACAAACACACACAAAAAATTAACAAATAAACACAAAAAATTAACAAACAAACAAATAAATAAACGGAAAACACAAGATGCAATGCGCAAATATTTTAGAAATAATACAAAGTTTATAATAGAATAAAAGCGATATTTGAAACTGCTTTGTGATAAAGTCTTCTATTCATCATAATGCAAGGAAAGTAGAAGTGGGTGCGTCATCTTATAGGGTACGAATTTCATGAAAAAAAAGCAACAAAAGCAAGCACCAGGAAGCGAGAATTTTTAAGTTTATAAAATATAAGAAAATTGATCTAAAATTTTAAGAATTTCAAAGGAATTGGCTTAATTTTTGTTTAAAAACATTGTTTGTTTTAGAGTCTCTAATTATAAAAGGAATATTATTCCAAACTTTTGGTACAATAAATTTTAATGATTGTTGAATAACAGTAGATCGGCAAAAGTTGGTAACAACATTACTGCTGCTTCTGGTTTTCATATGAAACGATTTTTGGATGAATATTTTGTCGAAAGATCGAGGCAGTAGGTTTTTATGAATTTGAACATAAGAATACCAATTTCCGCTTTGTACATATGTTTTATAGTAATTAAGTTGTGTTCTGACATCGTGTGACTAACATTTTCCCTGTGAGAAAGATTAAAAATTATTCTTATGAATTTGTTGCACAGTCTTTGTAATTTGTCAATTAATGTTTCATTTCCAAAGCACCAACTTGATATACAGTAGCGTATGTGGCTCATGAAGAGAGAATGATAGAGCATTAGCAATGTTTTTTCAGTTAGATTAGGTTTTATTTTTGTTATTATGCAAAAAATTTGTCTTAATTTTTTTGTATATTAACATGATGTGTTCTTTCCACGACAAATGTTCATTAACAATAACACCTAGAAGTTTTATTGATGATACCTTTTCTATATTGGATCCTCTAAAGGTTAAAAATAGATTAATTGGAGGTGTTTTTGAGTTAGGCATTCTGAACAATACATATTTGGTCTTGTCAGAATTTAGAAATAGTTTATTGGCAATTAGCCAGTTATCAATGTTGAGGAGTTCATTGCTGCCCTTTTTAAATAAGCATTTAGTATTTTTGTCAGACAGTAGGATAGTGGTATCGTCTGCAAAGGACAGGCAAGAGCTCTGATTTAAGCAACGAGGAAAATCGTTTACATAGATAATAAAGAGAAGTGGGCCGAGTACAGAGCCTTGAGGAACACCAGAAGTTAATTTGTTTATGGTAGTTGATCTAGCACTACAACACTCGGTCTGCTGAGTCCTTCCAATAAGGTAAGTTTCAAACCATTTTAAAACATTGCCTCGAACACCATAATGTTCAAGTTTGCTTAATAAGATATTATGATCGATGGTATCAAAAGCTTTGGATAAATCTAGGAAAATACCCAAAGTTGATTGTTTTTTCTCAAAAGCAGCAGTAATGTTTTTAATTAACAAAGTAATTACATGTGAAGTTGAATGACCCTGTCTGAAACCAAATTGGTGATCTGAAAATAGGTTAAAGCGTGTAAAAAAAGAGTAAATTGATTGTACACAATTTTTTCAAGAATTTTTGAAAGGTTGGGGAGTAGGCTAATGGGACGATAGTTCGAAATAGTGTTGGTACTACCTTTTTTTTAAAAAAGAGGAATAACTTTAGAGTGTTTGGAAATTTTGTTTCCTTCATATTTCAAACACTCTAGAGTTATTCCTCTTTTTTGTTAGAAATATGAAGGAAATATGAAGTCAAAATATATGCATTGTGCAACTGCAAAGCGATAAATTTATTGTAAGCATTAGTAATGAAAGATGATGTAGTGTTTTTGACATATTTATAATTCAGTGTTTGAACCTAGATTTTCGGAAGCATTTTTATATTTATAACACCCCTTTCTAACGAACATAATTCATGATCTATCCCTTACTTTTGCTGCACCAAAAATTGATTGCGAAATTTTTTACTTCCATTGTGAAGAGAATTGAAACTAATGAAACAATTGCCATCATGAAGGACAATAGCCCTTCCAACTTTTAGTTTAAAAATGTAGAAGGTCCGACTGTATCTTTAGGCGTTCGTCGGGGACTAAGTTTCGAGTTAATTTAAGGCAGTAATTCTTAACAAAAGACACGCTTCTTTTGAAGAGAGTTTAAAAAATTCAGGAGGGTCAATTTTAATAACATATTTCTAACAATGCATATATTTTGCCAACTTCAAAAATATTATTTGTTTCCAATTAAGTGTGCATGAAAATTTAAGTCTCGTCTTCCATTTCATGAAAATACTTTTCTGTCCTTTCGCCACGATTTTGATTGTTTTATACTACGACGTTGTTTTTTACTTTACAGAAAGAAATTTATTAGGAGACTCCGAAAAATTTTAAAATCTTTACGAGGTCATGGGTCAACGCACAATCAAAAGTTTTTCTGCCACCTCCTTAGGATATCTGTAGGAGGTCATGGTTGTTCTAAAAAAGTAGGTTATCTGCCTAAAAATTTAAGGATTGAAGTTTTCTTCGCCCCTGGATCCGAACATGAAAGCTTTGGCAAGCACGCGAAATCAAAGGCTCTCATTCATAATCAAATTTCTTAAGACTTAAAACCTGAAGAACTGATTTGGGTCTAAATAAATGGATTTTGCGATTCTAACGTTAAAGGAAACCGAAAATTTTTGCAAGTTTTTTATAAACAAAGCATTTCTTCATTGGAAGCGTGCCCGAGTGGTTAAAACACCATGCTGGTGATCAACATGAGTGTTTTTTGAATAGAAAAGCTTCCATCAGTCTTGATAAGGATCTAAAACGGCCGTTGAAAGCTGCAGTGATTCCGTTACCAGCCGACTGTTTTTCACATCAAAACGTATGTTACCTGTAGCTCGCAAAGATAGTTTACCTACAAGGCTGAAAAGCTCTGTTATTTATAAATATTTGTGCCACTGTGACAGTAGGTACATAGAACGAATATCACAGCGATTACAAGAAAAAAACAAGCAGCAACATGTTCCTAAATGGCTACAACAGCCAGCGAAGCGTCCTACACAATCCTAATCCGGTAGACCCACTAACAAAAGCGTGTCAACCCTGATTGTGATTCTATCATGGGACAATATTTGAGCATTGTCCTGCGAATTACAATGACAGACAATTTAAAATTTTTGCTGCAGCACGCAACTGGTTTCACCTTTTTGTGCTTGAGGAAGCGTTTATCAAAACCAGATATTCTTTTTTATGTAGACAAAAAGAATTTGTTTACACTCTAAAACTTTTCAAGTAACCAAAGTTGAAAAGAACAGTGTCTCTTCTTAGAGATTGTGCAATTTGAAGATTTCACTATTTTCAAAACTCTTTTTTTTTGAAAATATATTTCAATTTTTTACGTTATTCGAAAAAATTACAACAGTAATTGAAATTGTTCAATAATATAATCAATACAATTCAACCATTTAGGCATTGTTACAAATTTTCCTGGACTACTTCACCTTTTGTAATTGTCGTGCGCGTTGACGTCACTTTAACTTACAATTTTAAAACAATTTACGGTTTTAAGAACAATGAAATCGTTATAATCGCATTACATGCACGCTAAAAGAGTGCCTGAACGTAAAACCTTAAGTGACCTTGCAAAACTCTAATTTTACATACTTTTTCAGATAAATTTTTAAACACTTTTTTATTCTAATAAAAGTTAAATAAATGATCTTTACTCTGTTCAAATTCCGAAACGACATCTTTTGAAGTTATAAACTGTCAACTTCTCGTGAGATTCTAAAGTCCAAGTTGATGAGTCAATAACTCGAAAAAGGTTGAGAAGAACAGGCTTAATAGCAAATTGAAGGCCATTAATTAAAACTAGTTATTTCTTTAGGATGGAGCACTTGTACACGATCATGCGGTGGAGGATCACAATGGAAATACACTGCTTGTGAACTTTCAAGTCAATTCAGTTGTCAGCGGCTTTATCAAGATTGCAATACGGAAAAATGTCCTTCAAGTAAATTTATTGTAAAATCTTTTTTCATAACTTTTATCATGGTTAATTTAAAAGCACCTAATGCAGCAACGTTCCTATATGATGTATTAGGATTTGTCGACCACATGGCCAGTATGTAGAAATGCCACTTCAATGGTGATTGCGACTGACCCAATCTCGGTACGGTTTCAACTCTTTTCATTTTGTTGTGCTATTAAAAAATAAACATTGTGTCACAGCACAATATTTCAAAATTAAATTGTAGTCACACCATTGTATAAAACTCAAAGCAAAAAATTTTAGATAGAAGCAATAAAGCAGATTGGGGTAATTGCTTGATAGTTGCTCAAAGCTTAACTTTTCCGACGTTCTGTTCTAAGATAAAGGAAAAAATAGTTCACGTGATGCTGATAATGATAATAATAATCTTTATAAACCCACAATGCCGCTGATGTATTAATCAGTGACGTGCGGTGATCTCTGAAACTGGTCTTGCAACTGGTATGCCAAAAACTGGTCACGCAATTACGTATTTTTTGGGTAGTTAATCAATAGGACATGCAATATTTTCTGGGTAGCACTAAGAATTCTGTGTGAGATTCTAAAACACAAACCGATTATTTGTCCCTAAATCATGGTGTTATCCAAAAAAAGGGGTCATCACCTGAAAGCATTGACGGATTTTGCAATTTTTGTTAGAATTTTGTAGTGATCTTAAAAAAAAAGAAAAAACGTCATCGCTTCAAATTATTCACAGATTTTATGCTTTCCGTCCTAAAATTATGGTGTACAGTGGCGATTCTAGAACTCAGAAAACGAGGGGGCCACGTTGGGGCCAAGGTATATTAAGAAGAGAGCGATTGATAAAAGCATATGAAAGGAAAAATTGTAAGTTTAAAGGGCTTTTGTCGCCGGGTTTAGGAAAGTAGGCTATATCGTATATAACACAATACATATTTATTATTGAAATTAATGCAACATAATGTCCACCACAGCAAATTGTGCATTAGAAAGAAATATTTAAAAGAAGTAAAACAAACAGTAGATATACGAAACAATAACCAAAGAGAAAAGCAATGATGTGACACTTACGTATCTTAGTTTTGAGCACTCAGCCATTCATTCGGCCAGATGGATTTCAAAATACTAATGTAACTTAATCCTACGATTATCATGTCGGCTGCCAAATTCATTAACAAAACTTTCGAGGTTGATACTCTCAGCTCGAGCACTTTCAATTGATAGCAATGCGATGTTTCTCAAATTGCCGTTGCTCATAGAATTTCTTAGAAACGTTTTTATCAATTTCATGTTTGAAAAACTTCCTTCACATGAAGCGCTGGTGACAGGGAGCGTTACAGCTATTTTATTTTTATTTTTTTATTTTTATCTCTATATTTATCCTCCTGACTCGCAGGAAAGCGACGGAGGCGCTATACATAGGGTAAGCAATTATCCCGACCTGCTTCCGGAGATGCCAAGATATTGCTGTCCGCTAGTAATTTAATAGAGATATGACTGTAATTTAGAACTGCTTGCCAAGACCACAAAGCAGGGGAAAGTGCCGTTAAGTGTCTTTCCCAAGAACACAACAGAATGGCGCAAACAGCAAATTTGCACACTATCAACTATCTATCAAAAGCAAACTATCAAAAGCAATTTGCACAGTCAAAGGCAGCCTTATAAGGTAATAATAATGACAAGAATTGCACTATTATCTTGGGTTGTTGTTGGGGCTCTTTCGTGAGGAACTTTTTAATTAATGGTACATCATGTTTTAAATCATCTGGATTTACTGAATGGGCAACAGCAAATTGGATGAAATCTTTTTTACACAGGAATGATTGTTGCCCAGGGCAAAGAGCTGCAATACTATTATATATTTCATACGATTTTTAGGAAAATCGACGATTTAGTTCACTAATTAAACAGTGTAGAATTTTGTGGAAAATGCTAATGTGGTGCAATACAACTTTGTTCTAAACCTTCAAATAATCTCTGACCGGTTGTCTCTGATGCGATAAAGTCATCAAGCCGTCGACTAGGTAGGTATTCTGGTGCGTTTCCGTGTTGCTGTGGATTGAATGTCGCGTTTTTCAAGATTTCAAACAGCTCATTCACAGAAGGCAATAGCAAGAAAGAGAGAGAAAAGAAGAAAATTATCTGGACTAGATTTTCGAGAATTTTCAAGCAAAAGATAGAAATTACTCTGAGGAAAAAAGAGAAATAAAAGAAAACCATTTAGGCGTCAAAACACATAGTAAACAGATTGACGAAGCAAATTAGAAGCAAATTAGCATATTGACTATGACATATTAAAGCACAGAATTATTACTATTAAGAAAACAAAATTTTGAACAGTCGCATGACACCGACACTTGGGTAAAGAGATAAATACCCACTGAGGTGTAAACGGGTTCAGTATGAAAAAACAATAAGCTTTACAAGCATTGCCGGTTTATTCATTAGATCGTCACTTTAGGTTTCTTATCTTCTTTTCAATATTTTTGACCGTATTTTTTGCTGACACTTTTTTAATTGACATAATTGAGAAACACATGAAAATTGCCAAGCTAGCTGTTTTGTGATTTACTATGTGCATTGTGATCGGCGCGCTGGGCGTTGTCTTGTATTTTGTGTTTGTTTTGAGCAGTGGGGTAGCTAGACTAACACATCACAGGCTAAACAAGCTCGTTCAAACTGGGGGGGGGGCAAACAAAAATCTGAGGGGTCAATGGCCCCCTCTGGCTCCTCCCTAGAATCCCCCCTGATAGTGTTCTCTAAAAAAAAGGTTGTCGCCTAAAATCATTTCCAGATTTTATACTTTTCGTCCCAAAACTGTAGTGATCTCTAAAAAAGGTCATCACTTCCAATCAGTCGCAAATTTTATGCTTACATCTAGCTTTAGTAGCTTTCGTCCTAAAATTGTAATGTTCTCAAAAAAAAAAGGTTTTCGTCTCGGATCGACCTCAAATTTCTCCAATTTTATCCTAAACCAGTACCATTTCTCATAAAATTAAAAAATCTCTACCTCATCGCGCAAAAATTCGTCATGTAATCCCAAAAAATTTGGTTATTCAACGCATGACTTGCATGCCCATTGCCCTAACCGCACGCCACTGGTATTAATTTATTCTTGATTCCTATTCACGTCATTTCGTTAATTTAATTTATAGTAAGAATTGTTTAATTTTGAAACTACTTCAAAATATATCTGTAAGTCTAATGCTTTTTCTCTACAATCCTTCAAAATTAGCATTCAGCTTTTAAAAAGGTTTCCAATTTTTCAAGATATTTTTTTATTGTTAGCGCTGCACAAAAATGTCATGACTTGATTTTGCTTAGTGACCAATAATTATTCGGCTCAGAACCATTGATAAAGCACAGCTTCCAACAACTATTCTTTTGTTAACAACCTCAGTGATGAAAATAATATATTAGTAAATAAAATAATTTAAAAGATATTTTACACCAAATATATGCCCATGTTACTCAAGAACACACCCATGATACACAAGAAACAATACATTAAGAAAAAGATGAGTTTTCTAGGCAGCAGAAATGGCTACTCTTATCTGAACGTTAAATTAGGAAAGGTTATTAGTGACTTCAATTTGACCTAAGATTTTAGGATTATTTTATTCCAAAAAAATTCTTCAGTTGAAAATAGCGTCTCTTTGACTTAAAAACTGGGAAAGCTCTTTTCAATTGCGCAATTATTTTTATTGTTAAGAAAGAGATCACAAGCTGTGAATCAATCGCAGAACTATACCATTCTACTAATCATCTACTATGGCAAGCCACATCCTAACATGTGGTGTCGAGAGTTCGAATTGACAAAATACGGTAAACCTTGTTTAATCCGGATATTCGCCTAAAAGGGTTAAAACTGAAGGTACAAACGATTTCTAATGTTTTTCTTAATAAAAAGCTTTAGATAATCCGGATTATTTAATTAAAATCTTTGCCTATTTCGGAAAATTGTTTTTTTATATTTATAATCCGAATTTTCCCGCTTCACAACTGTAGCAGGATGTCTTTTGTCAACGTCATAAACATTATTCCACGTATGGTTAGAAGCGTTGGTTATGTTGCTTGTTACTTGAAATTTATATCAGTTTAACTTAGGGAGTGTGTTCGTTGATTTGCTATAGTTGTGTTGTGCAGGGTTGCCAGATTGGCTTTTTTGACGCCAAATTTGCAAAATCTGGTTTTTGTTTTTTTTTTGGCTGTTTTTTGGCTACCGAGTGCAAGCTAGCCATAATTTCGGGAGAAAAATCAAGAGATCATAGACAGATTTTAAGTGAAGACCCTTTTTTTTTAGAGATCACCATGATTTTGGGACAAAAATCGAGAAAACATAACGTCTGACTTGAAACAATAGCCTTCGGATAATCCGGATCTTTACATAATACGGATCAATTTGTGCATCAAATCGAATCCGGATTAATCGAGATTTACTGTAGTTAGGCTACAATTCATTAGGAATCGTACTACTAACACATATGGGGCTTAAAATTCAAAGAACAGTCGTGTTTTTATATATGATAAAAGAAGGATTTCGTAATTTTTAAGCTTGAACTTTTTGGATCAGGTTCTTAAACGAATTGCTTTAATAATAATTTTTCGATATTTGTTTCGTAAAAGCAATTCAATGAAGACGATTACTTTTTTGAAAAAGACCCAACGCAAATTTTTGAAATTATCACCGACTGCCATTCATAATTTTGTACCTCCATAAAATAATTTATGTTCGAATAAATTTTTCTTCAATCCGAGGAATAGTAACCGAAGTTAGCCTTTAGATGTGCTTTATGAAAATGTATATTATTTCTTTGCAAGAAGAACTTGGTTAAAGTTTTTAGTCAATTACAATTAATTAGTTGAAACATTAATTTGCTTAATTCAAGATTGTAATTACAAGTGACCTTTAAAAAATTTAAAGTTTTGTATATTTTGTATATAGGAGTCCAAGTATGTCTAGACCTGATTATCCTTAAAATTTTATTCACTTTGATAATAATTTTTATTTGAAAGGGGAAGTCCAACCAAAATACAAGTTGAGCTTAAAATATTCTTTAAGTAGTTAATAATCAACCCTGAAAAAATTTTTACTCAAAAGTCTCTATTACGCCAGTTATCCCAAAAAGAAAAAATTGCCATTGGTGGTGAAATGAGCGATGACGTCATTGAGCGGCAAAAAACTAAAACAACTGTTGCTGTTATTAATAACTACAGCTGCAGCTGCTATCAACTACCGAAAGCACAGTTCTAAAGCTGGTAAAAAAATAGAAAGCACTGTTATGAAAGGATTTTTTATATGAACCTACAAAAGAAGTTAATAAAATAGACCAAGGGCAACAGCTTGTTATGACGTCCAATAATTTCCTATAAGCAATAAAGAATATTTTCACTGTTCCTGCGAGCATTGTTACATTATGCCCATAGTTATTGAAAACAAATGCTGCAGAGAAGTTGAAATAATCCAAGAGAAATTAATAAATGAAAACTGAATTACCCGCACACACAACTTCGACAAGCTGTCTGGACACCGAGGTGCTGATGTTCAGTCCTTATACCTGCTTGTGCAGTAATCACTATAAAAAACAGTTTCCGGAAGAAGAAAGGTACAAAGGTTTTTTATGAAACCAATATGGCGACGGTCTCTACGCAAGAGTAAATAAATAAAGTCTTATATTTTGAATAAAATGTCGAATTGCCAACATAATTGCTTGCTATTCTTCCGTATCATATCAGGTATTAAATATTAGTTTAGTCAGAAGCGTGGTCTGAGTAGGAGTGCCGGTTTGTTTGTCTGCAGTTTTCAGGTTGTTGTTTCAACTCCTAAGCTCGTCAAGCTGTTGTGTTCTTAGGAAAGACACTAGAGGGCACTTTTATTTGCTTGGCGGTCTAAACAAGCACTTCTAAATTCAATCATATTAATAGATAAAAATTAAGTTCAACTGGACTGCAATATCTTTGCATCTCCGATAGCAGATGGAGTTGCTTAACATTTGCCCTATTTTTCACGTCTTCGATGTTCTCCTGAGCAGAATATAGGCCCATAGTTGGTATGATATGTTTTACTTTTGACTTGTAGGGTGCATTACAAACTTTAAGGTATCAAACATAAATATTTTCGGGTAAAAAAAATACACTGTACGCATCAAGTACGTAAACGTGATTTGTGAAGCTGCACAGCTTCAACCTTGGATGATTTCTGTTCACGAGCTATCGTTTGCTCCGCCAAAGCAGGCACATGTATGTCTTGAATTTCTAAAAATCAAAAATTCAAAAACTAAACAAAAAAACTAAATTTCTAAAAATCAAAAGTTTAAGTTGCATTAACGGGTGGTAATCTTTAATTTATTTGATCACAAATGCCTCTCAAAAAATAGAATCGGATACGATCGGTCAAGAAATTAAATACCTTCTCAACATCAACAAACAATTTGCTGCAGCTAGCATACTTGTGGCTCCTTTCTTACTGCCATGTGTTACGCAGCCCCTAATGTGGCGTGGAGCCCCAATAATCAAGCAATTTGCAGGATTCACAAGATGATGGTGAGACGCAAAAATAACAAATTTTAAAGGTAGAATCAAATGAACAGAGATGTGAAATGGCTTGTATTGGGTTGCCACAGGTGCAGCACTAATAAGTCTGTCATCAACTATAGGAGGTTATATTTAAGCTTAGTCTATTGCAGCGACAGCATGTAGGGGTAAAAGCAGATATTATCAACAAGAAATAATTTCTAGTTTGTAAAACCTTTTGTTGTGAAAGCATGCAGCAAATGTACTATAAAAATGGGTGAGTAGGATTAAGCGTTTTATCCCATTTCTTTACCTATGGCACAGCTGATTTACACCAGGGTTGTGAAATGGTTAATACTTTAGCTTTTGTGCCAGAATTGAGATGAATCCATGTACATACATGACATTAGATCTTTGCGAATAGTCTTTTGAGACACATTGGTTCTTCACAATGAATTTTTGGCTGTGTTTGGACCATTGAAGTTTCCAACTACTTTTACCATTTTCATCTTCGACTTGCTCCAATATCAAATTGCTATTATTATCTAAAGCAGCCAACATAGGGCGAGCAACCATACCTAATTACAAATGCATATGGTTAAATAACTGCTGTCTGAGACTACTTTATAACTGTACAATAACATACTCGTATAAGAATATAGAATAAAATAAAAATTTAATTTATTTTTAAATCTTGAGTAAACAAAATTTTTGTATCACTTGGTATATCATTTCATATTTTGGTGTCAATATATTCCATGTTTTTATTATGTAGCCTACTGAATGTTTTGAAAAATAAAAATGTTTTTCTTAAGTGGCTGTAAGCTTAAAAACAGATAAGAGAAATTTTCAGATTGAACTAAGTTCAGCAATTTCAAGTTTTATATAAATCTATAACCTATTAGCTAGACAGCATTTACGGTATATACATCATGACAAGTGCATTGAAATTGCGAGCAAGAAACATAAAAGAGTTCTCTAACAGAAGATACTATCTTTTTCAATTTCAGCAATTTCAAGTTTATACAGTATAAATTTATAACCAATTAGCTAGACAACATTTATATAGGTCATGACAAGTCCATTAAAATTATGAGCAAAAAACACAAAAGAGTTTTCTAAATATGCCAGTCAAAGTAAAAACACTACAAGTTACTCACCTATTGCAAAAACTTCTTTTGTCCTCTTTTTTTTATCCTCATTTGTCTTGCCCTTGATTTGTCTGACATTTTTGGTTTATTTTTTAAAATTCTTTACCCGTTAACATATTATAGGAGGAAAAATTAAACAAAGTTGGAACTGCATCGTTCTTTAATTTAACTTGTTTTTTGATTTCTAGCAATTCCAATGTCGGGTCTTCTTCATAACACTCTTCAGTAAAATGCTTGCTACATAACTTGCAATATTTCAAATTAGGTTGATTATTTAACTTCATATTGTTCAACCGTTTCTGTAGCCTAGTGGAATCCTTTATTGGTAATCGGTAAAAACTAATACTATTTTGTTTTACTCTATTAGAACAACCAGGAGCCATACAAGAAACATCTATTACTTGAATTAAAATACACTGATCAACCAGACTGAAATTGTAACATGTCCTGACGTCCTGTAGCCTATTTATGCAGTCTTTGCTTAATTTGCCATTCAAGACGTCATAAAACTGAGGACCAATCAAAATCGCTCATTTTGAATTTAGTTTTTTTGAAATATTGGGGCAACGGGGAATCGGATTTAAATCAAACCAAAACCAATGGGTTTAAAAAATTCTATTCCATTTATGGAAAAATTTTAGATTTTGGGCATTCCCTACCTTTAATGGTGTTTTACTACTTGAACCGCATGTTGTTATGCCATAATGAATTCTTGTGAGCACCAAGCCATAATAAAGCATACAGAGTTTCTGGTGGAACAAAATAGCGCAGTCGGCAGAAAATTCCAATTAGCAATGGCAAATTTGATAAAAACATTTGATGAACGAAATCCAGTAAAGATTTTTATCTATACAAATTCGTGTGTTTTGCATCACTTCAAAACAGAGCTGCGAACACAAACTTGAACTCGAAGAAATCAATGTTTTTTTCGAACTCTAACTCTAACTTTAAATCAAACCAGAAAAAAATCAATCGATTTTGAGTTTATAATTTGAGTAATTTAGCTAATAGTAATGAGAATAAATTTTTGGTTTTTGTTTTGCTCTTACAGGATTTCTTTTGGACGTCATTTTTACGGCAGAGCTTTTTACTATGGTTTCACAGTACAGTTCTCAAATTTCAACTTGACGTCAAAAAATTAAAACTAAGGATCTCAAACTCAGCTTTGCTAGTTTTTGTGAACTGGATTAAAAACGCATAGAGCTTGCAGTCCTGCTTTAAAATCTATATTTACAAATCTATAAGGTTGTTTGCAAATATTTCATTTTTGAAGAACAAATAGACAGCTTATTAAATCAAAACCATTGATCTATCATCATCAATTCTTGCAAAGTATTAAAGATATTTTTCGTATATTTCTTTTTTGAAGTATTAATAAAGAATTTATTAAATAAAAACTAGCAATCTATTGTCATCAATTCTTTATTTTCACGTTTTCGCAAAGTACTAAAGACTGGATCAAACTGGATCACATAATCATCAACAATTAGCATTTTTCTTCATAGCCTGATGCATATACTAAGTTTTTTGCGCATGATTTATTCATACGTCTTGATCCATTATTAATTACCTTTGCTGTGCTTAACAATAGAAGATCAAAAAAATTTTTTTCATTCAAAAAAACTTTGGTATCACTGGAACATTTAAATGATTTTAAAATCGATGTAAAACCTTTTGAAAAAAATTAACAGGGTGCAATATGTTAACAGGGCCGTGCAGAAACGATGAAGTCCATCGCTACAACAGCTCGTCGAGTTGCTGCAGTTCTTCTAGATTTAGAACATCTTGCGGGCAATTCAAAATATCTAGCAACATAATTGGTGGCGTCGAAGTGAAGGATAACGAATTCCCTTGGACAGTAAGCGGTAGAATTTGATGGAAGATTAGGAGAACCGTGTCAATTAATTATAGCCGGGTAGCAGAAGCAAGCAGGGTGATTTAACAAGATTGCCCGTGTTTTTAACTCACCCGCTTGGATCGATTTATCAATTTTACATCTAAGATCTTGGGCTATGCGTGGGCTCTGTGTTTAACATATAAAATAAAACTTCTTCCTTATTTTTTATTTCATCTCAGCTATTTTTTCAGAACAAAGTTTTTATAGCGTATTTTAACGTGCCTGAACGCAAAACACTTGGCGCAACGACTTTTAAACGTAGACGGTTCTTTTTAAAGTGAACAGAAGATTCGAAAAAATGAAGAATAATTTTTCCTCTAGTTATTAAAGTCTTGATTGATTATTAGAATAATCGCAGGAGGAACAAAAAAAAAGCATAAAATCCCAAAAACGCAAACCGAAAGAAAAAGGTGCATAAGATAAAAGTAGAGAGGAGGAGTATGCGACCCGCTCACGGCCCAAGACATACTGACACCATGTGTTCGGTTTGCATAAACCTTAGTTTGTGAAATCTTTGGTTTATGCGATTTCTTGTTTGTAGTTATTTTTGGAAGCAGTTTCTTCTGCTGGAAGCCGGATACAGTGTGGAGCGGTTTTAATTCACGAGATGTGGGCGTTGACCGCTGCCCATTGCGTCAGGTTTGTTGGTATTAAAGCTGATATTGTATTGAACATGCATTAATTGAACTTTTTTATTTTTTAGAGACACCAGTGTGGAGAGAATTCGGTTAACAGTCGGTTTTCGCCGAAATGATCAACTGAGTCAAACAGTTAGGGCAAATCGACTTATTATTCATCCTCTTTTCAACATGCCCTATGCTGACATTGCCGCAATAAAGGTATCAAAACTCAGTTGTAATAAAACCATTGGAAAGTTGCTATTGTAAAAAGATTAAATTATTACGTTATGTAATCTTGGTTCAAATTTTTTTCTAATCTTTTAACAATTTGTTTTGCACTGGTAGGACGATAAGAAGAGTTTGTTTTCAAAATATCGAAAACATTGTTTCTCAACCTGCCGCAAAACTTTTCGTCGTCGTTTGAAGGGCATCCACTCCAGGCCAGACACAAACAGGACTGGGCCGAGGGTTTATCCTTTTACTACCCCAGACTGCTGCACTGCCTGGATCAGATGCTGGCAGTGATGTCATTAAGCCAGCATCGAGTTTCGTCATCCAAAACCGTCAGACCTCGTACTCCATGTGGTGCCCGATGTATAGGGCACGCTGTTAGTACATGGTCTGCGGTTTGCTCAGAGGCGCCACACTCGCAATTCGGTGAAGGAGCGAGACCCCATTCGTGCATGGACGAATGGAATCGCCCAACACCAGTCCGCAGGCGGTTGAGCTTAACCCAAGCTGCTCGGGGTAAGCCCATCCCAACAGGCCTGGCACTGGTCTCGGGCACAAAAGCACGGAGCCTAGAAGCATTTTCACAGTACTCCGCGTTCCATTTGTGATTTGTCCATTCAGAGGCGCGGATGCCAAGTCTGGCAAGGTTGTTCAAAAGATTCCGCGCAGCTGGCACAAACGGGCGTCTGGATCTTAGCCTCACTTGGCGAGTATCTGAGAACTCACTTAAAAGACCATACAAGATATGATCAGGGTTCAGAGATCCACGGTAAGCCAAGGAGAGTGTCGTTCCCATTCGGCGAAGCTCAGCTGGCGGATGCCTGAGAGTACAGGTAGGTGTTCCGTTGGAGTGGGACGCAGGCATCCAGTAACTATGGCAAGGCATCATTCAAGACACTGTCGATGAGGCGAGTGTGAGCACTGCGACACCAGACTGGCGCACAGTACTCAGCTGTTGAGTAGACTAGCGACGAGGTAGCTATGCGTAGTGTTTTAGCACCAGCACCCCATCCCGAGCCCACGAGTCGTCTCAGCACTGTGACGCTCGAGGATAGTTTCTTGCGCAATACCATTAAGTGATGACGAAACGTGAGCGATCTGTCCAGTTTTACCCCAAGATAAGTAGGGGTTGGACAGAACGGTAAAAGTCTACCGTTGTTGTAGACCTTTAGCTCACGTTTGGCCTCTCGGTTATTTAAATGAAAGGCTGCCGTCACCGTCTTAGTGTGACTGAGCTTCAACCTCCAAGTCTGGAGATACGCTCACAGTGTGGACATGTCTTGGCTTAAGGTCCCCTCCAAGTCCTTCCAGTCTCCAGAAGAGTGCAACAATGCTAAATCATCAGCATAAGCAAACTTTCTGGAAATCATGGAAGGAAGATCGTACGTATAGATGTTAAATAGGAGGGGAGCCAAGACCGATCCCTGAGGAACGCCGCTTTAAGACGGCGTAGCCTGCTTTGCTTGCTGTCATCGGTGGTAAGGGTGAAACTTCGATTTCGGACAAGCTCCATGATCATTTTGACCATGTGCTTATCTGGAAGTAGTCTCAGCAGCTTGCAGGTAAGGCCACGGTGCCAGACAGTGTCATAAGCAGCTGTCAGATCGACAAATACGGCACCGACCTTCTTTTTAGCCTCGAAACAATCCTCGATGTTCTGAGTTAGCAGAACAACTTGATCTACGGTTGACTTCCCGCGTCGGAACCCAGCCTGCTCTTTAGGAAGCAGTGGATCGATTAACGGTTCAACGCTGGCGTAGATAAGCCTCTCGAGGATCTTGTAGGGGACACAAAGCAGAGATATCGGTCGATAACTCTTTGGGTCCGCCACAGGCTTTGCTGGTTTTGGGATCGCGACCACAAGCGCTCTTCTACAGATCTTGGAAATTTTGAGTCGGCGCAAACAGGAAGAAAGGAAGTCACGTAACCAGGACTTCAAAGCAGCTCCAGCATGAAGTATAAGCTCTGGGCAGATGGAATCAGGTCCCGGAGCTTTACCTGGTTTTAAATGTTGAAGGGCAGCAGTAAATTCTCTCTATGTTAAAAATTGTCAGAGATATTCACCGCGTCTGGTGTTGTGGCCCTCCAAAGGTCAGACACTTCTTGAAAGACAAGTCGAGATAACTTGCGGTCAACAGCCTCGTATTTCCCATTTCTAACCAGCTGAGATGCAATAGCATCGGCTGAAACGGGACAGTAACGAGGAGAGTGTCGTGACCTACCAGTAAGGTTGTTCAAAATACTCCACGCTTTTCGACTACAGTGTGAGAAGTCAATGCTCCGAACTGCCTCGGACCATCGATCCCTTCGCTTTCTGTCAAGCTTGGCAAGCAGAGCTGTAGCAGACAAACTTGAGTCGTCTCCCTGAGGAGACTGCAGAAAGGTTTTATAGAGGGATTCACACTCTGCATCCCAAGACGGAATATAGTTATTTCGATACCCGCGTGGGATAGTCTTTTCGGCTGCTTTCTTAATAGTGTTACAGAAGTCCTGGTAAGCCGCATCCATATCAAGTGAATCAGGCGGCAACAAAGTTTTTGCGAATTTATTCGTCAAAGCAATGTAGTGACTCCATTTGGCCTTGCGGAAGTTCCATCGCTTAACAGGCATGCTTGGCACTGCCATAGCAAACCTTGGTGGTGTAATAAGCGAAGACCTGGGGAACTTGTCAAGGACACGTCTATCCGGTAAGCGACTGTTTGGACCTACGCTAGCGAAAGCTAGATCTGGATTGGTGCCGGTGTTCTAGCGGTCGGAATAAAAACTGGCAGCGTCCTTGGCATTATATAGGAGGGCAAGACAATTAATACTTGCCCAGCCAGCCAAGCACTCACCATCCGGACTGTTGTCATCGTAACCCCAGACAGCATAACGACAGTTAAAGTTTAAAGCGTAAAGACAGGGGCGGGGAAACACTGTGAGATCCAGGGTTCGCAATCGCGTTGGCGGTGGCTTGTAGACGTTGACTATTTTATGGCCATCAACGTCCACACACAACCACTCAATCTCCGATGTCCATGGAGATTGGTCCAAAAGCGTGTATCTCAGTCGCTTGTAAACAAACGTGGCAAGGCCATGCTTCCTGCTTAAAGAAGACCCAGCTAGTTGGTAGTTTGATAGTACCAACTTCTCTGCATCAGTGCAGTGGGTCTCCTGCAGTAGGATGACGAGTGCCTCAAACTGCATAGCGAGATGATGAAGAACGTTCATCTTGCTTGCAGTGAGGCCTTCGATGTTCAGCTGAGGAATAGTGGGTCTTCGGAACTTGTTGGCAATGTGCCCTGAAAAGGGAAGTTTTATGCTAGCATTGCCCCGTCCTGAAAAGGACGTCTGCCGATTAGCAGACCCACACTGAACATCGGAATGGGTGGATACTCTTTCGTTTTGGTAGGTTCGGTTTCGGTCTGTCATCTTTGAAATAAATGAAAAGACTTACTTACGGCCAGGCTGCGAGAAAGCACCACCATCTGGGTGTGCGGCATATGATTTGCTTGAATGATCTTTTCTGTGATCGTTTACATCAGATATTCTTAATCTTTTTCATGTGAAGCTCCCTTGGAGTCCTTTTTGAGATCACTTACTACAAAATTTAAAAAATGAAATGAAACTAAGCTTTGAGATATTGCGGTAAGCACCTCAATTTCTTGTTCTAATGGTACCAATTTTTTTTATTAACTTTGCAAGACTGCCGACCATTCGACTAGAGCGAGTGTCAAAAGTAAAAATCAAAAAAGAATTTTTTTAGTCGCTTGCGCAACAACAAAGCAGCAAAATGATAGAAAAACAATGACGTAGATAAATGCTTGCAACTCGTAACCGATGACGACTTTCAAGTTTCACCGTTTTGAATCAAACCTGGGCACAGTCTCGTTAATGTATATTTTTTTTACAAGAATTAAGTTTTGAGTACGACCAAAAATGATCAGCAACTTGGCATCAAAAACTAATTTGTTCATGTGCATATTGTGCACTTATGCATTTTACTACGCCCAATCAATTCAAATTATGTTGTTGCCGAACCAGAATTTGATTTATTATTTGCAGCTGAGCATTGTACATACCAGCTCTATTTCCCAGCGTAATTGTGTGGACTTAATTTTGTGTACTAAGTGTTTTAAAAGATTAGTTATGTCATCGTCACAATGCTATAATCGACAGTCAAGTTTAAGAATAAAACTGCAAAACAAACCTTTACAATAACTTATACGTACAACCAGTGGTAGATATTCAAATTCAGGGGTACGAGGCAAGGATTCCAAAAATTTATGTTCTCTAAAAAAGAAAAAAAGCTTTTATCTCGTCTTTCACTTTTTTCTCCCAAAATAATGGTGATCTCTAAAAAAAAAGTCTTCATCTCAAATCCATCTTGTCTTTCCCACTTTTTCGTCCCTACTTCATAATGATCTCTAAAAAACATCTGCAGCGAAATGAAACTATATGTGCTATTTTTAAGGGGGGGGGGGCGAGGCAACTGCCTCATTCGCCTCACCCAATATCCATCGCTGCGTACAACTTGCAGATAAAATACACTAAATGGGAGGTGTATCGGTTATTTAATTGCCACTAACAATAAAAAATATTACGTCAAAATCAAAAGCATAAAATTAGTGTAAAAGACTGAAAATCAACTACTGAATTATGAGGTTAGGATACAAATGTATCTCTGGAGATTTTTCTCCTGAAGAATTTGCCAATACCCTCCAGCTGTTAAAGTCTGGAAAAGCTCCGGGCCCTAACTCTCTATACCCGAAGCTAATACTTCATGCCGGCTCTGCTTTGAAGTCCTAGTTTAGCAAGTTTCTGTTTTTCTGCATGCGCCAACTCAACCTTCCAAAAATTTGGAGAAGAGCATTAGTGGTTGCCATCCCGAAGTCGAATAAGCCAGTAGGGGACCCAAATATGTATTGGCCTATCTTTTTGCTTTGTATCTTCTTCAAGACCTTGGAGAGATTCATCTATGCCCGTGTCAAACCAATTATTGACCCACTGCTACCTAGGGAGCAAGCTGAGTTTTGACGCGAAAAGTCGACCGTAGATCAAGTCACTCTTCTGACTCAAGTAATTGAGGATAGCTTTTTTGTCCGAAATGAAGGCTGGCGCTGTGTTTGTCGATCTCACAGCAGCCGATGATACTATATATGGCACTGTGGCCTCACCTGCAAACTCCTCCGTCTTCTTTCGAATATGCACATGCAGTGGCGTACGCAGAAATTTGTAAAGGGGGGGGTTTTGGAGCCGAAAATGTGATTGCTCTCAGTAGTCCTGGCAATGGGTAAAAACTTCCAAAATTAGGCCTACATTCAAAAATAAAGTGTTTTGGTTTTAAGAACATCTTGCAGTAGCATGAATTTCTTTTTACCAAACCGTAAAACTAACTATTGAAAAGGTATGTGCGAGTAATTCAATCATGACAAGAAACTTTTCAAATTAAAAGCAACTCGTGTAAATGATGAGAACAATAGGTGGAAAATCAAACGAACAAAAAAATAACCTTACTTAACAAATATTTAAAATTTTTTTAAAGGCTTGTATTCAAACGCCTGTTTTTTTCACTTAATCTGTTAATTACATCATCAGGGCAAGGCACGCGTGTGGCTCCTATAAATGTTTAGTAATGCAGATCCATTCATTCGAGTGGTACCACTTGTGTTTCGTAAGCACGTTTTTAGTCTGCGTAATGTGGAAAGCTTTACAATTGTTCACTAGTGCATGTTATCACTGGAAGAGTTAACAAAATGGTCATCAATGTAAATATGTTCGGAACAGCATCGGAAGTGCATTCCTTGATGCTGCTCAACGCATCAGTTGGTCTTTCTGCTGCGTTCAACCGAAAAAGTTTTCTGTAACATAATATCAGTTCAGGCACTAATTTTCCCCAGGATTTCGTTAAATCATTTTCGTAAAATTTTTCCAAAACTTGAATACTTTTAATTTGTTGAGGAGTTGGTGCACTAGTTTGATCAGCAGAAATTAAACACTGAAATTCACCAATAATCGATTTGTGGGCTGTAAATCTTGCTTTGAGAGTGACAATAAAATTATCAAGAAATAGAATAAAAATCCCTAGTCTAAAATGTTCTTCATCTGTTACAGCAGCAATATTGCATCGATTGGTCTGTCTTCAAGAGGGCATGGTATTTTCAAAATAAAATCTTCGGCTTTGGCCGTTTCTTACGCAAAAATATAGAACTAGTGAAATTCATATTCGGTTTTTTCTCTAAGACACTTCAACTCATTTGCAATATCCTGTGCAATGTTGACGGCCTCAAGAAGGTTTATCGACTTTTTTTGCTTAACTTTACACAAAACAACACTGTATCCAAAAACGTATTTTAAAACTAAGAGAGCAATGCAAAATTCACTTTGCGTAATTGTCGATAGCAACTGCAGAGCTCGTGATGAGGTTTCTCTGTCTGGCCATGCTGAAATTTCTGCCAAAGCTTCTACAACGGTAAATTGTAAATTTGAAAAAGTACTAACACTCTCGTGTCGATCGACCCATCTGATAGCACAACTTTGAACAAGTTTTTAAGCTTTTGTTATTGACGAAATTGTGTTGATGGACTTGCGCAAAATGTTTTGAAGTTTTGGAGCATTAAAAAATTGTGAATTGAAGCTATTGTTCCCATGCAGTTTATTTCCATTCCCATGCTTAACTTTCAATATTTTACAAGTTTGAAAGTCTTCTTCACAGTGGCAATGTACAGTACATGAGCTAACTTTGAAGCAATTTAAACGATAGCAAAAATTGATGCGCAAGCAGTAATTAAGTTTAAAAATTGCGGTAAACAATAGAAACCAAAATCCTATTATTAAAGCCTATTTATTACAATGTACTGTATATATGACTAAACACCATTCTTCAAGGGGGGGTTTTGACCCCTGAAACCCCCCCCTTGCGTACGCCTATGTGCACATGGTCTCATTGATTATGGAAATTGTTCGTAATCGAAGTTTTACTCTCACCACCAGTACCGGATAACAAAGCAGGTTACAACGCCTTAAGAATGGCATCCCACAGGGATCCATCCTGACTCCCCTCTTGTTTAATGTATGTACATCTGATCTGCCAGTAACAGTCGTAAGAAAATTTGCTTATGCTGATGACCTGGCCATCTTGCACTATGCAAGCGACTGGGTAGGCATTAGAAGGGACTCTTGCTCAGGACATGGCAACTCTATCCTCCTACCTTCACAAATGGAACTTCAAGCTCAGTACAACAAAGACTGTATTGGCAGCCTTCCATCTTTACAACAAGGAGGTATAACGTGAGCTTAACATCTTTGTCAACGGACAGGCTCTACCACTTATCTCGGCAGAAAGCTGGATAGGTCACTCACGTTTCGCCGATGCTTAGAGTCACTGTGCAAGAAGCCAACATCTTGTGTTGGACTTTTAAAGCAATTATCTGGATCAATCAGGGGTGCGAATGCCACAGTACTCAGCACAGCCACCTTTGCTTTGGTCCTTTCCACGGCGGAGTGCTGCGCGCCGGTTTGGTGTCGCAGTGACCATACTCGCCTAATTGATAAGTCCATTAACGATGTCTTGCGCATAGTGACCGGATGCCTGCGTCTCACACCAACGGACAACCTTTTTATCTTATCAGGTATTCATCCAACTGAGCTTCGCCACCAAAAAGTCATACTGTCTCTAGCTCACCGCTCAGGAGCCAGAACATCTTCTATATGAAAGGCTTCTGTCCACTTTGTGTGCAGCTGCGGCAACTTAAATCAAGACACCCATTTATGCCTGCTGCAGTGGAACTGCTGAACAAATCTCTCAGTTAGGCACCAATATAGCACGATGGGCGGAATATAAATAGAGCATTAAGTGGGGAGTAAACGCCTCTAGCTCCATACATTCATTAAAGATGTTAGCCAAACGCCACCGGAAATTAGCTATACCAGACCTGCATGGGTTGAGCTTAATCTCCTCCAATCTGGCGTTGGTCTATTCCGCTCAAAAACGCGCAAATGGGGTATGGCTTCTACAGCGGCCTGTAAGTGTGGCGCAAAGGAGCAGACATCTGATTACGTAATAAAATTTTGCCCCATTTATCATCATCACAATGGAGCGTGTGCTCTCTCAGATGTCAATAAGAACCTGACGACCTGGCTAATGAAAACATGTCCGGCCATTTAACGAACCATCCAGCTCCCGTCCATCTCCCCCAAACGAAGAAGAAGGTTAAGATTAAAATTACAAATAAAATTTGACACTCGTCGCACAAACGCGATGACAGCAGACTTTCATTTAAATAACTGAGAGGCCAAATGTTAACTACAGGTTTCATCCTCGGGCAACCCCTTATGGGCATCTGTCATTACTTTTTATACCTGCTGTCCTTTGAGCGGTCACAGATAGACAGCAATCTTAATCGTAAATAACCGCCCTCCTTTTTTGTCTACCAACTCACCACTCATGACAACCACCCCTATCTTCTCAAAACATTTGTCAATCCAAAATCCCCCCTAGCCTTCCGTAAATCTATTTTGTCGCTTCTACTCATTCTCTTAATCCTTCTTATAAGCAGCGACATTCTTCCTGGCCCTGGTCATATAGACCCCTGCTCTGTCTGCACTCATCACGTCATTTGGGGAAACAAAACAGTACAATGTGCCAGCTGTTCTCTCTGGGTGCATCGCTCTTGCTCTGGTTTCTCTCTCTCCGACTTTAGAAAAATATCTTCAGGACACTCTTGCGTTTGTCAAAGTGCTTATCTCCTCTTCAAACTCCCTCTATATCTACTCCCAGTTATTTTTAGAAAAGAGCGCTCTTAGCATACTTTTTTACGTATACATACGTATTTCACACGATAATGTATGCAAAGCGTCGATGACAATCAGAATAAGAAAGCTAGAAGCAACGTAAATAAAATACGCATTTTAAAATCTTGATTTATTATGAAATGCTGATTTACGAGTTTTTTATTTCAATTTACAAATCAATTCTTAACATTATTGTTATTTTAAAAATCCCCCCTAAAAAGTAAATTTTTTCCCCAATTTCAAAAATGGTTACCGTAGCCTCCTGATGGTCAAAATCGCCCTTGGGAGGTAATATTGCCCCCCTTGAAGAACCATGATTTAGATAGTTGCAAACCGGCCCCAAGCTAATTGGGGCTACTCAATTGAATGCGCTACTTGATGAAAAAGTTCTGGATGTATATTCCAGGCTCTCTCAGGAGGACACTTTGGATTACGGACGTCTGAAGGCGGCACTGCTCCAGCGATACAATTATGCGGAACAGAGGAAGCCGACAAAAAACTCATCTCTAAGCTTTTCGTCCGACACTTGTCAGGAGATAAACGTCAAAATGAAGAAAAGAAAAATACAATTGATTTTGTAATAAAGCTGAACGAAGATGATTGGATGTTTAAAAAAAGCGTTACAACACGTGATCAACGCAAGAGTTTCAAGTTGTAAACAAACTTTTTTTGGCGGCATAAATTTGGCTTGTTTGACTTGATGTAAACAGCTTCTAAAACAGATAAATGAAAAGACGAACGGCCAAATGAAAGAATAGTAAATTTTTCATCACTGTAATTCTTGGCGTACTAGGGTTATCTAAAAGGTGTTGACCAATTGCAGATTCACTAAACATAAATGGGGTTGAAAATTTGCCAGAAAGAGTGGAGATATTGCGAGAGTTTGGAATTTGGCCGGTTCTAATAAATTTTGGCACGTGTTGACGACTTCTGTCCTGTAATCGTTGAGATGTGCGGCCTACATACCGGCTATTACATGGCACAAAAAATTACAAACTACATTGCTCAAAAGCAAAGCGGGCAACACATCCTTTTTGATTGCAGGAAGAAGTGGGCGAGATGTAAAAGTAACTCGTTGTTTTACAGCAAAGAAGGATTTTTCCGCACTGGCTTTGATGTTACTTTTACGACTTATGAATATAGACAGGATTTTCTTCACTCTATGTGAAATAGGTGATGTAAAATCTTTTAATTTATGAGCAATTGTTTTCTCAATGACGTGGTCGGGGTAGCCATTCATAAGTGGTATTGTAAAAACTGTAACAGAAGTACCACCAACGTTTTAGAGAGGCTAAGCCAGAGGGCTCTGAAAACCCTGACCAGTTTATTGTTCGTTTCAACAATTATTTTACCAATTGGATGAAGTTATCTAACGTGGAAAGCAGTTTCGAAGGCGTGGTTGGCTTGATGGTAAAAAAGCACTTTGTCAACTCTTGCTCTAGGGAGCTGTTTGTTAATTATTATAGAAATAAAGCCTTAGAGTCTAAGGAAATTAGTGGCAATTGCGAAACAGTATCTGACCGACAACAACAAAAAATTATCAAGTCGGGATTTAAGTTTTAGAAAGAGTGCTTGTTCATGTAATGCAACAATGCTAGATGGCTGCATTAGCAACTTTTTGGAAATTGTGAAAGGCAAATCGCACATATAGATATTAAAATGAAGAGGAGCCTAGGCCGATCTTTTCCAGACTCCTGATCCTGCTTCGCTGACTGTCACCGATAGCAAGAGTAAAATTTCGCTTTCGGACAAGTCTTTAGACATTCACTTCCCCTTTGCAAAATATTAATCAAAGTTATATGCCAAAGAATCAAGGTTATTAACAAAGTGGATTAAAAAAACAAAAACTATCAAAAGTTTATGATAACGATAAAAATAAAATAAAATTGCTCATTGATTTTGTTTTTCTGACTTGGTCTAAAAATGCAGGCCGTTGAAAATCAATATCAACTTATTTTTATTCTTGCTTCTGCCTGCTCCGGGTTTGACACAAGCAATTGCTTAGATCAATTTAACTTGGTCTCTCTAACTTTGGTTCTTTACTTTCCCATCTGTCTCTTTTTTGATATACTCATTCCTAAATCCTTTCTTTTTTTTGTCATTTACAAAATAATATTAACATTTTAAGCTTTGCCACCCAATATTTTTTTTAGTTCCGGTGTGTACATTAATAAATCATAGCTAATCTCGCTTCTGTCTTGTAAATTTTTGTTTTTTACTTTTGCCAACACTTCTGCCGAAACTCTTTTCTCACATTCTAAATTTTTCCTTGATAGGTATCTGGTCAAAATATCAACTACAAAATATCAACTTTTCATATTCCTGAGCCTTTTTGTGGTTGGATTGTGGAGAGGTTAGTTGAAACTCAAAGCTTCTGTGCCACCCTTCGACGAAATAGTGAATGAGACAGTTAATTTTTGTTGTTGATATCTTGAATTAATAGTTTATATTTTGACACTAAACCCATCTATATACTCTAGCCTAACTTGAGTTCATTCAATATTCACATTTTCCCAAAAAGTTGATCCTAGAAACTTAATCTTCTATATTTTGTCATCTCTTCTTTTTTAATCTGATTGTTTTACTTCATTTTCTCTCATCCACTCACGCATTTTACGATTGATTTATTAATTTCCAAAACTTTCTTTTATCTCTAACCTCGTGACACATATAAAGCTTGCCCTGATGCAATCTTCGCCATTTTTCTCGCGGTATGATCTGCACAACTCTGGTGGCTGTTTTAAAAATAGTCCAACTAAACAAAAGAAATCGCCAATTTATTATTTGAAACTGTTTAATTAAAATGCTTCGTAAATTTAATTATTTCTTCCTCAATTTGTTTCGTTTATTTATAAAAAACAAAAACTATTACTATTGAAAATCCCTACAAAATAAACATTTAGGCGCTTTGTATAAGTCACATTACTTTTACGTCAGATTTAACTTTTAAATTTAATTTTTTAGTTGTCCACGCCTTTTACAAACCCACTTGCATCCAATTCCCGTATAATTCCCATTTGCCTTCCTAGAGGGGAAATTCCATCTCTTGACTTTGATTGCTACGCAGCAGGATGGGGAGCAAGTAGGTTCCGCATTTAACTTTTGTGCCAAACAATTGCGTTTGCCGCTTTCCAGCGGACCGGGTAGTGCACCACCTGTCGTCAACTCTGCAAGTCGCGAAACTCCGCAATCTGCCGTTAGAATCGTGTCGAGTAGCTTACAGCAATGAAAGATGGGGACGCGAAATAGATCGGTCAATGATTTGCGCTGGGACCCTTTCTGGGGAACGGGATTCGTGTGCGGTGAGTGGCGAAAACAAAATTAAATTGTAACGCGAAGAATTAAGCGACAAAGTCAAGGAAATATCAGCTTTTCTGCTGAGTTATCATCATATAAAAAGTAAAAAAAGTTTTGTTTAATAGAATTAAAATGGGTAAAGTCAGGGCCGGATTTATCAATAGGCTAGGCAGGCTGAAGCCTAGGGCCTCAACATCCAGGGGCCTCGAAATTCGATTTCGAAGTTTGTAATTTTATTAAAACTTGACAAGCTTATACCCTATCTCAAGTATACATACATCAAGCTTTTAGAATAGAAAATTCTATACACAACTGGTTTCAGCTACCTTGTAAACAGCCATTGTTACGTGTTGTTTCAAGTTTTATACGTGTTTTATCATATAAAGCCAATTATTATGCGTTGTCAGCTTGCCGCAATACTATGTAGCGATCGCCACATTTTCACGTTTGACATAATTGTATATTTTTGTTCGTTTATTCACTTTTTTCTTTTTTATAGAAAACGAGAGAGTCTTGCGTTGTAAAAAAAGCACATGTAGAAAAGTTCTTGTACTGTTGGCTTGAAGAATAAAGAAAGATTGTTGTTTTAATAATAATAAAAAGATCTGTAAAAGTTTGTGAAATTTACATGTAGCTACTGTATATATAAACCTTCTAACCGCTACATATTGGATCACGTTGGGGTCACCAATATGTAGCGGTTAGAAGGTTTATATATACAGTAGCTACATGTAAATTTCACAAACTTTTACAGATCTTCTTTTTATTATTATTAAAACAACAATCTTTCTTTTTTCTTGAAGCCAACAGTACAAGAACTTTTCTACATGTGCTTTTTTTACAACGCAAGACTCTCTCGTTTTCTATAAAAAAGAAAAAAGTGAATAAACGAACAAAAATATACAATTATGTCAAACGTGAAAATGTGGCGATCGCTACAACTACATTCAGCGATTTCGATGTCTTGGTTTTCTGCTCTAGAACATTCTATGGTTCTTGTTATCTCTTCTAAGATTTATAATAGTCATGTACAGTTAACCTCATTTGTGGAGTTTAATTGTGTTTATTGAGATTACTGGGAGTTATTTTTGTTTAAGTAGGATAATTAACTAATTTAATTGTGTTTATCGTGTTTTACTGGTAATTGGTGAGCTGGAAATTTCCAAGTTTTAAAAGGGTAGCCTATATAGAGTAGTCATAAAGGTTGCTAAGTAGTCTACTCTGCAAAAAACAGTACCGGTAGTTGACATGTTGCTGAAATAACTTATACACAGCGTGAGCATACTTATAATGTGGTAAATTATACGTTTTATCAATTAAAATTTACTAATATTATTGACTTTTCTTATTAGCCTATTAGACGTATTGGTATTGCTAACCTGCGTTTAAATCAAGCATAATCTTATTTCTTACTTTTTCGTACCCTAATTCTTATTATGAGTAAAAGATTTGAAAGTGAAGCAAGCAAGCGTAAGAGAAAGAAAATTGAAAATGATATGGTAAAGAAAATGAAACCAATCACTGCTTTCTTGCATCAACCTCTGACAGAAGCAACAAGTGCTGGAAGTGAAGTAGGTGCATTGACACTAGCGCAAGAAAATCAGTGTGATGAAGTTGATCAGCCAACTGTTAGCATTCAACCAAAAGAAAGTTTTATTGAAAAAGCAATACAGGACGTTGAATAGCAACCAGTTAATGAGGAAACAGCCATGCCCAGTAAAAATGAAAATAAAAATATATTTCAGAACTCAATTGCTGCAAAGGGAGGGAAAAAAGAAACACTTGAAAATATAGGAGATAGTCAAATTTTCAGTTCACTCCTGGTGAAGTAAATCAATCCCAGGGTATTATAGATACTAATGCAGATGATGCCGAACATAGATTTACACATACACTGAGTTTAAAGGACGTTGGTTTGTGGAAAAAATTATTAAATGATGAAATAGCTTATTGGCTAGAGAGAGGGCCATCTGAAGTTCAGCACAGTTGTGGACCATTTTCTAGTTCCAAGCGAGTGTACAAGAAGCAATCCAGGTTTTGCACAAAAGCTCTGTTTTTTTCAACGAAAGTCAATGGTGAAACATATAGCAGAGAGTGGCTTGTATATTCCCCCTCAAAAGGGCGAGTATAATGCTTTGTTTGTAAACTTTTTCCAAACCATGCGTCTTCTTCGGCTTTAGCTTCTGATGGTTTTGATGATTGGCACAACTCTTAACTTATCCAAGCTCATGAAAACTCAGAAAAACACAGAAATTCCTTGTTGACCTACCTAACAAGAAAGCGAGGGTATACGCTTACTTCAAAGCTGGAGGATCAAATAAAAGCAGAACAGCAGTATTGGTGGCATTTAATGGAAAAAATCATTGCTGTAATCTGCACTGTTGCAGAACGAGGATTACCTTTTAGAGGGAACAATGAACGATTTGGATCTCCCAATAACGCAATTATCTTGGTCTTTTAGAACTAGTAGCAAAATTTGATTCACTTTTACTTGCTCATATCAATCGTTATGGAAATTCGGGATCAGGAAATCCCTCTTATTTGTCAAAAACTATTTGTGAAGAGATGATTCAGCTTATGGCCTAAAAAGTTAAGGAGTCAATTGTGGCTGACGTAAAAAAAGCGGGATGTTTTAGCTTTTCTGTGGATTCTACTCCCGATATTTCACATACTGATCAGTTAACTTTGATTATCAGGTACGCGTCTCTTGTAACCGGTTTACCAATTGAAAGATTTATAACTTTTCTTGAGCTTAAATACCACTCTGGGGTAGGCATGGCAGATTTAGTGCATAAATATCTCACTGCTGAGCTTCAGCTTGATTTTTCTAAATGCCGAGGGCAGTCTTATGACAATGCTGCAAACATGACTGGTAGGTACAACGGTATGCAGCAAAAAATCCTAGAAATAAATAAATTTGCAAAATTTATTCCATGCGCTGGCCACTCCTAAAATTTGGTGGGGCGCTCAGCTGTTGATTGTTGTCTTGATGCAGTGAACTGTTTTGGCATTATCAATAAAATTTACACCTTTTTTTCATCTTCCACAAAAAGGTGGGCAGTTCTAAAATCATTTTTGCAACCTCAGTCAAAGGTACCTAAAATTTATCAGATACTAGGTGGGATGCACATGCAAAAGCCACGGAAGCTATTTTGGAAAGTTACAGTGCCATCAGTAATGCTCTCAATCATTTGCACTCCGATGTAAGTGAGAAGGGTAATACTAGGCTTCATGCTAACAACCTTTTGCAAAAAATGGAAAAATTGGAATTTGTGTTTATGTTGCATTTTTGGACAAGAGTGCTAGGTCGTTTCACAGGGTTAGCAAAGCCCTTCAAAAATCTGAATTGTTATTAAGTACTTGTGCCGAATTGTACAGTTCACTTGTAGACTTTCTAAGTAAAATTAGAGATGAGTTTGATAAGTTTGATCAGCAAGCAAAAGCTACCTTGCCGAATAAAAATTACAGAGCTGTCGCTAGGAGACAAAGAAATGCACCTGGCGCTTTAAGTGAACTCTCTTCAAAGGATAGGTTTAGAATAAATTCCTTTATTCCTATGCTTGATGCACTGGAAGTCAATTTAAAAAGAAGAGCTACCGTGTACAGTAACATTGCAGAAATGTTCCTCTTTCTTGCTGATCTGAAAGCAACTAGCTAGAAATTGAGCGAGGCGTAAAACTTTTAGAAGAAGCGTATCCAGAAGATGTTGACCCGAAACTTGCTGATGAACTTCTATATTTTCATTTGTACGTGAGACATACACAAAGCCAAGGGCTTACAGAAGAGCAATTTATTTTTTTGTCTCATGGAGACCTTTATCAAATTATGTGCAAAGAAAAAATTCACATTGCCTTTCCTAATGTGGAAGCAATATTAAGACTGTTTCTAAGCTTAATGGTCACTAACTGCTCAAAAGAAAGATCTTTCTCAAGGCTCAAAAGCATCAAAAATGAACTGAGATCCACGATGTCTCAAAAAAGGTTGTCTGCACTGAGCATTCTGTGCCTTGAGAGTGACAAACTTAAACAGATAAATGTTGATGAACTTTTGCATGATTTTGCTTTGACGAAAGCTAGAAAAAATGTTCATAGCCTAGTCTTCTCTATTTGATAGCTGTAACTATTTTTATGTCCTCGTACATAAATTTTACAACTATTCAAACGGGTGATTGATATAAAAATTAAAATTAAAACCAAAACTTTTAACTAAATTTTTATTTTTTTAATTAAAAATTTGCACTCATAATTGGGAAGAATGAAAAGAACGAACAGTTTAATGCACTCATATTTTTAACATTTAGCAATGACGTGTTGTGTTGTTTAGAGAGAAATTCTGAGTTAAAAAATAGGGAGGGGCCTCACAAATGAAATAGCCTAGGGCCTCTCGTGGTCTAAATCCGGCCCTGGGTAAAGTTTACATAAATGATAAGTTGTTGTCTACTTTCATTGATCGTTTAGTAATTAATATCATATCAAAGTAAAGTTTTTATTCTATTAATTTTTTCATTCAGAATTTAGTTTCATTACTTTAAAAACCTCAGTTGAAACTGTTGGGAATCACTTGTTTGCTTTTATTTTAAAAAATTTAGTGAAAAAGTTTAATTTTGTGACCGGAGAGTCACTTTAAAGTTTTATTTTTTTGTCGCTTTAATTTCCGATTCAAAAGCTAACAACACTCTTTAAGCTTCAATGACTTTTAGGTTTGCAAAAACCTTAAAAAATAGGCTACAGATTTTTTTAATTTTGATATCAGCATTGCTTCAAGAAATTCAGTGATGTATCAGTTTTTGAAAAGGTGTATACTTTGCAATAGCGCAGAAAAAGCATATTTCGTATGTAAGCTCTCTCTCTTTCTCTCCTTAAAATAAAATTTCTTTGCTAGAACCTTGCATATTTGATAAATTGTAAACACGAAAAGTTGTTCATTTTTCTTTTTTTATTAACTTCTCAAAAACTTTATTTTATCCAAATAAAAGCAAAAAACACCTTTAAAATAAAAAAACTCCTCAAATTAACATCGAAACTGAACGCTATTCACACTGCATGCAGCTTTTACACATACCTAATTATTGTACATAAATCCGTTCAGAATATTGTCTATTAAAAAAGTTAAGCTTTATTTTTAATTTTTTGATAAAGGTTCATATAACACGACCTATTGTGTAATATGAAACCCTTACTGAATCAAAACATATTTAAAAAATTTCTAATCCGAAAATGTTTATTTCTGTTAAAATTATTTTGAAACAATTTTGATAATCTTTTGGGCATTAAAAAAAGAACATCGCACGTAGCCGTAGAGGCCTACGTCAACTATGGTAAACAATAGCAAGTATACGCATTGGCATAAAAAAATTTAATCCCTTCAAAAATTCGCTCCAATTTTTTTGAACTATCATATATTTAGACATGGAGAACAATATCATGAAGCCATGAGGTAAAAACAGGTAACCTTTCTCAAACTTTTGCCCTGGCAAAACATTTTCTTAATCTTTTTCTCAACTGCACCCAACAGACGTTATTCTTAACAATACATCAATCAAATTGAACTAAGTGTAAACATTTCGTTCAGCGATATCATGATTTTTCCTTTTGACAATTAGCAAAGCTTATGTCCATTGTAACAAATTAAAAATTATACACAGTTTTTGCAATAACAAAATATGAAGTCTGTTATATTTGCATGTATTTTATGGGTTTACCCACACTTCATCACGCAAGATTTCATCAAGCAATTGTTAATCACAGACAGTTAATCATGTACCTATTACCACTATAAGATTTCATCACTTAGACATTTTATCGCCACACAGATCATCACGTGGACATGTAAGCACGTATGCATTTAATCACTTTACAGAATTGTTGTTATAACTTTTTTGTTGCGGGATTAAGTGTCTATGTGATTAATTTTTTAAGTGGTTAAACATTTGGTAATTAAATATTTGTGATTAACAGTCGGGTAAATAAATATCACGTGATGAAATATCTGCACATCATTTTATGGGCCCAATCTTCGGCTTCAAAGCTCTTGGAAGCCCAAAAATTATTTAATTTATTTCAGCGTTGTGTATTACAAACAAGAGTTTAAATACAAATTTGATTGGGGCTTGTGTTACCCGTTAATGACTTTTACATAATTGTTTTAAACCAAAATTATTTTCAACTAAGTTTTATGATTTACTCACTATAAAATCCTACATGCTTTAATTATAACAAAATCTACAATTAAAATTGTTGAACTAAAAAAAAACTATTAATGCAACTGTAAAATAACCTCAAAACTTTAATATCCGTGCATCACAAAAGTGAAAAAATTTATAAGATTTTTTTCAGTGCTATGACTAAAAAATTTTACTAACTCAGGCTGTTACATATGCTTTTTGTTTTAATTTTATTTCAAAATTACCTTAACTGATAAGGGGTTTATATTACACAAGGGCTCGGAATATACAGCATATTATACTACTGTCCTTAGGCCTATATGTCTGACTTATTTGCAAAGACAGTTTCCAGGGCTGCAAACTCGAGCTTAATCCCTGGCTTAATTATGTCGATGGTCAACTTTAACCGGAGCTCGAATAAAGATAGATCAGGTTTGTAACCCTGGAAATTCCTTATCTCCATAAAATGTTGGGTAAACTATTTTGAAAAACTATTGCTTAGTCTAAAAAATCGAATTTTTTATTGCAACAATTAAAGAACTAATTTTTTTATCGTAAACTTAGAGTGCATCAACTAACATACTTTGTTCATCCAACTGATGCGATGTTAATTCTTTTTCCGAAAATTAATTAAAAAATAAACTTAAAATTTACTGGTTTACAACAAAAAATGAAATTAGAAAAAGTACTTCAGAGCGGTTGTGAGTAATGATAAAATATCCCGAGCACTCAAGTTCGAAATTGCGTCAATTGACGTGTCGCTGCCGTCTAGTGTTAATGCTTTCTTTTTTGTCATTATACTTATCTGTACACTCATGCATTTGCCAATAAATATTGTGATGTGGTAATATTTCATTATTATGTTTTGTGTTTTTAATTTGCTTATGTTGTAAATTGCCATTAAACTAATTTATTTTCTGGAAAGAACACTTTGTAAATGTGCCTTATTCCGTCAGTGCGTTCAAGTGGTTAGAGCGCCAGGATGGTGATCGACACGGTCCCGGCTCAAAATCTATTCGCGCCATTCTGTTGTGTCCTTGGGAAAGACACTTAACGGCACTTTTCCCTGCTTGGTGGTCTTGGCAAGCAGTTCTAAATTTAAATCATATATCTATTAAATTACAAACGGACAGCAATATCTTTGCATCTCCGGAAGCAGGTCGGGGTAATTGCCTACCCTATGTATTAGCACCTCCGTCCCTTTCCTGCGAGCCAGGAAGATAAATATAGAGATAAAACGAAATAAAAATATGTTATTATTATTATTATTTCAAATATTGATTTACTTGTCGTGCAAGAAAACATGGTGGCATTACACTTAATGAAATCTATTTGACGATGGCGGGAATTAAACAGAGACAGTGTAGTTATGCGATTAGTTATGCTTTGCCTATGCGACAGGCTGAGTAAGCACTCCATGAAAGGCACTTTTGAACAGATTTGACAATTGTCAGTTTTAGCTAAAAAATTTTATTTTAAAAAACTCAAAATACACTTACCCACAAAAAAATTGTAAGAAACTTATTTGTGACAATAAAAAAATGTGTAGTACTAAAAAAATACCGCAATACAATTTTCATGAACTGCAAATAAAGCAACTTTCAATTTTCAATTAAAAAATGTTACAGGTTTTAATCCAAAATTATGGTTTAGTGTTTATCTTAAAAGACTTTTTACAAAATCGAACGGAACTTTTAAACGGTTAAGTTTTTGTGTGCGTTCAGCTTATGCCCTTGTTTTTTTCGTTATCGTATTGAGTTTGATATTTACCCACTGCCATTGATTGGTAGTTTGTACAACGATAAGGCTCCTCTGAAGCATGTGCGCTGACTGCGCTGTCTGCGGGTTTTGAAATGGCGCTCAGATTTTTTAAATTTTTTGTTGAAAGGGCTCAAATACGGCTTCTAATGTATTTGGTTAGCCATGAAAACTATTAAAAGTGACAAAACTTTTTTCTTAACATTAGATCAGTAAATTATATCCAATAAAACTCTTACATGTTCTTACACAGGGTGACAGTGGAGGGCCACTCATGTGCCAGCGTTGTTCAAACTGCGCTTGGTACCTTGCTGGGTTGACCTCTTTTGGCCCTACACCTTGCGCCACTCCTGGATACCCCGGCGTCTATACTAAAGTCCTGGAGCATGAGCTATGGATTGAAGAATTAGGAGCAATATTTGACGGTGGATTGTGGGAGTTTGGAGATGGGTCATGCCAATAGAGGGGACTTTGAAGAAAGCAACAACTATTTTATGTTTGTGCGCTGCATGCAGTTGATGAGTTAGTTTTAGTCAAGTTTAAAACAAAACATGTAACTTGCATTCATTAAAACTAATGAAAAAAATTTTCTGATGGATATGATTATAATATTATATGTTTACACCAAACCTCTGTTTTCAAAGCACAGGCTTACGTGTCCCAAACCGGAAGGAAACTAAAAAATTTAAGGAATGGTCCAAAATTGAAAATAAACTGGTTATGTTGGAGATAACTTAGTTAGTAGCAAACTGATATAATATCCCCAAAAAATAAATGGAGTAAAACAAAAAATTAAATTACTAATGAGATTAATAAAAATATAGTGTTTTTGTTTCTTGCTGGTAAAGAGGCTTTGGAGAATGATCAAATTGATATTTGATAGAATGGTAATGAATTTTGTATGATTGTATTTCATATTTTTATTTTTTTTATTTATTTATTTAAATCAGACTCACAGTCCATAACAGAAAAAAAAAAAAAAACTAAACAGCGAAAACTACACAGAATGAGATACACATACAAAAAAACAACACTTCAAAAAAAAAAGTTACCAAGAATCTATTGCAAATAAACTAATTAATTTATTATTAGAATCGCAAAAACGATAAACGAAGAAGCAGGACATTTTTCTTAGAATTGCATCAAATGTTGTAATGTTATTCAACACCTGATGTTCACGGGCACTTACATACCAGGGCAATCTAAGTAAAAATCGAAAAGAATTATTGTAGGCTACACGTATTCTTTTTAGACTAAAGGACAAAAAGTTATTCCATAATTGACATGCATACATAGACAAGCAATATGTGCGAAATAATACATTTTTTATTTTCGTCGAACACTTGTAAAAGCATGTTTTGAACCTATTTGCAGTTCCATATAAATAACGGACCTGTCTATTTATATCTTCATCATCACAGAACTTGGAGTTAAGAAATACCCCAAGGTATTTAATTTCATTTACAAACCGTATCTTGAAATCACCAAGTACCACATTAGGTTTAATATTTAATTTAAAATTGCTAGATGCAAAAGATAAGCCTAGTGTTTTTTGACAGTTGAATATTATATTATGAGAGGAAGCATACGAGTGGCATACATCAATGATATGTTGAAGTGAAGACCATGAATGCTAGGCCAAAAACAGCACAGATCATCAGCAAATAATAAATGATTAACAAGAGATTTTCCAACAAAACATCCTACTTTTATTTTGTTTAGTTCTTTCGATAGATCATCTATGTAGACTGCAAAAAAATATCGACTTAATATGCTACCTTGTCTAACACCATTAGTTACCGAAAATAACGAAGAATAACATCTACCCCATCTAATTTGCATACTTTGTTGAGTATACCAGTAAACTAATAAACGAACAAAACACATTGGAACATTGCGCACAATTAACTTTTGGAAGAGCAAATAATGATTTACCCGATCAAATGCCTTTGAAGCATTAAGAAAAACACAGAAAATTGGACTACCACGAGTAATATAATAAGAAATTGCTTGTTTGAGTAGGAAAACACACATGTCTGTACTATGCTTAGTTTTAAAACCAAATTAATTGTCCGTGGTATATGAGAAACTTTTAATACTAATTAAGATGACTTGCTCAAACAGCTTTGAAACAACTGTTGCAATTGCTATAGGTTTATAATTACCACGATCTTGATGATTACCATTCTTATTTTTTACAATAGGTACAATAACTGTATTTATGCAGGGTTTAAGAATATAGGAAGGATGAAGCAACTTCATATTGATATGATATGCAAAATGGTTGTCAAACATTATTCTTCGATGGATATTGAAAATGCTAAAGAATTACTATTTAAAAATTTTCCTGAAGATGCCAGGCCAAAAAATTTAAGAAAGAAATCTCGACAAGGAGCTCATAAGCTAGACTACACGGTAAAGGATATGATTGATGTTTTACATGAAATGTCGGTAACAAATAACTTTACCCCACCAGTTTTTGTTACTGCTGACTGTAATTTTCCTTCACTAGATTTATCTAATGTGGATGCTGTAACAATGTCTTCTGACATCAATGAATTAAAGGAAGAAGTTGCTACCCTAAAAGCTGACAAACTTTCAGATAAGATTGTTCTAGATGAGATTAAAATGTCCTTACGTGACATTCACTCACTACTTGACTTAAATAAGCCTTCCCAAGTAGCCAATGATAAATTGGGCCTGAAAACCCACACAACACCACCTACCTATGCTGGTGTTGTAGCTTCACAAAATTTGCCTGTAAACAAAAGTCCATCTGCCACTAATGCAAAAAATTGTGATCCCATTAACTTATATAAAGCAAATGATACTGAATGGAAACTGATTGAAATAAAGAAATCTAAATCAAAGCCAAAAATTGGAAAAAATGAAAACAGTTCTCTTAAGGTTGTCAAGAAATATCATAAACCCACAAATTTATTTGTTTCTAGATTTCATCCGGAAACTACCCAGAATGAAATTGAGTTATATGCAAAGGACAAATTTTCTCAACTAAATTTTATTGAAGTTACCAAACTTAAAACAAAATATGATACATACTCATCTTTTAAGCTAACAATTGAAGGCATTCCTTTAAATGAATTATTTAAAGAAGATAACTGGCCAAAAGGTGTGTTTGTTAAAAGGTTTTACACTCCTAAAGTAAGCTTGACAGATGATACTGGTAGCAATTTAGATAATAGCATTCAATCTTAAAATAGTATCATATAATTGTAGAGGACTAAAAAGTTCACTATCAGATGTTCAAGCTTTATGTCAGCAAAATGACATTGTTTTTCTTCAAGAAACATGGCTACCCAAACAAAATCTTAGTTCCTTATCTAACATAGCCGATACTCATTATGCAATTGGTACATCTTCAGTTGATTATAACTCTGGTCTGTTGCTAGGGAGATTACATGGGGGTACAGCAATACTATGGAACAAATTGTTGCATGCATCTCCAGTTTACAATGATGATTCTTCTATAATTGGCCTTGATTTAAAAATGTCTAATTCTGCACTATTTTTTATTAATGTATACCTTCCATATTGTTCTCCAGCAAATACTGATAATTACATAAATTACTTAAGCAAAATTTACAATCTTTTTGAAAATATAAATAACCCAAACTTGTGTATTTTGGGAGATTTTAATGCATGCAAGAAAAATGGCTTTGGTGTTTTACTAAGTAATTTTTGTAAAAACAATAACTTGATTGTTTCTGATGAAATTTTTTTACCACAAGATACATTTACATATGTTAGTGACTGTCATGGATCAACTAGTTGGATTGACCATTGCTTATCATCTTCTTCATTTCATCAAGCTATTACTGCAATGGATATATTACAGGATTTTTTTACTTCAGACCATAGACCACTCGCTTTTACTTTACATACACCTAATCTTCCACAACTAGAAGATCATTCTGTTGAAATTCCTAATGACAAAGTTAATTGGGACAAAGTTAGTTCAAACCAAAAATATGAATATAGCTTGCTGTGTAAAGAACTGTTATCACAAATACATATTGCAGATGACATTCTTGATTGCAAAGATCCTTTATGCAAAAATCCTATACACATAGACAGTATTGCAAATTTTTACAACCAAATAGTTGAAGCCTTAAAATATGCCTCAAATCAAACGCTAAAATTTGGTCTTTCTAAAAAGAGCAAAAAGAAGTATATTACAGGGTGGAACCATGATGTCAAAAAAGCACATAAGTCTGCTAGGCTTGCTTATTTAAATTGGATAAAATATGGAAAGACTAGACATGGAAAACTGTATGAAATGATGAAATCAACAAGAAAATCTTTTAAGTATGCTCTCAGAAAATGTAGAAAAAATAAAGACAGTCATAAAGCAAATGCCCTAGCTACCAGCTTATTGACCAAATCTACAAAAGTTTTTTGGAAAAAAATTAAAGCATCAAAGAATTCTCACACTTTGCCATCATCCATAAATAATGTTAATGGTGTTGAGAAAATTACTGATATGTGGAAGCAACATTTTTCATCAATTTTGAATTCTAGTGGTGCCTCAACAGAGCAAAGTTACATTAATGAAAAATTAAATTTGATGGACTCTTACAATAATTTGTCTTTGTTTTTATCTTCCAGTGATATGATTAGTCCATTGTTGTACAAATTAAAATGTGGATGTGCAGCTGGTGCTGATGGCATCACTGCTGAACACCTTCATTACTGCGATAACAGTATTTCATTGTCTTTAAGTATTTTGTTTAATATGTGCCTTATTCATGGCTTTTTACCGAAACCCTGTCTTGAAACAATTATAGTTCCGATAATTAAAAATCCAAACAACAATATTCAGGATGTTAGTAACTATAGGCCAATTGCTGTAGCCACCGTTATTTCAAAGTTATTCGAATTATTTATATTGCATTTAATTAAAGATTTTATAAAAACTAGTGATAATCAGTTTGGTTTTAAATCCAATCACAGCACTGACATGAGTGTTTTTCTTTTTAAACAAGCAGTCTCTTCTTACGTTAGTCATAAAACTCCAGTTTTTGCTGTTTTTTTTAGATGCGTCTAAAGCATTTGACAAAGTTCGTCATGATATCTTGTTTAAAAAGCTTATGGTCCGCAATGTGCCAATGCATTTTGTTAGATTGTTGTGTTATTGGTATAAAACCCAAACAATGAAAGTTAAATGGGGTAAGACCTTTTCTGAATCGTTTTCTGTATCTAATGGAGTTCGTCAGGGTGGCATTTTAAGTCCTTATCTTTTTTCGATATATCTGGAAGACTTATCACAAAAATTAAATACAGTTAGAGCTGGATGTTATATTGGTAATGTGTGTTTAAATCATATTATGTTTGCTGATGATATTTGTGTTTTTAGTCCCAGTTTATTGGGTGTCCAAGATCTTTTAAATGTCTGTCACATGTATGCTATGTCCCATCATATCGACTTTAATCACAGAAAATCCTTTGGTATGACAATTGCTCTGAAGTCTTTTACTCTTTCTTTGTCTCCTAAATTATTATTGGGAAATTCCACTATTAATTTTACACAACAAGTTAATTATCTTGGTCTTATTATTAATGACAATCTGAATGATGACGATGACATACTTAGGCAAACTCGATCTCTTTACTGCATTGCAAATAAACTGAAATATAACTTTAATCATTGCAACATCAAAGTAAAAAAGTATTTGTTTCAACATTATTGTCCCACATTTTATGGTAGTCATTTGTGGTGTGAATATCGCAACTTCAGTATGAATCGTTTGCGTGTAGCCTATAATGACTCATATAGAATTTTACATAATTTGCCTCGCTCATCTAGCGCTCGTGCACATCAAGTTCAATCTAATATTTTAACGTTTGATGCTTTAATTAGAAAATACATCTTTTCCTTTATTAGTAGATGCTTGAAATCAGAAAACATTTTTATATCATCGCTTATGTCATCTGATGTCTGGTATAAATCAAAGTATCACGATCATTATCTACAGAAGCTTTTTATTTAATTTTCACACATTGCCTTACATTGCCGCAAACTGACTTTAACAATTTATTTGGTCTGTAATTATAGTACAGATGTTGATTTAACTTCTTTACTTTAATTGTGTGTATTTTTTGTTTGTTGTTGTTGTTGTTGTTATTTGTATGATATGGACTTGATACTTCAACGTCTGAAATAAATAAATAAATAAAATAAATAAATAGCCATGTAGGTTATATTAAAAAATAAACTTAAGTAAAGGGCAACAGTGGAATTAGCAAAACAAATATGCTCAGCAGAAATGCCATCACTACCAACAGCACTGTTAAAAGGCAGTTTACAATTAAGGATTGAATAGTACTAACATCTCACATGTACTGGGATGAATTCATATAACTATTCTTACAAGTAATACGTATTGTTGTAAACAAACTCTTTATACTCATCGTTTTCGACAGAGTTAAATAGGTTACTGAAATGATTTTTCCACATCTCTGCAATTTTTTGGGATCCTGAGGCACCTCCAACTGCAGCTGGTAAAGAACATGATTTCTCAAGCTTTTTAATGTTTTGCCAGAAGGCCTTAGAAGAAGTATCGGAATAAAATGCCTTGACCAATGCATGAACAGACTTTTGGTTTTTTAGTCTTTTGCACCGTCTTAATTCATATTTAAATTGTTTTCGTGTTGATTTCATTCTAGTTGGAATCTCACCATTTTTCGGTCTGCCTTTTTTAACCCAGGGTAGATAAGAAGTTTTTGCTCTAATATGTGACAATTTCACTGAGTCATTCCAACCTGGAATAGGATGAAATGAAAGAAGTACATCTTTTGACGATATACTATATAAACAATATCTGAGTAAAACTTATTGATAAGTTCTAAATGTTTTTGGTCACAGCAATGAGCATCATTGCATTTTATTACTTCAAATGGGAGAAAAATATTATTCCAATAATGTTTAGTAGCTTCATGATAATTTGCTTTATTTGTCTGAGATACTTTTGACCATTTCACATTAAAGTAACTAGGTACAGGTTCATCAACAGCAATTTGGGTAAAGAATTTACAGTTAAATTTTATGGAAAGAGGGTGATGATCAGATGTAATAAAGTTACGTAGTACTTCTATTTTAATTATTGAGGTGTGGGCTGCACAGTAGGACACACACTGATCAATCCATCTGCAAGTGTTATGAGCATCACTAACATAAGTAAAAGATTTTTTAGGTAACATCACCTCATCAGACATTGTAAGATTGAAATCTTGGCAAAAAAAATTTAACAAAGGGCCAAACATATTGTTATTGCTAGCATTGAAATCTCCTACAATACACATATTAGGATGTTGAATATCTTCACATAACTCACCAAGCTTTCCAAGATATTCTAAGTATGTGTCTGTTTTGGATTCGCAACAATATGGAAGATATACATTGATAAAAGATATGGAGGAGGAACAAAGATTTTCTGTAAGACCAATAATAGTATTATCATGGTTAGAGAATGTAGATGCCTGAAGCTGCTTGTTCCACAAAATAGCAGTGCCTCCATAAGGTCTGCCTGAATGCAGTTTTGTTTAATAGCTAAAAGAACTTACACTAAAAGAGTTGGCAGCGTGGTCGAGTGGTCAACACGGTCTCAGTTCAAAACCCACTGGCACCATTCTGTTGTGTCCTTGGGAAAGACACTTTACAGCACTTTTCCCTGCTTGGTGGTCCTGGCAAGCAGTTCTAAATTATAGTCATATCTCTATTAAATTACTAGCGGATAGCAGTATCTTGGCATCTCCAGAAGCAGGTTGGGGTAATTGCCTACCCTATGCATTAGCGCCTCCGTCGCTTTCCTGCGAGTCAGGAGGATAAATATAGAGACGAAAAAAAAATACACCATAAGAATAATGCTGATTGTTGATAGAATTCAGAAAATCAAGATTTTGCTTGGCAACCCAAGTTTCTTGTAACAAAATTATGTCAAAAGTTTTACATAAAGTTTTAATTTCTTCTAGCAAACTACTAAGACCTCTACAATTGAAGGAAACCACTTTTAACTCTATACTATTTGTTGTCTCCATTTGGAAAAAGATGCCATATTCTTGGATTTTGAAGTGTTGAAAAAATTTTTAACTGGTATTCTTGTTGGCCATTGTTCAAGATCAAGACATTCTTTAGCTGGTACTCCTGCAATAGAAATTTTGAAAGATAAATAAGAGTCAAATTTAGTTTTTAATTTTTCAACAATGACTGTTGTTGATTTAAATCTTGTTTGAGCAAATTGTTTTATTTCACTCTCTAAAATATCTGGATGAAATCTTGAAACAAGAATATTAACAGGTTTTTGACAACCTTTAAGTCTGACTGTTTCATTATGCCAATTCAAGTAGACCTACGTCTTTTTTCCACTTTGGTAAAATTATCAGCAGAGCTATTATCATTTTTGTAAGTTGTGTTTAATGTTTGAGGCATTGGTTTTCTCAATATTGTAGAGTAAGAGTCTTTGTGATTAGGTTCAAGATGTGAAACTATTTTGATTAATTGTGGGGTTCGGTATTCTTTTTTCTTAAATATGAAAGTTCTTGTACTGTCGATTTGAGGTCTATAACAGCATTAGTTTGCATTTCTTTTTCACGTTTGAAAGTCAGAAATTCTTGTCGTAGGTTATTCATATCTTGCATCAGTTGGCAAGCATCAATATTTTTTAAATCAAGTAATGGAAAGTGACTTAAAGCAGTTACTAGAACTGGGGCAGATTTTTTGTTATTCTGCATCTCCAAAAGCACCATATGAATGTCCTTAATATTATGGAGAAATTTTTGATCACCTTGTCTTAGCTTTAGTCTTCCAGCATCTTCATAGTTATTGTAAAAAACTGTTTTTGTCTCAACAATTTCTTCAGGAGAGATACAATTCTATTTGAATAAGGTTTTTGATAAAGTTTTGTTGATAATATTGAATAAAATAAAATTTAAAAGTTAAATAGCTAATAAACGTGAGATAACATCTGTAGTAAACAAGTTGGATGAAATTGAAAAAAAACTTGCATCCATAGAAAAAGGAAATCAAGACTACTGAAATAATCTTGATAGTAAACTCAACCATCTTTTAAAAGAACTTGAATTCATACAAGAATCTCAATCTGTTTTATCTGATAAATATGATACTCTTTTTCTATCCTATCAAGAAAATAAACAAAATTTATTTGAACTAAAAAAAGAAAATCAAGAATTAAAAGCAGAATTAAATTTACTAAAAGATCAAATTAATCTTTCTGAAACTGCCATCAATGATTTAGAACAATATTCAAGAAGAGACTGTCTGGAAATAAATGGCATTCCTCAAAATACAGATGAAAATACTGATGACATTGTAGTTGCTATTGCAAAAAAGGTTGGTTTGAACATAACTGCTAATGATATCAGCACATCTCATAGGCTTGGTAAACCAGGTCAATATGGAAAGAATGTTTACCCTAACATTATTGTGAAATTTACATCAAGAAAAACTAGAGATTTGTTTTATTCAAAAAAAAAAACAACTACTTTCTGCAAATACTCAATCTTCTTCTTTTCAAAGCTCCAACAGTACCACTTACTTAAATGAAAGTCTAACAACAAAAAACAAAAAGATTTTTAATGCATGCAGAATGTTTAAAAGGAACAACAAATGGAAATTTGTTTGGACAAAAAATGGTATTACCTATTTAAAAAAAGATGAAAATGCCAATACTATAAAAATTTTGTCTGAAGATGATCTTGCCAAAATTGGAATTAGTTCCTAGTTGGTATCAATCAAAAGAGAAATAGGATTAAAATTAATGCAATGAAGACTTCAAGCCAGATGTATATCAACTACATTAAATTGAGTGCTTTTTTATATTTACTTTTAACCTACTATTCCTTCTTTGGCAAGTTATTTTGTACTCCCATTGATTTTAACAAAATTTACACAAATCTTAAACTAATTAACTACTACTTAAATATATTTAAATTAGTATGTGTATTGTATAACCCTTATTTTTAAACATAATCAATTGATACTGTTATTTTTAGTTTAATAATAGTTACGAATGTCCTTCATACTGTTGTTAATTCTAAAAATCTTAATTTTCTTAAATGATTTTATTTTGTGCTATATTAATCCAAAAAGGGTGATTTGCTGTAATGGAAGCCAATGCTAACAATACAATTACTGATCTAGGGATTAGTGATCCAACCTATTATATTAATGATTCGAGTTACATAGAAGAAAATAATATGTGACACTTTTTCCTATGATATGAATTCTCCTCAACCTGGCATAATAATAGTTCATTTCAATGTTCGAAGTTTAACAAAAAACTTTAATCAATTAGAAGAAATGTTATTGCTTTTCCCTATTATGCCTCATTTAATAGCTATATCAGAGACTAAATTAAATGCTAAGTCAAATATAAACTCTATAATGTTACCACATTACACTTTTTGCCACTCTCCTTCAAATTCAGCAGCTGGTGGTGTTGGAATTTATATTAACGATAGTTTGCAGTATAGAATAAGAGATGATTTGAAATTTTTAGAGGAAGGAAATGAGAATATTTGGATTGAAATAATAATTCTATTTTTTGCAACAAAAATCATCAATATTTAAAAAACATTATGGTTGGGGTCATCTACAGACATCCCTCAAATTGCATCAAAACTTTTATGAACAACTTTGAAGTAACTTTACAATGTTTACAATACCTCAACTCACCTTTCTATATAGCTGGTGACATTAATATTGATTTACTCAAAATTCAATCCAATAACTATGTGTTACAGTATCATGATTTTATTTCAAGTTATAATGCTTATAATATTGTTACAAAAGCTACTTGCTTAACTTCCAATACTGCTTCTTTAATTGATCATTTTTACACAAATAACACCATAACTTGTTCAAATTGCTATATTATCAAATCTGACTTTACTGATCATTTTCCATTAGCAGTAATTATTTATTCAAAACTTATAAACAAATGTAAACAAAAATCAGTAATATATATTCGTAGTTTAAAAATTTTTAATGAGGTTGAGTTTTGTAATAATGTAGAAGAATCTTGTAGACAAAATATTGACTTCTCCAAATCTATAAATGAACAAGTAAAAATGTTAATTTATGTTTTAAATAACTCGATAGATCAATATATGCCATTATGCAAATTATCTAGGAGAGAAGCAAAGTTGAAAAAAAAACCATGGATAACTAAGGGATTGCTAAAATCAATTAAAACTAGAAATAAAATGTTTATTACTTTATGTAAACAAAACTTTGCTGATAAGACACTTCATTTGAAATATAAAAAATTCAGAAATCTTCTCACTCGTTTACAAGATAAGGCAAAAATAAATTACTACAGGCATTCATTCAATGTTAATAAAAATGATTCAAATAATACTTGGAAATTAATAAATGAAATTATTAATCAAAAGAACACCTCTAAATTTCCATCCAATATTAGACATTATAATACATCAACATCGTGTCAAAAAAGTATCTGTGATACATATCTTAAACAATCACTTTGTTAATGTGGGTCCAAATTTAGCAAATTCAATTCCAAGTTATGCAAATTGATCTTCTGACTATCTTTGCAATAGAATTAATAACTCCATTTTTCTAGATGAGACTGATCCAGAAGAAATATCTAAGATCATATCCTCTTTGAACATTAAAAAAGCAGTTGGACCTGATGGAATATCTTCAAAAATATTACATATTTTAAAATCTGTTATTAGTCCAGTGTTATCAAATATCATTAATAAATCAATGCAGCTTGGTATATTTCCTGACAAATTAAAAATAGCTAAAATAATTCCATTCCATAAAGGAGGAAAAATTGATGAAATAAATAATTATAGACCAATTTCTATTTTGTCCAGCCTATCAAAAATATTTGAAAAAGTAATCAATAAGAGATTCATTGATTTCTTAAAGAAGCATAATGTTATTTCTGATTATCAGTTTGGTTTTCAAGAAGGAATGTCTACAACTCTTGCTCTTGCTGATATATGTGATCAATTTCAAAATGCTCTTGATAACAATGAAATAACTTGTGGCATTTTTATTGACTTAGCAAAAGCTTTCGATACAGTAAATCACTCAATATTACTAAAAAAATTGATACATTATGGCATAAGAGGTAATGTTTTTGAATTAATTAAATCATATCTAAACGATAGAGTTCAATATGTGCAGATAAATAACCTTATTTCTTCAAATAAAGAAATATTGTGTGGAGTACCTCAAGGTAGTGTTCTTGGACCACTTCTTTTTTTGTTATATGTAAATGATATTCAAAATGCTTCAAATTTTAATATAAGATTATTTGCAGATGATACCCTGTTATATTTTTCAAAAAAAAACCATGCGATCTAGAAAACATGTTAATATTGAACTTGATAAGATATAACGGTGGCTTGATGTAAATAAATTATTTCTTAATGTTTCCAAAACCAAATACATTATCATATCACCTAAACTTAGAGAAAGATACAAATTTCAAATCAAACTTAAAGAGCATCTGTTGTGCCAAACAGAAACTCATAAGTACTTAGGTATCGTTATAGATGAAAAGTTATCGTGGAAACCACATTTGTCAGCTGTTGCTTCTAAACTAGCAAAATTATGTGGATTATTTTATAAATTAAGATTATATGTGGATAAGCAAGTACTTAAGAAAGTGTACTATACACTTATATATCCAATATTACTTTATGGTGTAATTTGCTGGGGTAGCTGCTCAAAAACTGTTTCTAAACCTGTTGAAGTTGTTCATAATCGAATACTAAGATGCATAAATATGGTAGGAAAAAGGCAAATCCATGTAACAGATCTATATGCATTATCTAATGTACTTAAAATACATGACATCTATATTCTTGAAATATGTAAATTTATGTTTCGTTTTAAATATGATCTGCTGCCAAATGTCTTTTCAAAATATTTTTCTAAACACAATTCAATTCATAACTATAACACCAGAAATACTTCTAAAAGTAACTATTTCTTACCAAGAAAGCAAAAGACAATTGGTCTAAGAACACTACAATATAGAGGTGTTAAATATTGGAATGAATTACCAGATTTAATTAAATCATCATGCCACATTTATGCTTTTTCTAAACAATTTTTTAATTGTGTGTTTATTTTTGGGCAAAACAATAAATTCTGTTCTGTTCTGTTCTGTTCTATAATGGTTTCAGCAATTAAGCAGCTCAATCTGTCATTTATGTACCACAATAGCGAATAAATCAGAATTTTTGCCATAAGCACAGAATCAAAATAAAATCTTATTCAAATAGAATTTATACAAACCTTATTCAAATTACTTAATCAAATAGAATAACTAACTCTTATAATTACCTTATTCAAATAGAAGTGGAATATATAATTTTATACGATGAGCAAACAAAGCAAGGGAAACTAGCTTGGCTTGGTATTCCCTACCAACACGATATCACTCAGAGCTACTTCCTAAGTTGTCTGTATATTGCTCTCAGGTTGAAACATTTTTTTATTTTGGTTTTTATGTAGAATTAAGCACTGAAGTTTAAAACTGCTAGCTGTTGAGAGATAAACGCCGCAAAGGGTGATTTTTCAAGAGTGACACGACAAAATAACGAAAGTAGAATTTGAGCCCAGACCTTTTTGATCACGTTTGTTATCAATACGATGCTTCTGCCTAGGGCGCCGGAAGCGGAGGGTAAGGGGGAAATTGCTTCCTTACCCTGCAATATTTTTAGAGCTTGGAGGCACAAAGGGAAGATAAAATCTTTTGGAATTTGCAAGACAGAAGCATTTAGTTTGGACTTTACAATTTTATAAAATTTCAAACAAAATCAAATCCAACAAAGTTTGTAAAATATTAATTTACACAAAGGGTCACCAAATTTCATGAAAAAAAGCAACACAGCAAATAACAGGGATATAGCAAAGGAATAAAACTTAAAAAACGAATTATTTTTGTTAAAAAGGCAGTCTGAACAAATGCAAATTGAAGCGTATTGGAGAACATTTTTACTAAAAGAATTGAGGAAGAACCAAAAAAGTCCTTCCTTAAGTTTAAAGTTAAAAAAATCTTTTTTGGTGCAAAGCGGAAACCAAAAAAGAGTTAGTAAAAGCATTTAGCAATTTTGGGCTTCATCGAATTTTTAATAAAAATTTTCTCAATTACGCTAAAATGTGCGTTTGCTAAAAGTGCCTGCTTTTTTATTTTTTTTTATTTTATCTTATCTCTATATTTATCTTCCTGACTCGCAGGAAAGCGACGGAGGTGCTAATACATAGGGTAAGCAATTACCCCGACCTGCTTCCGGAGATGCCAACATATTGCCATCCGCTTGCAATTTAATAGAGATTTGATTTAAATTTAGAACTGCTTGCCAAGACCACCAAGAAGGGGGAAGCGTCGTAAAGTGTTTTTCTTAAGGACACAACAGAATGGCGCGAGTGGATTTTGAACCGAGACCACGTAGATCATAACACGGCGCTCTAACCACTCGACCATGCTGCCGACTCTCAACCAAAAAGTGACTGTTTTCTAAATTTTGCTCTTGCGGCAAAAAATTTCCGGCGCCCCAGTTTCTTTCTATGTACTCGCTCACTTAAAAACGCTCTATTTATCAGCTTTGACATCGTGACTACAAGCATTGAACTTTCTGGGTAAAAATTTTTTAGAGGTATTTACTGGGTTTGGTGCTGGGATTCTCAAAAGTTCAGATTTTGGTTGGAAAACGAGGCCAGAAGACTCGCGTTCTACATTGCCCTACTTTTAATTTCAAAGCAGGTGCAATAAAATCTGCTATAAAATGGAAGATAGTGAACAAATAGCCACGAAGGAGTGTAGTGACCAACCAACAGATTTTGGCGGCGCTAGTGCAAACCTTTAAAAAATCCCGCGCCGTAAGCACAATCGCAAGTCCGTTGAAAACTTGTGTCACAAATGCAAGTTTTACAAAATCAATTCTTTTTACTCCCAAACGTTTGAATTTGTACTTTTTTTCTTTTGAAATGTGCTAATAAAATTCATTAAAAAAAGAAAATAATGAATGCATTTCGTCCAGCGAGATTTTAAAGAGCTGTTATAAAAGTTAGTAAATAAGTCATAGATTTTCTTCAAAAAAAAACAAATACTTGAAATATCCATTAATCAATTCTAAGTGCCTCCACGCAGGCATAAAATAAACACAAAATTTTTTTATTAAAAAGAATTCCTTCTACCCCAAATTACGTAATGAAATCCCTTCCAATCTAAATTGTTACTTTTTAGTCCAACCCCAAAGATTGTTTTCTTACTTTAAAAACTACTACGTTTTGTGTGCTACATTGGACAGAAACATAACGAAAATTTTCCGTTTAGGGTTGGCGAAATTATTTATGCTTCCAATTCCATCTACATACAACATTTAAACCCCTGAAAATTTATATTTAGATTTACTATGCTTTACTTTAGAGATGTACCAGACCAAAATGTTTCGGAGCAAAGCAATTATTTATATGTTTTGAGTTGAAATATTCATCAGAAAATAATTCTGTTGTAAATCTAGCGTGTATAACATTGAATTAAACTATTTAAAAATAAAATAGCTTCCTCTTCCAAGAAACATTTTTACTGGAATGATTTATGTGGTTACCGGTAAATTCCACCACGGCACATTCCACCCCGGTAAATTCCATCACTGTATATTTCACCACGGTATATTATACAACGGGTTTTGTTAAGGTTAGGGGGCTAGGGTTAGAATTAAGGGTTAGAGTTAGGTTAGAGTTAGGGTTAGAATTAAGGGTTAGAGTTAGGTTAGAGTTAGGGTTAGAATTAAGGGTTAGAGTTAGGTTAGAGTTAGGGTTAGAATTAGCGTTTGGATTAGGGGTTAGGGTTAAAAAGGTTTAAGGTTAGAGTTAGGGTTAGGAAAATAAATTTCCTAGTCAACTACTGTACTTTGTAATTGTCAACTTATAGCATGATAAATTAACAACAATCAACAAATAAAATGAACATTCAAAATGGTATGATATCGTGGTAGAATAAACTGTGGTGAAATGTACTATGGTGAAATATTACTAAAACCGATTTAAGCCATGGAAAACATACTCAGTATCCAAAAATCTGATGGTAAACTATTTAAATTTTAATATCAGCTCAGCTCAGAACAGACGTCCATCTCTATCAGCTCAGACGAATCAGCTCAGAAAGAGATAAATCGAATTTCTACAGTTGAACGTAAAAAATGAATTTTATAAAACTTTAAGGGTTCTTATACTTTTGTGAAATTTTTAAATTCTAAAAAGAAATGATTTATAACTTCAAAAATAGAAAAAAAATCTTTTAATGAAATTAAAAATAAATTTTTTGCTTTGGCAATTATAATTTTTTGCCTGTGCAAATAAAGAGTTAAGTAGTCTGTAAATATTAAGTCAAGGTCACACAGAAAAGGTTTTTGTGACTGTCTTAACTACGCTGGGGAATCCGAAAGGACCAGTTGAACTAGGTAATCCAAATACCTGCGCTGAAGTAAAGTTGAATTATTTTTTTATGCTGGCTAGAAATAGTTTGCTGCGAGACTAAGGTTTGTAGTACAGTTAGTTCTGGCTAAGCACGAAGGACTTCTCTAAAAACCTTCTTCAACAAATAGCAAAAAATGACAGTTTTTAACTACAAAGAATATGTTATTCACAAATTCAAACAAACTCGATCAAAATTCGTAAACCTTGACTCTCAAGTTTCACAAAACCTTAAAGCAATTCAGAGCGTCAACAACTGCAAATAATCATTCAATAACTTCATCCTGACTAATTTTAAGTATGAATTAATACCCCGATGACTAATATTAAACTCAATAGTTTATCCAAACAAACCTATCTCAAGGTATTTATAATTTTAACAGTTAGGAGAAAGGTGCTGTAGAGAAAGGTCCTAACTGTTGAGACTATAAATACCTTGATTTTCTCTGGTTTGTCCCATTTTGACGCGATAGCTACTAATAAGAGCGTTAGGAAAAGCTTTTGGCTCCGATGAAATCGACTTTGTTTAAAGTGATATTAAAATTCCGTACTAAAAAAAAACTCTTTAAAAATTTTGACTCCTTTCATTCCCCTTAAAATTACTGAGCGAAAATCAATTTAAATTAAAATAAATTAAAAATTAAAGTCATATCTCTATTAAAAATTTCAACCGGACAGCAATATCTTGGTATTTTCGGAAGCAGGCCGGGGTAATTGCTTGCCTTATGTATAGCGCCCTCCGTTGCTTTCCTGCGAGTCAGGAGGATAAATACAGAGAAAAAAATGAAAAAAAATAAATGAAATTTCTTATATTTCGCCAGGAGAAAGTTTTCTGAAGTACTTTTCTAAATATGCAATTACATCAGGCATTGCTAAATCTATGAGCACTGATTCCACGAGCACAATCTTGTCTAAAAAAGCAGATGCTCACGAGGCATTAATGAGTTGCTAAGAAGCATAAGTAGAGTTTTAAAACTGCGTGTTTGTTGGTATATCGACACGTTGATAGTACAGTAAAAGAATGAGGAAAAAGAACGGAGGATCTAGGAGGTTTTGCCGTGAACGATGTTGTGCAGGCGTATCAAAGACGTTCTTCCCACTTTTCAACAAAATAATGTTGTATACGAATACGTGTGCCACTGCGATAGTCGGTACGAGGGTCAAACATCTTAACGTTTGCAGGACAGAATCCGTCAGCATGTGCCGAAGTCTATTCGGAACAGAACGGTCAAAAACAAAAACAACCAAAACGCCAAGGTAAATCAGCTAATTCTATACCTCATTGTGACTCGACGATTAGAAATCATTCGTTGCACAACCAAAAATGTGCATTTCACTACAAAAACAACCATTTTTTATTTTTTCTAAAGCACAATCCGACTTCCATTTATAAGTCTTAGAATCGATTTTTATCACTCTTCGTAAACTTAATTTATGTAAACAGAAAGATTTCGTTTACAAACATATTAGTGTACTTTTAGCATAGTGTAAAAATTATTACTAGTTAGCGTAATTGTAAAAATTTTTCTTTCTAGTTCCAAATTTTAACACAAAACTTGCATAATTTTGTTTCTTTTTTGCCAAAACTTTTTTACGCTGACGAGTTGTGGTTTTATTTATTGAATATTCTCAAGTATTATGATAACTGTTACCAACCTTAATTTTTAGCGGATCAGAATCAGTCTTAATTTTTAAATACTACATTCAGTTCTTCAACTCATTCTCACGAAACCTCCTAAAGAGAGCTGGACAAAAACGTTCGAGTTTTTCAAAACAGTCTTTTTTAAGGCTACTTATTTAACTAAAGAGTTTCAAATGAAGCACTTGGTTTTAATAGCTAAAAACAATTATCTTCTCAGACCTGTAATATCGATATTGATTTTCCCAAATATGAATTCACAAAATTTATGGACTCTTTAATTAAACCACTTATCCCAACAAGTTTATGTTACGTTCTATTAATGAGTTTTTATTGATGCTTAATAATTCTAACATTTCTTCTGATGACAAAATGGTTCGTTTTTAACGCCGTGTCTTTTTTTCTAAAATACCTCTCAAAGAAACCTTCAATAGTATTGCTAATATTATATTTTTGTAATACCCAAAAACCCAAAAAAGTAAACATAGTTTTGTGAAATTTTTACGTTTAGCCAGTGAAGGATTATTTCTATATCAAGATTGTTTGTATGGGTTAAAAGATCTTTTAACAGAAATCTATCACCCTTTTCAGTAAAGTCAAATTAACAATTTTATTTTACTGGTCAATTCTTCTTCTTCTTCTTCTCCTTTCGGCCTTTCCCATTATTCGGGGGTGGCCACAGCGTATCATCATTCTCCACATCTTTCTGTCTTCAATGTCCATCTCCTTCACACCAACTTCCTTCATATCTTCTTTTACCACATCTAAAAATCTTCTCTTTGGTCTCCCTCTTCTCCTCTTTCCTGGTAACTCCATTTCCATCATCTTTCTTCCTACATACTCTTGGTCTCTCCTCATGACATGTCCATACCACCTCAGCCTGCCCTCCCTCATCTTCATTCCTAACCGTTCCACCTTAACAGTACTCCTGATGTGCTCGTTTCTAATCTTGTCTTTTCTTGTCACTCCCATAGTAAACCTCAGCATTTTCATCTCTGCGACTTCCATCTCTTCCACTTTTTTCTTTGTGACTGCTACTGTCTCAAGTCCATATACCATTGCTGGTCTTACCACTGAACTGTACACTTTTCCTTTTACTCTAGCTGGTAACCTCTTGTCGCAGATTACTCCTGATACTCTTCTCCATCTGTTCCATCCTGCCTGTACTCTCTTCTTTACCTCCCTCTCACAATCACCACTTTCTTGCACCGTTGATCCCAAATACTTAAATTCTTTTACTCTTGGCAATTTTGTATCCTCCATCTTCACTGTTTCGTCGTCATTTCCTCCATTTATGCAAAGATATTTAGTCTTTGACCTACTTACTTTCATCCCTCTTCTTTCCAATGCATATTTCCAGGATTCTAATCTCCGCTCCACTTCTTCCCTGGTCTCTTCGCAAATCACAATATCATCAGCAAACAGCATCGTCCACGGTGGTTCTCTCCTTAATTCATCCGTTAGCCTGTCCATTATCACTGCAAACAGGAATGGACTTCACGCTGATCCCTGGTGTAGTCCAACCTTGACCTTGAAACTTTCTGTAGTTCCTACTGCACACCTCACCACTGTTTCGCTTCCCTCATACATATCCTGTACTAGTCGCACATACTTTTCCACTATTCCAGATTTTCTCATGCAGTACCACAGCTCTTCCCGTGGAACCCTGTCGTAAGCCTTCTCTAGGTCCACGAATACACAATGTAACTCTTTTTGACCTTCTCTGTATTTTTCTATTAACATTCTTAAAGCAAATATGGCATCGGTGGTTCCCTTTCCTGGTCAATTCCCTTTCCTTTCCTTACTGGTCAAATTCCCTTTCCTTACTGGTCAATTGCAATCAATAAATCAATTAAGAGAATCAGTCAAAGTTCTATGGGCCAAATATTAAATGAAGAAATTAAAAACATAACCAACTATCTTATTATAAAAAAATCGATTTCATTTTATAAAAGTCATCATTAATTTCTGTAAAAAAATCAAAATTGAAAGATTAAAACTCTGACTCTGACTCGAATTCTGACTCGAAAGACAAAAGTGAAGCTTCAATGAAAGCTACAAGGCAAAAAACATAACAATTGACATTGTGATGATTAATAACTTAATGATAACGAAAAAAACGCACATTGTAAAAATCTGTAGCAAATTAAAAAAAAATTCAAACTTCCGCTAAAATCTAAAGCGTTAGCTGAAAAGAAGCCTCTGTAGTTTCCTCAGAGTGTGTGCAGCTTGAAACGGGTTTAAAACTCAATCACAATTATAAGACAAAAACTCTTAATATTAATTTTAGCATTCAAATAATTAATCCACTTTTCTAACAAAAGTTTTATCCGGCTGTTCTAAAAATAAAACCATAAAGCACTCTGTGATGTCAGTTTTAGCATTAAGGACGTCGAAGTGAAATTTATAAAAATGTTTAAGGAGGGCAGCTCGGTCATTGTCATTATTAACGTTAAATTTTTTCCGGAATGAGTGGTTTCCACACAAGCAACAGTTACACAAAACAATTCTAACCATTTTAACTAGAATGAAATACCGGTAATAAAATGTACAACTCTATTATATGAGGTGTGACAAAAAAGAAACCGGACTGTATCAACTACGCTGTTGGCACAATGCTAATCGGCAAGCTACTTGCTCACCGTAAAAAACGACTTCTTAGCTCTATCGTATTGCAATTTCTTTAACGCAAGTCGTTTCGTTTTTGTGTTTCAGGCTTTTATGTAACATAGTATTGGTAGTCTTTGTCATAATTTCGTTACTTTGTGTTGTGTTTGTTTGTACTCCGTGCTGTTGGTTGTTACGAAACTGTTAGCAACTCAAGAATGGAACAACAAATCAACTTGAAGTTTTTGGTGAAACTGAGGAAGACCCCAACTGAGTGTTTTAAACTTCTTAAAGAGGTTTATGGTGAAGATGTGATGTCGAGGACGAAAATCTTCGAAGGGCTTTACGTTTTGAGTAAGGCCGCGAGAAAGTGGAGAATGATCTCAAGACGGGACAACCTTCTACACAACGAGGACAGATGGAAACATCACTAGAGTGAAGCAGCTGGTGCGTGATCGTTCGTACTGTCAATCTGCGATCACTTCGCAAGGGGGTTGCTGGCACATTCACAAAAACTTTGATTGCACAAAGTTGTTGTGACACGCAGAGCTATGCTGCAGATCACGAATTGAAGCTACATTTAAGCGTCCTGAACATTTAACAAAAACCCCAACGATGCATTTGATTTTCTACACATAAACTAGGGGTTCTGCAGATTTAAGAAGGGCTTAAAAATCATCACAGCGAGTCTAATTTTTAAATTTACGTGCGATTCTATTCACGGTGCCAACTGACGGTGGCCTCCTTGTATGCTCTTTAACTTTAGGACGAAAGTAGGGATATTGCACCAAATTAAAAGTTAAGTCATTTTTGTTTTTAGATAACACTAAGGTTTTGGGACGAAAATGGACATTTTGGACATAAATTGATAATGAAAACCTTTTTTGCAGATCGCTTTATTTTGGGACAAAAAAAACTTGGCACACAAAAAAGTGGCCCCACCTATTTTCTTGCACCGCCACCTTTTGTAAGGCCATTACTGATGATACACATATGGCTTCGACAAAGCCTAAGTCTGATCTTTTGGCTACTTTAAGTTTAAGGCCAAGACCTTTTGTTGTGCGGGCTTTTTTTCGCGCGCGACTGATTTTGAGCCCACTCAAGCTAAAATACATAACTATTAGCCCTGGTCTATCTGTTCTAATTGAACAGTTTTTGGTAAAGTCAGTATTTTATTTTTTTTTTAGTTATTTTTAAAACACGATTTTGTCATTTTTTGGTTTACATGACCGATACAGCACCGAAAGTTTTTTAGTGCATTATGATGCGAATGTCGCTTAGACTTTTTAATTGATATTTTGCAAACAATATTCAATCTAATTCTAGTATATGAACAGCTAATGCAATGCTTTATGGGTATAAATTATGTTAGTGGGCGATATTTTGGAAAATTTAACTTCGGGATAATGTATTTCATAAAAGGATTCTCAATTAGCAAATAAGGGCAATATTGTTTTATTCAGAACTAATGGGCAAAATTGTCACCAGTTTAAAAATAGTATATGCTACTGACGCCATCATAAAATATCTATATCTCAAGCTCAGAAGCACAAAATTAATACAAAAGTACCAAAAACTAATTTTTTGGTTCAAAAATTCGACTCCGTTTACAAGGTTATTATTACTATTATTATATGAGTGAAGTGCTATGCAATAAAGCGCAACATCTAAAGTTTGCCAAAGGTTCAAAACAGCTTTATCTCAGCCCTGGATGCGGTAACAAAACGTTTTTTCTATCACGTTCTTAGTTTACAACGATTCATTTTGTTGCAAAAACAATAAAGTTGGGCCGGATGGAATAATTCTGTATTTGGCACTTTAGTTTTGACACCAAAGCATTGGGTTTGCTTTTGATTTAGGTAAAGATTAAAATTAGAGTTACGGTTAGAGTTAGAGAGGCTAACCTAAAAATGTTGCCAAAATCTTAAATAGAATTATCATTTCTTTGTGATACATTACAAAAAAATCAAAACTTTTGTTTTCGTCTACAGTTAGACACTTAGTGAAAACAGCAAGTTTAAGCTCAAAAGTTTATCGTTTTATTTTTTAACAGCACCCGATATACTTTATGTATATATTTAATAATGAAATAGAAACGTGGCAAGCCGCTTGAGCGTCGACGATTATGCCTTGTATGGGGGAGGACCGCCGTCACCATTAGTAATAGCTTCATGTTTATCGGATTGATCGTTAATGTGCGACTCCGCATTAGATGGACTCTTTGCTGCCAGAGGCGGCCTTATAACTAGCGGGGAATGCTGCACGATGAGCAAAGGGGGGTTACTTTCTTCTGATGTTAATTGTCGTTCGACCGTATGTGGGTCAAGCCGATATGTAATTGGCTGGCCGCCAAGTGTAACCGCTCGAGAACAGCAGCAGGTTTGATCCAATACTTTCCCAGTTTCAGCGAGTCTGTTTACTCTCTCTAAAAAATAAAATATTTATTTCGTTATCCAAAAAACTACAACAACGACCAATTTCAAGAAGACGGACTAGTTTGTAGGTGAGGCCACGGTGCCATATATAGTATCGTAGGCTACTGTGAGATCGACAAACACAGCGCCAGCTATCCTCAATTACTTGAGTCAGAAGAGTGACTTGATCTACGGTCGACTTTTCGCGTCAAAACTCAGCTTGCTCCCTAGGTAGCAGTGGGTCAATAATTGGTTTGACGCGGGCATAGATGAATCTCTCCAAGGTCTCGAAGGAGACACAAACTAAAGAGATAGGTCTATACATATTTGGGCCCCTTAATGGCTTATTTGGCTTCGGGATGGCAACCACTAATGCTCTTCTCCAAATTTTTGGAAGGTTGAGTTGGCGCATGCAGAAAGACAAGAAATTGTTTAACCAGGACTTCAAAGCAAAGCCGAAATGAAGTATTAGTTCTGGGCATAAAGGGTCAGGGCCCGGAGCTTTTTCAGACTTTAACAGCTGGAGAGCATTGACAAATTCCTCCGGAGAAATCCTGGTCTGCCTTATCAATAGAGCTAGAGACAGGAGATGGTAACTCCTGAGATAGCTGGTTTGTGATGAGGCTGTATAATTCCCAGTGGGCCTTGCAGAAGTTCCAACACTTGTACAAGTCACTTGAAACTGGGGCCAGATTTTTTGAGGTCGTAATTATCGATGGTCGATGTTGTGACCTAGGAAACTTTTTCAACCTATATTTGTCCAGTTCGGATCTATTTAAATCCTCACTCGCCAAAGCCAGGTCGGGATTGGTTCCAGTGTTCCACCGACCAGAGAAAAAGCTGGGGACATCTTAAGGGTTATACAAAACGGAAAGATTTCCATGGACTGCGCAGTCAGCCAGGCATTCTCCATCTGGGTTGGTGTAACTATAGCCCCAGTGAGTATGCTGGCAGTTAAAATGACTTGCATCAAGTATCCGCCACGGAACTTTTACCAACGCGGAAGTAGCTCGAGTTCATCATCGTTTGCCTGGTTATTGCCAGTTACCTGGACTCGCCACGTGGAGACAGTTTGGTCTTCAATTTATTAGCGAAACCTCCTGAAGAGAGCTGGACGAAAATGTTCGAGTTTTCAAAACATCCCTTTTTAAGGCTATTTGTTTAAACAAAAGAGTTTCAAATGAAACACTTGGTTTTAATGGCTATTTGAAGTTTTGTACCAGCAAGAAACATTTTAAACTATGTTTCAAAATACATTGGCTTTAATTTTTATTCTGAGTTGCTTTATACTAAAAATCAAATGACCGATAGCAGCGATAACTAGACTCGTATCATGATTCGGTAAAGAAAAAGTGTAAAAATCAAGAAATCAGCCGCTAACTGTGACAAACTATCCTTCGACTATATGAAGACAGTCATCGTGAAAGATTAAGCCGGGAGAGATATTTCTTTGAATAATTTGTGGTTATTTTTTGGAACTATTTCTTTGAATAATTAGCGACTGATTTCTTGATTTTCATACTTTTTTACCAAATCATGATACGAATCTAATTATCGCTGCTATTGGCTATTTGGTTCTAGGATATCATATTGACCACCAAGTTGTTTTTTCAATCTTTATTTGAAACTAACTAATTAATTGCAAATTTGTTCTTCTTTCGGCCTTTCCCTTTAATCTGGGGTTGCCACAACGTATGATGTTCCTCCACAGCGTCCTTTTCGATGTCCTTCTCCCTCGCATTAGCTTCCCCCATATCGTCTTTCACTACATTTAGAAATCTTTCTTTCGGCCTCCCTCTTTTCCTCTTTCCCGGTAACTCCATTTCCATCACCCTTCTTCCTACATACTCCTGGTCTCTCCTCATGACATGTCCATACCACCTCAGCCTGCCCTCCATCATCTTTATTCCTAATATACAACATGATTATACAACATTCTCTGAATATGGCTCGGATGTGTGTATTAATTATCTTCTTTTCGCTTTCCTTTTCTTATTAACATCACATCGCTTACGGCAACCGTTCAAAGGTACGTTATTACATGATTAGTCGCTGAAGTTGCGCATGTGATAACGTACTTCGTTTAGTCGCTGCTTCCTTATTCACAATCTTTATTTCTACATGCGCTATGATTAATTTCAAATTGATTGTGAGTAAAAAATGAAATAAAATAAAAAAAAAACCGTTTTATCTTAGCTGTACCCCTAATTTACTTGTTTCTAATCTTATCTTTTCTTGTCACTCCCATAGCAAACCTCAACATTTTCATCTCTGCAACTTCCATCTCTTTCACTTGTTTCTTTGTGACCGCCGCCATCTCAAATCCATACACTATTCCTGGTCGCACCACTGTACTGTACACCTTTCCTTTTACTCCAGCTGGTAACCTTTTGTCACAGATTACTCCAGATACTTTTATCCATCCTTTCCATCCTGCATGCACTCTTCTTTTTACCTCCCTCTCACAACTACCACTTTCTTGCACCGTTAATCTCAAATGCTTAAATTCCTTTACTCTTGGCAGTTTTGTGTCCTCCATTTTTACTGTTTCTTCGTCGTTTCTTCCATTTACGCACAAATATTCGGTTTTTGACCAACTTACTTTCATCCCTCTTCTTTCTAACGCATATCTCCAGCATTGTAGTCTCCACTCGACTTCTTTCCTGGTCTCTTCGCAAATCACGATATCATCAGCAAACAGCATCGTCCACGGTGGTTCTCTCCTTACTTCATCTGTTTGCCTATCCATAATCACTGCAAACAGAAACCGACTTAACGCTGATCTCTGGTGCAGTCCGACCTTGACCTTAAAACTTTCTGTAGTTTGTACTGCACACCTCACCCCTGTTCGCTTTCCTCGTACATATTCTGAACAAGTCGCACTTACTTTTCCGCCATTCCTAATTTTCTCATACAGTACCACAGCTCTTCTCTGCGAACCCTGTCGTAAGCTTTCTCTAGGTCCACGAATGCACAATGAACCTCTCTTTGCAAATTTGAATATTGTAAATTTGAATATTGAATAAAAAATAATTGCAAATTTTAATATTTAAATTTCGATAATTTATGACGTAACAGAATAAATGTATTGCCAAAATACGTATATTCGTATAAAATAAAACGGAGTTATCTTCGCCTAACTGTAAAATTAAATTGATACAACAGCAATTTGGGCCTAGCCTATACAAAATAAAGTGGTTTAAGAGATTTGAAATAATATAACACCGAGTTTAAGCATTTACAACACAGTACTATTGTTAAAGTAAAATAAAGAAGCACTAGGTGTTAGATAAATACAGTAAAATTGGTCGTTTGTCGATATTCATAAATAGATTAAACGTTTGAATGTATAACGATTCTTTTATCAAACGTTTTCGCTACTGATTTGAAAAACTTAAATTTGTACAATTACTGAAGTTGATATATAGGTTGGATTGTTATCATGGCGTTTTGCTTTTTCAGTTTCTTTTCGGAGTAGCGAATCTATGTTGTGGTTGTTGAATCTGGTAATCAGCTGGCTTGTATTCCACCGGTTCGTCCAATATACCAAGCTCCATAAATCACATTTTAATTGATAGGTGACGTTGAATAGCTGCAGATGAGGTTGTTTGTTTTTATACGGGAATCATTTTTTTGCTTTACGTGTTGTTTGTCTTAAACGTATATTTGTGTCAAATTTTTGAAAAAAGAAATTTATTTCTTTAAAAAGTTGACTGTTAGGTAATTAAAAGTGAACAATTTTCGATGGTTGATCAAATGCGTATAATTTATTTTGAGATTTAATTTTGATTAAAAATCGTTTAATATTTTTATTAATGAAAGGTTTTGAATAACCATTACGTAGTAAACTTTCAAAAATAATTTGTTTTTTTTTGTGCTTATTTATATAGGTGTTGCCAATATTGTGAGACTTATTTAATACAGTTTTGATCAAGTTTCGCTTAATTTGAATTGGTACATAACTATTCCATGGAGTATAAAGTCTGGTATGAGTTGATTTTCTATATCAGTTCAGTTCAGTTCAGTTCAGTTCAGTTTTCTTTTATTTCTGCTCCGCCACATGAAAAAGATAACAAAATATTGAGAAGTTTGTGAGTTGTTAAAGACGGGGTTAGAAAAAGGAAGAAGCAACAAAACGAGTTGACGTTGTGACTTGCTAATTAGCGATGTGACTTGTTGTATCATATAGAAGCAAGGTTGCTTCACCTCATTATAAAATCTTTTAAAAAAATAGAAAGAGAAAAAAAAAAGTATAAGACTGAGGTTATTTGCTTAATAAAACACTGCTATGGGAGCGGTTCAATGTTGGTACCATAGCAGAGTTTGGCTCGAAAAATACGATCAGTCCTTATAGCCATCAACGTCCACACACAGCCACTCGATCTCCGATGTCGGTGGAGATTGGTCCAAAAGCGTGTATCTCAGTCGCTCGTGGACAAACGTGGCAAGGCCATGCTTCCTGCTTAAAGAAGACCCAGCTAGTTGGTAGTGTGGTAGCACCAACTTCTCTGCATCAGTGCAGTGGGTCTCCTGCAGTAGGATGACGAGTGCCTCAGACTGCATAGCGAGGTAATGAAGAACATTCATCTTGCTTGCAGTGAGGCCTTCGATGTTCAGCTGAAGAATAGTGGGTCTTCGGAACTTGTTGGCAATGTGCCCTGAAAAGGGCAGTTTTATCCTGGCATTGCCCCATCCTGAAAAGGACGTCTGCCGATTAGCAGACCCACACTGAACATCGGAATGGGTGGATACCCTTCCGTTTTGGTAGGTTCGGTTTCGGTCTGTCATTTTAGAATCAATGAGCAGACTTACTCACGGCCCAGGCTGCGTGAAAGCACCTACCATCTGGGCACGTGGGCTCGGGATGGGGTGCTGGTGCTAAAACACTACGCATAGCCACCTTGTCTCTAGTCTACTCAACAGCTGAGTACTGTGCGCTAGTCTGGTGTCGCAGTGCTCACACTCGCCTCATCGACAGTGTCTTGAATGATGCCTTGCGCATAGTTACTGGATGCCTGCGTCCCACTCCAACGGAACACCTACCTGTACTTTTAGGCATCCAGCCAGCTGAGCTTCGCCGACTGGGAACGACACTCTCCTTGGCTTACCGTGGATCTCTGGACCCCGATCATATCTTGCATGGTCTTTTAAGTGGGTCCTCAGATACTCGCCAAGTGAGACTAAGATCCAGACGCCCGTTTGTGCCAGCTGCGCGGAATCTCTTGGACAATCTTGCCAGACTTGGCATCCGCGCCTCTGAATGGACGAATCACAAATGGAACGCGGAGTACTGTGAAAGTGCTTCCAGGCTCCGTGCTTTTGTGCCCGAGACCCGTGCCAGGCCTGTTGGGATGGGCTTACCCCGAGCAGCTTGGGTTAAGCTCAACCGCCTGCTGACTGGTGTTGGGCGATTCCATTCGTCCCTGCACAAATGGGGTCTCGCTCCTTCACCGAATTGCGAGTGTGGCGCCTTAGAGCAAACCGCAGACCATGTACTAACAGCGTGCCCTATACATCGGGCACCACATGGAGCACGCGGTCTGACGGTTTTGGATGACGAAACTCGATGCTGGCTTAATGACATCACTGCCAGCATCTGATCCAGGCAGTTCAGCAGTCTGGGGTAGTAAAAGGATAAACCCTCGGCCCCAGTCCTGTTTGTGTCTGGCCTGGAGTGGATGCCTTTCAAACGACGACGATCAGTCCTTAAAAAAATGTAAAAGCATGAACATATTCTACGCCCAACAGCCAAACAAACCCACCAAAAGAAATCCTGTTGCGGATCAAAAGATTATTTCTCGAACATTATTAATGTTTTTTTGTTATATATACAGAAATATTAATGTTCTTTTTGTTCCAATAAATTAAAGTGTCTAGAAAAGGTATAGTATTATTTTCTTGCAATTCTTTGGTGAAGGCAATATTGTTATAAATGAAGTTAGAAACTTCAAATATTTTATCTAGGTCCTGATGATGATCGAACGATAAAAACAAATCATCAGCATAATGAAAAACAGTGAAAAAACAATTTGATTGTGCCTGAGCTTTATCTATAAGCCAATTCATAAAAATGTCTGTCATGGCAGATGCCAAAGGAGATCCCATTACCATACTACCAAGTTGTTTGTAAAATATTCTTTTAAATTGAAAAGTCCCGTTAAGAAGTTTACAAAATTATTGCTTGTTCATGCCATGAACCCTAGAAGATGAGTCTGGGAATAATTGTCGATGATGAGGTTGATTGTAAAATTTGTTACGCCATAAATTATTTAAATTTAAATTTTCAAATTTACAATTAATTAATAAGTTTAACGCAGTTAGTGATGAAATTAATGCTATTCCAAAACGTTCTCAATAAACTATGTTTTGAAATATATCGACTTTACTTTTTATTCTGAAATTAGTGAAACTTTCCAAATTTTTATACTCCGAGATTTTTTCAACCAGTTTTCATCTTTAAACGGTACGTCAGTTTGGTAACTCGAGAAAGTATTGTGCATGATAAATATATATATTCTATTGCAACGCCCTTAAATTTTCAAAATCACGCACCAGTTGGGAATCTCAAGTATAAGTTAATGGAATGTGGTCTAGTATGTCGCGAGGTGTACAACTATTTACCCAAAACCGAATTATTCAAGAAAGCGTAGTTTCAGAGAAAGGTTGGTGATTGCTTTCGTAAAGTTGCAATCAAAGGAACCATATTACATTTAACATCTTTTTGATATATTTAATTTTTAGATAAAAAATAATTCAACAAGAAAAAACAGACATTTTCAGCTAGCTTAAGCTTTTATTAGATTTTTCGAAAAATTTTTTTGACTTTTATTTACAATAAATCTGTTTTGGAAGTTTTAAATAAAGGAAATGTGAGCATGATTAAGTGTTTTTTAAAACTAAAGTCAGAAAGGACTTCACATATATATATGGACCGAAGAACAATATGAACAATAACTTTGAACTTTAATTCAATTGATGATGGAACGAGTTAAATACCGGAACATTCTTTAATAAACAATATTTTGCAGTATATTAATCTCCCTTTCTATTTCGTTTAAATTTTAAATTAGCAACTTACCGTTATTTTGTTGTTCGATTGGAGCCGTAATTAGGTCGTTGCTTTGGAACTTTTATGTAAATTCAAAATATTGATGATTAAAAGAAATGTTTAACAAAAATATAACTCTCAAGCTTACAAGGCTTGATAACGCCAATAACAACAGACAGTATCACTGTTTGGTTTTTAGGACCTTAGTAATTCTGTGTCGATCAGTACTTGTTTAGGGCTATATAAATAGCCTAAACAAAATTTAACCTTTGTGGTACTTATGTTTGGTACAGCACTGACGAGGTCCTGTAGACCGAAACAACGACACTGTCTGCTGTTATCGACGTTATCAAGTCTTGAAAGCTTAATGTCATAGCGACCACTGGCTATCTACACTATAGATCAGGGGCGTCCAACCCGTGGCCAGCGGGCCACATTTGGCCTGCGTAAAGGTTTTGAGTGGCCCGCGCAGTATTTTTTGAAGCCCTCTGTTCCGTCAATTTTGGCAAAAGTTGAAGACAGATTTGATGTAAAGACCCCTTTTTTCATGTTTTTTTCAAATTTTAGAGATCACTATGATTTCGGGATAAAAAGTGGGAAATCTGAGACTGATTTCAGGCGAGAACTTTTTTTTTTAGAGAACCAGAAAACAATCTTGACTCAAAAGCTGTTTATTATCAAAATTGGTTTCAAATTAAATTTAAAAGATGGTATAAAAAAAGACTTTCTTAAAATATAAAAGTGATTTTTTTAGCTACTAAATTAATACTTGAATCTATTTAACGAACCAACTGATTTTTAATAAAGGTTTTTTACTGACTACACATAATATTTCGCAATAGCTGGTTCAGTATGGTTGTTTGAGACTGTACATGTTTGTTGGTGTTAACTCTATCGCTATTGAAATATAAGTAAGATGTTAGTTTAAATGCAGGAAATCTGGATCAATTTTCATAAAAAAACCTACCTCGTCACAACATCTGCAGCAACCGTTGATTGCATAGCAGCAATAGGAGGCGCTCACAATCAAAAAAACCATTGTTATGATTGCGACAGCAGCTAGGGCCGACGACAAACCTTGCCCAAACGACTATAACAAATCGATTATAGTAAGTTAAACGATTATCTTCTAAACTGAACTTACCTCGTTACCTTGACCTCCAGCTACTATCGCAGAAATGATGAAAAGGAGACCGGCAGCGACGGCGGCAACAATTGTGAACCCCAAATGTGTGTTGATCTGAAACCGATGGTCACAAATTAAACCATTGGTCACAAAGTAAAAATTTTATTACAAAATTTAACCGTTTTGACATCCTTATATTTCAACACTGACTCATTTCAAATTTATCCCATGACAATACTTTTTTATTCTAACATCTTCCTATTACGCTATTCATTTTGCATCTACCTATTTCGGCATCTTTCTATTCTAACACCCTCTAAATACTAAATCCATTAATTTCGACATCTTTTTTTTAAATATTTTCTTACTTGCTTTGCGTGTAAGTTTTTGCCTATAAAATCTGAACTTGATCTCATCTTATCCAACACGAAAGCTCAAGTTTTGCATTAAAATGCTTGTGTTTTTGTAAATTTTTTCGCCACAACACTTTATTACGGTTCCTTAAAACAAATTGCCTGCAACTCATAACATGAAAAAAGATGGAAAAACATTGATTTAAACAAAAATTGTTTCCAAGACCTGTTTTATTTATAAACGCCAGTTGTTTATCAATTTTTTTCAAATATTAAACCAATTTGCAGCCGTGCTCACCAGACAAATGCTCGATTTTCTTTGTCCTGCTGCTAGTCCCACCGCTCCGGCGGCAACAACCTACATAAAACCAGATTATTATCGTGCACGAATAGTAAAAAGCTAAAGTGTTACAGCCAACCACTTTGACACAGTTGAAATTTTTGCAAAATGACTAAATTTTTTTGATCGAAAAATCACCAATTTTTTTTAAACAAAACCGGATTATTCTGCAATTACAAATTTTTTCATTCCAATTGTTTATACAGGGAGGCCCATTTAGACGTCAGTAATAAGAAATAATTTTTTGGACGTCAAAAAGTCGCCAGGAGCGCAGGCGCACTTCTGATATAACGTCACTGCCTCAAGCCGTATTCTTGCAAAACTATATCCAATTTTGAAAAGGTTTTTCGAGGTCAGTTTTAGATATCTATGTTCAATCTTTAAACGTTTTAAAAATTTTTAACTTTTTTCCATTTAGTAGACCACTTAGATGACACACAACAATGACTTAATAATCAAGTGAAGACTATGAAAGAAGCGCGGGTTAATAATTTGTTTTATATTTATTGTGTATTATTTCTAGTGTTAGCATTGTAAAAAGTATTTCAAAAACTCAATTTCAAAATTTCTATATTTTTTTCATTTTTCAATCTGTGAAAACTTTGGATTGACGTTTTTGCAGTCTTACAGTTTCCTATTTTCAAACAGTAGGGTCTCTACTGACTTTTTGTTGGAATAAAATGTTACAGAACAAGCTTTTGTTTTTTCACCAACGGTTTTCCGATGGGAAATTACCTAGGTACGGGGATTGCTTCTGCAAACTTACATGTGAGTAAATTGCAAAAATTGACGCAATGCATGTAGTTGGGTATAATATAAAGCGAAGTTTTTTGCTTTTTCTATTTGTCTAAAAACATCACCCAAGATTGTGTTGATCTCTTCCTCAAGACACTGAAGCTCTCTTTCGAGAGTTTGAAGCTAAAATGTTTTGCTGTTCATCTTCACAAAACCCACTCATGTGTTATGAAGAGGATTGTATGGGGATCTTTTTCATCTTGGTACAATCAGGAGCGTCCAACACCACGTGAAATATTTGATGCAGGTTTCTATTGCGTGCTACGAGCACGAAAAGTGGTTTCCTAGGTGTAAATCTGCTTTTGAAGAAGCAAGGTGTAAAATATATTGAAAAAGCCTGCCAGAAACACTCGGATTTGCATCGACCAGACAGAAAAATCCCAACTCGTATACAACTCGTATACAGCACGTTGCAGCAAACTACTTATTAACATGTTGCTCCACCAAATGCGAAACACGGCTGCAGCAGAGCAAAGGAATAGAAGATTGGAACAAATAATGTTCTTTTGATCTTCATGTGAATTAGGCAAAAAAGTATTGGAATAGAAGACACCAAGAGTCATTATGTTTTGTTAAAACAAATGAAAAGACAACTGCAATTTTCCCAATCGTCAAGAATATAGGTATAGATGGTATAGGTAGGTGGTACGATGGAGTGGGACGCAGGTATCCAGTGACTATGTGAAAGGCGTTGTTCAAGACACTGTCGATGAGGTGAGTGTGAGCATTGCGACACCAGACTGGCGCGCAGTACTCAGCTTTTGAGTAGACTAGAGATAAGGTGGCTATGCGTGCCCACGAGTCGCTTCATCAGTGTAACGAGCGAGGATAGTTTTTTGCGCAATGCCCCTAGATGGTGACGAAATGTGAGCGATCTGTCCAGTTTTACCCCAAGATAAGTAGGGGTTGGACAGAACGGTAAAAGTCTATCGTTGTTGTAGACTTTTAGCTCACGTTTGGCCTCTCGGTTATTTAAATGAAAGGCTGCCGTCACCCTCTCAGTGTGACTGAGCTTCAACCTCCAAGTCTGGAGATACGCTGAAAGTGTGGACATGTCTTGGCTTAAGGTCCCCTCCAAGTCCTTCCAGTCTCCAGAAGAGTGCAACAATGCTTGATCATCAGCATAAGCAAACTTTCTGGAAATCATGGAAGGAAGATCGTACGTATAGATGTTAAATAGGAGGGGAGCCAAGACCGATCCCTGAGGAATACCGTTTTTTAAACGGCATAGCTTGCTTTGCTTGCTGTCACCGGTGGTAAGGGTGAAACTTCGATTTCGGACAAGCTCCATGATCATTTTGACCATGTGCTTATCCGGAAAAAGTCTCAGCAGCTTGCAGGTAAGGCCACGGTGCCAGACAGTGTCATAAGCAGCTGTCAGATCGACAAATACGGCACCAGCCTTCTTTTTAGCCTCAAAAGAATTTTCGATGTTCTGGGTTAGCAGAACAACTTGATCTACGGTTGACTTCCCGCGTCGGAACCCAGCCTGCTCTTTAGGGAGCAGTGGATCGATTAATGGTTCAACGCGGGCGTTTATAAGCCTCTCGAGGGTCTTGTAGGGGACACAGAGCAGAGATATCGGTCGATAACTCTTTGGGTCCCCCACGGGCTTTGTTAGTATTGGGATCGCGACCACAAGCGCTCTTCTGCAGATCTTGGGAATTTGAGTCGGCGCGAACAGGAAGAAAGGAAGTCAAGTAACCAGGACTTCAAAGCAGATCCAGCATAAGTATAAGCTCTGGGCAGATGAAATCAGGACCCGGAGCTTTACCTGGTTTTAAATGTTGGAGGGCAGCAGTAAATTCTCTCTGTGAAAAATTGTCAGAGATATTCACTGCGTCTGGTGTTGTGGCCCTCCAAAGGTCAGACATTTCTTGAAAGACAAGTCGAGATGACTTGCGGTCAACAGCCTCGTATTTCCCATTTCTAATCGGGTCGGGTACGCTTCGATGCCGCCGACGCGATGCCGCCGACTCGATGCCGCCGACTCGATGCCAACCCAACTCGATGCAGGCCAGGTTCAAATTGTTGTTTACTAACTCTAACTCTAACCCTAATCAGTTGCCTGGCATCGAGTTGGCGGCATCGAGTTGGGCCATTTCCTTGTAACCAGCTGAGATGCAATAGCATCGCCTGAAACGGGACAGTGACGAGGAAAGTGTCGTGACCTACCAGTAAGGTTGTTCAAAATACTCCACGCTTTTCGACTAGAGTGTGAGAAGTCAATGCTCCGAACAGCCTTGGACAATCAATCCCTCTGCTTTCTGTCAAGCTTGGCAAGCAGAGCTGTAGCAGACAAACTTGAGTCGTCTCCCTGAGGAGACTGCAGCAAAGTTTTATATAGAGATTCACACTCTGCATCCCAACACGGAAGATAGTTATTTTGATACCCGCGTGGGATAGTCTTTTTGGCTGCTTTCTTAATGGTGTTACAGAAGTTCTGGTAAGCCGCATCCACATCAAGTAAATCAGGCGGCAACAAAGTCTTTGCGAATTTATTCGTCAAAGCAATGTAGTGACTCCATTTGGCCTTGCGGAAGTTCCATCGCTTAACAGGCATGCTTGGCACTGCCATAGCAAACCTTGGTGGTACAATAAGCGAAGGTCGATGTTGTGACCTGAAAAACTTTTCAAGGACACGTTTTTTTTTTATTTTATTTTATCTCTATATTTATCATCCTGACTCGCAGGAAAGCGACGGAGGCGCTATACATAGGATAAGCAATTACGGAGATGCCAAGATATTGCTGTCCGCTTGTAATTTATTAGAGATATGACTGTAATTTAGAACTGCTTGCCAAGGCCACCAAGCAGGGGAATGTGCCGTAAAGTGTCTTTCTCAAGGACACAGCAGAACGTCTATCCGGTAAGCGACTGTTTGGACCTACGCTAGCAAAAGCTAGATCCGGATTGGTGCCAGTGTTCCAGCGGCCGGAATAAAAACTGGCAGCGTCCTTGGCATTATATAGGAGGGCAAGACAATTAATACTTGCCCAACCAGCCAAGCACTCACCGTCCGGACTGTTATCGTCGTAACCCAATCAGCATGACGACAGTTAAAATCGCCAGCGTAAAGACAGGGGTGAGGAAACACTGGGAGATCCAGGGTTCGCAATCGCGTTGGCGGTGGTTTGTAGACGTTGACTATTTTATAGCCATTAACGTCTACACACAACCAATCAATCTCCGTTGTCGGTGGAGATTGGTCCAAAAGCGTGTATCTCAGTCGCTCGTGGACAAACGTGGCAAGGCCATGCTTCCTGCTTAAAGAAGACCCAGCTAGTTGGTAGTTTGGAAGTACCAACTTCTCTGGATCAGTGCAGTGGGTCTCCTGTAGTAGGATGACGAGTGCCTCAGACTGCATAGCGAGGTAATGAAGAACGTTCATCTTGTCTGCAGTAAGGCCTTCGATGTTCAGCTGAGGAATAGTGGGTCTTCGGAACTTGTTGGCAATGTGCCCTGAAAAGGGCAGTTTTATCCATGTATTGCCCCATCCTGGAAAGGACGTTTGCCGATTAGCAGACCCATGCTGAACATCGGCATGGGCGGATACCATTCCATTTTGGTAGGTTTGATTTCGGTCTGGCATTTTAACACCAATGAACAGACTTACTCACGGCCCAGGCTGCGAGAAAGCATCTACCATCTGGGCCAATCTGCGAAGAACCTGCCATCTGCGAACCTACCATCTGCAAAGATCAAAAGCGTTAGTTGAAAAGATCAAAAAAGCTGCTTTAATTTTTTCACAGTGTGTGAAGTTTGAAAGAATTTTTAAAAAATATTTTGAATTTTTAAATTTTAATTTTTTACAGAAACTGATAGGTCGAAATTTTGTCATGATTTGGTTAGTTTTTTGGTCGAATTTCGTCAGAATTTTTAAGGTCGAATTTTGTCATGATTTAGTTAGTTTTAGTTTTTAATTTCTGTATTAAATATTTCGCCCATTGAACTTTGGCTAATTTTATAAATGAATTTACGTTGTATTGCAGTTTGACCAGTTAAATAAAATCGTCAATTTGACTTTGCTGAAAAGGGTAATAGATTTCTGTGAAAAGACCTTTAGAACTTTAGGTAGGCTTAGTTGAATTTGGAGCCAAATATTATTTAAATCTAAAAATCATAATTTTGATGTTTTCAAGCAGAGGTAATTGTTGGTTTTTCTAATCACAAATTGAAGTCTTTCAAAAGAATTTGAATCAATGTAGGTTTTATTAAATTTAAATCATAAAAAGCCGAATTAAAACAAAGCACAATCGATTATTTGCAATATAAAGTAAATTTATTTAAAATTTTTTCTTTTCTAATTACATTTTAACCCTTTAAAGGACATAAAATTTTTAGCAAAAATATGAAAAATTTTTTTAAATATATTTGACGTTTAGATGATAGACAACACATTTATGCATTTTTTTTTAAATATTTATTTTTATTTTTGTTTATTTTATTATGGTACATATGTGTACCATTGTCCCTCAAAGGTAATTTTAATAAAAATTTTTTTTGAAACTTTTTATGGGATTTAGCGATAGTTGCGACTAATACTAATCTACTGCAGATAAAATAACGTGCTGTAAGATAGTTGAGCTTTATTCTGCGTGATAAGCAGAAAAACAATTGCGATTATTTACGTAACAGAGATAAATTTTACATTGTAAGCACATATTATTTGTTCTATTTTGAAGTTTTTTGCTGGTACAAAGCTTGCATCTTTGCCTTTTTTCGACTTTAATCATCGTGTGTGGCCCAGCACTTTTGCAAGCTTTAAGATATTTTGGGGGCTTTGGTCCGTGCTTGATGGTACTTTGTGGTGCTTGCCGCTTGCGGTTAGTATAGTTCCCGATGAGTGACCTTGCAATGATGCGGCGATAGGTCTTTGAGTCAAGTTGTTCTTCTTTATTGCTTATCTTATTGTAAACAATTTCAGCATTGTTTATGGAAATATCCAGCAGATCATTGACAATTCGAAGATAGTATTTATATTTTGATCGATGATCAAACTGGTAGGTAACTTTTTTTTGATCCATAAGATCAACACCACCCATAAATTTATTGTATTGCTTTACTACAGCAGGGCAATCAATTTCAGCTTTTTTATCTGTTCCCTTTGATTTTCGTTGAATAGAAGTCACAGGATAAGTTGCCACATAATTTGATAACATGTTGACAGCCTTGTTATCTATCCATTTAGTGAAGAATACTCTTTCACTTTCAAAACAAAGCATTTCTCCTCTTTTCATGTTTTTTTCTTCAGGAAGCTGATTACTCTTGGGTAGTTTTTTTCTGTTGGAGCGTACCGTACCAGCACACAATATACCTTTTTCAAGAAGGTTGTATTGTAACTGTGGAGAATTAAAAAAATTGTCTATAAAAATATGACAGTTTTTGTGTGCAAGTTGCTCAGTGAGCAGCAAAACAACTCCTTCTCCTAGACCATGTTCAGTATAGCCAACTTTTTTTCCAGTGTATAGATCAAACTGAAACAGATATCCAGTGACAGCATCACAACGACACCACAATTTAAACCCCCATTGCACTGGTTTTCCTTTTACATATTGTCTAAGTATATTATGTCCTTTGAATTTAATCATATGTTCATCAATTGATTGGTACATTGTTGGTGACATGGCCTTCAAAAAACATTCATTGAAATGATGAAGTACAGGTCTCACTTTATAAGCTCTGTCATACTCTGGGTCACTTTTGGGCTTTACTGTAGAATTATCATTAAAATGAACATAAGCATGAAGCTCCTCAAATCTTTTCAACGGCATTATGTTGGCAATATACGAGACATTTAGATCTGGATCTGAAGACCAATAATCTCGAATGCATGGCAATTTGTGGTAACCCATCACAATCTGCATTCCAAAAAATGCTTTCATTTCATTCACAGTTGTGTTAAACACATGACCTTTTTGTTGACTATATAACATAGTTTGAGGTATTACAATTTTTGTTAAAAAGTCCTCAAACTTGGTTAGCACCTCAAAAACTAAATATGGAGTTATTTCTTTGCCATCAAAATTTAATAAAATATTACCAAACTGAGCAGAGTTATATTCTTTTAATTTATATTTTGCAGCAATAGATTTTTGTTTTGAAACTGAAATTTTCTTCCAATGGAAAACTGTTTCATTGTGTGTAGAATTACAACTTTCTTCAACAGAACATTCTTTTGTGTCAGCTGCAAAGTTTTCTGGAGGCTCAATTGTCACTTCAATTTGTTCAAGAGGGCTTTCTTCCAACACTTCTATATCATTTTTCAAGAATGATAAATCTTCTTGATCAAGAATAAGGGCATCCTCAGTATCACTCTCATCACAAAATAAGATTTGACTGACTTTTTCATCTGACAGTTGGAAAAAACGTTTCTGTTTATTAGACATTTAGAATGTACGTATATCTAGTTCTATAGAGCTAAAATAAATTTAATAAATTTGAAATGCAAAACTATAACATAAAATTCAATGTACAACTTAAATAAAATTACTCCAACTTAAAAAAAACAAAACTAAATAGCAAAATAAACAAAATTTGTTTGAAAAAAGTTATCCACAGAATAAGCTTGTGTGTACTAATTCTGCTACTGTATTTTTTTATAAATAGGTCTCAACTAAAAGCTTTAATAAATAAGATACTAAGAAAATAACACCTGCATTTAAAATAAACGCCTTAAAAAATATTAAATTATACTATAAAAAAACTTGAGACGACAAAATGCTAAATGCTTTTGTTTCAATATTTTACCTTTGAGGGACAATGGTACATATATGTACCATAGCAAAAATTTTATTATTTTCCTACAAATTCAAAAGTAAATTTTGTAAAAAGTTGTAAAATATCTAAAATATGAAAAACCTATCTAAACATAACAAAAAAACAGTGAAAAACAATCTGCCAAAAAAATTTCAGGGACGTTTAGTGACATCCAAATTTTCAGTTAATACTACAAACTTTTACCAACTATTTTTTTTGAAAAACGAGTTCAGAGTTTCCATTTTTTTATTTAAAATGAAAAAATAATTCTTTAAAAGGTACCAAACTAAATCTCAGCCAAAAAGTTGACTTACAAAAGTAGCTATGCCAAAATAACTTTATGGTACACATATGTACCAATGTCCCTCAAAGGGTTAACTAAGTTCCAATTGCTCGAAGACATAATTAAATTTTTGTGTAAGCAGATTGTAAGAAATTTTTGATATTGTTTCCAAGTAATCAACTAACTTTTGTACTAACTGTTCTTCACTTCGTTTAGGGACAAAATAAACTCCAGATTCGTGGCCGGGGATATTGCTCGCTACTGCAACACTAAAAGGGACGTGGCAAGAATTCATAATCAGCATGGAACTATTGTTAAAAATTTGTTTTTTTAAAAAATAAGCTTCAAAGTCGTAGCAAGAAAAAGAAGCAAAAATGACGGTCACAGTGGTCTTACAAAGCTTGTCCAAAACCCACATTTCACCCTTACTACCAGCGACAGCAAGCAACGAAGGCTACACGGTCTGAAAAAAAGCGTTCTTTAGCGATCGTTTTTGGCTCTTCTCCTTTTCGACATCTACATGTATACGCACGACTTGCTCTCTACTATTTCCAGCAAATTGCTTATGCGGATAATTTAACCAGTTTCACTCTTTTGGAAACTGGAAAAACTTGAAGGGGAGTTTAAGCCGTCGTCGTTTGAAGGGCATCCACTCCAGGCCAGACACAAGTAGGACTGGGGCCGAGGGTTTATCCTTTTACTACCCCAGGCTGCTGAACTGCCTGGATCAGATGCTGGCAGTGATGTTATTAAGCCAGCATCGAGTTTCGTCATTCAAAACCGTCAGACCTCGTGCTTCATGTGGTGCCCGATGTATAGGGCACGCTGTTAGTTCATGGTCTGCGGTTTGCTCTGAGCCGCCACACTCGCAATTGGGTAAAGGAGTGAGACCCCATTTGTGCATGAACGAATGGAATCGCCCAACACCAGTCAGCAGGCGGTTGAGCTTAACCCAAGCTACTCGGGGTAAGCCCATCCCAACAGGCCTGGCACGGGTCTCGGGCACAAAAGCACGGAGCCTGGAAGCACTTTCACAGTACTCCGTTTTCCATTTGTGATTTGTCCATTCAGAAGCGCGGATGCCAAGTCTGGCAAGGTTGTCCAAAAGATTTTGCGCAGCTGGCACAAACGGGCGTCTGGATCTTAGCCTCACTTGGCGAGTATCTGAGGACCCACTTAAGAGATCATACAAGATATGATCGGGGTCCAGAGATCCACGGTGATCCAAGGAGAGTGTCGTTCCCAGTCGGCGAAGCTCAGCTGGCTGGATGCCTGAGAGTACAGGTAGGTGTTCCGTTGGAGTGGGACGCAGGCATCCAGTAACTATGCGCAAGGCGTCGTTCAAGACACTGTCGATGAGGCGAGTGTGAGCACTGCGACACCAGACTGGCGCACAGTACTCAGCTGCTGAGTAGACTAGAGACAAGGTAGCTATGCGTAGTGTTTTAGCACCAGCACCCCATCCCGAGCCTCATCAGTGTGACGCGCGAGGTAGTTTTTTTGCGCAATGCCACTAAGTGGTAACGAAACGTGAGTGATTTATCCAGTTTTGCTTATGCAGATAATTTAGCCAGTTTCACTCTTTTGGGAACTGGAAAAACTTGAAGGGGAGTTTAAGCCAAGACATGTCTACATTTTCAGCGAGTCACACAAAACGGTGACGGCAGCGTTTCGTTTAAATAACCAAGAGTCACAACAACAATAGACTTTTACCGTTCTGTCCAACCCCTACTGATCTGGGGGTAAAACTGGAGCTAGTTACGTTTTCTCACCACCAAGTGGCATTGGGCAAAAAAAAATTTTCACACGTCACACTGCTGATACAACTTGTAGGTTCAAGATGTGGTGCTAGAGCCAAAGCACTGCGCAGAACTGCGCTATCTGTGGTCTACTTAACCGCTGAGTAGTGCGTACCAGTCTGATGTCGCAGCGCTCACACTCGTTTCATAGACAATGTCTTGAATGATGCCTTGTGCATAGTTACTGGATGCCTGCAACCCAGTCCAACGGACCACTTACCCATACTCTTAGGCATCCAGTCAGTTGAGATTCGCCGACTAAGAGCAACACTCTCCTTGGCTTACCGTGGATCTCGGGACCCTGATCGTATCCTGTACAGCCTTTTAAGTGGGTCCTCAGATGCTCACCAAGAGAGACTAAAATCTAGACCCCCGTTTGTGCAAGCTGCGCAGAATCTTAAATAAGTTTGTCAGACTTGACATCCGCACTTCTCAGTGAACGAATCATAGATGGAACGCGGAGTGCTGCGAGAACATATCCAGGCTCTGTGTTTTCATGCCCCGGATCAATGGCACGCCTCCTGGAATGAGCTTGCGCCAAACAGCTTGGGTTAAGCTTAATCGTCTGAGAACTGGTGTAGGGCAGTTCCATTCGTCCATTCACAAATGGCGTCTCGCTCCTTCACCGAATTCCAAGTGCGGCGCCTTCATACAAACCGTAGACCACGTTCAAATAACGTGCTGCGTACATCGGGTACCAGATGGAGCACGAGGTTTTGGATGACGAAACTCGTTGCTGGCTTAACACCATCATTACCAACATGTGATCCGGACAGTATAGCAAGCTTGGGTAATAAATGAATAAACCCTCAGCCCCAGTCCTGTTTGTATCTGACCCGGAGAGGCCCTTCCAAACAACAACGATGGCGACAAATTTTATTGTTTTCCTTAACAATAGTTAAACTGAAATATCTTTAATATATGGCGTTAAATCGAACGCAAACCTAATCCGTAAACCGGTATTAACCATTATTATTCTTTGAACCCTCCCCAAAATTGAATTCGTAAAAATAAAATTTGCTGAATTGGAATCTAAACGGAGCTTATTTTAAACGGTTTAACGTCCTGGTTTAATGCTATTGTCGGCAGCGTGGTCGAGTGGTTAAAGCACCGGACTGATGATCAACATGGTCTCGGTTCAAAACCCACTTGTGCCATTCTGTTGTGTTCTTGGGAAAGACACTTTACGGCACTTTCTCCTGCTTGGTGGTCTTGACAAGCAGTTCTAAATTACAGTCATATCTCTATTAAATTACTAGCGGACAGCAATATCTTGGCATCTCCGGAAGCAGGTCGGGGTAATTGCTTACCCTATGTATAGCGCCTCCGTCGCTTTCCTGCAAGTCAGGAGGATAAGTTCTTCTAAAGTGCTCGATAACAAAGTTAGAGCTTGAATTAAAATTAACAATAACGAAATCACGGAAATAAAACAAAGCTAAAACACAACAGACTGTTTCACTCATAAAAGGGATCATCAGGGGTATCTTATTCAAATAGAATCTTATTATTCATATTCTATTCATATTCATATTCTATTATCTTATTCATATTCTATTTAAATAAGATACCCCTGATGATCTCTTTTATGGGTGAAACAGTCTGTTGTGTTTTAGCTTTGTTTTTATTTCCGTGATTTCGCTATTGTTAATTTTGATAAAAAAAAATATATATACGCGTATTACCAAAACCTAATAAATCCCAAAAAATCTGCTAAAATTTGTTGTTTTTACTATGCAAACTTGAAACTATATTTATGCAAACAAAATTTTTCGGCAACTTGAAATTTCGTTTTTGTAAAATTTTAAGTTGCCGAAAAAATTTTGAAATGTCCAAAAATTTTTAGCCGTTTTGGAAAATGTCTAACATTCATCAAAAAAATAAAAAGGTTCTAGTACGTAGAGAACGGAGTAACCGCACCTAGGGCCCCCTGAAAATTGTCTAAAATGGCGTCCCCTAAGCAAAATATTGCTCTATATCTTCATAGTAGCACCATGACGGTGCCCCCCTTGTCTCCCCGCTTCCGTCAATTGCTCCTTGCCCTTTGACTGCAGCTTAACTTCAGGACGAAAAGGATCATGTACTCGATTGAAAGCGATGACATTTTTTTTCAGAGATCAAAGTGTGTTTTGGGAAGAAAATGGATCTTCAGGTTTTTTACTTGCCAGCCGCCGCTGCACGCAAATATTGGAAAAAATTATTCGAAAACCAGAAGAAATAAAAGTTTTTAATAATGAAAGGTTATAGCGTTTCCGTAGTGGGAGTGATCATTTTTTTGTTGAAAGTCAATAAAATATTTATTGTCCATTAAGGATTTACCAACTCATTAACAATGCATCCAAGGCTGAAAAGTCGTCATATTAAAATCAAAACAGAAGTCCTGGGTCTTACGAAAGTCACCAATCAAGTTTGCTAGAAATTATTTTAAAGTGTAAAATTTTTACTAAACTTTAATTAAAAAAAAATTTGCTGCAATGACTTTCGTGAGATTCAGGCCTTCTTTTGTCTTTTTTAAAGTGCTGTGAACTAACATTAGAGCTGGAAAGGCTTTTCTTACTTTTCAGAAAACGTTATAAACATTATTTCTTGAATAAAAATAATCAAAATTTTAAAGTTTTTAGCGTTTATCGATGAAAAAACTTTAATTTTAGATCTCCTAAATTCTGAAGCAGTTTTTACGTTGTTTTTACGATTCATGTTAATAATTTTTTGTAATGTTAAAGAGCTTATGAATTTTACGCTTGTAAACAAAATAAATGAATCAAAACTCACCCACACCCCGCACCAAATACCTTCGCCAATCGACGGTGTGTAATAGTTGCGGTGGTAATGGTGGTAGTGGCTGGACTCTTGATGCCCAATCAAAACAGCTCCAATAACGACACAAAATAATCCTGATCCAAACTCTATTGTCTGCGATGCCATGGTCAATTATAAGCAGAAGTCAACATTATGAGCCCCACGCATGGTCTCACCGCTAGTGCAAATATTACTTTTTTTGCCTCGCTTCTCCGTAGCTTCATCTCGTCCTTGACATTCCAGCTCTGGTTCAGAACAGAAACTGTACCATCAGGCATCCCGGCAAGGTTAGTGTTTTGACAAAATCGACAAATCAAAACCTATAAACATTGTTGTCACGAATCCATCTTTATGTCTAAGACATTACAGCGTAGTATCAGGAGAGCAATCTTATCACAACATAGTCATGTCATTTGTGCAATAATTACCTTTTAAATACCGTTAATCGGTAAATGATCCAAAAATTGGCTAATGCTATGTAGCTTTGTGACCGGTGGCGGCTCGTCCATAGGAGCTGCAGAGCTACAGCACCCCTAAATATCTGCGAAGCAGTAGTAAATATTATCAGCAAGGCTTTCGAAATTTTTTTAAATTTTATTTTGTAACATAATTTTGATTTTCTACCAGTAGGTTTTTACATTTATATTTTTTACAGATGCAATAGAACTAGCTGGTAGTAAATCCAATTATATAAATGAGTCATAACTTTATAATTAAATTTAATTTTTTGTTATTCTGCTCTAAATTAAATTTTATGCTGTAACCCGTATGATAATTATCTTGGTGTATGGGTAATTGGGATTCTTGGTTCTTCTACGCTTAAACCGTCGGAATACGCTCTTTTTATTACGTTGCAAATAAACAAAATCTTTAAATGCTTTTTTTGATCTAAAAAATGTATCATTTTATTTTGCAGCGAAACTCAGTTGGTTGGATGCTTGATAAGATAAAAAGATTGTTTGTTGGCGTGAGACGCAGGCATTCAGTCACTATGTGCAAGACATCGTTAATGGACTTGTCAATAAGGCAAGTATGAACACTGCGACACCAAACAGGTTCATATTATTCTGTAATAAAATGAATCAAGGCAAGGATGGCTGTGCTGAGAACTGTGGCATCCGCATCTATGCTTGATCCACCTAATCGCTTTAAAAGTCCATCGCGATATGTTAACTTTTTTCGCAGTGACTCTAAGTGTCGGCGAAACATGAGTGCCCTATTTAGCTTTATGCCGAAATAATTGGGTTCAGCACAAAATGGTAGGGCCTGTACATTGACAAAGATGTTAAGCTCACGTCGTGCCTTCTTGTTGCTGACACAGTCTTTGTTGTACTGAGCTAGAGCTTCCATTTGTAAAGGTAGGAGGATATAGTTGCCATGTCCTGAGTAAGAGTCCCCTCTAATGCCTTCCAGTCGCTTGCATAGTGCAAGATGGCCAGATCACCCAGCATAAGCAAATTTCTTTCCAACTGTCCCTGTCAGATCAAATGTACATATCTTGAACAAGAGGCAAGCCAGGACTGATTCTTGTGGGACGCAATTTGTAAGGCGTCAAAACCTGCTTTGCTTTTCGGTACTGGTGGTGAGGGTAAAACTTCGATTACGAACAAGCTCCAAATTCAATAGGTGCTGGAACCGGTGCTACGATAGTTGATCGAACGACACTTGATCGAACAACACTTGATCGAAATGACATTTGATTGAAACAACACTTGATCGAAATGACAGTTGATAAAAAAAAATTACTTTTGTGTGTTTCTGCGATTAAACAATCTCTTTGTTACTGTAAATTACATTCATAAAAAGCAGAGGCCATCAGTAAAAAGACAGTTTCTTTTTATTTTTTATGATTTTTTTATCAATGTCAAGGTCAGGGTTTTTCAACAAGATTCCTGGAAAAAGCATTTTTAGGGGGGCAACAAGTAAATTTTTTGTCATGGTTATGTTTTGTTAGATGCATATTGCTGCCATTTTTTGCATTCTTTTTACATTCTAGTCAGTTATTTAGGGGGGGCGTGCCACGTTGTTTTGATCAAATGTTGTTTCGATCAAGTGTCGTTTCGATCAACTGTCGGATCACGGCTGAGATTATATGCCTATTTCGAAGAAGACGGAGTAGTTTGCAGTGAGGCCATGGTGCCATATATAGTATCGTAGGCTGTTGTGAGATTGACAAACACAGCGCCAGCCTTCATTTCGGACAAAAATCTATCCTCAATTACTTGAGTCAGAAGAGTGACTTGATTTACGGTCGACTTTTCGCGCCAAAACTCAGCTTGCTCCCTAGGTAGCAGTGGGTCAATAATTGGTTTGACACGGGCATAGATGAGTCTCTCCAAGGTCTTGAAAGGAAAGCAAAGTAAAGAGATAGGTCTATAGCTCTTTAGATTCCTTAATGGTTCATTCGGCTTATTTTGAAATGTTAAGCTTAGTTGATGCTTAAGTTATAGCGTTTTTCTTGGTTTACATATTAAAGTGCTTACTTTAAATAACCTTTTTATTAGCTTTTTTTGATTCTTATTCGTTTTAACGGTATGCACAAGCGCTACGTCATCAGCGTAGGCATATTTGCTGGAGAGAGTTAGAGGCAGACCGCTTATATACGTAAATGTTAAAGAGGAGAAGAGCCAAGACAGATTCTTGAGGGACACCAGTCTTTAGGTGCCGAAGTCTGCTTTGCTTTCCGTTACCAATGGTGAGGGTGAAACTGCGGTTCTGGACCATGTCAGGGAGCAACAGCAAAAGCTTAAAGTAAAGGCCACAATGCCATACAGTATTATATGCTGCTGTGAACTTCGCAAACAAAACACCGGCCTTCTTTTTTGCCGAAAAACAGTTCTCAATTTCTTGCGCCATCAAAGTGACCTGATCTACGCTTAATCTCCAGCGTTGAAAACTCATTTGCTCCCAGAAAAGCAATGGGTTGATGATAGGTTCGATATGGGCGTAGATAAGTCTTTCGAGGAACTTGTAGGGGATGCAAAGCAAAGAGATCGCACGATAGTTTTCTGCATCTTCTTAAGGTTTGTTCGGGTTAAGAAATGCATCCATCTTTGAGCGTCTCGATACTTTAGAAATTTTTAGTTGGCGCATCCAGGAAGAGCAGAAAGCAGACAGCCAAGATTTTATGACAAGACTAGCATGGAGTAGAAGCTCTGAGCATATGTGGTTAGGCCCGGGGCTTTGCCTGGCTTTACCTTCTAAATAGGAGCAACAAATTCAAGTGGAGTAAAATCTTCAGTCAGAGAGTACGTCCCATTTTTCATAACTTGGGATGCAATAGTTTTTTGCGAAGTCTGGAATTGCCAGTAAGGTTGTTCATGGCTCCATGCCTGCGGCTGGAGAGCGTAAAGTCGATGAAATTGAATGCCTCAGCCCATCTTCTGTACCTCTCCTGATCTAGTCTCTTAGCAGAGTAGATGCAGCTCTGCTGGACTAGAGTCTATCAGGAGCGCAGGTGAAGCCGGTATAAAGCGCTGATCCCAGCATATAATTGCGTTAGCAACCGCATAAAATCGGTTGATTGGCTGCGAGTAACAGGATCCTTCAAAAATCCTGGTATGCCTTGTCTATTGTACAAGTGTTTGGTTGTGGTAAATCCAAAATAAGCTGGTCAGCAAGGAGGCAGTAGCTTTTTCAATTGGCCTTACGAAAGTTTCAATGCTTTACGGGTTTGCAAGGAATGGAATTTGCAAGTCTAGTCGGTGTTATAAGTGGTGTCTGTGTTCAGATCGTACAAATTTCTCAAGAACACGTCTGCTGAGAAACTGTACATTGTCATCGGCACTCGCAAAAGCCAAGTCAGGGTTTCTGTTTTCCAATGGCCGGAGAAAACTGGCAGGTCCCTTTGGATCGTAAAGAAGAGAAAGATTTCCAGTTGCAACTGACGTGACTAGACACACTCTGTTGTCGTTGTGGTATCGCAACCCCACTATACATGCTGGCAGTTAAACTCACCAACCTTGAGACAATGCCGCGACAGGGTTGGAAAATATGGGGACTGCCGCGAATGTCATTCGTGTAATGGAGGCTTGTAGACATTGATGATTTGGTAAACAGAATTGTCCACACATAGCCATCTAAACTTCAAATTATTTGAAGACTGGCCAGAATAACTTTAAATTAACTGCTCATGCATAAACGTGGCGAAACCATGCTTCCTGCTACGGATCGACCCAGCTAGCAAATATATATTACTAGCTTTTCTGCAGAATTGCAGTGGATTTCCTAAAGGAGGGTGATTAGAGCCTGATACTTTGAGACAAGTTGCTCAATCACGCTGATCTTGCTGGGAGTGAGACCCTCGGTATACAGCTGCAGAATGATAAGTCTTTGGCTAAAAAGGGTGTTTTTTTCCAGGATAAGAGCTGGAGGTGAAGCCAGACTATGTTGAAATTAATCCAGGGAATTTAATCCAGCTACGAATTTAATCCAGCTACTTGTTAACTTTGTAATTTAACCGTAATCAAAATGATCGCGGTGTGCTGCAGTACGTAGATGCACCCTAGGGATGACAAACACAATTACAGATATTATGTTCAGGAGAAATAAATGTTATTCAAGAGGAGTTTAAGAGCCCTAACAAATGATTCAATTATGAAAGACCCATTCAAAAAGAGTGCTTTACAATTAAAATGAGGAAGTGGGCAGGTTAGATCAAAGTGATAAAATCTTGTCTTGCAAGAAGAGCACAATTTCAATGCTCAGCCAACCCGAGTGGTTTCTGTTGAGCCCTTGATAAACTTTACGACAAATTTTTTAATGGGGTCACGCTGCTTGCCTGCAATGGTTACTCCACTAAAAGCAGGAAGCAGCATACAGGCCAATTAGCTTTATAAAAAAAAGATTCAAAGAGAATAATTTTTTTGCATGTTGATCTGCCATGGCTCTTCTACATGCCAGAGGTGCGAACGCAGCCATTTGAGTTTTAATGCCTTTTTCGTCGACCCGGATGTGTGAGGCTGGATTACGAGTGCCTCAGACTGCATAGCGAGGTGATGAAGAACGTTCATCTTGCTTGCAGTGAGGCCTTCGATGTTCAGCTGAAGAGTAATGGGCCTTCGGAACTTGTTGGCAATGTGCCCTGAAAAGGACAGTTTTATCCAGGCATTGCCCCATCCTGAAAAGAACGTTTGCCGATTAGCCGATTAGCAGACCCACACATCGGAATGGGCGGATGCCCTTCCATTTTTGTAGATTTAGTTTCGGTCTGTCCTCTTTAACACCAATGAACAGACTTACTCACGGCCCAGGCTGCGAGAAAGCACCTACCATCTGGGCCATCATTTGTGTCAGCTGCGCAAAATCGTTTGGACAACCTTGCCAGACTTGGCATCCGCGCTTCTGAATGGACAAATCACAAATGGAAAACGGAGTAGTGTAAAACGGCTTCCAGGCTCCATGCTTTTGTGCCCGAGACCGGTCCCAGGCCTTTTGGGATGGGCTTACCCCGAGCAACTTGGGTTAAGCTCAACCGCCTGCTGACTGGTGTTGGGCGATTCCATTTGTCCATGCACAAATGGGGTCTCGCTCCTTCACCGAATTGCGAGTCTGAACAAACCGCAGACCATGTTCTAACAGCGTGCCCAATACATCGGGCACCACATGGAGTACGAGGTCTGACGGTTTTGGATGACGAAACCGATACTGGCTTAATAACATCACTGCCAGCATCTGATCCAGAAAGTGCAGCATCCTGGGGTAGTAAAAGAATAAACCCTCGGCCCCAGTCCTGCTTGTGTCTGACCTTGAGTGGACACCTCTTCAAACGACGACGACGACAACGATGTGAGGCTGGCTTCTCGGCATTTCTGATAATGAAGAGCCAGACCGCAAATACACCAATAAAAGAGTCAGAGTTGTTGTTGCCCCGCTTTCAAAGATATTCTAGTAGGCCACTGGCAAAAATAGCGCTAGGCACAAATAAACTTCTAGCCATAATGCAACACCTGTGCAACGTTTATGCGAAATCACACTGATGTTGTTTTTAACATATTGATCTAATTAACTGGTTATTATTTAACCAGTTGATGATGTTTGGTCATTTTTTTGTAAATATGTGTTTCATTCATTCATTTCATTTTATTCTCGTTCATTATTAAACAATTTAACACAAAAAAAACATAAATATGAAAAAGATTAAGAAAAGGAAGAAGCAACACAACATCAGACGTTAAAGCATGCATAAGATAATTACAAAATGGAAATACAAACAGTAGAAAGCATGGCCGCAACACTTTAATCAGAAAAAATATATGAAATGAAAAAGAAAAAAGAAAATACTTAATATTACAAAAAAATAATCAAACAAATTAGAAGATTAATCTGCTTAATGATGATGGGTGGCACAGCTAGTCAAGATAGAAACTGAACAAGGTGAGTAAAGAAAAACCACCCACAAAAAGAAACCTCGCCAGGTCCGGAAACCTTTTCCAATGCTTTATTTAATGCGAAAACTTCTAATGTTTACGAATGCGTTAAAATTTAAACAATGCAAAATATTTCAAAAGAAGATTTTTTGGGGAGGTCGTTAACCCTCTATGGACGGAATTTTTTTTATGAATAAAAATTGTTTTCGGTATTGTTTTACAAATTAGAAAACAACGTTATTTAGTGTGAAAATCTTTCACTTCCGGTTTTGCTCAAACCCACAAATAGTTAACAACTGTCCATGAGCTACAAAATTTAACGATTCATTTTTCCTGAATTTTGGTTTATTTCCTGTAATTAATTGCAATTGTTTCTTTTTACTTGTTTGAAATTACTGGATAATTTATTCATATCGGCATCTTTAGTGTGAATGCTAATACTTTACTATATGTTAAATTTAACATTAAACACACAACAGGTTTTGCAAAACTCAATAAAAATAAAAAGTTTTATGCAAAGCATCGCCTATCAATTTCACTCCTTCTGAAACTTCAAGAAACGGCTCTTATGTTTATCCACTCATTACCACAAGAATCAAAAGAGGAAGATTCTAAGCTCATAAACCTTATCCGAGTCTCTATCATGTAAAAAGTCATTATCACTCCCTCCATTTTCACCATCAACAATTAGGGCCCAGTTCTTCTTACTATACAACCGGACAGCAATATCTTGGTATCTCCGGAAGCAGGCCGGGGTAATTGCTTGTCCTATGAATAGCACCCTCCGTTGCTTTCCTGCGAGTCAGGAGGATAAATATAAAGATAAAATGAAAAATAAAAATACCATCTGACGTTCATTTTCTTGATATTTCCTGACATCCATACTTACAAGCAGTCAAGCAGGGTTGTGGAGTTGGAGTCAGAGTCACGGAATTGCATGTTTTCGGGAGGAGTTGGATTCAAAATTTTTTTTTTTATTTGAAAGAGTCGGAGTTGCTTTTTGAAGCTTGGGGGAGTCGGAGTCGTTTGTTAGGTGTACTAGAGTCGGAGTTGGACTTGTTCTTAGTTTTGGAGGCTCTGTTTTACGCTAAATTAGACCTCCACTCTTTCGGAGTCGGAGTCGTTTTTTTAGACATGCTGAAGTCGGAGTCATTTTTTGGATTTTCTGTGATGGGAGTTGGAATCAAAAAATTTAGAATAAGTGGAGTCGGAGTCGGAAAAAATTTCTACGACTCCGCAACCCTAATTACAAGTTAAGACAAATCAATGTTTTCATAAACCCAAACCAAATTGTGCAAAGTAATACCGGCCTTTTTTTACTGAAACAAAATATTACTGCACTATGGACGAAATAAACAGACCTGTTCGTTTAAATTAAACAATGTTTTACCCAGAAAAAGAAGATATTCGCTATTCTTCAACTGTTTCCTTATCAGTTTACCTATAATTATCACACGTAAAATTTATGAAGTCAGATATCTGTGCAAGAACCTGAGCAAGATGCTACCTATGCTACATTACCTTCCAGCATCTGCAAACTATCTACGAAGAGTAATGAAATGTGGTTTCCTCGACCTTTGAAATTTCAGCAATTCTACATACAAACACGACTATTGAACGGACCAGATTTGGGCAAATTGTCGCCCAGACAAAAAACGTTGCGTTACTCAGCAGTTGCACTTTAAAAAGTTACATATCTGATGTAAATATCAGTAAAGGGTTGCTATACAATGGGTTGTCAAAATGGGTTGCAGTACAAAAAAGGTTGAAAAGCACTGATCTAAAAAAATAAATCCAGCCCAACTGAAGATTGTAATATATGTTTTTTTGCCCTGACATTGTGGTCGAAGCTTTTTATGCTTATTATTTATAAATTGACAATGAATGGAATGAGCTTTGATTTACTTTCTTACCTGGTTATTAAACAGTCAAAAAAGAGTTGCACTGCATAATCTACAAACAGAATCTATTTTGCTTCCAATTAAACCGCTTCACTTTATGAATAAAAATTGTCTAAAAGCCATTTTTATTAAATATTTTTTATTTATGATATCACAGTAGACTAGTTGTTCCGAACATTTTTTTAAGAAATTGAGCCAAGGATTGGAGATAAAGCAGTAATTAAAAAAGTTTACTATCAGCCAGTTATAACCTATTGCCAGCTGCACTAATGCACTTGCTATACGTTTTCAGAAGCGAATGGGTTAGCACAGTTACATGCTGAATGCTGAAAGGCGCCACCGAGTCAGGCTCCAATGTAGCGCGATGAGCGGAATATAGATGGAGCATGGAGTCGAGAAAGCGTCTCTAGACTCCACACATTTATTCAGGATGTCAACCTAACGCCACCGGGAATTGGTTTTCCCAGACCTGCGAGGGTCAAGCTTACTCCCTCCGAATCGGCGTCAGCTTATTCCGTTCAAAAACGCACAAATGGGGTAGGCCCATGGCTTCTACGACGGCATGTGAGTGAAAGGAGTAGAAGCTGAACACGTAATACGATCCTTCCCCATCTATCACGGAGCTCGTGCTCTTTCAGATGTCAACAAGAGCCTAGTGACCTGGCTGAAGAAGGCATGTTCGGCCATTTAGTGAACCTTTCAGCTCCCCATAAGCTCTCCATGTTCGGCCATTTAGTGAACCCTTTAGAACACCATAATAATAGGGATGATGGTGAAACAAGCTTATTGAAAATAGCCACAGCTCTACAAATTGATCTTGAACCAAAAGATATTCAAAGAGTTCATCGTCTTGGAAAAAGAAAATACTCGACGTCGGCCAAGCCACGCCCAATCATTGCTCAATTTATTTCGTATAAAAGAGAAACCAATTTTTGTATTCAAAATCCAAACTAAAAGAAACTGGTGAATTTAACAACGCATATATCACCGAAAATTTAACAACTCTTCGATCCAAGCTTTTCAACTATATCAAAAATGAATGTGACGGTGAGTTTGTGCTTGTACACACATATAATGGCAGTATTCGTGCTAAAAGATCTGAGCTTAAACACGGCAAATTAAACGGTGGGAAAAAAGATGAAGGAATTGGTAAGTGGCTTACTATAAACTCAACTGACGATTTATTCAAATTTAACATAGATCTTGACTTTGAAAAACTTGGCTATAAACCACTTATGATCAATACTTAAAAATTAATTTTATTTACGTGTGTTTAAGTGTAAATAAGTTTCTAAACACCTGTCAATGAATCTCCAAACCAATTGTATTACTTGTTTAGTAAAAATTTCTAAGAACGACTTGATGACATGCGATTTCTGCTTACGTCACTACCATAGAAAATGCATCAATCGTCATCCACCTGTCAACCTAACCACTAATATATCGAACCAAAAGTATGCGAACTGCTCCCTATGTAGAAACAGATCTGTCTTCTTTAACTCAGGCAACTCTTCCTCAAATATAAATTACAACGACGTCTTCAAAAACTGTTTTTACTATGATGACAAGTCATTAAATAGAATACTAAAAAATCAACCTAACGATCTACTGATAATGCACTTCAACATTTGAAGTTTGCAAAAAAATATAGATGCTTTAATTACATATCTACTGGGACTTGAGCGCTTACCTGATGTTATAGGAATAACTGAAGCCATATTAATAAGTGGTCAAACTCACACTAAAATAGATATTAACGGCTATATTTTTTTACATCATGATACTACAACTAAAGCCGGAGGTGTAGCTTTTTATATTAAAAAAAACTTTAGACTTTCAATTAATAATGTAAGTATTGGTATAAATTCAGTAGAGGACTTATGGATTGAGATACAAACTAAATCTAACCTATTCTAATTGGAGTTATCTATCGCCACCCAATCAATTTGAAACATGAATAGGAATCTTTTTCAACTCAATTATTTAACATTCTTACCGAATTTAACTCTAAAAATAAATCGTTTTACGTTCTGGGCGACTTCAACATAAACCTAATGCAAACTAACAATAATTTTGTTGAAAGTTATCTGAAAAATATTTTGGGCTTATCGTGCAAATATGCAATAGATTTACCTACTCGTATTACTGAAAACTCTAAAACTCCACTTGACCATATTTATGTTAATGAAAATAAACATCCCTATATGAGTGGAGTCATTCTTAGTGATATTAGCGATCATTTTGGTACCTTCATCTCTATTTCAAACAAAAAAATAAACAAAACAAAACCTAATCAATTAATAAGTCGGCAGCGTGGTCGAGTGGTTAACGCACCGGACTAATGATCAACATGGTTTCGGTTCAAAACCCACTTTCGCCATTCTGTTGTGTTCTTAAGAAAAAACACTTTACGGCACTTTCCCCTGCTTGGTGGTCTATTGCTATCCGCTTGTAATTTAGTAGAAATATTACTGTAATTTAGAACTGCTTGTCAAGACCACTATCTTGGCATCTCCGGAAGCAGGTCGGGGTAATTGCTTACCCTATGTATAGCGCCTCCGTCGCTTTCCTGCGAGTCAGCAGGATAAATATAGAGATTAAAATAAAAATAAAATAATACGTGACATGAATAGCTTTAATTATGAAATGTTTTTGGAAGAATTAGAAAATCGCTTGCAAGTTGAGAGTTTAGCTGAGAGCGACCCAGTAAATAAACAATTCGAAGCCTTCTACGAAATATTTCACGAAACTATTGACAAATTTGCTCCTACGAAAAAAGCCTTTCGAAAAGAAAAGCGAATTTACTTTAAGCCTTGGTTATCAAAAAGCATTTTAAGATCAATAACTAAAAAAAAATAGTTTATTTAAAAAACTTCATAAAAATTTTACCGAGTCTAATTTGGAGGTTTATAAAAAATACCGTAATACATTAAACAGAACAATTAAACTTGCTAAAGAAACTTACTACAAAGAAACTATTGATATTGCCAAAGGTGACTCGAAAAAACTCTGGAAAATATAGACACCCTTATCAACTCAAAAAATAAAGAAAAAAATTTTCCACAAAAACTTGACATCGAAGGAAAAAAAGTTCGAGATTCACAAGTTATATCTGCAATAATTTAAATTTATACTTAGCAAATATTGGAAAAAATCTAGCAAAATCAATCAGGCCAGTTCCCCATTTAAAAAAATTAAACGTGAATAAAATAAACCACAAATCGCTTACTAACTCATTTTTTTTCACGCCTTCAACCGCTGAAGAAGTAAACTCTATCATTAAGAATTTAAATAACAAAAAAGCAATTCAGGAAAATGACGTTGAAACCAAATTTTTAAAAATTAGCAACGCCATTATCTCGCCTATCATCAGCAATTTAATTCTTCCATTAAACAAGAGAAATTTCCCGACGCATTAAAAAAAGCAGAAATTATCCTAATTTTCAAAAAAGGCGATGTAAATCTATTTACTAACTATAGACCCATATCGATTTTACCTCAATTCAGCAAAATATGGGAAAAACTAATATTTAATAGAATTTACGTTTACCTGGAGAAATTAAATTTACTATCTGTAACACAATTCGGCTTTAGACAAAATTATTCGACTACTCATGCAATAAGCTATATCTAGATAAACTTATTAAAAACGCTGACAGTGGTTTATACTCTTGTTGCATTTTCCTTGATCTGACAAAAGCTTTTGACATCGTAGACCACTCTAAGCTATTAAATAAGATGGAAACACAGTTCGGTTTTTATGGCTTATCATTAGATTTAATTCAAAGTTATTTAAGGAATAGAAGTCAATATACAAAAATAAACAACCATCAATCTTATCCCTCAAATGTTAACTGTGGAGTACCCCACGGCTCGTCTCTAGGTCCCTTATTATTTCTTATATATATATAAACGATCTACCGACGGCAAGTTCATTTGAAACCATTCTCTTTGCAAATGACGCTTTTTTAACTCTATCAGACAAAAATTTAAACTCTTTGCAAAAAAGAGTTAATGACGAACTCTTTAAAATAGACCTATGGCTGCGCACAAACAAATTATCTTTAAATTACTCGAAAACTTCTTTTATGATCATCAATAAACATCCTAGCACAACTTTCACGGGAAACTTTCAAATTTCGCACACTTTGAAACGCGAAATTGTTGTTAAATATTTAGGTATACTTATTGATCAAAATTTTAATTGGTCCGCCCACACAAAACAGTTATCTCTTCAACTTTCGCGTTACGCTGGCCTACTCTATAAAACCCGTAAATTTCTAGGCAAAGAGACTTTAAGCTTAATATATTACACCTTAATTTATAGTAGAGTACAATATGGCACAACAATATGGGGTTCAGCTAAAAAAACTCACACGATTTATCAATACGACTCAATAATATCGTTAGAATCATAACAAACAGTAGTAAATTTTGTCTAATAACTCGATTATATAAAAAATTAATTTTTTTTAAAATTAGAAGACATCTATAAACTAGAACTTGCCAAATATATGTATAAGCTACATCATAGATACTTACCTTTATCTTTTATGAATTCTTACACCAAAATTGAATCAATTCATGTACACAACATTAGACAAGTAGAAATATTACCTTCTATAAACCACGCATCAACAAATCAATCGGAAAAAATCTACTTGTGTACAGAGGAAACAGTATATGGAATGAATAAACAACTATATAAAAAATTTAAACTGGAACTCATTCAAAAAACAATATAAAAAGCATTTCATTGAGACCTACAAAGAATTATAATTTTCCGCTTTTGCTTAAGTAATAGCATTTCCACCACTTCAAATTGTATTCCTTCGAACTTTTATTTCGCTCCTGATTCGTTTGATTTACCAAAAATTATTCCTTAAAATATATGCCGACTTTTTATAAACATCTCACCTCACATTCAAGTCGTTCGATAAAGACCTATGTTAAGACGTTAATAAAGTTTTTTTTTTGTTTTGTTTGTTTTAAACTTGTTCTGTTTGTTCTACTTACACTTCAATTCGTTTACAATTATTATTAATTCGTCACTTAATTAATTTCCCGCCACAGCTACTTAATCAACTCAGGGAGCATCTTGACTTGATAACCACACGGTTCTTCGATGCTCCCTGCCATTGTACATTGCTGATTGCCATAGTTGTGTTAAAGTTTTTTATTTTCTCCTCAATGTGTTTTTTTTTCTGTTATTTTAAAAGTTGTATTTTCTTTTGCGTGTGCGCGTGTGCATTGACTAAATAAACAAACTCTCTCTCTCTTTCCCCCAAACGAAAAAGACGAAGAAGAAGCACAGTTACATTTAAATACCGCCCATAGCTATTGTGAAATAGTAATAATTTTACCTGACTGAAAAAGCATGCTCTCGCTGCTGCCATTGAATATCCGGTCTTTGTTAAAGAAAATTAACATGCTTGATGCGAGTAAATCCAGGATTAACATGCGAGTAAATCTATGAATAACATGCGAATAAATCTATGAATAACATGCAAGCGAATCTATATTTATTCAAGGGGCATTCAACGCACATGTTGAAATCAACAATGAAATCGGAATGGATCTGATAGGGAGACAGGTAGTCATTCCATCAAACAAAAACTTTGGTCTTTATTAGCCCACACCTTTGCGGTGGTAAAGAATATGGCATAATTAACATATTATACTAGCACTAAAATATAACGACCATGTATGTGGCAATGATCACATATAAATTTTTCATTGTTTAGTCTAATTTTTTTCTAATGCTTAACACGTTTGATTGAAGCAAGATTTGGAAGTGTCAACTTTAATCTATTTAATGACAAAGAATAAGTGAGAAAGCAATTTTAATCCAATATGTTTGCAAAGTTCAAATTATTTGTAAATAAACCAGTAGATATTGAGTTAAAAGCATCTTACTATCATTTCTCCAAGATGGGTATCAGTTAGTAATGTATTACAGCACTTTGCCTGGCCTTTTGCGCGCAATTTCGTGATGGTGCTGACTAATCAGAGTGTTTTATAGTCGTATAAAGCAGTGGTTCTCAACTTGTGTACCTCAAGATTTCCAAGTGTGCGCGAAACTTTTAAAAAACATTAGTCTATTGTTCCGCAACCTTTTTTTAAGTGGACACTATTTTTTAGGAACGAAAATCAAGATCTGACTCTGGTCTTGTCCAAGTGTGCCGCGAATTTTAAAAAGGTCCAAAGCGTGCGGCAGGCGCGAAAAGGTTGAGAAGCACTGGTCTGGTATAAAGCGTAATAAAATCGATCAAGCTTTGTTGGTGAGATCCGGGCCGTCACGGTGGTTGAGTATGATCATTCTTTGTTGATTGCGATTCGATGTGATCTAAAGCAAACTTTCAGTGGTCTTATTGACGCATTAGAAACGGGTGATTGTGGGAGGTATGGCAATTGGATAAAAGGAATGTTAAAACCTTTGCGGGCATACTGCCCCTTTGTAGAAGACGGGGTTTTACGTTGAGGTGGGCACTTACAAAAATCCGATGTGCCTTATGACACGAAACATTCTTTGGTGTTACCACGACGCCATCATGTTATGGGGGTTATTATCGCTGATGCGCACAGTCATTTTGCCGCTAATTACTGTACGTATTAAATAAATTATTGCTTAAATATCACATTGGGAAGAGAGCGTAAGCATTGTATTAAAAAATTCTGTATTGAGTGTCGTAATCATAATGTTAAACCTTGCAGTCAGCAGATGGCGCCGCTGCCCACTGGTCGTGTATCTGTGTGGCGACGCCCCTTCGAACACGGTGGGGTTGATTATTTATGTGGATTGAAGGTGAAGCAAAGATGAAATTAACTAAAAAATACGTTTGTATTTTTACGTGTTTAGTCACTCGCGTTACGCATTTTTAAATTGTTTTCGATTTTTTCATGAAAACCTTTCTAATGACCTTTAGACGCTTTTTCGCGCTGACCGGAGCCGAGGCCGTCATCTATTTAAATAATGGTTTAAATTTCACCGACCTAAAGCGGAATTAAAGGGTGGTTTAAAAAAACTTGAAAAAAACTGCCCTTCCAATGATTTAGTTTTCAGAGGTGTAAATTTTGTTTTAATTCGGCCCCAGAGATCCATCATGATGGCGTGTTTGAATCAATAATTCGCCTTGTGCGGAAGGTTATGACCGTATTGATGGACGTAAAGAAGCTTCACAATTTGACCGATGATGGATTTGAAACTCTCTTCAGGGTTACAGTTAATTCTGAACGGAAGGCCTCTGACCAGAGTCAGTGCGAAACGCGAAGGGTTTGCGTGTCTTAACTTCAAACAGTATTTTGACAGGAAGTGTTGATGCCGTGTTTCCTGGGGCGTTTTTGTCGGCTCTGATGGTTTAAGGCAGTGTTTCCCAACCGGGGGTTCATGGATCCGTAAGGGTCCACAGAGAAATTTTGGGGTTCATGAGCTTTGTAAGCACGAGATGAGAGCAAAAAGTTAAAACAAATCCAAAAAAATTCTCGGCATGATCTAGCTTGCAAAAATGACTAGGCCTAGTTTGGACAACGATAGAAATCAACTGCATCCTACAACCTAACACGAATTTTAATCATATAAACAAACAAGGAAACATGCTTATTTACTTCAAAGCGGTATAAAAGTTCTCATTTAATCAAATTCAATTCAGCATTGTTTTTGATTAACTCATGAATTCGTGAAAAAATTTCTGGTACAGCATATCTTATGCGATTCTTCTATTCAAAATGGTTGCTTTGTGTAGTTTTAAGACTTGTTGAGAAGCCGAGCTGGGTATTGCTTGAAACACTGTTGAATATTTTTTGACAATGTAAATCATAATGATCATGAATATCAACAACATAAGACCTGAGCTGATCTCTTGATGTAAGAACCGGTCCTCTCAAATTTTCATAATAAACATCATCAATATACACATGCGAATCATTTTTTAACTGCGGCAAATTACGTACATTATGGCATGATCATAATTAAACTTTTCGCGCTGTTTTATCTCTTTCTCTTTTTTTCAAAAATCGCACAGAAACGACCAATTTGGCTCGAGTGTAGCAGGTAAAATAGGAACTCTAGTGCGTAATAACCTACCCATTAACAAATCAGCTGGACTGCAACCAGATCTTGACCGTGATGTTCGGTATGCTAAAAGGGTAAGATATAATTTATGTGATTTTTTCAAAAGATTCTTTTCGGCTTGCACAGCTCTTTCAGCTCCCCCATTACTTTGAGCATCTCGGAATACTTAATGTATGATGAAATCCATAATGCTTAGCAAAATTTTGAAAAACAAAAGATGAAAACTGAGGACCTCTATCAGACATAACCTCCTCAGGAATATCAAACTTAGCGAACATTGATTTCAAATGTGGTATTATGTCGTTGTGGTTGACCCACGGTTTAAAAATGCTAATTCTGCCCATCGCGAAAGATAATCAATTACCAGTATGTAAACACAATTCTTAACAAAATAAATCACCCGCCACTTTTTGCCAAGGGCGATGAGGTAAAGTGGATTGCAACAACGGCTCAATAAGATTAATACGATATTTAACACTTACATTACAGCGATTTACAAAAGATTGAATATCCCTACTTAAATCCGACCACCAAACACTTCGCGCTCTAGCACGACATTTAATGATGCCTTGATGCCCTTCGTGCATGTTGTTTAGAATTTCTTTTGCAATATCATTGGGATAAGAATTGGATCGCATTTTAATAAAGGCCCTTTTGGGAACAAAATATCATTGCGCACTTGGGCAGTATGGTTGGAAATCATAACCAACACGCGCTTGTGAAAGCCATCCATTTTGACAAAAATTAATCACTTGTGAACATATGTGATCTGATACAAGTTTAATACAAATTTTCTAGAGCAGGTTATTCTAACCGGGTAAATAAGCAATAACGTAATCGACATAATTTTCACTTCACAAAGCAAATTATTATCAAACGATTCAACACAGTAAACTGGCAATCGAGAAAGTATATCTGCTGTAGATAGTAACTTTTCTGGGACATACGCACATAACTTTGAAACAAAACCACATTAATCTCATGCATGTTATAGTATGTGACGTCATAGCGCACGGCTCTACTGCCTTCTTCTCTCTGGTTTGTTAAGTGTGGTTAACCGCGTGATAAATTATTAGTATAACTTACAGATTCAGTCGTATAACTATCGTGTAACTCCGTATAAATAAAAGAGCTAACTGCAGATACTAGTGGAACTCATAACAATGCAAAATTGCTGAATTCGCGGAGACAGTTCAGCTAGGTTCTTACTAACAATTAATGCAATTAATGGTTTATGATCGGTTTGGTTAGTAAAAGGGCCAATCAAATAATTATGAATACGTTCACATGTCCATGTAATACTTACAGCTTCTTTTTTGATCTAGGCGTACCTTTGTTCAGTGGCGGTCAAGAAGACCTTAATGCGTAGCTTATAAGTTTTAATGTCGGCAGCGTGGTCGAGTGGTTAAAGCACCGGACCGATGATCAGCATGGTCTAGGTTCAAAACCCACTTACGCCATTCTGTTATGTCCTTGGGAAAGATACTTTACAGCACTTTCCCCTGCTTAATGGTCTTGACAAGCAGTACTAAATTGCAGTAATATCTCTACTAACTTACTAGCGGACAGCAATATCTTGGCATCTCCGGAAGCAGGTCGGGGTAATTGCTTACCCTATGTATAGCGCCTCCGTCGCTTTCCTGCGAGTCAGGAGGATAAATATAGAGATTAAATAAAATAAATAAATAAATTTGCCTTCAATTCTTTGCATCAATACTGCTCCCAACCCACACGAGGATAGATCAGCGGCGACAAAATTTTCATGATTGGAATTATAATGCGATAGTACAGGCAAATAGATCAATAGGTTTTGAATTTTTTTTACAAGCTTTTTGTTGAGCATGAACCCAATGAAACAAATTTTCCTTCAACAACAATTCACGCAAATAATAATAATAATAATATTTATTTGTCAAACGCACAAACATAAATTTTATAATATACACACACGATAATGTAAAAGAAAATCGAAATATGTGTGAAGGCAGGGAACATACGTCATCAAGTCAAGTGCTTGTCTACAAAATTGGGTAAAAATTTTGCAAGTTGATCAACCATTCTGAGAAACCGCCTATCTCCACTTACGTCTGTTGGAGGACTCAAATTCTTGATGGCTAAAACTTTGTCTGGGTCAGCTTTAATTCCTTCAAAAGAAATCACATTACCCAAATACTTTAAGCAACGTATACTTTGAAAACTCACACTTCTCGTTCAAGGTTACTCCAGCTTGAGCAAGTCTGCGCATAAGTTCATTTAAACGTTCGTCGTGTTGCCCTTGGGTTTCTCCAAAGAAAATTACATCATCCATGCTATACATGACACCAGGAAGGCCTTCCAGGATGCGTGACATCCAACGTTGAAACTGTTCGGGTGCGGAACAAATTCCGAACGATAATCTATTAAAGCAAAATCTACCCACCGGTGTTATAAATGTCGTCAAATGTTTAGATTCTTCTGCTAATGGAATTTGCCAGAAACCGGAATTAGCATCCAATTTGAAAATATTCTAGCTCCCAACAAATTTGATAAAGTCTCTTCTACGTTGGTAGCATATGCAATTCACGGCACGCATTTTCGTTTAATTTAGTAAAATCCACGCAGATACGTACTTTTCCGTTGGATTTCGGTACTACCACCATACCACTACACCAATTCGTTGGCTTTTCGACACGAGAAATGACGCTTTGTTCTTCCATGCTTTTTAATTCTGATCGAGCTGCTTTCTCGAGAGGCAATGGAATCCGCCTTGGCATTCTCAGGCGAAACGATTCAGCTTCAGGCTTCAATTTAATAGCGTAAAGTTTTCTAAGTTTTCCTAAACCTGAAAATACTTCTGTAAACAAAGTTTTTATAGAATTTTTGTTATGAAAAATCGTATTAACAATAGTAAGAATATTTAAAGCACGTATAGCTGGCCAGCCTAATAAAGGTTGAGAGACATTTTTCACAACTTATATATTTTGATTGGAGCAGCGATCTCCGTCTCTAATTTGGCGATAAATTTTCCTTCAACATTTAATTGGTCACACTGTGGGCCCGTCAAAATTTGTGATGATGGCATTATGTTTATGCCGTCAAAAAATTCAAACATATCTTTTGGGACTGCAGTTACGTCAGCTCCAGTGTCAATCGTGAACTTCAGATTTACACCATTCACAAGAACGTTAACCATAGGCTTACTGTATGAGTGTATGTGCATCAAATTTATGATTTGACACATTTCCCAAAAAATAACTTTTATCTCGTGGTAAGCTCGGCTTGTTAATATTCGACCTAATGTTATTACACGCAATACTAGATACAGTATGTTTAGAGCCGCTTCAATAGATTTAACAGGTCGAGCACGGCAAGGTTTTTTGAAATGATCTAGCTTGCCACATTTAAAACATTGACTATAGTTAGCTGGGCACATGCACTTCTTGTTAAGGTGACAAATACTCTCGCCGCGTAGATGACGCCACGTGTGCTTGTGTTTGTTGCCTTTTTTCTTTTCTTCGTGCTGCTTTGGTTCTATCTGGTCGCTTTTCTTTGTTCGGCTGTCACGTGCAGTTATTCAAGACAGTTTACCGTTGGTCGTGCATTCTAAATTCTCGTGGTTATTAGTTGGTTACTTTATATTATCTGAAATTTCGTACTGTGCTGTTAATTCTATTTGAATAAGTAATATTCTATTTTACAGGAAGGTCTAAAGCAGTTTTTAATTTCTCTTTATTCACATAAATTCTTAAAACGTTCGTTAGTTTGTCTGTGGTTATTTAAATACACTCTCCTCGGCTAACGTTCGTGTTGAGAACGCGTGTGAGGATTGAAAGACTAGGCCTTCCAGCCAAAAATTCTTAGAATCATCCTAATCGAAGTGTTCACCGTAACACCTCTCATAAGCTCTATGACCCACGCACCATGGGCAACCTTTGTCTTCAGATGCACGGGTTGTTTCACGTCTTATAGCTTCGATCTCGTAGCTCTACAGTGTTTTTAATCGTGCCCTGTTGCCTTTTCACGAGCTCCGAATTTTTTGCGCTTTCAATAACTCTTTGCAATGTCAAATTATGGTCCATCTACAATCGTTCGGATAAGTCCACATCTGTAAGACTCACAACGAAACGATCTTGTATCATCTCCTCTTTTAATGTTCCAAATCTTTTAATACTCCAATGCTCTACCAAACAATGCAATGATAAAATAAACTTACCAACAGGTTCATTTGGGATCTGGACCCGTTTATTAAATACAGCTTGTTCATTTTTTAACATACAACGTTGTACAATAACATTTTTTCTGACTAAAAATATTTGTCGAATCTGCTCTTCAGTATATTATAATTCGAAGATTGTTCATCATTAAGTTGAAATGACGACAATATATCATCCGCCTCATCTCCTAGCAGGTACATAAAGAATTAATTGATTTTTTTTATTTTCTTCTAATAGTTTAAATGCCAGGCAATATCACAAACATCTAATCCAGCCGGGCCATTGCTCTGGGTTATTAAAATTAAAGGTTTCTGATGCTTGAATAGAGAACGACATTAACCTACTATGAACTTTACTATAACATCTCTTTAGTCTGTTGATATTAACCCGAATTATCCCAATGACTACATTTGTAGTCATTTGTAGTCATTATTTCAAATGCATTTTCTAACTAAAAATAACTGTTTTTTTTATTATTTTAGATTATGAATAGCTTTGAGATATATAAAAGTTGTAAAATATCTTTACAAACACTGTTTTAAGTTGTGCCATAGAATTGTACAGCCTATCAAAGTTTTTAGTTTTTAGTTTTTTAGTTCTACCCTTGGGTTAATATGGGTTAAATTCTATTCTGGTAACACTCCCGACGTAATGTCGGCTTAGTTGCTTTATTCTCTTATTGAGCGCGTATTTGTGGTAAACTAGTTAACTTGAAAGCAAAAAGCGCGCAGCACACATTTAAACCAGAGACGATGCAGAAATGCACACGATTGAAAATGCACAGAGTTAACACAATTAGTACGTTCTACTATACATTCCAAGCGTCGGTGACAGTTTTCCAAGTATTACTCAACACGCGACGGGCGAACTCAAAGGGTGTTTCCGACGCAAATGTTTCCCGACGACAAAATTTGTTCAGCAGCAATAAATCTACACGCCATGCAACGAGGAGGGCGATGCAAACATGTTTTAAATATGGAGGAAGCATATTGCTCAAATGGCCAAGTTTTCATTCAATGAATATTTTTGGGAATATAGCGAAATGGGAGCAACTATAGGGGTGGTGGCACGGCAGTACGTTGAGGGCAAGTGCATGAATGGTTCTGATCGCTCGGTGAAGCACAGCCACTAGTAGCGGTGCGCGTGAGGTGCACGTTGGTGACAGCAGCGTGTTCACCAGAGCGTTCTTGCATCTCAACGTTAGCTTGCTCACCAAATGATAAAAACTGAGGGATAGTGTCGCCCGTGCGTAATGAGTGAAGAGAGTTTTAACATCGGCACTAACGTATTAACGTAAACCATGGCTCCACATTGCCCGGACATGATTGTGACATGGCAGTGCTTGAATAATGTCGAAGAACAAAAAAATCTGCCATCAACATCATAAGCTTTCTTCTTTTATAATTTAGAGACAGGGCACATTTTCTATCAGCAATTGATATGAAGAAATAATTAGCGGCCACCAGGTTGGACATAGGGGTCAGGATATCACGTAACAAAACATACTGCAAGAATTCACCCAGAGACTATAAATTCACTTGCTCCCCCGTGTTGTCGATAGCAGTGTAGCATTGGTTGACATGGGCTCGGCTTGGGCATGAGCGCAATCAACTGAAATCATTACCTGGACCTTAGCGTGTTTGCTCAGATGTGCTTTTTCCCCACTGTCTATCTTTATAATAGGGGCCCTGCATGGTGGCATTTCTATGTACTTTAGACAAAGGCATATTGCATTTGCCTGGCCTGCGCCTCAAGACTGGCTTATGGTTTGTTCTTACTGAACTTAACTGAGGGTCCATATACGACGTGACTTAAGAGCTTGTAGGCCTGAGTAAGGTGATTAAGGATCTATTTTAGGAGCGAGGTGACGTCTTTGGTGTCTCTGCGTCCTGTAGGATTCAATACTTCTGTTATAAGGTTTGGTGTTCAAGCCACGAGACTTTCTTGTAGAGCTGATAAAGTCGCTGGGAGAGCGGACAATGCGATTGCTCTGGCTTAATTGATTGCGGACGTGGGCTTGCATTACGACGTGCTCTGTGCCTGCTTAACAGCTCACACGGATGTGACCTCGGTTGAGGGGGCAGCGTTGCGAGCTTGCTTTCTACTAGAGCAACAATCTCATTGACGGCGCGTGTAAGCACATCTGCGCAAGCAAGAATTTCTCATCATCGGCAATGCCATTTAGAAGGGTGTCATTAATTATGTGGTCAGTGTAGTTAACTTTTAAGCCACAAATACAATTAACTGTAAACGCACATGTGTTTGCTTTCCCGCGCACTCTCGCTGTAAATGCGCGAAAGAATTTGTCTTTCATTTGCATGAGATCTGATGGTAAGACGCCAGTAACTACCGGGATGATTGCTAGTCGACGCATGGCGGATAGTAACTCCTGCAGAGGGTTAGAAACAATCTCCTAAGCTCTGACCGGCACACTGAAAGTTGCGCAGTGGCTGAAGCTCTATTAATGCCCGATTCTTGTACAAACATCTGCCACGGGCGAGTAAACATATTCCAAACTTCTAGATTCTAGAGACACACCTACATCAATGCTGGGTCTCGCTAGTTTTGGTCATGCTGTGGCGGCGCAATTAAAGATGTGCCCAGAAGCAGCATAGTTAAATCCGTGGCTCTGCAGAACTATACACAAGCAACGGCTTTTATTACGACTTCAGATTGAAACTTCAGATTGAAAATCACAACACAACTTTTCATGCTTTGCTTAATGTACATTGCATATACTTAAATATTGTTACTAAGCGTGAATAAAATATCATCATCATCATCATCATCATCATCATCAGGTACGCACAAGCTATAATAATTATCATACAACCTTCAGCAATTTACCAATGTACTAAACAGAAACTTAAATACAGCCTAAACGATTTTGTCATAAGCAGTGGCGTTCGAGGATTTTTAAACGGAGCGGCTGTGTCATCACAAACAAATGTGATTAGTGGAGAACCTTTTTCAAGTGGTAGAAAAAAAGCTTCATTTTGACTCGGCCCCGGATTTCATCCCAAAAGAGGTGTTCTTTAAACAAGGTTTTCACTTTAAATCAGTCCCAGATTTCATGATTTTTGTCTCTGAAATAGAGTGATTTCTTGAAAAACAAAAAAGGGATCTGCACATGGCATCTGCCTTTGTTTTCTAGCGTATTTTCTTCCCAAAAGATCTCCAAGGGGGGGGGGTATAGCACTAAAATTACTATCCAACGTATGGTAAGCCTACATACTTGTAATCTTTAAGGGTGGGGGACATGGCACAATGCCCCTTCCCGAAATACGCTGCTGGTCATGAAGGAGCATTACTTGTTATCAAAATAATTATAACTATAGAAAAAGAAAATGACGAATCGTTTACCTGCAAAATAAACAATACTGAACAATGACAACTACTTCCTAAAACTCAAACACGCTTACTAAATTATAATTACAAGCTGAAAATAACTGCACAGGCAAACGGTAGTATTACGTCCTAATACGAACTTAACAATCACATTTCTATACGCGCTAGTTTCTTTTAAAGGATCTTTGATAAAGACATTTTTGATTTGGCAAGAGTCTACTAAACAAAAAATAGAGCGCGGAACAATGAAAAGGCAATTGGTTAGTAAAACGTGGTAAAAAACAATCTTAAAATTAATTGATAATAACCTAATGTGTTTAATAGTGATGTGTAATTAATTTAATTTATATTTTCAGCAAACCAAAAAAGGGTTTCAAAAAGTAAAATTTATTAATTTGACGCTGCTGGTGTGAGTGAATTTGGTTATCGCAAGGGTTCAGCTTAACTCGTAGGCGTTTCGGAGATCCAATCTCTAATACTTCTCAGCCCGTTTGCTTGTTATCAGAGGATAGAACAGTGATTCTCAACCTGTGTGCCGCGAGGAATTTTTTAGTGTGCCGCGTATATTTTTGTCTTTGATCGCTTATTTTTCCGCAAAACCAAATTGAATTATTCTATTTCTTGGCTCAATAACAAAAAATTAGTTGTTTTTCCTTGTGCAACTCGTTTGCTTATTTCTTCTTTATTATTAAACAATACAATTGTTACGTCGTAAAACATCTTTCATCTATTTTCAGTTTCCGATAATTCAGCACTCAAGTCACATCAAATAAAACAAGGAAGTGTGATGAGTTAAAGGTAGAGAAGCTCTGAACGTAATCCAGCGTCGTTAAGATTAAAAGTTACCATTATTTCTTGTTCACAATTGCATTTTCGATTCTTAATTCTTTAAATTGCTGTTCGTTTGAAACCTTCGAGCGTAGCCAGTACAAGCCTAATCGTGAAGCAGCTTATCGAAGGATGCAACAGCGTGACTTGTGTGACAAAAAAAAGGGTGAAAGAAGAGAGTCTGATAATCTTGGTCGCAGATCTAGCTCAGCTAAGTTTCCGAAATCATGAAAATTATCTCATTCTAGCAGAGTCATGTGGATATAGAACACGAAATCTTTTTTAATATAGAAAGACAAGATAACTTTTTAAAAGTCAAAATACAATACAGTGAGCCATGAAATAGTCTCGAGAGCTGCTTAAAGCCTAAGTAGGCAAACTAAAGCTATGCCTGATGAGAGCGGTTTCTCAGAGATAAAAGCAGTTGTTTTATAAGCTACAACTGCATTAAGAAAAAAATCTAATCTTAATAAAAATAGCAGAGCCAAGGTTACGGTATTTGATCATATTTATTAAAGTAGACGTTTAGAATAAATTATAATTCTATGCCACTGTTATTCAAATAGTATCCGTATTAAATATATTTAAAATAACTTTGGCTCTGCTATTTTTAGTGAGATAATATTTTTAAAAATTCATGCACTGCGCGGTTTTTACCACGTTCGGAAATTCTACAAATACATGATAGTATGGCGTTCTCAGTTATCACGGCCATTCCAAATAATGTGTTATACCAGGAGCTTGCTGTAGTAAAGCAGGTCGTCATAGCACATTGTTTTTATGGTGGTAAGTTAGCAAGGCTACAGTAATAAGGTAAAGCGAGGGGGTCAAATGGAGAGTCGGCCGTGATTGAAATTTAGTTGAAACAGAGAGGATGGAATTGGAATTAGGGTGCGGGTAAAATGGTCAGGGAATAGAAAACTAATTAAATTGAATCCATTAACGACTTTCTTATTATAACTTATAATTAACATTAAAAATCAGTGGTTACGTCTTAAAAAAAAATTATCACGGCTGACTCTCCATTTGATGCAAACGACGTGGATAGGTCCAACAGATTAATTCAAGTTTAAATAATGCATGGACTTAGTTTTAGTGACAAAATTTAGTCATTAGTTTAGTAGTCAAACCATGAAAAAGTATTTAAAAATAAGCAGTACCAGTAACAAAAGTGGTGCATTGCAACAGAAAGTACCTGCAAAAAAAGGAGTCAAGCGTAAATATAAAGAAGACTACATAAAGTACGGTTTTGTTGCTTCTGGATCCTACGATCACCAACTTCCTTTGTGTATTATTTGCAATCTTTCCTTGTCAAATGAGGCCCTCGTTCCTAGCAAACTAAGCAGACACTTAGAAACCAATCACGAATCTTTAAAAGATAAACCAAAAGCATACTTTGAGAATCTCTTGTTACAAAAAGATATAGAAGCCAAACGATTTAACAAGTACATGAAGTTGCCAGAAAAGGGGTTAGTTGCCAGCTACAAAGTGGCTCATTTGTTGGCTAAACGCAAAAAAGCTCACACTGACGCCGAATCTGTTATTGCACCATCAGTATCCATTATTGTAGAAACTATGCTTGGAAGTGATGCTGCAGATACGGTAAGCAAAGTTCCATTATCAAATGACACAATTTCGAGAAGAATTGAAGACCTATCTTCGGATATAAATGATCAAATTCGTGAGCATTTTGATGTGCAAGGACAAGATGACGAGTTATCTCAACTTTGGGCACTGCAAGTTGATGAATCTACTGATAGTACAGGAAAAGCGCACCTTTTAGCTTTTATTAGATTCGTAAAAAACGGGTCGTTTGTAAACCAATGCCTATTTTGCAAAGAGTTAAAAACCACTGCTAGAGGGGAAGACATATTTACACTGGTCGACGAAAACATTTTGTTGTTGAACTTACAGTGGAAAAACTGTGTTAGCATTTGCACTGATGGCTGCCCATCCATGCAAGGGAAAAACAGGGGATTTGTTGCTTATGTTCGCCACCAAAATCCAAACGTGTTTGTAGTGCATTGTATGATACATAGAGAAGCTCTCGTCTTTAAAACATTGCCAACAAATTTACATTCAGTAATGAAGCAAGTTATTGAAGTCGTAAATTTCATAAAAACTCGTCCCCTCCAAAGCCGACTTTTTACGCAACTTTGTCTAGAAATGGATTCAAAATTTAAATGCTTGCTGTTTCACACAGAGGTCCGATGGCTCTCGAGAGGAAAGGTACTGAAACGTGTATGCCAACTAAAGGCTGAAATTTGTTCTTTCCTGGACGCTCAGAAAAAAGACTTCGGGTTTTCTGTACATGACGAACTGTGGTGGTTACGAGTGCAATTTATAGCAGATTTATTTGAAAAAGTGAATGTTTTGAATTCAAGCTTACAAGGGCCATCCGAAAATACAATAACAGCTACATCAACATTGATTTCTTTTGACGAAAAACTGTCTTTATGGAAGAGAAAAGTATCTGAGGAAAATGTAGATGCTTTTCCTACAGTCAACAAGTCTTCTTTAAAAAAAAGAATAATTCCGGAAATTTTAAACACTTTGTCAGATCTCCAGTTTTCACTCCGAAACTACTTTCCAGAATTCAGTGTTAAAGATTACGGGTGGGTAATCAATCCATTTGGAAAAAATAACGACACAACGAATCTATCTACCGAAGAAGAGGAGCAGCTTATTGAGCTACAAAACAATTGTTTTTATCGGTCCAGTTTTTCCGAAGAAAACCTACATGACTTTTGGTTGTCCATCGTAAAAACATATCCTTTGCTAAGGATAAAAGCAATCAAAATTCTTCTTCCATTTGCATCATCTTGGCTTTGCGAATTTGGATTTTCCGCACTCATTGAAATCAAAAGTAAAAAAAGACAACGCCTTCTTGCTATTGACGATAAAATGAGAGTATGTCTTACGTCATTAGAGCCTCGATTCGAATTGATTTGCTCGAAAAAGCAAGCACAACCGTCCCATTAAACATGTATGTTTGGAGTATTTTCATTTCATTTATGTATTCATTTCAATTCAGTATTTCATTTCAATCTCATTTCATTTATGTTTGGAGTATGTTTGAGTTTTAAATTTTGTAATGTGAAAGTGTGCCGCAGATGAATTTTTGATTCTTTAGTGTGCCTCAAGCACAAAAAGGTTGAGAACCACTGGGATAGAATAAGGAATATAAAAATTCCTCGCCTCCTGAGATTTGAAAATTCACAAGTGATAACGCCTCTTTGGTGTACAGATTAAACAAAGATATAATCTTCCAGATTCTTTTACAGGGCCAAAAACCGATTAAAAAATCAAGTTTTGCTTGATTTATATAATTTAATAAAATTTAGATATAAAATACTAAAAAACTCAACAAAGCAAAGCTTCACCATTAAGTAACTTCATTCTCTAATGCACCTTTTTAAGTACTTGGTATAATTGGCAATACATTGCTGAAAAAACGAGTCTTCAGTAAAAAATCGATTACAGAACTCAATCTCAAGAGAGAGTGAAAAATGATAAGATGACTTTTCGTCGTTTTCCGCGGTATTATGCAAGTATTTATAAAAAAGAACAAAGAGAGCGCGTCGATGCGCCCAAAGCGCTTCATGCAGGCCGTCGTGAAGCTCCAAAAGGTCGCTATTATTTTGCAGCGCATTTACATAAAAAGAAGCAAGAGAAATAGTAAAATAAGACTTAATAATACTCGCTCCACAATCACATTTTCGCTGAAGTTCAATAAGAGTAATTTGAAGAAGTAGGAACTGAATGTACGACATGCATGAGTGGTCAGAGACGTGCTTCCCCGCCCAATCGCTCACGTCATTGAGCTCATCGACTAATAACCGCAGCAATCGCTGTATTTGAACAGGCGAACGCGTCTGAGAGAGAGGAATTGCATTTAAACGCGAAATAACACAGCGATGTAAGACCCAAACACGATGACTCCATGCGCTATAATTGCAAACATGCCAAGAAGCAGCAAGAGTGCAAACACGTAGTTCTGACCGAATGAGATCAAATTCTCTTTCGTTCAACAATTCTCTGCTCAAAAATGATTTCTTAATACAACATTGATTACAAAATATTAATTTTCTAGTTATTTTTTCATTTTGAACCTGTTTCGGCGTAGAAAAAAGATTATTTAAAATCCATTTACGGTGAGCGAACGCCTCGGTACTTTTGGGTTGCAGTTTTAGAGAAAATTCAGCCAAGCGTAAATCTTCGAGGTAGTTGGCATAATCGGTAGGATTGTCGAGTGGTTTGAGACCAGTCAGAAGCTTTTTCTTTATATTCCAAAGAGTCGTACAGTCAGGGCATAATAGTAGTGCACATCTGAAAAACATATATACATAAATCATCTAATAAATAATTACTTGACTTGATCTTGGAAATTATGTTAGCCCCAAAAAACGCGATCGAAGATAATATAGAATAGATATTTAAGCCTGTCTTAGCGGAGTGATATATCTTACAAAATATTTTACAAACAATGACAATGAGGTCGAAAAACCCATAGCGTCGTTCAATGATCGTCTTCAAAACCTCAATACTTGAGTGGAAAACAGCACAGGCTTCCTGCTCCAAGGTTAAGCAAGGTTTTTTTTGCATGTGCTTTCAGGTTTGAATCTTGAACAAAACGCCTACTAACAGTTGTACAATAAACATCTGTGCCTTCAAAAAGCAGTGCCACGTGTATTTTCTTGCAGGAACTAATTGGAGACCAAACAGCTATTCGCCGAATCAAGTTGTCATCGCGGGGGCTTGTTTTTCTTAGCCTTACACTCCTTTTCTTGTCATGATAAAATCCAAAATTTTGAAATCTAGCAATTGCTTGATGAACAGCCGTTTTGCTACAAGATACTTTTTCGCAAGTCTTTCGTAAGAAAACCCTTTCTTGTGCAAAATTATAATTTGGGCTCTCTTAGTTTCAGACCAATTGGCTTTTTTGCCCATTTTTTCACTCATAAAACTGTAAAAATATTGAAGAAACAGTTCAAATATTTTTTAACCAAGCACGCACTAAGTATTGCATTGCTAAACACATCTAGCTAGATTAATGTAAGAAGATGATGCAATCCTGAACAAGCCAGATGACATCACAATGTTGGAAATAAAAAAAAAAGGAAATTTTTGGTAGGTGGTCTTGAAGTTTTGCACACGACTGTACTACTAAGAGAAAAATTTATATTCATGTACTTTTGTGGCCCGCCGAATATACAAGTTGTTCAATATTTACCGTTACCAGATGTAGTCAAAACCACAAACGTCGAGACCGAGATCCGATAATTTTTCCGAGACCAAGATCAAGATCCAGACAGGGACCGAAAAATTTTACAAAAATATATTCGATTTTAATTATTCCAAAAACAACAAAATTTTTAAAAAATAATCTAACTTTACTTTTTATATAACAAACATCTTTTATTCATTCACAAGTTGATTTTGTTTGAGGGCTGCACTATGGTGATCTCCAAAAAAAAGTCATGACTTTCAATCAATGTCCAAAAAACGAAGTGATCCTAAATTTTGGACAGTGATTAAAAGTGGCGATTTTTTAGAGATTACCACGATTAAAAGGAAGAAAGAGTAAAGTTATTTGTTTGAGGCTTTCGCAGTCCGCACAGAAACAGTGGCGGGCTGTCGTTTGCCCATACCTGCTTAAAAAAACCCTCAGATAGACCAAAAAGCCGAAAACAAGCAAGGCATACTAGTTGACAATGTTGAAAAAAGCAGATTATTTATTAAAATTTTTTTTCAAAACTCAAAAATGCTAAAGGCATGGTCATTACTGTAATAGTTGAAACTTGGTTCAAATATTTGATGACCTCGGCTATTTGTGTTGCCGTATTGCAGTTGTTGAATTTGTTGGCTATGTTTGGCTTACAAGAATAGAATTTGTCTAATTCTAATTAATCAGCTCAAACAAAAATTGTCAGTAGAGCAATGAGGAGAGAGGCTGAGCAAAATATGAATGCTTTATGAGACAAACCAAACAATGTATTCAGTGGCGTACGCAGAAATTTGTAAAGGGGGGGGGGGTTTTGGAGCCGAAAATGTGATTGCTCTCAGTAGTCCTGGTAATGGGCAAAAACTTCCAAAATTAGGCCTACATTCAAAAATAAAGTGTTTTGGTTTTAAGAACATCTTGCAGTAGCATGAATTTCTTTTTACCAAATCGTAAAACTAACTATTGAAAAGGTATGTGCGAGTAATTCAATCATGACAAGAAACTTTTCAAATTAAAAGCAACTCATGTAAATGATGAGAACAATAGGTGGAAAATCATACGAACAAAAAAATAACCTTACTTAACAAATATTTAAAATTTTTTTAAAGGCTTATATTCAAACGCCTGTTTTTTCACTTAATCTGTTAATTACATCATCAAGGCAAGGCACGCGTGTGGCTCCAGATCCATTCATTCGAGTGATACCACTTGTGTTTCGTAAGCACGTTTTTGTCTGCGTAATGTGAAAAGCTTTACAATTGTTCACTAGTGCATGTTATCACTGGAAGAGTTGACAAAATGGTCATTAATGTAAATATGTTCGGAACAGCATCGGAAGTGCATTCCTTGATGCTGCTCAACGCATCAGTTGGTCTTTCTGCTGCGTTCAACCGAAAAAGTTTCCTGTAACATAATATCAGTTCAGGCACTAATTCTCCCCAGGATTTCGTTAAATCATTCTCGTAAAATTTTCCCAAAATTTGAATACTTTTAATTTGTTGAGGAGTTGGTGCACTAGTTTGATCAGCAGAAATTAAACATTGAAATTCACCAATAATCGATTTGTGGGCTGTAAATCTTGCTTTGAGAGTGACAATAAAATTATCAAGAAATAGAATAAAAATCCCTAGTCTAAAATGTTCTTCAACTGTTACAGCAGCAATATTGCATCGATTGGTCTGTCTTCAAGAGAGCATGATATTTTCAAAATAAAATCTTCGGCTTTGCCGTTTCTTGCGCAAAAATATAGAGCTGGGGAAATTCATATTTGGTTTTTTCTCTAAGACACTTCAACTCATTTGCAATATCCTGTGCAATGTTGACGGCCTCAAGAAGGTTTATCGACTTTTTTTTGCTTAACTTTACACAAAACAACACTGTATCCAAAAACGTATTTTAAAACTAAGAGAGCAATGCAAAATTCACTTTGCGTAATTGTCGATAGCAACTGCAGAGCTCGTGATGAGGTTTCTCTGTCTGGCCATGCTGAAATTTCTGCCAAAGCTTCTACAACGGTAAATTGTAAATTTGAAAAAGTACTAACACTCTCGTGTCGATCGACCCATCTGATAGCACAAATTTGAACAAGTTTTTAAGCTTTTGTTGTTGACAAAATCGTGTTGATGGACTTGCGCAAAATGTTTTAAAGTTTTGGAGCATTAAAAAATTGTGAGCTGAAGCTATTGTTCCCATGCAGTTTATTTCCATTCCCATGCTTAACTTTCAATATTTTACAAGTTTGAAAATCTTCTTCACAGTGGCAATGTACAGTACATTAGCTAACTTTGAAGCAATTTAAACGATAGCAAAAATTGATGCGCAAGCAGTAATTAAGTTTAAAAATTGCGGTAAACAATAGAAACCAAAATCCTATTATTAAAGCCTATTTATTACAATGTACTGTATATATGACTGAACACCATTCTTCAAGGGGGGGTTTTGATCCCTGAAACCCTCCCCTTGCGTACGCCTATGAATGTATTTAAGCTTGTGAAGTTTTTAAAAAGGAAGGACCAGATTTAAACGGTGGACGATGTTTGAGAGTAACAAATAACAAATTTGCGTTCAGTGAGAAGGATGGAAAGAGTGTGGAAAAAACAACGAATAACGAGAATGCATAGAACCAAAAGAGTGAGATTGGTATAGGGAAAGGTTCAGTGGAAGAGGTTTCCTCAGAGAAAATAACAAGCGCAACGAAGAAAATGAAATTAGGAAAAGCGTCTGGACTTTCAAAGGTGAGCACGGAAATGATAAATGCAAGTCGAAAAGTTGGAATTGATGTGATAATGAAGAGAGTAGTTCATGAAAAAGGAACGCCGGAAAATTGGAAGACTAATGTGATGATCCCAATACACAAGGGAAAAGGAGATGTGACAAATTGCGGTGCATATACAGTAGAGGAGTGAAGTTATTGGAACATGAAACGAAGATCGTTGAAAGGGTATTAGAGAAAAGGATAAGAGTGTTGGTGGAAGTGTATGCTTATAATTTGGCTTTATGCCAGGAAGAGGGACAGCAAATGCTTTTTTTATAGTGAGAAGAATGCAAGAGGAATACAAGGATAAAAAATTGTACAAGTGTTTTGTGGATTTAGAAACGGCTTTTGACAGAGTTCCAAGAAGTGTAATACAATTCAGTCCAGAACCACTAATCATGATATTCGCCATAATAAATTCATTTTTGAAAATATTAACGTAAACAACGTAAAAAAACTTTACACATTGAAATTTAATCAAAAAAAATTTGTAACCGGTTTAACTTGTTAATCACTGCCATATTTTTCTTTTTGTTTTTAAGTTCTTTTGCCGACTTTTTATCGCTTTGTTCAGCTTTCCCTTTTGTATTTATTTTTTAAATTTTTCATTGCTTTCTGGCGAGCCCTATAAACTGAAACAAATTGTTAGAGCTAATAAGAAACAGTTAAAATAATTTTTAAGGTTTGATAGTTTAATATAATAACTGCTCTGACGTAATCGTCATTCAGAATTTTTCTGATACGCCGATCTGCAGAAAAATGTTTATGCACGCCGACCAGAATAGATTTGTAGAAAAATGTTTATATACAGTATAATGGTTATTATGACGTCATGACTTTCCTACGCCCGCAAAACTTCAAGTCTGTCGTCTTTCTAGTAAGCTACATTATCGTACTTTTTCGTAAAAGATGTGTTAAACGATCTTGGTTCAAAAATTTAACCATTTAAGTACCTTTTTTAATTTAAATATTCGAAATTAAGCTATTGTAAATTCAAAATAGATGAACATTCGGTTAGGAACATACCTAAATTTAACGCATTTAACAATTTACTGTAAAATGCGAATTTTCACTCTTATCAGCTGAACAATTGCAATTGCTTTTTTAATTGCCTTTGTGACATAACAAAACTTTTTTGTTGTCGCTTCAACACCAGTGAGGGTAAATTGTTATTTATTTTGCCGCCAAATTGGCTTGCCGACGAATTTGTCCCGTCGAATTGTCTCCCGCCAAATTGACGCCTACCCGAAAGAAAAGAATCGAGAATTGAAACAAAAAAATGGAACATGAGGAAATATGCAGGTGAAACTGGAGAGGTTGAGACTTCAGTGGGAAAAAGATTGCTCTGGTGGAGAAGGGGAAGCAAATCAGGCAGGGGTGCACGAGTTGTTTTTGGAGAAGCAAGATCCCCTGACTTTCCCCATTTTGTTGACAGAAAAGATGATTTAGATAGCTATCTGCTACGATTGGAAAGGCATGCTACTGTTGCCAAGTGGTCTCAAGCTAATTGGTTAACTCAGTTGAGTGCATTATTGGGTGGAAAAGCGTTGGATATTGTATATTTCAGGCTCTTGCAAGAAGATGTTTTAGACTATGGACGTCTGAAGGTGCTTTAGACCAGTGTTCTTCAAACTTTTTTCATCGAGACCCATTTTGCACAGGCAAATTTTTTCGCTACCCCTAAAAAAGGATCTTCACCTAGAATCCATTTCTGATTCTGCTATTTTTCCCCCAACATCAAAATGTTCTCTAAAAAAAAAAAGTCTTCACCTAGAATTGATCTCTGATTCCGCTATTTTTCCCCAAAAATCAAGGTGTTCTCTAAAAAAAAAGTCTTCACTTGGATTTCATCTCTGATTTCCCTATTTTTCTCCCAAAATCAAGGTGTTCTCTAAAAAAAAAAAAAGGTCTTCACTTCGATTTCAACGCTGGTTTCCTTATTTTATTCCCAAAATCAAGGGGTTCTCTAAAAAAAAAAAAAGTCTTCACTTCAATTTGCTGTTGTATTTCGCTATTTTTCTCCCAAAATCATGGTGATCTCCAAAACTTAAAATCTAAAATCCTGCGACCCCCAGTTTGAAGAGCCCTGCTTTAGACTATGGACGGCTGTTTCAGCAGTACAATTATACAGAACAGGGGTAACGCTAACGTTTTAAAGAAACTAAGCCAGTGGTTCCCAACTTTTTTTAAAAATTCCCATGACGGATTCCGTGTAATTTTTTAAAGGTTTGTGGCCTATCGTCTCTTCCATCTATTGCAGGGGTGTCCAACCTTTTTGAGCCGAGGGCCATTTTGACGCATACAGAATATTGGCGGGCCATACAAAGAAAACACCCCACTTTTTGCATCAAAATTATAGTGATCTCTAAAAAAAAGGTCTTCACTTGGAATCGATCTCCAAAATTCCTATTTTCGTCCCAAATTCAAGGTTTTCTCTAAAAAAAAAGGTCTTCACTTGGAATCGATCTCCGAAATTCCTATTTTCGTCCCAAACTCAAGGTGTTCTCTAAAAAAAAAAGATCTTTACTTGGAATCGATCTCCAAAATTCCTATTTTCGTCCCAAACTCAAGGTGTTCTCTAAAAAAAAAAGGTCTTCACTTGGAATCGATCTCCAAAATTCCTATTTTCGCCCCAAAATCAAGGTGTTCTCTAAAAAAAAAAGGTCTTCACTTGGAATCGATCTCCGAAATTTCTATTTTCATCGCAAACTCATAGCGTTCTCCAAAAAAAAGTTGCCGCTGCGTGTGATCGACAAGACTTGTGCAAAATTGTTCCGCGGGCCGCGGGTTGGCCATCATTGACCTATTGTCTATTTTGCAGTCATTCTATTAATAACAAGCCGTAGACGCAATTCCCTGTGGTGAACAATAGCGCAAAACCTTTACGTTTTGCGACGTATCGCCGTATAAAATTTAAATTGCTTCTTTTTATAGTTAATGGAAAAATTGCATACAGGGAATTTCTTCCGCGGACCCCCTGAAAGTGCTTCACGGACCCCGAAAGGTCCGCGGAACCCACTTTGGGAACCACTGGACAAAGCCAAGGGTTTTAAAAACCTTATCAGTTTATTGTGCGCCTCAAAAATTATTTTAGACAGTGAGTGAAGTTGTCTGACGCGGAAAGCAGTTTTGAAGGTGTGGTTAACTTAATGGTGAAAGAGCAGTTTATCAAATCTTACTCTAGGAAGCTGTCTGTTCATCTAATGTGAAGAGAAAACCTCCGAGTCTCAAGGAGTTATCGCCGATTGCAAAACAGTATCTGACTGCCAACAAGAGGCTATCAAATCGTGATTTTAATTAAAAAAAGAGTGCTTCAAGGCCAGAAGTGTAGAATACAGATGCTTTTTTTGCGACAGGAGGTATAAACTGCTACAACTGCGGAAAAATAGGACACAAGGTAAGCGAATGCTTTTAGTGTGAGCAAGGGTAGAAGAAAGTGTTGCTACGGGTGTGAAGGAACTGGTCAAATCACACAGATGAAGTACAGATGAATTAGGATATTTGCATATTGGTAAATTGTATAATAAGGATAAGAAATCCCAAACCAGAGCCAATTATTTGCTAAGAAAAATATTCGGCCAATCGCATATTGATTTATTGCATAATTTGGTTAATTAAATAGAAATTCAAAGCTATTTATGTGATTAACTGAGCAGTCCTACGTATCAACAAAAGTAACTGCCAATTGAAAACGCATTGTGAGAACACAAGGACAATGCTCTTGCTGCACATTTATAATTAGACAGCAGTCGATACAAAACAACGTGAAATTAAAGTTGCTCAAGCGCTACTGCGCATTCTTAAGACATCTGTCATCATCTAATTAAAACATCGAAAAAGGCAACACTGTCAACTGAAAACAACACATGACCCTCATTGCACAATGACAACCTATTTAATTGTAAACGTACTATGTAATTTCATTTGGGCATTATATTGTTTGCGATACACAGTGTTTGCACTCGCCTTTTTAACGTCTGAGTTGAGTCATCTAACTTGTCAGCAATTTTTTTGTTTTCCATTTTGCAGTGTTTTGCCTGCTGATCGGGATGCTTTTCAAAGTCCTCATTGTCAGAACCGGAAGTCGAAGATTTGTCTTGACTGAAGCTTTGACTTTCGTCAACGACGTTATCTCATGTTTCTTTTTTCATGTTCTTTCATCCTAAGAGCAATAGCTGCTAAGGCTTTTCTTCCTTTTCCTGCTGGTCATTAGTCAAGGTTACCCTATACACTGGATCAACATATATTGCTACCAACAGCACATCATTATCTAGCAGAATCTTCTCACAGCTAACCATAAATTTTCTCATGGCATCAGCCAAAACATCGCCAATCTGTGTAAACTTAAACAGCATTTTTTCCTTTCCTTTTAAAATATTCCAAGCGTCAAATAAAACAGTTTGCAATTTTTTTGTGAAAAGGAAAGGTTGACATAGTAAACACTCAAGATCTTAAACATAGTTCCACTGTGCTTCAGACAAACATACACCTGGATGCACAATGACACCAATGCATCTTTTAATTTTAGAAGTTGTTCAACCATGAGGAATGTGTTACTGATACCCACCTTGTAGCTTGGTCAACGATGGCCCTTTGTTCATTTTTCTCTTTAATATGGCATTGATTTTTTTCGTTTTTGAGGCAGCCACAACCCGGCGGATTTTGATGATCAAAGAAGCAAATGTGTCCATCTCGAATTGTTGGTTGTAAAGTATGAGCAGCACATTTTATATGAGACATTGCGGTAAATTGCAAACGTTTGAAAACACGGAGTTTATAGATTCATTTACCATTGAGGTAGGTACTTTCCTGTTCACTGTCACTGTCATTATCTTGGCTAAGTTCTCAGATAATTTCTTGACAGCAAGATCTGGATGGAAGCATTGTCAATCACTAATGCAAATATTTATCTTTTGTTTATTTCAAAGTCGTTGAGAATATTTTCAAAAATCTTGATAAATGCACTAGAGTGCTGGTTTTCTGTGTCTTTTAATGTCATTGTTGCAATGGTTAATTCATTTTTGGAGTCAACAAACTAGGCGTTTACTGCAAAATAATTTACTCTATAGATGCATTCTGCATTTGTCCATTTTGGAAAACAAAAACTTGTCATGTAATTCTTCTTTCAATTTGTTTTTCTGTTCTTCAGCTCCACACATTATCATATTTCAAATGCTGTGTGACTGCAGTGATATTCCTAGTTTATCAGCCATTTCTTCATTTAAGCCAAGAAAAGCAGGTGAAGACAATATTCTAATAGATACACCATTGTCCACAGCCAGTTGAATGAGAGGTTCTTTAAATTTTTCTTTTGTCATAGACATTTTTTGACTTGCAAAATATTAATAGTTTGAAATAGTCTGTTGCTTGTTAGCACTGCTGTTTTCATGATGTTGTTTCATCTTGGTTTGCTCTTCAGCAACCACATGTTTGTAAATGTTGGCATGAAACCTTTCTAAATGACGTTTCACAGTGAACTTTTTGGATACCAATTTAACTCCAGAATATTTCAATTTTTTTCAACGTGACAAATACGATCTTTCTCCTCTTTCTCAAAGTAATAAAAAATTTCTGTTTTCTTAGCTTTTTCTCTCACAGATAGATTTAGACAAAGTTTAATTACACTTCCTTAAGTATATCTCTTAAAAGTTTGCCAATCGATTATATGCTGGTAGCAAAAAAAAAAAAACAATTGTACTTGTCTTTGATGCTTACTCATTGCTGCTTAAAATGAAATTGCCAAGCAATTGTTTTGAGTATGCATGCAGCATGCACAATTGCACTTGGAACATGCACACTATTTTAAAGCTTTGATGCATATTCTTGACAAGTGCTTGTCGAATTTGTTACTCGTTTCTGCTGGCAAACAACACAATTTTGGAAAGTAATATTTAGTTGTTTCTGTATGTTGAGCTGGAGCTATCCTATAATAGCATGGCTCCAGCTCTGGCTCTTGTGAAAATGGATTGTTCCTTGGCTCTGCCTCCTAGATCTTGGTCCAGCTCCAACACCCTGGTTTTTACTACTTTTGGAGAAACGCTTACTCTGGTTGATTGCATAACAAAGCTTGGAAAATTGGCTATGCAATTAAATGGATTTGTCCTGTAAATATGGTGCAAAGGAGCAAACATGTGCTAACATCATGCCCTACTTATTATCATCTGAATGGGGTTTTTGGTCTGACAGCTGAGGAAAAAACCTCATCAGTTAGCTTAGTTGATGAACAAATGTTCAAAAATTTAACAAGTTTGGATCCTCAAGAAAAAATAACAACATCTGCAAACAAAGATAAATTTAAGATTTTTAATTTCACTTGCAATGACAAAATATTCATAATTAAAATTTTATCATCTAAAACAAAAAGAACAAGTTTTTTTTTTATTTTTTTATTACTTTATCAAAGAGGTGAATTACATGAAAAAGGTTGAAGAGTAGTTCCAGAGCTCTAATTTTTTTATACAAAAATAGCAACTAAAAGTCATTTTAGAAATTAGCAGTTTTACTCAACAATTACAAATTTATTGTTGCTGATTACAAGTGAATAGCAATAATTACCCATAGAAATATACAAAGACAGAATAAAACACTAATTTTTGCATAAGAATATCCAGTAAAAGTTTTTACTTTTATGTATTTTATCTCTATATTTATCCTCCTGACTTGCAGGAAAGCAATGGAGGCACTAATACATAGGGTAAGCAACTACCCTGACCTACTTCTGGAGATACCAAGATATTGTTGTCTGCTTGTAATTTAATAGAGATTGCAATTTAGAACTGCTTGCCAAGACCACCAAGCAGGGGAAAGTGCTGCAAACTGTCTTTTCCAAGAATACAACAGAATGGCATGAGTGAGTTTTGAACCAGGACCATGTTGATCATAAGCATGGCACCTTAACCAATTGACCACACTGCTGATGCTATAGTGTAATAGGTTGCCCTAACCAAAAAATTTTAAATATATTTTTATAAGTTGGTGCATGATAATTATCTGCTCATCAAGATCATAGAAAAATCACCATACTTGATGGTTTATTTGCATCAAAAACTGTAACATAAGTGAGCCTACCTTAAAAGACAGTCTAAGTTACTTTTTTCTTTTAAGTGAATGAATTTGATATCTCTCATTAATAATTTGTATGCATATAAAAATAAAAACTTGATGCACCACTTTTCCAGCCCAATGCAATCATCATGTATATGAACAGGACTTTTATTTTTCTCTCCTTCCTCAACACTGATTACACAAATTTCACGTCTAGAAAATAATATTAATTTAGATTTTTATTTAATAGCAATAACTTCTTAACTTTATTTGTAAAAAAGTTTAAGAAGAATATAAGTTTTATTTATTAACATGTTGATTACATGCAGTAAGTCAAAAATATTGAAATGCTGTTTTTTACCCTGTTGATACAGGTATGGTTGTAGCTCAATGTATCAAGGACACATAAACAAAACAATAAACAGATTTTAAATTAAATTTTTATTAAATGAAAAATTCTGTTATACATATAAATGTCAATCTTTCAACAGTTTTTGACAAAGACTATTAGTTTTTATTAATATATTTTATTGCTTTTAAAGATTAATTAGTAATAACAGCTTGTAAACATCAAAAACTAATATGCTTTATTACTGCATGGCGACAGTAAGGCGACAGTAAGCTTTATTACTGCTATTCCTTTTATTCATACATAATTTATTCTTCCTTATTTTAAAATGACAAAATTAAAAAATATATATATTTATCAAAACTATTATGAAAAGTTGAATTTATGTTAAAAGTGATTTTTTGTGACGTTTTTCTATTTTGATAAATAAAATTGGTACATCTGTACTAGTCTTATACATCAATTTTCTATATTGTATGTAAGCCATAAAGTTTAATTTTAGATCAAAATTATGTACATACATGATGGCTATTTGAGAATAAGCAGCATTGAAATCATCAAACAACCTTTTTCCCAAACCCAATGCATTCTTTGAACATAGCATTCTTAACAATAATGATAATATTAAGCAGCCAATTTAGTGCCTTAGCACAACAGTAAAATAACAAATCATAAAAAATCATAAAAAACATAACAGCATTAAGCCATACACAAATCATCATTTAATTATAATATGTAGTACATGTAGTACATATAGGGTTTTTTTCATGTATAGAGCATGAAATTAAATTGGCTTTAGCAAAGTAATCCACAAGTTGATAAGCATTAACATTCATTGCAATCCAATAATAAAAGTCATTATTTATTTATCACTATTTTAATAAAAGACAATTTAAACAATTAGGAATAATTGAATTTTATGACTACAATAATGATGCTATTTTGTACAGTTTACTAATATACTGTTGGTAGTTTCTGGCATACGCAATCAATTATTAATAATGTGTAATTTCATACAAACTTAATATTTTTGAAATATTATGATACAGGATTCAGTTATAAATATTTGTGAAAAGAAAATTATTAAGTACAAAAAACAAAATCACAAGCCCAAACAATGAAAAAGAACATTAAAAAAAAAAATTTAAACCAAAATCAAGAAAATTAGGGTCTCTTAAATAAGCAACTGTGAGCGATTTTTGTTAGTGAAACTAACCTGGAATCGCCCAGTGGTTTGCTAACCTGGAACCATACCACTATGGTTTCTTAAGAGATCCTTTTTCTCTTGCTTTCTTTTTTATTACCTCCTGGAACAGTAGGGGATTCCGGGTTAGTTCCACCAACAAACAATAGTTAGAGTCTCTTGAAGTGACCCGAAAATTAATCAGATCTACTGGCCACAAAAACAATAAGTTATTTTGTATTAGATTAAACATTAAATTTCAAATTATGCAGCAATAGTTCTTAATAAAAAGTAGGGCATTTTTTAACTTTATTAAAAATAAGGAAGCTTAACAGATTTAATTACAAAATTTTTTCGAAATTTTTAAAAGTATGTATTCCCTAATGTTTGATGTATAATGATAAACTATTTCAGATATTTGTGACTCTTTGAGGAGAGAAATATTTTTTTATTCTTCAAATTGCAAAAATAAAATTTGCTGAACCTGAACCGGAAACATTACGGTTTGACGCTCTGATTTTCTGATTTTCATTTTTGATTTCGCTATAAATTTCAATCAGGGTTTCTAAACTCGTTGAAAGACGTGGACCCCTAGGCTAACTTTTGAAACTTTTGGAGCACGAATCTAAATGGTTTATAAAGATCCAGTAAAACGAATACTAAAAAAGATTAACAACCGAAGATTTGGTAAGTTTTTTCATTTAACAATGAGGTGAAAAACTTTTTTTGTTCATCACCAGTGGTGGGGACGGTACTTCTTAAAAGTACCGCCGTATCCGTACTCGGTACCTTGCTAAAATAGTATCGCGGTACTGGTAGCGTAGAGAAAAAGTACCGCGGTACCGGTACTGGTACGGTACTTTTGAATAATCGAATTTAACAGTAATGACTGAAACTCCTCTGTCATACATTGGATTTCATTTGAAATTCAAAAATTGTATTTAACGAAACGAAAATAATTTCCTACGTATCTAACGGAGTGTCGGATCATATTAAATTTTTCTGGCAGATTAGCTATTAATAGAGATAAAAATAACGTCGTTTTCAAGACGCAAGTCAGGATTAGTCGATTACTCTTTTAAACTATTTTCAGGTAAAATCATATTGGCGAAGCCAAAGGATTCATTAGTTATCAGAGCTGGGGTAGTGACAGAGAGTGAGTATTTTTCCAAGGTGCGCGCTTACGCTCGAACAAGTTAACTACATAGTAATTAATTGCTTAAAAAAAATGGGAAAAGATGATGATAATATTGTTACAATTCCACAACGTCCTTAACAGTGGCTTAAAGAGGATTTCTAAAAGGGGGCTATACAACTACAATCAATTATGCTTTGTAAAAAAAAGTTTTAAGTAGTAAAAAAAGGTCTTCATTTTGAATTTGTCTCGGTTTTATCAATTTTTCTTCCAAAAATCCAAGTAATCTCTAAAAAAAGGTCTTTACTTTGAATCTGTCTCTGATTTCTGGAATTAGTGATCATCCCCCTAAATACGCTACTAGTCTTTGACAAACAATATTTTGAAACATATTGGGTTTACTTTTTATTCTGAAGTTTTACATTGAAGGTTATAAATACTGTACTTTGATTTTATTATTATTTGTGTTGTTGAATGTAGGCTTAGTTTTTGTCTTGCCATTATTATTTTGTTAACAGCAAGAGAATTTATGAAAATTATCATTCAGTTTACAAATTTATCAAAAATTTATTGATGTTTTGTGTTACAATTATTGCAAATGTAGGGGAGTTAAAAAACACTTTCAGATTGAACAGGTGAGGTAGTATGTTGAAAAGTTTTTATTTTTTATTTTATTTTTATCTCTATATTTATCATCCTGACTCGCAGGAAAGCGACGGAGGCGCTATACATAGGGTAAGCAATTACCCCGACCTGCTTCCGGAGATACCAAGATATTGCTGTCCGCTTGTAATTTAATAGAGATATGACTGTAATTTAGAACTGCTTGTCAAGACCACCAAGCAAGGGAAAGTGCCGTAAAGTGTCTTTCCCAAGGACACAACAGAATGGCACAAGTGGGTTTTGAACCGAGACCATGTTGATCATCAGTCTGGTGCTTTAACCACTCGACCACGCGGCCGACAGAACGAAGGCTGGGAACCACTGGGTTAGAGGATGAAGAAGTAACACTAACTTGAACTGTATTTGACGTACTTTCAGGCTCACTTTTATCTTCCGGAGAGCTACCTCACTTTTTAAAATAACAATAAAACAATTTCTTTTTCTATTGAAAAAACTCTGGATAGTTGACTGGCGTTTTTGGCCATTATCTAGCTTTCAACTTCAACGTCAACTTGAACACTGAAGGTAGCCTGCTGTGTGTTTGAGTAAAAATTCTAATTTTTATTCATTGCGCCTCAATCTTAACATATCGATTATTTTCTTTTGATCATGTTGGAGCAATAGGAACTTTTTTTTTTTGCTGCAATCTAAATATGCAGGTCTATGTTGGAAAATACAATTGGAGGAATTAGCCTACTTGTGATAAATTTTCATATTTTAGTAACAAAATGCAAAAGAAAATATACTGCTTTTGTAAGTAAACTATTGTAAATCCTAACAAAATCTATAATTTTAACTAACTGTAACTTGCAACAAAAAGCACTTTATTAAAGATGTTTGATTGATATTAGAAAATACGCTTTTAACCGTACTGTTGTCGGAGGTATCTGCGAAAAAATGCGAAATATGCGATTTTATGACTAGACGCGTTAGCGTATAAAAAGGCTCTTGTCATAAAATGCTCCCACAGTAAGTATTAACGCTATTCAGGCTGGGCTTTTTGGGAACTTTGTACGACTTGGGGAGGGGGACAAAAAATGCCCGCTCTCTTTGCTTGCTTATATCTCGACAATTATCAGCGCTAGAAATGTCATTCAAGGTTGTAGAGAAAAAGAATTTCATACTCTTTTGATATATATAGGCCTACTTAAATATTACAATAAAATAATATTTTGGATTAAAAAAGCAAGTTGCAAAGGGTAATCAACTTTTGTAAATTGGCTGAAAATGAGATAGCGGTTTGATTGATCATTTTTTTTAGAAAGTTAACAACTTTGGCGGTTTGATTGATTGATACAATTAAAAGTAAGATTTTTTTACAGTTGGAATCCCCTTATATAGGCTACTGCCGTTCACAGAAAAAAAACTCTCTTTCAGCAAAATCTTATTTCGTTATCAAAACGCTTCGATCTTTGCGATTTCATTATACAACGCTTCAATCTTTGCAACAACAAATATTTATCGAAATTTACCTGACTTATCGCCTAAATCAGGGATGGCGAACCTTTGTTATACGGCGGGTCAAAAAATGACAGTTTTTTAAAACTTATGTTAAGTGGGCAGTGGTGGATATTCCAATTTAGGGGCCCGAGGCAAGAATTTTCAAAAATTGATGTAGTCTGAGAAAAAAAAGAGGTCTGATCTGGGCTTGCATATTTTTCTCCCAAAATCAAAGTGTTCTCTAAAAAAAAAAAAAAGGTCTTCACTTCAATTTCATCCAAATTTCTCTATTTTTCTCCCAAAATCAAAGTGTTCTCTAAAAAAAAAAAAAAAAAAAAAAGGTCTTCACCTAGAATCGTTCTTTACGTTTCCCGTTTTTCGTCCCGACTTGATCATACCCTCTAAACCAGACATGGCGAACCTTTATCACCGTCCAATTCATCCTAAATTTCTTGCAGAGTAAAATTGCCAGAAATTTGAGAACATCAGGTGGGTCACTTAATTTCAACTAGCGGGTCAGTGGTTCGCCATCCCTGGCCTAAATGAACCTTTTCATACAATAAAATGAAATACAATTTATTCCATGAAAAAATGAAATCTTTGTGTCACATCGCCTTTTTTTATGTGTCTTTTTTAAGTGTCACATCGTACTTTTTATGATTATTTCAAAATGTTGTAATTTAAAAAAATGTAGTTAGGGTTGATTGCTTCGATAAAATTCAATATTTTGTGTTTTTGCAAGCTTAGAATATTTTATAGTCGAACTTGGCTAATGCTCGGGCGTATATTTTTTGATTTTAAACTTACGGTTTATTAAATTATTTACATTTCGTCAGAACAGGGCTGCCCAACCCGAGACCCGCGAAGTCTTTTGTTAAAGCCCGCCAAGGAATTTGTAATTAGATAATTGATCAAATTATTGCAGTGCTTTAAACCAGGGTTGCGGAGTCGGAAGGTTAAGATCCGACTCCAACTCCGACTCCTATAATTTCTAAAATACCGACTCCGACTCCCGACTTCGACTCCTTACTAAGAAAAAGTATTTATCGTAAATTAGATTTAACCAAGCAAAAATCATTCTTGCGAGTTGACAGTTGCACAAAATAAGTCAGGTTTTTTAAACACATAAAAGGATATTTCTTTTAAAAAATAAAGTAAACGAGTGTATATACATATATACAGGGGCGCCGGAAGCGGGGGGCAGGGGGGCAATTGCCTCCCTGCCTTTTAATATTCTGAAAACACGGGGGCACAGGGGAGCAGATTGTGTCTTTTGAAATTTGTCTTACAGAAATATTTTTAGATGTGCTCTACATTTAACCTATGTAATCTCGATCACCATCAAATGCAACGATGTTTCTAAAATTAAAGACATCCGTAAATCATGTAATGAAAGTCGCGAAAATCGTAAGTTATAGGTAGTGATGGATTTTGGGTGAGGCGAATGAGGCAGATGTTTGCTTAGAGTGAAAGAACGATTTTGAGTGAAGACCTTTGATTTTGGGACGAAAATAGGTAAATCAGAGATCGATTACAAGTGAAGACCTTTTTTTTTTTTTTTTTAGAGAACATTATGATTTTGGGGCGAAAACAGGAAAATTGGAGATCGACTACAAGTGAAGACCTTTTTTTTTTAGAGAATATGCTAATTTGATTGCGATATGGTTGCTATAATCGACTTTTGTTGGAGTGCCTTTTTTTGAAATTTGCCCCCCCTGGAAAAAAACTCCGGCGCCCCTGCATATATAACTGTAAATTGCTGGTGCTCTTTAGAAGAATGCTTGATTACTTCAATAGTCAGAGCAATTATTCCTATTTATCAAAACACAAATATTAAAAAAACATTTTATTAAAGTGGTCCCAACAGACTGTTTCGCCTGTAAGGCTGATCAGGGAACACAACATCTAAAAAAGCCATATTATTTACATTGAAAGAAATAAAATAAGCAAGAATTAAAAGTTAAAATAAATTTTTACGCTTCAGATGCAAACTCGCATTGTTGCAAAAAATAACGCTCTCAAAAGTTTGGGTTTAAACAATTATTTTACAAAAGTTAGTGATTGATTATAAAATAATTAGTTTTGTTACGAGATATTAAAAGAAAACATGCTAAAATGTTGCGCATAGATGTATTTTTAAACTTAGCCAAGCTGCCGAAAAAGCAAAAGTGTTTTCAAAAATTTTAATTTAATAATTTGCTCGTAAAAACAGAATTGCTTCTGTAAGTTTCTCCTTCATTGCAGCCCTTTGATCTGTTCTGATGAGCCTTAGTGATGAAAACAGACGTTCAACACTCGCTTGTGTTGGAGGAAGTGCTGCTGCCAACAGTGCTGACTCTCTTACTATTGTAGGATATTGCTTTATAGCTTCGTGGACATCCAACTTTGACTTTCTATCAATCAATTCCACTTCTTTTAATGCAGCATAAAATTCAAGCTTGAAACTTTCTACGTGTTTTTCATCTGAAGGTGGAACTTGAGCTGCTTCTTCTAGTTTACGTCTCTTTGACCTTGCTTTATGATTTTGTTGGTCTAAAAACTTTTCATAATCCTCTTCGTAATAGGTTTCGTCTGAATACAATCAGACATACACTCCACCCAGTAGAATTGTGTTGTTAAGCAATTGCACTTCTCTCTGTTTCATAGACGCACGCAACGCTTCTGCAGGCAATCCGCTTTTCTTGGTTAAGAAATGCTCCAATATTTTCCACTCTTTCAAGAACATTCCAGGGGTGAGGTACTCTTCTTAAAATTTTTTGTCACTTTAAAAGGTAGCCTGAGAAGGTCCTCTAGTTCTTCAAGTTTCTTCCATTGCAATTCAGTTAGGGTGACATCTGGATTTGCCATATCAGTAAAAACAGGCCTCAATTCAACAAGACGTTTCACCATACTGTATGTGCTTCCCTTGCTTGGATGGATACGATTTTTAACTGAAATCCGCTTCACAATCTCCAAACAAGAATGACGTTTGCGTTTGATTTAAAAATGGCCCACGAGGGTCCGACTATTTATACTAAGATAACACGTGGAGAGAGGCGGGCCGAGAAAGCAACTTTAAATGATGTTATTATCGGCAAGAATTACGTAATGCCATAAAAAATAAAATAACTTTGGTTTTCGAAGTATCGGCGGGAAAAACTAACTTCCGATGATATTATTGTCGAAAACAATAACTAAGGCCAAAAAATAAAACAACTTGTGATCTAAAAGATATTGGCTGGAAAAGACAATTTTAGATTATGTAATCAGCGAAAACAATTACGTAAGGCAACGAAAATAAAGCAAATTTTGATTTAAATACATTGGAGGGAAAATCAATTTTAGTTATAAAATCTAACCTCGACTGAACTCGAATCTGCATTAACACCTCTTACATTTTTAAGTACAAGACTGTTTTAAGGTTGTTAGGTAGATTGCTACATCACAATTAATAATTTGCGATGCTAAAATCTGATTTCAATAAAGGCTCGCTTCCACAACGTTCTTTTTTTGTTTAATTGATTTTTTTTCTTTCCGCGCTTAAACGCTGAGAGAAGAAAAAAATTCAATAAAAGAAACAAAGAATACGCCATTCTACGCTTGTAGTGAAAACAAACCTCAAACGGTTTTCTACTCTATCAAATGATGCGATTAAGCTAAGACAAAACTACAATATTATTTATAATCTTCTGAAAGCAAAACTGTGTTACAAAAGATGTGTATAATGTCATAACAAAAACTACGATGAACTAGATATTTCAAACATAAAAAAATTCTGTATAAAATGTTTGTTGCCCGCGCCTCAACAATAGGTATGGAGTGCCACATCCGGTTGGGAAACAGGATTGATAAAAGCTCCAAAAGTCGGAGTCGGATAAAATATTTCGACTCCGACCGACTCCGCAACCCTGATTTTGAGGGCCTCATTATTTTTTTAAAAATTTTTTAATTTTAACTCTCCCCCTCAATTTATTATTTGCAGCGTTGTAGTTGTTTTGTAAACGTCTGTAATCAAATAAATAGGAAAAATGACAAGACAAAACCGCTTCAACTGTTTAAATCAAAAATATAAGAAAAAATTATTTGTTTTTTATTTTTTATTAGTTTGTTTTTTATTAGCACAAGCTTTTGTGAGCTACTGCTCAGTTTTCACATGGAAATACCAGACCAAAACATTTTGGGTGAAACAATTTTGCACGAAATTTTTGCGCGATTTCCTGAATGACTTTGCATTATCCAAAAGAAAAGCCAAAACAGGACCTTTTTTTATTTTTATTTGCATACAAATAAAATGGTCTTGCCGGAAAAAAATTTGAACACCGAAAAAAAAGTCTTTAACTATTTTTTATATTTGAATCGTTCTTTCAAAATATGATGTGACAATTCTTTTTAAAAAATAGACATAGAATAACTTCTTTGTCCAAAAAATGTATGCTGAGTGCCCGAAAAAATCTGATTCTGCCCAGATTTCTCCATCGTGGAGGGGGAGGTTACCTCCCTTTTTCGCTGCTTTGAATGGGTGCCAGGTGTAACGGAATAATTTCAACAAAAATTAACTTAACCCAGTGGATTTTTATTTATTTTTGATCAGTAATTGGCTTTAAAACTCCTTTTCGTTCTACAAAACAACGTTGGGGATGTTAAAGTTAAGCGATTCTAACCTGCTTCCGGAGATGTCAATATATTGGCGTCCAGTTGAGTTTTTATTTGCAATATAATTGATATTTAAAGCAGTTTGTCAACACTGTTAACTAGAAAAAATGCTGTGAAATATTTTTTTCAAGAAATATCAGAATGACGAGAAAAATGTGCACTAAAGCTACCGGTACTGAGTTTTTATTAATCGTACAAGCTTTCGTGAACTAAAGCTCACTTCATCGGGTGTAATCGAAGAAGTGAGTAATAGTCCACAAAAGCTTTTGCAATTAATAAGAACTCAGTCAACTTTACTGCAGTTTTTTCTTTTCTGATTGGTTTCAATAGTTGACACGGCTTTTTATTCTTTCGAATTTCTCTATGATAGAATGATGAGAGTAAAAGTTGATTATGGTCGCCATTAAAACAGCGCTTTTACGTACTCAGCCACGCTGCAGACTATTGGGTTTATTGCGTTGCGCTTAAAAACGATTGGGCTGCATTAGGACTTGAAAAAGAACAGTACGTTTTGCTTACTTTTAAAAATCAAGTTGCGCTACGCTTAACATAATTTAAAAAACACATTGCGCTCCACTATTTTAAAAAATTCCTTGCGTTTTTATAATTAAAAAATGCCCACCTTTTCCGTTACAATAATAGACACAAGCTTGAAACCTTGCCAACTTGATATATTTCCATTTTTTCAAATTAATTTGGTCTGCCCGCTGATTTTATTTCAGGACCAGGCCGGGCCGAGAACCTTGAAAGAGAAATACCAAAAAACGCAAAAACATCTAATCGAAGATTAAAACATATTTGCAAATTAACTGCTCTTACTGTAAGCACCACATAGGCCTATTTTACACTGCAAGATAATCTTTAACAGTGAATTTATTCCTAAACAAAGGGTAGTAGCCTATTTTTACGTTAACTCCATTTCTAGTATGTATTATAAATATTTCAGCTCTACTCAGAATTGCCAACATTTTTCTTTAAACAATTAAACGTCATGCATCTTACAAATGTCATTATTATCCATTTTTGCCCTGAAGAAAGAGACATGACGTGCCTCCCTGTTGGCAGGGCTAGCCGTTGCTTGCAGCCGCGCCTTTACTCTTTGTCTTTTCTTGTCGCAACCCAACGACCTTCACCCATTGTTTCTTAGGTCTTCCCCCGACACAAGCCGATGCACATTTAAATACCGTGCAAATAAATATGCCCCCTACTTGATGCAAAGATACGGTCGGATCCCAAAGTTGTTTTGACACATTACCAGTTCGCAAACTTAAAAAAGTAGAGAACCTCTCAATTTGTTTGATAAAATTATTATTATATTTTCTTTTTTCTTTCTCATTTCTTATATTTTTATGTGATTAAGGTGTTGCGGCCATGCTTTCTACTGTTTTTTATTTTCACTTTCTGATTATCTTATGCATGTTTTAACGTCTGACGTCGTGCTGCTTCTTCCTTTTCTTGATCTTTCCAATATTTATAACTTTTAATGTTAAACTGTTTACTAATGATTGAGAATAAAAATGAAATAAAATGAATGAAATGAACCACTTACGTAAACGTCTTTCCCAGTGACACAACAGTATGACAAGAGGTTTTAGACCAGGAAAGTGTCGATGGAATTTGCCAATAATACGTCCCTCTTACATACTCAGCCACGCTACTGACAAAACAAATATGATTTTAAGCTGTTCTAATATTTAAAAATCTTTTCCAATAATAAATAGTATAATGAAATTTCTTCGATCCATATGTTAATCGACATCAATTTTATCTATATTGCACACAACAAAACACGTAACATACACCATAACAAAACAAGTACCATTGCAACAGAGAGTAATTTTAAATTTCAAAAAATTTTGATCAAAAGCAGTGTTTACGTTTAAATGCCACATTTTCATATTTATGCATTTCTCAAGAGAAGCATCATCCGCGAATATGATAGGAGGGCAACGACAGCTAGATATGCTCAAATCGTTGTACCCGCATTTACCTCTTCGTTAGGATTTTAATGACTTATATTTTGATATCAATTAAATTTGCGAAATTTTTACTAACAGAGTAATTTGTTCGGATGAAAGCAACAAACAATGTGGGTTATGCTTTTACGCGCATAAACAGTAAAACTCCACTCTAAAAAAACAAAACAACGCAGACATGAATGCAATGTTTGGACATAAATAAAAAAAACAATGAAGTAAATGACGATCCAATAAATTTTCACTAATAAATTAATTGCCGTTGAAAAAAATGGCGATTATTCACAAATCACATCATTATATGAAATGTTGAACATGCTTGGCCTTAAAGAAACTTGTCTATGCGAGCAATAAAGTTGTCACAAAGACAAATTGATAATGTCACAGAAAGATATTAACAGAACACCTAAAATAGAGAATAAACCAAATTTTTAACGTTGAAAGTTTTACTTTTATATTATTAATGATTTAATGGCACTAAATTTTTAACATTTAATTTCTAAAAAAATTCAAAGATTAGTGATTTTGTATAAAGTAGAATTTTCACAGATTCTAGCTTTTTCATTGTTGAATAACTTGAGGCTAAAATAGGCCGAGGTATTTTTGCTCGGAACTAGATGTGTCTCCATCCTTAATCGCCAGTAACTATGTTACAAGAATTCAACGGGTTTAATATATATATAAAGACATAAAATCAATTTCATTTAAAAGCACGCCACAAAATAAACTGATTTAATACTGCATTACATGCAAAGCATTTTCTAAAAATAAAGCAGTGATTTATAAATTTTGATTCTTATCTTTTTGAAGAACTCCACCAATTTCAAAAAACAAAACCTCCAAAAGTCGTAAAATACGGTATTTTTCGATCCACAAAAGCACAATAATTATCTAAAAGTTTTTTTGCCAAGTTTTCTTACAAAAATCAAAAAATTTATTGCATAAAGATCCGAAAAGTTGCTTATTTGGTGACTAAAACTTGCCGAGCCCGCCATCAAGCAGCTTTCGAATTTGTATAAAAGTTTAAAATTTATGGATGTTCTGAGCCATTTGAACTCTTAAAGGTCCCACTTTGAAGTCATTTACTCATTAGAATAATGGTTTAATTAAACAAAGCGAAAACGAGAAAGCAAAAAATTATAAATTTACCAATTGTTATCTTATAGTTTGAATTCATTTCAAACTCACATATTCAAAATTGAAGCAAATATACTAATTAATATTAAGAAAAAGTTTTCATAGAATTGCAAAAGAATTTGTCACTCGGATGGAAGTGCCTTGATCTTTAATGAGCCGTCAGCGCCGCACGAATACAAATAAGCGCCGTCTACCGATAGCTGCATCGTTCCTGAACCGAAATTACGAAATAGAGAAGTCCTTGCGTGCTCGTTGGGACTTGAGAAGAACAGCTTATGTGAAAAAGAATCCCAGATCTTGATGTCTCCATTCGACGAACCGGTGACATAGAAGCGTTCTTGGGGGTCAATAGCCAAGCATTTTACAGCCATATCATGCGCCATAAATTTGTGCAAGGGGGCATGGAGGCATCGCTCATCATAGACGGCGACCAACCCGTTCTTACCAGATGCGATGATAGTGCGGTGCCGGGGGAAGTACCGAACGCATGAGCCGCCGGCTTGCTCGAAAATGCAAAAATCTGAAATTTACATAATTGATGGTTATAGTTTACTGATTTAAACTTAGACAATTTAAATATCTTTAAATATCAAAAAACATTAAAACTCAACACGCGTCTATCTCTATATAAATATGATAAACAAAATAACACGAAAGAACTATTACTGGCCGTTCCTTATTTTTTTTAAAAAGTGCGCTTCGCACAAATGCTAATGCAAATAACAACAGCCAACACATTTAGTGTAATAAAACATTTGGAAGATTTTTAATATTAGTCGCATTTTATCTTGTTTAAAATAACAATTTATATCATTATCTTTGCAATTGCACCTTTAACAAGGGCGCTTCTTCTGGGCAAAAGCGTATCCCACAGGGCGAGATTTCGAAAAGAACTCGACAAACCAGTTGTTGCGATCAAACTAGCGGATGACATGAAGCATAAGTCGCTGGAAACTCGATCGTGCACCGCATGCCTGAAGAATGGATTTTGACAAGAGTTAACTTGCCACAACATCATGTAACCATCACCATCTACTGAACCAAGCTTGTTTCCAAGCCAACTAAACTGGATATTGCAAATTTTTGAAGGAACACCGGGTGAATGAAATTGTGATATTTGTTGTTGGTGACCCCATTCCCACATGGAAACAGCTCCATCGCTTCCACCAGTTACGTAGTACGGCAGTGATGGATGGGCTTCCATTTTTCGAATTCCAGATAAGGAACGTTTCATTAAAATATTTGCACCTTGTCCTGTCTGACTGCTACTTGACCATTCAACAGTAGATGAAGTGAATATACCGTGAGCCATTCGAGTTGGTAAAGCTGGAACAAACAGAAATTCCTCATCTTTCAAAACCCCAGAAGATTTTTCAGCTGTATTATTTGCATCATCTAACCAGGTCCACGAGTCAGCAGCTAACAAATCAGATATTTCAATTTCTTGAATGTCTTTGACAGAAGCTAATGCAATGCAATTAGAATTAACTTTATTAATGCAAAAAGCTGCCACTAATTCATTATTTCTATGAATAATACGAAATGGAGAGTGGTAACTTTTTGCAGATGAAGTCGATGAATTAATTTTTATTACTTGAGAATCATTAGATAAAACTGGCTGCACATCCTTAGGTTCATTGTTGAAAATGTATTTAATGAAGATTTCTTGTAAATGTTCTTTCTTAATTAGGCTGTGCCAGAGGCGTTTGCAGCTTAAATTTAATTTATTTTTCTTTGCAAATGGCGTATTGTTTGGCTCAAGCATTGATTGATAACGCAACATTGCAGGTCGAGGTAATCCATCAATTTGATTTAAATCATTATCTGGTAAAAATCCACTAGGCACACCATCACTTTCATCTAAAACTTTAAACAGTTGAGCTTGCCATTCATTTAAAATTCGCAGTATGGCAAACAGAAATGGGGAATGAGTACTAAGCTCATTAAGCTCAAACCCAACTAAAGAAAAAAATGATTGTAAATTGGAAATTACAACTTTCACTATTGCCAATCTCATAATTTTCCAACTGTATGAATGCTGATCAGTTTCTAAAATTTCATCATTTGATTTGCTTTCATTTTCATTAGCTTCATCATTTAATGATGACATCACTGATGAATCATCATCATCATCATCATCATCATCCAGATCCGAATCAAATTCAATACCTTCATTTGATGAGGGAATTTTAAACGGTTTAGTCAAAAACCAATCCCACAAACCAATTTCAGGAGGAACAAATTTTTCTCGATAAGACAGTGAATCTTGAGGTGCACTTGAATTGGAAAGACTTCCACGCCTGTCATTTGAGCTACTAAGCACAGTATGATTCAGTCTGTCCCTAAATTTTGATACATTTATTGAACCCATTTGTTTCAAGTTTGAAGAAGATTTGGTATATTTAATAGGGATTTTTACACCCCCACCAAACACAGCATTCCACATTTTGCTTCCAAGTACATGATTAACCAATCTATAAAGTAATGATAAACTATGAGTGTGTAAACTATGAATTAAAAGACTAATGTAAACTGCAACCACAACTTCACAAAGTAGCACCAAAATTTTTGTTCGATTTTCACTTGCTGATTCAGAATTAAGCATAGCTTGAACCAAAGCTACACCAGGCCACTGAGATGGGTCAGTTGTAGGAGCAACATAGACTGGAGATGTAATTAATGGCGGTTCTTTATGATTATCAGATGATGAATTGTGGCAATTTATATTTTTAACATCATCTAAAGACTGAGTATCAGCTTTCAACAACTTTGAACGAAAGCTTGGAGTGCTTGTATCAGAAAGGCTTTGATATATACAAGTAGACAATGCTGCAGCTTGACTACATAACAAAGCACTTTTTGCTGAATAAAGATCATTACCAGGATGCGGTGGATTTTCAAAATCTAATACAGCCCGTAAAATGTCTCTAGTTATATGACAAAGATATGTTAAAGGATCAGCAACAACAGTTTTACAAGATACAATGCTAGATGTCAGTAAAGGAATACTGTCAGAAGGCAAAGGCAATGGTGATGCAAGGGACCTATTTAAATTTTTTTCTTGCAACGATTCCTGAATCAACAATAGCAATTCCATTTTCACAGTTGCAAGAGCACCACATGCAGAATCATGCAAAATACAATAAGACAATAAAGTTCGAAGGAAGTTGTGATGACATAATAACCATGTTCTTCGACGTGCTAAATCATCTCGACGTGTTCTCCAATCCTGATTATCAGCCAAAATCAGTTCATGCAAAGAAGGGGCTTGGGAAGAACTTAACTTGGCACCAACACTACTAGCAGATGGAGAATCCTCAGTTTCAGTTGACAATTCTTTAAATGGAATAACTTTTTGGGCAACAGGATTTAATCCATCACTACTTTTTGCATCATTTTCCCACCCAAAAACTCTATGCAGCACATTGGATGCATTTTCTAGCCATGTATACAACTTTGATCGCAGTTGACCTCCATCTGCACAGTAGGCATTTGCAATTGCTTTGAGTTCTTGCACAAACACTTGAAAGCAAGCAGTCAATTTAAGATGCTGAGCAAAAACATCTTGCTTAATTGTTAAAATTGAACTGTTGTCAACTGGTGGTACCTCTTTAACTTCAAGCATTTCTATAGTTGGAGTGTGGTTTTCAATAGATGACCCTATTATGGGATGAGATGCATCATCAGATTCTTCTTGAACTTCTTCCTCTTCACTCCAATCTAATTCTAACTCATTACCATCATCCAGCATTATTGCTGACTGACTCCAATCAACAGTTTGATCACTTACAATGGGTTTCGAGTCAAAGGCATCATTGTTTTTAGGAGCAAATTTATCATTACTGTTTCCAGATTTTTCAACACTTTGAACTTGAACATTTTTAACATGTCTTGGTAACATTGATAAACAGTCCAAAGCTAAAAGAGGACAACCAGCTTCCAAATGGACTAAAGCAGTTTGAAAAATCAACTGTCTTTCTTGATCAGTAGCATTTTCAATAGTTTCACAACTGCTCGAATCATTCTTTTTTCCTCCTGAAAATTGAGCTTTGTTTTTTACCAAATATGGATGACTGCGCAAAAAAATGTAGAAATTAAAAACATCTGCAATATCTTCATGTTCAACATTTTCTAATAGGGTATTTAATGACTTTTCATACTTTCCTAAAGTCCAATAAGCCATACTGCGAACAAATGCATCTGCTTTTATTCTATGAACATTTGTAGCATTTCCTATAGACTCTTCAGGTAAAATATGATTTTTAAGTAGTTGATGATATGTAAGTTCTCCATTTTCGCGTAAGCGTATAATCATTAAAGCTAGTTGAAAATCTTTCAACTTTTCAATACAAATTTCAGCAGCATCTTGAACTGAACCAGCAAGAAGAAAAAAAGCAACAGCATGTTCGAATCTTTGTTTTCCCATTAAAGCAAAAGCATTTTTTAAGGCTGCTCGCCTCCAACGATCTTCTGAAAAGTTGTGTTGAAAAAACTGATGCATTCTTTCATCTTTAATTGTTCGATAAAGTCCACATAAAACAGGCTTTTTATTTAGGGCTAAATAAAAAAGAGCAGCATCCAAGGGGTCATTTTTTTTTAAAAAAGCAGCTCGAGCCAGTTGCTCAACTAATCTTCTTAATATTGCAGTTGAACGAATCCACCAAACAACACCAAAAGATTTTAGTTCAGGCCATTCTGGAGAACCACGTTGTACACTGGGCAATAGTGACAGCATTTCTTCCTCAGTTTCAGAATGATAAGCCCAAGCAAAATGACTTGTACCCAAACCTTGTTTCAATAACACTGCTTTGTTTGATGATGGGAGAGAATTTAGTAGACAAAGATGATTGTGCATTGCCATGATAAAACGTACACCACAGGAATCCAAAGAACCAGCACCACTTCCAGAAACCGCATATCCTCTTTCTCCACCACTCAAGTTCATTGACTTCTGATGAAGACTTTCATCAGATGTGTAATGTTTGATATTGGATTCATTTGCTAAATTTAAAGTATCGGCAAGTGCCATAAGTTCCATTTGATCAAGACTAGATAAACCTGGCAGCTGGTTTTTGGTTAAAAACTCATGAATAACTTTGCAATGTTCTTTACCAAAATAATTTGGTTCCAACTTTGACAAGTCAATATGTTCAAAAACATGCGTAGTCTTGTTTTTAGCTGGTTTAATGCCTAATAGTTCATCTAATTCATCACTTTCAAAGTTTTTTTCCCTATCTTCTTCAACTGCAGCATGTGACAGTAGATCTTCAAGATTAGCTTCATTTTTAAAGTGTTGAATATCATTTTTTGGCACAAAACTATCCAATTTGTTAAAATTTACAGCAATTTTACCATGCATTTTAACAAGATCATGTAGTGAAAGTGGAGTAATTCGATTGCCAGAAGTACAAAGTTGAATTATATTGGATAATTGGTCACAAAAACCATATTTACTTAATTGAATTGAAATTTGTTCACATGTAGAATCATAAAAATCTCCATTAATACATACAGCAAGATGAATCAAAATTTCGCGAACAGCTGACATATGTCCACTATTTAACAACTCTTGCAACACCAAAGGGTGGTATTGGTGCAAAGTAGGGCATACACTAGAAGCTACTTCAAACAGCCCTCTTGCTAAAGATGTTTCATCACAACTTGAAGATTGCTTAATAATTTGAGACAATTCAGAACTTGGATTATTTTCTTTTAACCATTGTGAGAATACATGCATTTCTGTTTCTGTAGCAACAATCAATATTCCATCTCTAGCCCACGACACTGTAATTGAATTTTGTTTGTTTTGATCAGTTGTTGGATTTCTTGAAGATTGAACACACAAGTCAGTCAATCTTGTCCACTTTAAAAGTCGCCATTTAAATTGATTTTCATGCATGTTCTCATAACCAGACACATTATTAAATTTATTTGATGTAAATAACTTGCGACGAGTATGAACATCTAATGAAGTTTGTTTTACCAATTTATTGCTTTGTTTAATAGCTGCTTCATTCAACTCTTCAGAATGTAAATCTTTGGGTGCTAAAGAAAAAATTTGTATGTGTGAATCATAACCAATAGCCAGAAAAAAAGAACCATCTTCTCTAGAAAGCCAATCTAAATGACAGTTTGATATTTCAAATTTATCTGTTATCAGAGATCTTGGTAAGTAAGTAATTAGATCTTGTGCTTTCCAACATGATCCACCACTAGATGCACATTCAAATACAGATACATTAATAGTAACTTTATCATTATTACTTTTGTCCAAGCTCAAGCAAGCAAACAGGGTGTTATTAGCAGCTTTGATAAGAACAGGAGTCCCACTTACTGAAACATGATAAGGTATATTTGAATCAAAAAGATCATTGGAAACTGAAGCAGGCTGCCATAACTCCCAGCTACACCTTTGTGAGTGAATTAATAAGTTTTCAGACACATTGCAGTGCCAAAAGTTAATCTGACCACTTTCAGAAAGCGTACACAAATGAAATGGAGCAGCATGAACATGCTCATTTTGATCAGCCAAAAAAAAAAGATTAAATTTTCCTACTCCAGAACATATGTCAACCACAGAAGAAACCAGATTAAGCTTTTGTGTTGACAATTTAAATACATCCACCTTAACATTTGACAATAGCCTTGGGGAATGAATCAGTATTTCTTCATCATCATTGTCATCATCTGAAGAATCAAACATGTGGAAAGTAGTTTTTCGATATCTATTTGACTTTGAATCAGAAAATGTTGCAGAAAAAGCTACTTGCCAAGTGTGAATGTAAGTTCCTTCTACAGAAGTTTCAACCATAACCACAAAAAAATATTTAACAAATGTGGATAAGGAATCATTTACATTACTTTCAGACAAAGATGGCGAAAGTAAAGATGCATCAAATGTATCTAAAAACAGAATATTTCCCCAAGATTTAGCTTCATCTGAAAATGTATGTAAATGAAGTAAACAGCCAGGTTGTACAGAAGATTGTTGAGAAATAACATTAGATGTTGAATTATTTGTTACATGGTTCGTAAAATCAGACAAAATTTGACTTGCATTAACAACAACTTGATAAATTTGCATTTTGTTGTCATTTAATGAAATAAGGCCTGTACTTGGAGACTTGTTGTCAGATCCCAAACACCAGTTTGGAAAAAGTAGAGAAAACCACGCTACACAAGTAAACAAATGATCATTCTTGCAACTAACTCTAGCTAATTCTGATAACCCACCAGAGTAACATAAAGGACCAACAGGATCCATCCTCCATAAAATCAATTCACTAAGACAACTTCCCAAATTAGTTTCATTATGATGACTTGCTGTTGACACCAACAAGGGTAAAATTGGGTGAGATAAAATTCCTGACATATGAAAACAATGCCCACACAACCTTAAACTGTGTGTTACACTTACTATAGATGATAAATCATTTACATCAGAAAAAGAAGTTTGCCAAATGTTGAGACTACCATCATTGTGCTTGCTCAATAATTTAACATCAGAATAGACTATAATTTCTTTATTATTTTCTACAGCATCATCAGATGTAAAACTCATTGAACTTGCTGAATGCAAGAGGTTTTGTTGTCTTGAATAATTAACAAACAAAATTACTCTTGGACAAAGTGTAAGTGCGTCTCCACTTGAAAAAACCATGGGAATTCTAGATGAAAAGCAGACTTGTGGTTGTCGAATAAAGCCAAATTTATCATCATCTAACCAATCAACATGCCAAACTAGCAAAGATCCATCAGATGGATGGATCGAAAATAAAGCATCTCTGGATTTTATCCATGATTTAACTAAACTATCAATAGATGATGAGTTTAATTCAACTGAGTTATTTTTTTCATTAGATGAAACTAAAGATATTTCCACAGTTTCATCAATGGAGTCTTCTACAATTGAGAAACTCAAGCTGTCTTTAACACTGCTTTGTATAAACTTGTTGTATTGTAGTTGATGATGGTAAAATTTATTATTAAGCCAATGCACAGTAAAAATTGGTGCTGTACCAGGACTTTCATCATTCTGATTCTGCAAATTAAATGAAGGCAATAAAGGTATATCTGATAAAGGGTTAATTGTTGCAGCTATATGAAAATGGCAAACACTAAAATTTAATGATCCACTATCTGGTGCTTTTGGTGATAAACTTTCAAAGCTGTGAGAAAACAATGGAGTACTAGCAGCTTTTTGAAAGGTAGAAACACTTTCATTATTTAAATGCTTGTCTAATTGCACATTTACAGTTTGAAAGTGCATTGAATTAGAATCAGGTCTTTTGGTTTCGACCCAAATTCGACATATTTGATCTTGACAAGAACTTATTAAAGCATTTGAAAACTTTGAAGTACCATCAACCATTAAGTTTTTTCTCCATTCAAAACCAACAACAGGTTGTGGATGCATAAGATAAACAAAAGTGAAATCCACAGATTCAGTGATAGGCTGTGATAAAATATTTACTTGTAAATTAGGTTTTACAAAAGTATACCAAACTTTAATCATGCATTCTCCCTGAGACATTGATGCAAACAAATAGCATTTAGAAGTACAGGGAGCAAATTCCAATTCTACAGGAAATTCTTTCACTCCACTGCACCATATTTTTTTCCACTTTTTTATTTTACCCATAGTGTGATTATTATGACTTTGTTCATCAAAATGAAATGAAACTTGATTTTGGTTTTCTGATGAAAAGGACCACAAGCTAATAACTGAAGAACCAACAAGAAGCTTGGTACCACACAAACTCCATGAAAGGACATTAGCGTTTTCATCATCACATCCAATCCCAAACTCTGTTTCTTGAATCCATGTGTATCTAAACGAAGAAGTTTCATCTAAAGATACACTTTTGTAAATAATAACTTCATTTCCATATGCACAAGCTATTTTTCCATTAGAAGCACAATCAAGAGCTGAGATGAGCACATTTTTATTACTTGAAATAATCTGTATAGGCTGGCTAGTTGCATTTGAAATCACCAGATCACATCCTGAACCATAAGCCCAAAATGTATATTTGTCTACTTGTCCTATGCTGTAACAATGATTACCAGCATTAACAGACCCAGTTAAAACTTGATGAACTTGCATAGCACTAATAAAATCAAAGACATACCCAATTTTAACTACTTCAACAATTCTGTAAAAATATATTAAAACCTGTATTTTAAATTTATACATTTACAAGTTTTAAAAAGAGTTTACGGTGCACTTTTCAAAAACAAAAGTAAAATTTGATTAATGTCATTTTAATTAATCACATGATTTGGTAGTATTGCAAACTAATAGTAAATTAAAGATGAGAGATCAAAGAGAAAGAAGTGTTTATTTATTGATTAACCCGTTAACTGCTATGAACATATATTTGTTCAATATTTTTTCTTGCTACCAGCTAAGAACATAAATTTACATTCTCAGAGTTTAACAGTACTGCACAGTTGCCGCTTTTCTACAATTCTTAATTGTTTTCATTTATGAAATTGTAATTTTCATTGTAATTTTTAATTTTATTTTTAATCATCTAAGGCATGCACTGAAGTGTGATTCATCTACAGGGTGATTCACCAAAGTGTTGACAAATACTTTATGTGATTCACCAAAGTGTTGACAAATACTTTATTCCATTATTAACTTCGCATTACCTCTTCAGATTGTTATTATATATTCTAGAGTAAGTTTTCAATATCAATAAGAATATTTAATCTAGAAAAGTAAGATGGCAAAGACAGTAAATGACATCGTTGAAGGGTATTGCAAGAAAAGACTTCCACCTGCGAAAATTTTCCGGTTGATGAAGTGATTTGTGAGTCGTGGAGGTGTTTACAAGGCTGTGAAGAGGTTCAGGGAGACTAGAAGTTGTGCTCCAAGAATCAGAAGTACTCCTGAAAAACCCATCAGGACAAAGGAACTGATTAAGAAGGTCAGGGAGAGGTTGAGGCGGAACCCTTCAAGGAGCGCAAGAAAACTGGCTAAGGACACCTCTGTAAGCGTGAGCATCATGCAAAGGCTTCTCAAGGATGATCTCCACGTCTATCCGTACAAATTTACCAAAAGGCAGCTCCTGTCAAACGCCACTAAGAAGAAAAGGCTTGATAGAGCTAAGGTTTTGATCAAGAGACTTGTTGTTGGCACGCGGCCTCAAGTGCTTTGGACAGATGAGAAGCTTTTCACTGTCCAAGCTATCCACAACCACCAATATGACAGGATTTGGATTCCAAACAAGGACATGGTGCCAGTTGAACGTTGCAGTTCATTTAGGAGGCAGAAACCTTCTTCTGTGATGGTTTGGGCAGGAGTCACTTCAACAGGCCTGAAAACACCTCTAATCTTTATCGACAAAGGCGTGAAAATTAACCAAACTATCTATTGTCGGATGTTGGAAGAAAAAGTCATTCTCTGGGTTCAAGAAACAGTGGGAGAGGAAGGAATTACGCTTCAACAAGATGGGGCAACCTCCCACACAGCCAAAGCAGTCCAGCATTGGTGCAAGACCAATTTTAAAGGGTTTTGGGAGAAGGAAGTATGGCCCCCTTCTTCACCCGATTTGAACCCAATGGACTTTGGGATTTGGTCCATTCTGGAGCAAAAAGCCTGCTCAACATCCCATCCAAATATCGAAACCCTTAAACGAAAACTGAAGGCGTCATGGGAAGAAATTGACCAAGAAGTGGTGCGTGCCACGTGCGCTCAAGTACTTCCATGTCTTAGGCGCCTTGTGAAAAACAAAGGGGGCTACATTGAATAATTTGAATTTTATGCGAAAGCCCATTAAATTTCCATTCTATCTATTAAAAACTTGTTTCTTTTGCCCTTATAGTAAGTTGGATAATTCAGTTTTAATTTGTCAACACTTCGGTGAATCACCCTGTATTTTTTTACCAACAGTTAAAGGGTTAAGGTTATAAAACATGAAATGGTATGCAAAAGGTACAAAAGGGTAAAACAAACACATGAGTGAAAGAGTGAAAAAAGAAACCAAAAAACTAGTTTTGAAGCTAACAGCTGTTGTGACAGATTTATAAAACTCTCATGAGAATGATGATCTAAAAGTGGATGATAAGTTTGTAAAAAAAATAGTATGAGAGGACAAGAATATATGTAGTGGTTAAATGAACCACAGATAAAGTAAATGATGCATTAACCAGAAAGAATTCATACAAGAACATGCAAATATGCAGGCAGCATCCTTATTTTGACCTATTGGACCTCATCAGGCTGTCATAACCAGCACCCTGATGAGACCCTACATTATTGATGTTTTCAGGTCATCTTGAGCTTAATCTTTAGCAACCAATGGCTGTCCACACTATTGATCCTGATAGGATGCTTTGGTCATAGTGAGCTTACATGATCCAGATGGCAATTGTTTTCTTAAATCTGCATTGTGAGTAAGTCTGTTCTTGTTGCTCTACATGACAAATCCAATTTCAAACTGCCAAAAGAGAAGAGTATTTATCAGGGTGTTGCAGTTGCCCGTTTAATCTTTAACTTGGCTATCATTTTTTAAGATTGAAGGCTAAGTATATAAGAGAATACAAAATTTAAAGCACTTTACTTGTAATTTTGGGGTAGCACAGTGACTATTTATGCATTTAATTTTAAAAAATCATTTATTTGCCAGCAGATGGTACTGTATATAAATTGTATAACCAAAAATTTCACAGAACGATTCTATTCTGTTTTAACCTTAATAAAACAAAAAACAATCAAAATATAATCAAAAATGCCTGAGATAAAATGTTTTTGAGTCTTCTAAAAATAGTGCTTTTAGTGATGAAAACTTAAATAAATTTTTAAGTGTTAAGAATAAATTACAGGGTTGAAATTAAAATAATTATTTTTTTTGCCTTTAATTTTTATGAATAAAGAACTTACAAACAGTGGGGCTTTACAAAGGGGTAGGGCTTGTGGAAGAAAGAAAAGGCAGCCACTTTTTAGTATTCCTTTTGCAAGAAAAAACATATATTTATACAATAAAAACCTTTTTTTTTTCTTCCCTATTTTTTTGAGTGGAGTGAAGACCTTTGATGAAACATAAACTTTACAATTTAATAGGATTCTATTCATTTAAAAAACAAAAAAGAGCTCATACCATGTCAAGTGTTCTAGGGACCCCAGTTTGACCCACTCTAAATTTTTTCAAACTTTATCAAAATGTTGTGCAGCATGATTGAAGCATATCTTAAAAATTTTAGCATAGTAGGAAGTATTTTTAAAATTACAATACTCCAAAGTTTTAAATAGCCCCTATGAAAGCTGATGATTGGTTATTTGGTAGCACTTTCGCACATGCATATCTCCAATTAAAATCACAGAAAGCTAATTTTTCATTTATATATTCAACTTTTGGTGCAAAATAGCACTATCTTTTGATATAAAATACAACCATGGGCACTTTCGAGTATTCACATAAGAGATTTTTTCTACCAGTGAAAGAGCATTTTCTCAAGAACTTTGTCACAGTTTTATTTTCGAGAGTCAACTTTTAACGATAAATATAGGGTGCATTTGACTGGACAATTTTTTTTTAATTTTGGCAAGTCTACAGATTGGGTAAATAGCATGTCATAAAACTTAAAAATAACAAAAGTTTTAACAATGACTATATGTGCATGTGTGAGAAAATATCTTTTTAGATGGGTTTATTACTTTTGTAATAAAACAATGATATATAATTTATGTAGACATCTTAAATTGGATCTTTCATCTAGTGCTTTTGAATGTCTAAATTTCATGAAAAGGTACGAGGTGTGTTTGAAAAGTATCGGGACTGTATGCTTTGCACAAACAACACTTGCAACAGTGATAAAAGCTTTGTTTTTTAAGATGGCGCAATGTCTTGTGGTTGTAAAAATGTAGTTTCAGCATTCTGTGACAACCATATGCTTTTTTACAGACTTTTCTTGAAAGGTGCTTTACTGTAGTTCGTTTTGGGATAATTTATTTAGTAAATATTTTTTTCTTTTTTTTTCTTCTTTTTTTGTTAACAAATAATGAGCATTGAACAAAGAATCAACTTGAAGTTTCTCGTTCGACTTGGAAAAACTCCAACTGAAACATTCAATTTGCTCCAAGAAGTTTATGGAGATATACGATGTCAAGAACTCGGATTTTTGAGTGGCGCAAGAGGTTCAGAGAGGGAAGAGAGGATGTGGAAGATGATCCTAAGAGTGGAAGGCCAACAACAAGCAGAACAAACGAAAATGTTGAGCGTGTGAGAGAAAAAGTGCGCAGTGACTGCCGCCTTACTGTTAGAATGATAGCAGATGAGTTGAGCATGAATAGTGAGAGGGTGTGGAGGATCATTACAGAAGATCTGGGGATGAGGAAGGTTTGTGCGAAAATGGTACCAAAGTTGCTGAATGATGGGCAAAAGGAAAATCGTGTGCAAGTGTGTCAAGACATCCTGAAACAACTTGAAATTACACCAGATCTGCTGAGTAGAGTTGTTACCAGTGATGAGTCGTGGATCTTCGAGTACGATCCACTCACCAAACGGCAGAGCCTTGAATGGAAGAGTGCATCCTCACCAAGACCCAAGAAAGCAAGGCTGTTCAAGTCCAAAATTAAGGTGATGCTGATTGTTTTCTTTGATGTTCATGGAATTGTTCATCTAGAATTCTTGCCACAGGGCCAAACCATTAACCAGAATGTTTACAAAGACATCTTGCGACGTTTGATGCATTCGGTAAAAGAGAAAAGAAGAGAATTGTGGGAGACAAAGTCATGGCTGCTTCATCATGACAATGCTCCTGCTCACAATGCCTTAAGCATACAACAATTTCTTGCAAAAAATAACATTGCCGTGCTGGAGCAACCACCCTACTTGCCAGATCTGGCTCCCTGTGATTTTTTCTTGTTTCCTAAGCTCAAGGGAGTCATTAAAGGAACCCGTTTTCAAGACTCAAAAGCCATAACAACAGCCGTAACGAAGGAACTACGAGCGATCCCAATGGAATCTTTCCAGAAGTGCATAGAAGCATGGCAGCAGAGATTGGAAAAGTGCATTCGAGCTCAAGGAGATTACTTTGAAGGGGACAAGTTGTAATTTTTACGTGGCATTTCAAATAAAATAATTATTTACACAGTCTTACACTTTTCAAACAGCCCTTGTATATTGAAAACTTATGTTATTACAGCTTTAGTTATTTATAGTTTAGAAAACTATAATTATGTATACAGTGGTACCTTAAGATATGTAGACGAAAATTTCATTTTATAAAATGAATATTATGATATTAAAAAATTATATATATACGATATATACGAAATATATACGATATATACAATACTTATATAAAATATATAAATATTGGGTTGAAGAATATGTTTGTGGCATTTTTATGTTTTTTTTATTTTACAATGATTTTTTACTACTTGGCAAAATGTATATATTCATTCGATAGAGCTCTTTCTACTGTAAAAAACTGTGCTGATTGTCTTTTTGAGTATTTTGAGATTTTATTATTTGTGAGGCTTACATATGGAATATCCAGGGGTAAAAAGCAACATTTTTGACACCTGCTATTCTCTGCTTTTCATCGAGGCCAAAAAGCTGCTGAAGCAGCCCGAGACATATGCATGGTATACAAGGAAGGTGTCATAGGCAAATCTATGCCAAGAAATTGGTTTGCAAAGTTCAAAAATGGCAATTTTGACATCAACGACACACCCTGCAGCAGAAGACCTTCTAAATTTGACAAAGACCATCTCAAAGCACTTTTAAGGAGGAAAGTCGCCAAACAAGTCGTGAATTGGCTGAAAAAATAAACTGCGATCAAAAAACGATTCTCAATCATCTTCATTCAATGGGATTTGCCGAAAAATTGGGAGTCTGGGTGCCTCATGAGCTTAGCGAAAACAACAAAGAAAATCGCCTTCAAATTGCTTCTCAACATCTCGCTCACCATCGAGCAACACATGGTCACAAACAGTGCTTTTTGTATCGAATCATCATGGGAGATGAGAAATGGTGCCTACATATAAATATGAACCAAAGAAAGGAACGAGTGGCTTCTGGAGATATGCCAAAGCCAAGAGTTAAGCCTGACCTCCATCCAAGGAAGACCATGATCTACATTTGGTGGGACTGGGAGGGCATGGTGCACTGGGAAATGCTCAAAAGGAATGTCACAGTCAACAAAGAGCTCTACATAGCCCAGCAACATCGTATGAATGAGACTATTCGACTGAAAAGACGCCATCAACTTAAAAATTAATTTTCTTGAAAAGCCAGAGAGTAGTCTTTTCTCACAAGATAAAGCAAGAGCTCCACCCACTAGAGATTAGAAAGGAAGCAGAAATGAACCAATTTGTAGTGGTTAAAAATTAACTACCAGTGTCCTAACCTTGATGGGGCTGAATCATTTAGGAAAGTCTTTTTGAACAGATACTTCTGCCAAGTACCTGAATACAGACCTTTTTAATCTACATGATACCTGAGGCAGCATGAAAAAACATGCTAGGTAACATATCATGATTTTGCAGTGTCACCCTACTGTGATGGCATGACCCAATAGTTGATCGAACGACACTTGATTGAACCAGCACTTGATTGATATTTGATCAAAATGACACTTGATCAAAACAACATTTGATTGAAATGTCACTTGATCAAATAAAGAGAAAATTTACAACTTTAAATCTGTTTCAATTTTGTCAATTTTTTATCCCAAAAATATAGTGATCTGTAAAAAAAAGGTGTTCACTTTGAATAAAGCACAGCACAATAAGTCCAAGGTATTTTTGATTTTATGTCAAACACAGCACAACTTGTGCAAAGCTTTGTTTGTTTTCAAACTTTCAAACTCACAAGTTGTGCTGTGCTTTACATAAATTCACAAAGCATACTCAAAACTAGATTTTCTGGATGGATGAAGATGAAGATGTGTACAGAATTGCTGTTTATAAAATTCAACGCATAAGAATAAATAGTCATTATCAATGTCAAATTATAAAACATCAAGATAATGAGGCATCATCATCTCAAAGTAATAACAGTTTCAGAATAGCACTACAAAAATTTACTTTGTCAAAGTTAAATGTGAAAGCCAAAGCATATCACCAACTGATCAATCTGGATAGCATAGATTTCAAACAGCCTCCAGCAGCTAGACATCGAGATGATGCTATAATCGAACAATGCAGACACCAGCCACTATTTTTAAATCATCCTTGCCACAACCAAAGGGTGGAGCGTCACGTTAAATTGGTAACTGAAGTTTCAGCATCTGTTTCAGGACATGATAACAGAGATAGTATGATTCATTAAAGCAGTGTTTCTCAAACCTTTTTTTCTGCGACCCAAAATTGCTAAAAACAACGATTTACAAATGTGACTGCGACCCAAATAAATTTGAGTGAGCACTTATTTTGATTAGAAAGAAACAAAATTGTTATGTAAGCCAACAATGGTTGTCTAATTTTTAGCTGTAAATAAGTCGGCAGAAATTTGTTTGTGAGCAAACTTATTTCAATTTCTTGATTTTTGGCTGAAAAACGTAGTGATCTCTAAAAAAAAAAAAAAAAAAGGTCCTCACCTTAAATCTGAGTCTGATTACTTGATTTTTGTCTTAAAATTGTAATGATCTCTTAAAAAGGTTCTTCACTTCTGAAATCTTGTGTGCGCAGATCTTTTCTTTTATGCACGGTAATTTACAAGCCTTTGCGACCCATCCACATAGTCTTGGCGACCCATAGTTTGAGAAACGCTGCATTAAAGAATTAGATCAAAAAAGCTAATAAAAAGATTTAAAACAAAAATGCAATTTAATGTGTAGCCTACTAATTTTGTTTTTTAAGTGAATGTTGTGAGATAATGGCAAACATTTCTGCAATGAATCACTATATTCAATGTTTAAAGCTTAACAAATTACATTACAAAATGATTTTCAATTCATAACTTTTAAACTACTTATGAATAACATTTGGTATCATATACTTTATATCTTGGGGTAAGAACCAAGACAATCAAAGCATATAATTTCACCATGACAATCATGGTATTCATACACTTTAAAGTGCATATATGATACAGAATAAGTAAAGCATAAGAAAACAGCATTAATATTTATGAAAACATATTTATATATACAAGGTGTGTTTGAAAAGTATTGGGACTGTATGCTTTGCACAAACAACACTTGCAACAGTGATAAAAGCTTTGTTTTTTAAAATGGCGCAATGTCTTGTGGTTGTAAAAATGTAGTTTCAGCATTCTGTGACAACCATATGCTTTTTTACAGACTTTTCTTGAAAGGTGCTTTACTGTAGTTCGTTTTGGGATAATTTATTTAGTAAATATTTTTTTCTTTTTTTTTCTTCTTTTTTTGTTAACAAATAATGAGCATTGAACAAAGAATCAACTTGAAGTTTCTCATTCGACTTGGAAAAACTCCAACTGAAACATTCAATTTGCTCCAAGAAGTTTATGGAGATATACGATGTCAAGAACTCGGATTTTTGAGTGGCGCAAGAGGTTCAGAGAGGGAAGAGAGGATGTGGAAGATGATCCTAAGAGTGGAAGGCCAACAACAAGCAGAACAAACGAAAATGTTGAGCGTGTGAGAGAAAAAGTGCGCAGTGACTGCCGCCTTACTGTTAGAATGATAGCAGATGAGTTGAGCATGAATAGTGAGAGGGTGTGGAGGATCATTACAGAAGATCTGGGGATGAGGAAGGTTTGTGCGAAAATGGTACCAAAGTTGCTGAATGATGGGCAAAAGGAAAATCGTGTGCAAGTGTGTCAAGACATCCTGAAACAACTTGAAATTACACCAGATCTGCTGAGTAGAGTTGTTACCAGTGATGAGTCGTGGATCTTCGAGTACGATCCACTCACCAAACGGCAGAGCCTTGAATGGAAGAGTGCATCCTCACCAAGACCCAAGAAAGCAAGGCTGTTCAAGTCCAAAATTAAGGTGATGCTGATTGTTTTCTTTGATGTTCATGGAATTGTTCATCTAGAATTCTTGCCACAGGGCCAAACCATTAACCAGAATGTTTACAAAGACATCTTGCGACGTTTGATGCATTCAGTAAAAGAGAAAAGAAGAGAATTGTGGGAGACAAAGTCATGGCTGCTTCATCATGACAATGCTCCTGCTCACAATGCCTTAAGCATACAACAATTTCTTGCAAAAAATAACATTGCCGTGCTGGAGCAACCACCCTACTTGCCAGATCTGGCTCCCTGTGATTTTATCTTGTTTCCTAAGCTCAAGGGAGTCATTAAAGGAACCCGTTTTCAAGACTCAAAAGCCATAACAACAGCCGTAACGAAGGAACTACGAGCGATCCCAATGGAATCTTTCCAGAAGTGCATAGAAGCATGGCAGCAGAGATTAGAAAAGTGCATTCGAGCTCAAGGAGATTACTTTGAAGGGGACAAGTTGTAATTTTTACGTGGCATTTCAAATAAAATAATTATTTACACAGTCCCGTTACTTTTCAAACAGCCCTCGTATACATATACATTTCATATAAGATTCTGTAACTTTGTAAATATAAATGGATTAACAGTTTTAAGGCTTGTAGTAAAACTAACTAGCAATGGAATTGGGTGAAAAATCTTTTTTTTGCCAATAATTAAAATTCGTTTGGTAATACATAAAATTTTTCTTCAGAAGCAAATATAAACTTAATGCTTCTGATCAGGGGTGCAACTAGGGGGGATGTTTGGACGACATGCCATTCCCCTTTGCAATACCTATCAAAAAACCAGAAACAATAGACTGTCTTACAAAACAACAATTTTTCGTTGGCAGTCTTTTGATCTGCTCCACTCCCTTTAGCTGTCACCAAAAAAAGTTTTCACTTTAACAATTTCATTTCTGTATTGTTATTGTGTTTCTTTGATCATTGCAGTCAGTGTTTTTGATGTTGCAAAATTTCTTTGATTTTGCTGCATGTTTTTTTAACAGTGTAGTCACACTGTCGCACTCATGTTCATGATAACTGTAGCAGTGAGAATTGGATAACTTGAATTTTTTTATTCACTTGAATGTTACGTCATAAATTTATTTCTAAGAATTGTACAATGAAGATTTGCCTGACATAATCCTTTTTATTGCCTTTGTATTTCATCATAAATGTTCCATCTTGTACATTAAAATCTCTTGGGAGTTTGTTTTGCGCACATGTGTTTTTAAAGTTTTCTTTTAACAAGATAAAGGTGTAGTTGTATGACAATATGAAATTTGCAATTTACATTTGTTATGATTTTAACTTTTTTCAATGTTTAGATAACGCCAGAATTGATTTTAATTCTTTCTTTTTTTTATTTTATTAACTATATTCTTAATCACTCTTTGCTTTGATTAATATAATTGATTAAATCAGAAGTCGTGATTCTTCTTCGGATAGAATTTTATTTAAATTTTATTTAAGGGTTATTTAAATAATGTCAAAGTCAACCTAACAATAACTGCTTTTTCAAACTAGTATATTGAAAATGGAATTAATGTACAGTATGTCACGTATGTTTAAAAGCAAAGTTATGTCACACGCTCTTTAAATGTTTACCTAGGCACTGATGTGTGACTAATTTCAATTGTGTCAAGTAGTTATGGTTGCCAGATTAGGTAAAAAGTCACAAGTTGGTCAGCTTGGGACAGCACCTACAAACCTCTACAAAACTTAAAAATTGATGAGAGCAAGCGTAGCCAGGAATGGAATTTTTAGCTTTGCAGAAATTGTGTCTAAAAAATTTTTTTTCTTTAATTGCCATCCCCCTTTGATAATTTCTGGTTGCGCCACTGCTTCTAATTATTTTAGGACTAATTTGAGATTTCTAGCATCTCTATATCAAAAGCTATGACAATATTGAAAAACTTGACTTTTCTGTGACCTTTTTGACCTTGTCATACAGCCAATAATGGGAGCAACTAATCAAAACTGCATTAAAACATGGTTTTAAGTGTTTTTGCAAGATTTTAGAACTACACTTTTTTGATTTCAAAAAAGTTTTTTTGTCCAACCCTACTGAGTAGACCCCTGCAATTACTTTTTGAACATTAAGTGCTGTGCAAGAAATTCTTTTTGTAATTTTTCTATTTTTTACATTCTCTTTTTTTCAACCAGCTGTTGGTAAGCTTTGATTTTTTTAAAAATGTCTCTTTAAGTTGTAATTGTTCAAGGCAGGTATGCTCTTTTTACATATCAAACATAAAGCTTTCTTTGCATGCACAATAAAAAAATACTTCTCAGTCCATTGTTTCCGAAATGTGTGCCTCTCATCTTCAATCTGTTTTTTTCTTAGAGGCACTTATTTCTTAATACTTGATGATTAAAATAAACTTCTAACCCTTGCAGCAGTTAACAAAGCTCTTTGTTTTTTAATAAAAATTATGTAGTGATAAAAGCAACATAAATAATAAAACGAAAAACGTTACTCTGTAGCTTATCTCATAGCCAACAAAGCAGAACTTGGCTGCTTATTATTCTACTTCTAATGACATCATTAACCAAATAATATTCACTGAAATTGATCGAAAATTAATGTTTGAAAAAGACAGTATAGTACCAACAAATTTTACATCAAGAATTTTCTTTCCAGAATTTGGCCACAGTTTTTGATTCTAACCCTGACAAGCATTAATCAAAAGAAACTTAAATTGCAAGACCAGTCATGGGCCATAAAAGCTTGTTGTGTGGGCTGGACTTTAGGCACTTGCCCTGCTCTAACTCTAAACTCAAACTCACTGTCATACTTGCCCTAACTCTAACCTTCAAACTCCAACCCTAACCTCTAACTCAGTGTCATACTTGCTGTCACATACAATGCAATTGCAAGATAAGATCAGAAAGAGAAACATTATGTTGTGATTATATATGAGAGAAACAAGAAAAAAGTAAAAGCGAGAGAAATAGAAACATGAGGTAGTAAACATAAAAGCACCAAAGTTTAAGTAGACATAAAATATTATATTGATTGATAAATAATTTTCAGTTTTGTTGATGCAAATTAGAAGTGCTTTTTGGTCACTTTAATAATTGGTTTACTACTCTAAATGTAAGTAAAATTCTCTTTCTATTTTTTTAAAGTCATTTTTTCACTTGCATTGCAGTAAAATAATAAAACATAACCCTTCAAATAGAAGAACTAAAGTTAGTATTTGACATGTGTTGTTGTGGGAGCTGAAACAAAAAAATGATGCAGCAGAGCCAACATGGAAAATATGCAGTATTTGTGGCCAAATTGTCATAACAGATTGGCAACTAAGAAATTGGTTTACAGAGCTTGGAAGATAAGCCTTGGCTTGGGTGCTCATTATACATGGATGAAGATGTTTTAAGAATGTTTGTGTTTGGTGGCACAGTTGTACCATTATCCATCATGAGTTTTCAGGCAATAAACTGTGAAAAGGCTTCCAGGCTCTGTGCTTTTGTGCCCGAGACCGGTGCCAGGCCTGTTGGGATGGGCTTACCCCGAGCAGCTTGGGTTAAGCTCAACCGCCTGCAGACTGGTGTTGGGCAATTCCATTCGTCCATGCACAAATGGGGTCTCACTCCTTCACCGAATTGCCAGTGTGGCACCTCTGAGCAAACCGCAGACCATGAACTAACAGCGTGCCCTATACATCGGGCACCACATGGAGCATGAGGTCTGACAGTTTTGGATCACAAAACTCGATGCTAGCTTAATGACATCACTGCCAGCATCTGATCCAGGCAGTTCAGCAGTCTGGGGTAGTAAAAGGATAAACCCTCAGCCCCAGTCCTGTTTGTGTCTGACCTGGAGTGGATACCCTTCAAATGACGACGACGACGAGGCAATAAACAAACACTAAAAGCAAACTTGTAGGGTGAACAAGTGCAGTATGTGGATGAAAATCTGAGAAAAAAGCATCTGGCACTTGTCAACAGAAAAACAAGTGTCCTCCTAATAACAATGCAAGACCACATGTTGCAGAAGTGATGCAAAAAAAGATTTTGGTATAATTAAAGTTTACGTACGTAAATTATTTAAGCTGAAAAACGATGGAAAAAAAGAATATATAGGTTAGAGTTATATAGTTAGGGTTAGGTTAGGGTTAGGTTAAAGTAACCTAACTTGAACCTAACCCTAACTCTAACCTAACCCTAACTCTAACCTAACCCTAACTCTAACCTAACCCTAACTCTAACCTAACCCTAACTCTAACCTAACCCTAACTCTAACCTAACCCTAACTCTAACCTAACCCTAACTCTAACCTAACCCTAACTCTAACCTAACCCTAACTCTAACCTAACCCTAACTCTAACCTAACCCTAACTCTAACCTAACCCTAACTCTAACCTAACCCTAACTCTAACCTAACCCTAACTCTAACCTAACCCTAACTCTAACCTAACCCTAACTCTAACCTAACCCTAACTCTAACCTAACCCTAACTCTAACCTAACCCTAACTCTAACCTAACCCTAACTCTAACCTAACCCTAACTCTAACCTAACCCTAACTCTAACCTAACCCTAACTCTAACCTAACCCTAACTCTAACCTAACCCTAACTCTAACCTAACCCTAACTCTAACCTAACCCTAACTCGAACCTAACCCTAACCTAACCCTAACTCTAACCTAATCCTAACTCTAACCTATATATTCTTTTTTTCCATCGTTTTTCAGCTTAAATAATTTACGTACGTAAACTTTAATTATACCAAGATTTTGCAATACAGCTAGTCTTTTTTATCCCATCCACCATATTCCCTTGACTTTGCCACGACTGGTTTTTATCAAGTATTTATTACTTGTATATAATTATATATACTATATTACTTTAATATACATGCTTTTCAAGGCAGAAAATTTACTAAAGACAATCAAGTGAAAGCTGACAATAAAACCCAACAACTATATAAACACTTTTCAGGTCTTTTCAAGAAGTCACCATAAGCAATTTTTGTTTTCAAAATCAACCCAGATACCATCCTGTAATTACTTGAGAGATCCCTTTTCTCTTGCATTCTTCTTTATTCTATCCTAATGCTGAAGAGGAAAATATGGGTTAGTTTTAACAATAAAATCGCTTATAGGGACTTCTTGAAAAGACCCCAATTTTTATGGCATTAAACATCATAAATCATAATTTAACTTGCACATTAATCAGTATTATGTTTTGTGTTTAACAAAAGCATGTCAAAAATTTTACAAAAAAATTATATTTTATAACAAAATAGAAACTAAAACTTCAAAATGAGTCAAATCAGTCTTTTGTATTCATGAAATAACTTCTATATGATAAAAAAAATCAACCAAATTAATCAAAATATAAACTCATAGCCAGCTTCCAAATATGTACTTTAGGCTAAGAAAATAAACTTAAAAAATGGGGTCTCTTTAAAAAATCAGTGAGCAACTTTTGTTTGTGAAACTAACCTGGATCCCCCTGTGGTTACCATTCCTTTTGGAAGAAACACTTTTCCTGTTGATTTCTTTTTTATTCGATCTTAGTGCTGTTAAGGAATTCTGGATTAGTTTCACCAAAAAAATTGCTTACAGTCACTCCTTGAAAAGACCCAAAAAATATTAGTACTTAATCTGTTTAATACCAGATGATGAATGATGAATGTGAAAAGTGAAAAAAATGGGGTCTCTTCAAGAAGTCACCAAAAGCAATTTTTGTTTGTGAAACTAATTTGTGAGCAAGTTAAGAAATCACCCTCACTGTTTAAAACTCTATTTTCTTATTTTTGAATTCTCTTGTTTTAAATTCATTTCTCTCTCTCTCTTGTTCTTTCTAACTCTTTGTTTATCTCTCTCTCTCTCTCTCTCTCTGTCTCTCTTTTCTCTTTACAAGAAGTGAAATGTAGAACTGGGAAAATGCTTTACAAGATAAAAATAGTGATGGTTGGGCGAATAATTTACAAGGAATACATTTCGTTTTTTTCAAACAACATAAACATATCAATAAGCGAATACTTTGCTAACAACAAATAAATTAATAGATGCTAAAAAAAATTCTTATTATTGTTTATGAAAAATACAAACTTTTTCGTTTAGCCTACTTTACAAGTAACAATTAAAAACTATTGTCGGGATAAATAAAATATTATTATTTTTTGTTGAAAAATTAAAAATTTATCAATAAGAAAGTTATAGACCTGGTAGATCGACTGTAGACCAGGTTCTCCTTCTCTCATAGTCAATCGCAGATTCCTTCCACCAATCTAAGCCAGGCGCACGTACAGTTCTTGCCACTGTGGATTTTGCAAAAGCTTTTGACTCAGTTTGGCATCTGCCCTTCTCTCTAAACTCCTCTCATTAGATCTTCCTCTTTGCTTTGTCGAATAGATACGATCCTACCACTCAGATCGCCGTTTGAAAGTCCGTATCTGTAATTCATACAGTCGTCCTTTCCGTCTCCGAAGAGGAGTTCCCCAAGGTTCGGTTCTAGGACCAGTTCTCTTCTCTTTATACATCAATGACCTTCCCACTTTCCTCCTGCATCTGTTAAGACCTCTCTCTATGCAGATGACCTAGCCATCTGGGCCTCCTCCCCGAGTGTTGAGTGTGCAACCTCTGTAGTACAAGCTGCCCTCAACAGACTGGCGGAATGGTCCTCAAAATGGCGCCTTCCTCTCAACCCCCTCAAATGTGAAACATCCTTCTTCAGCTTAGACCTCTACCAATCACGTATACAACCCTCTCTGCACATTCTTAACACCCTTCTCAAATTCAACCCTCATCCAACCTTTCTCGGTGTAACCTTCGACCGCATTCTCTCTTTCAAATACCATGTCTTATTCTTACGGAAAAAGTTTCACAGCCGATTCCGTGCTTTCCGCTTCATTGCCTCTGCCTCCTGGGGTCCATTAAAAGAATCCTTATGTACCCTATACAAAGCCTTCATTCGCCCCATCCTCACCTATGCTTCCCCAGGTTGGTTTCCCTTCTCATCTCCCACTCACATCACCTCCGTGGAGAGGATGCATAGATCTTCCTGTCGAGTAATCACAGGTTGTCTATCGTCCACTCCCATTCCTCTACTTCATATAGAAGCACTTCTACCTCCACTACAAGTCACCCTCACCCACCAATCCCTCTCCTTCTTTAAACGAGCCCTCCGTCTACCTCCCACCTTTCCCATATCCTCTCTTGCGAACTCTAACCCCCGTACACGTCTCAAGAAGAGCTCATGGAGATCCTTCTCCAGATCACATAACCTTACCCCTAACCTACATCTTACCCGTGAACCTCTAATCCTCTGCCCTCCTAAACCCCCCCTGGTCTGCCCCATCTAGTTACACAATCTCACTCCACCTCTCATCCCCATGCTCTCACAAAGACCCCCCTCCCTTCGCAACACTGCAGCTACCACCCACCTTTCCACTCTATCTCACAGCGATATCTCTGCCTGGACTGACGGTTCGGTACTTGGCGGGCTGGGGCAGGGTGGTGCAGAGATACACATCAAGTGTACAAAGTGTGTCACTGCTACCTCGCTCTCCTTCTCGAGGGGTCTCTGGGCTACCAGTTATAGTGCCGAAACCTTCGCTATCCTACATGCTCTTGAGTGGTGTATCTCTCACTCCAAGACATGTAATTTTGAATCTATCACCTTCTTTTCCGACTCTTTATCTGTCCTATCAACTCTCTCTGCCCCTTTACCATATTTAACCCCCAAATCTCTATCCAATCTCTTCTCAATTCTCTATCCCAATCCAAGGTAGTCCATCTACAATGGATACCTGGTCACTCTTCCCTCCCAGGTAACGACTTAGCTGACTCTCTAGCTAAAGCCGGTGCCTCTCTCGATCCCTCCAGTATATCAGTGTCCCTCGCACCCCTTATTTCCTTCCAACGACTATCCCTCTACACCAGTTGGAGACGCAGTATCCAATCTGGTTTCTTTCAACACCAAATCCCTTCAGTATCTCCCGAGGAGCTTACTCTCCCTCGCTCTGCTCGCTGTGCTCTTTCCCGTTTACGCTGCAACGGGCACAGCACTCTCCTTAACTCTTATCTCCACAGGGTTGGTCGAGCCGAGACTCCTTCATGCAGCAACTGTGGTTCTGAACCACAAGATCTCTCACATCTCGTGCTCGACTGCCCTGTACTAGACCCTCTGCGTCGGGCCATTTTTGGCCATACCCTTTCACTTCTGGACCTCTGGTCCCGTCCGTGGGGAGTCGCCCGATTATTGGGATTCCGCGGAATTGATCCGTGCCCCCATCCCCAGGAATGGGTCGGGTAAAACCACCACCACCACCATTAGAAAAAGTGGCAAGCCGATTAACAAACGAAAAAGAGCCTCGCAAAGGATGGCCAAAGACAATTTTAGCTGGGGATAAATCGCAGTCAGGATCCGTGGTATTATGCAGTTGCAGCAGGGTGCGTAGAAACAAATCATTGTTCAAATCCCCATTAGGGCTAATATTGGACATGAGAAGTCTTTTAGAGGCTTTGGCTGCAACCTCCGCGCGGCCGTTAGATTGAGGGAAGTAGGCGGAAGAGACGCGGTGTTTGATGTCCCACTTGTGCATAAAATCCTGTGTGACGAAGGCAGTAAACTCTGGGCCACCATCTGAGGAAATTTCTTCAGGCACTCCAAAAGTGGCCAAGTATGATTGAAGGAGGCGAACAAGTGCATTTGCGCCAGTGACGATGGTCCCAGCAGCAACCAAACGCATCTGACCAACCGGACAATCTGTCTCCAACAATCAAGAAGTACCGTCCCGCGTAGGCTCATCAAACTAATCCGTAAAAATTTTTTCGAAGGGCCTGGTAGACTGGTGGGAAGGCAACGGGGGGGTTGCGGCTTGCGACGGCGCATTTCGGTTGCAATGAGCACAAGAATCGCGAATATTGTGAATATCTTGAGTCAACCCCGGCCAGAAAACGGTTGCGCGCGCACGCCGTTCCATGGCCGACACCCCTTGATGGGCGGCATGCAATGTGCATAATACTTGATGGCGGAGTTGCGGCGGAATCACAACACGATCATTGTATAAAATAACGCCGTCAGATATGTAAAACCCATCGCGATATGGGAGGTATTGACGAATACCTCCTTCCCAGTCGTAGAATTCACTCGATTTATCTCTGATCATGTTTGCAATATCTTCGATTTTGCCAAGCTTGTTTTTCACAGAGATAAATCGAGGTTTTATCTGAGAAATATATATGGTTTATCTTTGAGATAATCAAAGTTGTTTTTTTTAAATATAAATTATACTTGATTTATAATAGTTTTACTCATGTATGTTTACACAGATAAATCATATATGTTTTATGCATTTTATATCTTAGATTCGACCAAAGTTATTTTTTTTAGTATGATTTACACTTGATTTATAATTGCTTTACACATGTATGTTTACATAAATAATTTAAACATGTTATATGTATTTTATAACTTTGATTTGGTCAAAGTTATTTTTTTTAGTATGATTTATACTTGATTTTTTAATTGCTTTATATATGTATGTTTACGTAGGTAAACTGTACATGTTATATATATTTTATAACTTTGATTTGGTCAAAATTATTTTTCTAAATATTATTTATACTTGATTTATGATTGTTTTACTCATGTACGTTTACATAGATAAAACATACATACTATACATATTTTATATCTTTGATTTGGCCAAGCTTGTTTTTAAAAAATGAATTATCTTTGAATCGTAAGTGCTTTGCAGTATGTATACATACGTATATTACTTATGCTTTATGCATTTTTATCTTCGATAAGCCAATCTTGTTTTCATAAAAATGAATTGTATTTCATTTTCATTTATGAATATATGTTTAACGTTTATATTTATATTTACGTATGTAATAAGCAGTGATGGCTTCACAAAAGAGGAGCCCAGTGCAAGGAAAATAGAGGGCGACTTTTTCTTTTTCCAAATGTTTTTGGCCCTCCCAAAAAAAGGTCATCATTTTAAAAGAGGCCGCTTTTTAGTGTTCCAAAATAAAGGCATTTCCAATAAAAGAAAGTCTCGCTTTGTGGGTTCAACCTCATAGTGCCATTATGAAGAAATAGAGCATTATTTTGCTTAGGGGATTTACTTATTAACGCTTTTAGGGGAGGGGAGGCGGTGCGTCCACTGCGTTTCCTCCGTACTAAAGCCATCACTGGTAATAAGTAATCTGTATCTAGAGCATGGACAAATTTGTTTTATAAGTTGGATTATGTCTATTTATTATTGTTTTACTATTTTTGGTAGTAATTGATAAACAATTTTAAGAAACAAGATATAATAATTAATCGGCAGCTAATTGGCATAATTCGGTATGGTTATTATGATCTAAAAAAGGAGTGCCCTTTTTACTGCATGTAAAAAAATTTTGAACTGTAGATTTTGTAAAGGCTTTTCTCAGCCAAAAACAATGTAATGATTTCTCTCCGTTAGGTAGCGCTAAAGTAAGAAAACCATTGTTTGGTTGAAACTTGAAATTTATTTTAAAGAGATATGTTTATTGTCATAATACGCATTCGTTGAAATTAGTCACATAGACTTTTTTAAACATTTTTTACGTATGTACAGTGGTTAAAATGAAAAAAATTGAAAAGACAAAAAGAGAACAGTTAAATATGTTCAAAATAAAAATCGAAGCCGCTTCTGAATCGTATTTTAAAAAAAACTATTTTCGGTGTGTATGGATAGGTTTTACTTTTTGTTCTATAAAAAAAGTTGAAAGCTTAACTTTTTAATCTAATTGACAAGCAAAAATGTCAATTTTTTTAAATTTTCAAACTAGATGTTTGCGATTTATTGTTGCATTTAAATAATTTTGTCAACACCTTTTATGTTTGCTCCGTCGATGTACAAACAGTTGCAGACAAAATCTAATTTTTTCTGTCCTGCTATGATAACCACAATAAATGCCTTGATACCATGTGTTTTTTAAGTTTTGATTAAATTTAAGAATACAACAAGTATATCTGTTTATGTCCTACAGTTTCGAATAAGTTGATAATAGAGATGATAATGACGACAAAGAGTATTATGTACCGTAATGAATATTGTCACATTTTTTTTCTGTTTTGGAAAATTTTCAAATCATTTATTTAATATTAATTGTAGTTGTTTTGGCGAGTACTTTAAACCAGATAGAATCTCCTAATTATCTGCCTGTTCTTACTTACTTTACACGTGGTCTGATATAATAAAAGAATCTCCATTAAAATTTTAAACTTTGCACATCTGCGCCTTCGATAACAACTACGACACGAAAAAATGAAAGAAAACAACGAAGGACCGACAACAAGAAAAAGGCGATTCATATGACCGACAAACGCGAACGCGGAGTCATGTGACCACCGAAAGCGCAAGCACATATCGAAATCCGTAACATTAAGGCCCGTTTCCACTACGAGCATGGAAAAAAGCATTCTTTGTTTGTTTTATTACTTTTTTTTGCGCTCGCTTTAATTTTAGCCGCTCGCTTCAATCGAAGATCAATAAAAGAGAGAAAGAATGCTCTTTTCCACGCTCGTAGTGGAAACGGGCCTTTAGTCTTTTAATAATTTTGCAATCAACACTTTGTCAATCAGCTCAGGTTTTTAGTTAATTATTCTGAATACTCATCCAGTGATAAAGCCATCTACTATTTATACTTTTACTTTGTTGAAAATCGATTAAAATGTTTCACTAAAAGCGAATGCAATCACATATTTGCCTTCGGAATTACAGGATGTCAATGTTCGCTTGATGAAACTCAACATAAAGTTTTTAAAAAAACTAAAAGTTTAATTTTCATGTTTATTGCAGGCTTTTTAACCTTTTCATGATTGCCTTCTGTTAATAAATCAAAACAACTTTTGCAGTCAGGCAGTGTTTTATGAAGTCCAGACGACAAAAAGGTCTTCACTAATTTTTTACAACGATTTTTATTTTCACAACCAGCTTTATCTTCTTAAGCATCAACCGAGACCTTTTTTTTGGTTTGAATTTAGCGTCAAAAATAAAAATTTTTTTATTCGAACAAAAACGGATTAATGCGAATAAATAGCCTCTTGAAAAACAAAGAAGTTCAACTGAGACTATATCAAGTGTTAAACTAAATTCTATATTTTACGTTCACGTTTCCAAAATTGTATTCTTAATTTGCTGTTTTTATAGTTTCAATTTTGATTATTAATTGAAAAACAATCAATCTGATTACATATAGAAAAGAAAATTGTCATTTTATAAACGTTTAAATTAACGTAATTTAGGAAGAGAGGTCATTTTTAAAATCTACTTATAATTATTAGCAATCAATAGCCAACATTTAATCATTTTATTAAACAAACATTAAAATTATTTACAAAGACGAACGTTTTCGGCTTACTTCAACCCTCAGCAGGTTTCTACAATTTTAGCAACATTAACCTGATGAGGGCTGAAGTAAGCCGAAAACGTTGGTCTTTGTAAATAATTTTAATGTTTGTTTAATAAAATGAAGAATGCTGAATCCATTATGGCTGCTTTTTTCAATTGTCGTCTGGTTGAAAAAAACAACCTCTTTACCAAAACTTTATTTAATCATTTATACTTGATAGTATACTTGCTTGCTAGTGAATATGTTTAACGCTTTGTTACAAAATTGTAATGCATTAATTCACCAATAGTCTGTTGAAATTGTTTAGTTGCCCTACAAAAGCTCGATCTCTTTGTGGTGAAAAGCAGTTTTCCGCTGCTTTGTTTCCTTGTGTTTATTACAATAGCAATTAGAGCGGATGTCGGCCAACCCGACTTTTGTTTCACTCAGAGATTAGAAGGTATCTTCCACACACAAACGACTTCGTCAATTTTCAAACGTAATTTTAAAGTCGAAGTTAAGATTCTCGACAATTGAAACTCGCGAAGCGATCTTTTTACACTTTTCAGAAAAGAAAAGTTTATCTCAGCGAAATCTACTAAATACTGATTTACCAGTTTTTACAACGCTTCAATCTTTGCAACTTATAGAGAATTTTTAAGATTCTCTCAAGGTTTTGAACAATTAGTTCAAAATTTTTTTATTCAATCAAAAGAACAACAAATTATCTTTACCGAAAATCAAATTTCTTTTGATTACATCTCAGAAACTATCTTCATACTTGCTCGATCACATAAAATTGTTTCAATTTGAAAAATTGGTCGGGTTCATTGCTTCAATCACAACAATTTTTTTAAACACTTTCCGAAATATTTCAGATCATAAATTTTTTTTACTTTTTCAGTAGTAGTAGTAGGCCACATTAATAGTACTTCAGATTGATGCAATATTTGAGCATTCAGGCGTGACAAATACTTAATTTTTGGAATTTAGGTTGTTTTATTGCTTATTGAATTAATTATATATTTTGTGAACGATAAAAAACCTAAATTTTTTTAAAAAAAGTCATTGAATCATAATAAAGTGAATTGCAACTTCATTGAAATACTTTATTATTTATTCAGTAATCTTTCGGCCATTTTAACGAACAACACTAAAATTCTATTTAATATAGATAATATCTAATTGGTAATTCGAATTTTCCATTAGATTGAAAAGATAAAAGACAACCAGGACAACCACTAAGTGATACAAAATATTCAGTTTTACTATTTTTTGATTCTGCTTATCTGAAAGTTTGAAAACAGTTCGCAGCGTGACGGAAAGTTAGGAAGGGTTATTTCAATCGCAACCATAATTGATATGATTTTGGTTTAAATTCCATTTTCTTTTACCAAGTGCAAAAACGTTCCAGTAATTTTTTTGCGGGTTGGTTTTCTAAAGCGGGCTTTTATTACAATCAGACAACTTTTATACAAAAATATAAACTAAAAAATTTAAAATTTACTTTTTAAAGAATTCAATCTTAAAAGTTAACACTTCTTTAAAATTTTTGTTTTCTTGGTTGAAACTTAGTTACACAAAAGCGGTTAAACCATTCTTTCAGCTTAACAACCAAAATGTCAAACAACACCAAACTGCAGCCATTCTTTCTAGTTTTTATCTACTAAGCGGTTAAAATAAGTGAAACTCTCTTCGGTATTATCCGTATTGTGCAGAAAAAAAATTGCTAGTCATGATTTGGAGAGAAAATAATGCAAGCACTGGGTGTTGTTACCAAACATTATGTACCACTGTCTGGCTCTTTATTTACTCCTGCGCAATTGACATATTGCTCATGAGCAGCAATCTTTTATTAAAATGCTTTGGGGCATTAGTTAAATGCCCATGTTTTATTCTACCTTTCACTGATTAGTGATTATGCATGCACCAACTAGTTTTTCTGTCTAGACTCAACCCTCTACTCAGCTGTATACCATGTTCCGAACAATCGTTCCCGAGCAATCGAAGTCAAGATATTTCTTTCAATTATCAGTGTGCCACTGTCCTTAGATATGTTGTTGGGGAAAGAGCCAAGAAAAGACAAAATTCACTTGCAGAGATAGGCCTGATACTAAAACAGAGTATTGGAGATTCATTGAATCGAGCTATTTTGATTAGTGTTTACTCTGTTTTTTAAGCACTTATGAAAGCAACTTGCCCAAATTACATCCATATTTGATGTTATGCACACAGTGATTGCTTCAGTAGGAGTTACTAAAAAATATCAAAAATTGATCCCTCTTACGCAAGATATTGCTCTATTTCTTCATAGAAGCACCAGGACGGTGGCATCCCAAAAATATAAATTTTTTTAGAGGTCACTTTATTTGATACACTGAAAAGTGGCCCCCTAAAACAATAACCTTTTTTTAGAGATCGCTTTGCCGCTTTGCTTTGGAAGTTGGAACACTAAAAAGTGCCCCCCTACTTTTCTCGGACCGGGTCTCCCTTCTTGCAAAGCCATCACTGTATGAACATGTTTTGAATCTGGTGATCAGTCGTGCAAGCAGTGTATGTGTTGCAGTAGTTAGTCTTTTTGGTCTGCTTACTGAGCTATCTACATTTTTCAATGATTTCTGCAAAAGGATGAAGGTCTGGAAAGAGCATATGCAAAGTAAAACCAGGAAAGAAGAAACCCTGAGACTAGATCGCATTGGTCAAACTAGGTGGTCAAGTAGAGGTAGAGCACTTTCAAAATTGTTTGGTAGCTACACAAATCAGTCATCAAAATTTCATTCAGTCCTTCTGATCATCCTTCAGCAAGTAAGTAAAATATATGGTCTCAAAGGATCAGTTTGCTATGAAGCACAGAAATTAAGCGAAAACTTGCGCAAATTTGTATGTATGTATGTATTTATATTTCTCGGCCGCAACAGCACAAATCAAACACAAAAGAGCATTAAAAGTTGACAAAAAGGAAGCAGTGAAAAACGTTATACGTTATAGGACATATAAACAATACATTGTACAGATATAACAAACAACATTATTATCTGAATGCTCACTGCACCTTAAATTTGAATTTGAAACTATCTTAATAGTACTTACATTCATCCGAATTTTTGATATTACCATACCAGTGTCAGATTATCTGCATAAATCAGGCCTGAATATCATGCAAGCTTACCATATGATTAACAAAGCCATTGAAAATGTGGAAAAATCTCAAGAGATTTTAGTGACATTTTTTGAAACAACATCTAATTTTGTTGTTCATGCAAATTTTGAATTAAAAGAGGTGAAAAATTCTGTCCCTAAGAGCTTCTCAATTATCAGATCTAGTCGCTCAGCACCAGAAGGTATCACAGAGCAGAAGAAAAATTTTGAGTTTTCATACCATAATGCAGTAACTGATGCTGTGCTCTCCAGCATGCGAGCTAGATTTTTGTCTCATGAGAAATTCTATAAGCAGATATCCTGCTTTAATCAAAACAGGCTTTCTGAAATCTTGGCATCTCCACAAAACGTCGAGCTAAGTTTGATTGCTAATGCAGCACCAGAAACTGACAGAGTGGTACTACAGGATGAAGTGATTTCATTTCATCGAGCTACAAACACCTGAAGTAGGGACTGCTAAAGAATATGAATGATTAAAGGTTGCACACCCCTAGTTTACTTCAATAATAGTTTCCTTAAAAAGCATTTCTTCAGAAGAACTTATTTGTATTTGTACAATTACTTGCTGTGCTCTATATTAACTCACGTGGTTTTCGACTTTGAATATTTCGCAATCTATAGGTGGCAAAGACAAGCTTTTAAACAGTGATATCAGCGGAAGAGCATTTATATTGATTAACCAGAGAAACGCTAGGGCTACATAAATAAATATACTATGAACAAGGTTGTAGTAATAAAGTTAGTTTGGTTCTGGTGTAATGAGAAATGCTTTTTCAAAATTTGGATAGATTTTATCTTAGAAACATTATTTATTTAAGTTAAAAAATAGGCAGTGGTTAGAGGTCCGGTACCGAACTTCAAATTTTTTAAATTTAAAATATGGTAAATTTTTAAATATAAAAATTTTATTGCTTTCTTAATTTTTTGACATTAGGTGAAAAAAATTTTTATTGTTTTTATTAGAGAGTATGAAGGACGATTTTTTTTGCAGCAAATGTTGCTATGATTGTTGGAATGTATAATGCACAAAAGTAAATATCATCAGAATTTAACAAAAAAGTGAGACCTGTAATAGAACTTGCATATTGGAAAGCAGCAAAATTCAGTTTTAGCTATTTTGTAGGTTGGATTTTGTCATCTTAAACCGCAAGAAAACAATTTTTTAATAACAATATGCTAATTGCATTAAGTTTGCTTCTTCTACGAGACTTTTAATTTTCACTTAAACTCTTGTCGTACATATATTTTTTTGTTCCTACCTTCTTCAAAATATTTCCGGTGATTTTTTAATTTTATACGGTAAAATTTTTACGTCTTTTAGCAATCACAGTTGAATAAATTTAGTTGATTATTTTAAATTATTTGGCTAAGTAGACAATGTTTGTTGCTTTTCTTTTGAATGTTACCTTGGATTAGTCACACATGGATTGCTTAATTTTATGATTGTAATAATAGAGTAAGCTTTGTAATTGTATAGTTTGCTCTCTATGTTTCGTATAGTTTACTTTTATTCTGGTTGCTAAATCAGCATTCACAGCAATGCTGATTCAACAGTTTTTGTTAACAATTTTATTGCCAAAGTAGTTAATGCCAAGTTTTATAATTGAGATAAGCATTTACAAATCAAAAAATAACAAATTGTAAAAAACTTTTTTATAAAACCTTTTATTTAATTAGAACAAGTCAAAGTTTGTTAAATGTCTAATTTCAGTGACGATTATAATATAATTTTATTTTACGCTTCGCTGATGGTTCGAGCTTGACAAATCAATATATTTATTTTTTTAGTTTTCTTATTCAATTTTCAGTTATTTTACTGTACCTCTATGCTTATCTTCCTGAATCACAGGAAAACTATGGAGGCGCTAATACGTAGGGCATGCAATTAACCCGACCTGCTTTCGGAGATGTCAAGATATTGCTGTCCGTTTTAAATTTTTTATTTTAATTTTTTAGTTTTATAGAGAAATCACTAAAATTTAGAACTGTTTATTAAGATCACCAAGTTAGAGAAAGTCCCGTAAAGTATCTTTACTAAGGACATAACAGAATGGCGCGAGTAGGTTTTGAACCGAGACCATGTGGATCACAAACCTCGCGGTCTAACTACTCAACCACGCTGCCAACCACGCGACGATTATAAATGATTTTTTGTCTATCATCTTCTGCATCGTCGTTCATTAAACAACATGCAAATATTTGCAATGCGCACTTTTCAAAGAACAAAAAAACACTAGTCAAGTCAAAATACATAGTTGTTAAGCTAACAGGCAGTCATCAAATTAGACTTATTGGCAAATATTGCAGCATAGAACGGAAATTACGCTTATTCATATTCTCAAGGTCGCGAAAAATTTCGTGACATGATGCTGTTTATCAAGCTTGTAAATAAGTTTTACCTTCTTGTGTGGTTTCGATTGAAGCTTCGAGTTTGGCAAAGCTCTGGCTTTGATACATCTCTATTGCCGAAAGTGTTGAAAATGCCACTAATAATTTCTGAGAACCGCCTTTGATTATGTTTGACTTTATTTTTAAAAATTAATAAGATAAAGTAATTTTTAATTTGTTATTTTAGAATTATTTTTAAAATAAAAAATTTCTGCCAATTATGAAGCACAAAAAGTTTAATTTATAAAAAAAGTGAGACTAACAATTTAACTGCTACCGTGCGTAAAAGACGGATCATCAATTCAACTATGTGTTCTCAGTCTGGAAGCGACATTTAAAAGTTAGCTAAAAATGTCACTTATCTCTCTTGTGGCTAGAAATTTGATTGCACAATAGATCAAGTAAGTTATATAACATTAAATATTTTTTAGTATTGTTAAATATATCTCTATCTGTATTAATGTATAAAAGAAACAGAGTTGTGAAGTTGTTTTCAATTTTAATGTTAGCTATAACCAGGGCTCAGCAATTGTAGGACCGTGGACTGAAGCCTACATAAAGAATGTTTTATTCAACTAGACACAATTTTATTCTCAGCGTATAAAGATAAAAATTTTTTTCAACTAATTTAATTTTTTTAATTAACTAACTTCAATGAAAAAATCCTACTTAATCTTGGTTTATTATTTTCAGAAATGAAAAATTTTTATGGCTCGTTATAAAATTAAGTACGTTCATCTAATTGCAGTCAATTTTTGAACAGTTCTATAACAAAAATTGACTTGTTTACGCTTTGTACACAATTATGATAATTCTGGAATTAGAAAGAATAATTCTTATCTTTATGTTTTTTTAAATAATTTTAAATTAATTTTTAGAATTTATATAATATATTAAAAACGTCTATAAAAACATTCTACATACCGAAATATTTTTTCAAGGCCACTTTCTTCAAGTTATTAATTTATCGACCACCGTAAATATCACGAAATATCAACTTTCAATTCCACTCAAAACAACTTTCAAAGTACCTTAATACATCAACGCGTTTTCTCTCTGGTTTGACTTCGGTTTCGGCAAGACGAGTTTTAATGCGAAGACTTCACAACCCCCGCAGAAACCTCATTCTGATTAACTACAGAACTACGGCGGCTATCACTTTAAACAAAATCTACAACCTAAGAATCCCAAGTAGCGCCTGCTTGTAGCGAAAATTGATAGCGATTTGTTATCGTTTAAAGAAGAGAAAAGTGAGTGAGAATAGCGAAAAAGAAAGAAGGTTTTTGAACGAGAGAAGAAAAAAGTTTTTAAAATGTAGTTGACTGCCGATAGTAAAAGAGATCCGAGGTTTCTACTATCAAACAACAGGAATTTGTCTATTCTTAAAAAAGGACGCTTTTTTTATTTGTCTGGTTTTGAACCTATTTTAAGTTTTTTAATTAAATTTATACAAGCAAATAAAATTCGTGTATGGCATAAGACTCTTGGTCTTATTGAATTATTTTGTTTGGACAAATAAGATCTTATCTTTCTTTTCTTTTATCTCACTATATTACACAATTGGTTTTGTTTTATTGTGATAATTTTCTTCTAATAAATGTTAGTTAAAAAGCTTTGTAAAATGACTTCCTTTCAAGCAATCATTTCTTGTATCTAATTGTTAGTGAGACCTGTTATAAGTTGTGGTTGAATACTTAGCAAGGAGTTTTATGGCAGTGTGGGCAGGCAGTTAAGTTTTTGTTTTATTGGCAATTGCAATTGAGATGATATTGGTTTAAATCCAACCCCCTGTTTTTTTCATGAAAAGATACTTTGTAACAGTTACAATGTTAGTTAACTTAAGCAAGTGAAATTTTTTAAAAAGTTTGAGATTTAGTTATATCAGATTAATGCAGTAAGCCTATTACATATGAAACATTTGTAAATACAGAGGTGGGCAGTACCAGTACTGCCAGTGTACCATCGGTACTTGGTACCGAGTACCGGTACTGCGGTACTTTTTTTATAAAGTACCATGGTACTCCATCTAATTTTAGGGTCCTTGAAAGTGTTTTTTGCAAGCATTGTGACATGTTTTTGTTTTTTGTATCGATTGCAACTTCAAAGTAGTTTCTTGATTTACAGTAGTATTATCACAAACTGACATTTGTCAAACTTAAGTGTTTATCAGTACTTTCCCCATCCTTCCAATAGTAGTTACTAGTTAATTTTAAGTAAGGTCAGGTTTAGGAACGTTTTATGCACTTCATAGCCAGTAGCCCTTTTGCAACTTTTTATTTAGGCTAAGCTTACTTAGGCTAGTAGGATAATCTGGGTAGACTAGCATTTTAGTTATGTCTCAAATAAAAACTAAAAAAGTAAATTAAAAATTCCAATTCACTACAATATTTTGGCATCTCTGAAAGCAATTATATATGTGCTAGATCTTCTGGTTGCTTACGGACCTGTATACTATATATAGCATTAAATAAGCAGGTACGATATTGCTTAAAAGTTGCCCTTAGTATAACATTTTTGTACAAGTCTGAAGAATAAATGGAGTTGAAATACGATAAAAATCAATAAAAATTTTAAATCTTGAAAACAAATGATGGGTTTGTGTATGAAGCTTATTTTGTCTTATATTTTTCCATCAATCTTAATCATTTTATTAATGTGCATAGAAAAAGAAACAATTTTAAAATTGGTTGAAAAAATATTGTTTTATCTGTTTAAATATCAGGTTTTGTTTTGACTAAATTGAAGAAAGATCATTAATTGCTTATGTGCTTGAAGTTTTTATGCCAGCGTCAGTCTATGTCAATGGTGGGCAAATTGCAGCTCGCGAGCTGCATGTGGCTATATGACCTTTTGTTTGCGGCTTTTAACATTAGAATAAAAGAAGCAAAATAGTGCTCACTTTTAAATTTTGCTGCAGTGTAGATGGGCATTAGCATTGTAAGGTGAAGTAAGAAATATAGGATCTCCTGTACTATAGGCCATCATCTTCATTTTTAAAACTTTTTCTTTCGTTTAAAAACCTTCTCTCGTTTTCGCTACTCTCACTCACTTTTCTCTTTTCTTTCTCTTTTTTAATAAATAGCAAGTTATACCTTTAAACCCATACGGGCAAGCTAAGCTTTGCGAAATAAAATACTTCAAACATCTTTTTTATATTTTTTACCTCTATATTTTAAATTAGTATAGATGAATAACTTGATTTTAAACCAAACTATTTACTTTAAATGGTGTTATAGTTTTGAGTTGTACGACGGCTTACAGTAAATGAGATGATAATTGGTCATACGACCAAGCTAAGCTTTGTTAATAAAAATACTTCAAACATCTATTTTATATTTTTTACCATTATATTTTAAATTAGTGAAGATTAATAACTTGATTTTAAACCAAACTATTTACTTTAAATGCTGTTATAGTTTTGATTTATATGACGGCTTACAGTAAATGAGATGATAATCGGTCATACGACCAAGCTAAGCTTTACGAAATAAAATACTTCAAACATCTTTTTTATATTTTTTACCACTATATTTTAAATTAGTAAACAAGGACAACGTGTTCTTAAACCAAACTATTTACTTTAAATGGTGTTTTAGTTTTGATTTGTGCGACGGCTTACAGTAAATGAGATGATAATCAGTCATACGACCAAGCTAAGCTTTGCGAAATAAAATACTTCAAACATCTATTTTATATTTTTTACCTCTATATTTTAAATTAGTGAAGATAAATAACTTGATTTTAAACCAAACTATTTACTTTAAATGCGTTATAGTTTTGATTTGTACGACGGCTTACCGTAAATGAGTTGATAATCGGTCATACAACCAAGCTAAGCTTTGTTAATAAAAATACTTCAAACATCTATTTTATATTTTTTACCACTATATTTTAAATTAGTATAGATAAACAACTTGATTTTAAACCAAACTATTTACTTTAAATGGTGTTTTAGTTTTGATTTGTACGACGGCTTACAGTAAATGAGATGATAATCAGTCATACGACCAAGCTAAGCTTTGTTAATAAAAATACTTCAAACATCTATTTTATATTTTTTACCACTATATTTTAAATTAGTATAGATAAACAACTTGATTTTAAACCAAACTATTTATTTTAAATGCTGTTTTAGTTTTGATTTGTACGTAAAAGTTTTAAAAATGAAGATGAAGGCTGATAGTATGGGAGATCCGAAATATAAATATAGTTTACACTCAGTAGATTTTAAGAACAGTTTTATCAATTAGCAGATAGTTAGATCTGTATAATTTCAAATAGTCAGTTAACTGGCAGAAGTAACAAGCATATCTAAATATACTGCAAAACAAAGTGAGATGAAATCAGCAAACACAAAAAAAAGAAAATATGAGGATGAAAACAGAGTTTTTAATCTAAAATAAAAGAAAGACAGTCCTTACTGGTCAGGACAATATACCTTTGTGTTTAATCTGCCACAAGTTACTTGGTCAAAATAAATGCAGTAATGTGAAACATCATAACGAAACGAATTACAAAACTTTTTAAACAGCTTAAAACAAGTTAGCTGACTTAAAATCTACCCCAACAAATCAACAGAAGTTTATAGAAGTATTCAGCAAGGAATCTGATATAGCAACTAAAGCTTCTTTTGTTATATCTTGGAATATTGCTTGTTCTAAACACCCATACTCTGACTGTGAACTTGTGAAGAAGAAAATAACTGAAGTTGTTTCAATTTCCGATCCCCACAACAAAAAACTTCAGTGATTAATAACACAAATACTAAGTTTGCCTCGAATTACACAAAGGCACATTTTCAAGATTAATGTTGCAGTTACAATGCAAAGTGACTTGAAAAGTTTCCTAGCATTTAGTTTGACTCTTGATGAGTCAACAGATACACAAAATAATTCATAACTAGCTATATTTGTACGGTATGTTTTTATTTATTTATTTTTATTTTATCTCTATATTTATCCTCCTGACTTGCAGGAAAGTGACAGAGGCGCTAATACATAGGGTAGGCAATTTTCCTGACCTGCTTCTAGAGATGCCAAGATATTGCCGTCCGCTTGTAATTTGATAGAGATATGACTGTAATTTAGAGCTGCTTTCCAAGATCACCAAGCAGGGAAAGTGCCGTAAAGTATCTTTCCTAAGGACACAACAGAATGGTGTGAGTGTGTTTTGAACCGAGACCATGTTGATCATAACCTTGGCACTTTAACCACTTGACCACAACCTCAGCCATGTTGCTACCACGTTTTATCTGGTTTTACTATCAAAAAAGAATTGTTGAACTTAATAATTATGAAAGAAACAACATGTGGAATCAACATTAAAAATGCACTCGACAAAGCTTTAACAAGAGCTTATGTGCCTCTTAGTAAACTTGTCAGTGTTGTAATTGATGGCACACCAGCAATGGAGGGTAAACGTGTCAAATCAATTGGACTTATAAAGTGCGATTCTAACTTTTCAGAGTTCTTTCCAATACATTGTATTTTCTCATCATAAACATCTTGCAGCCAAGTATTTCAAGTATGAAGACATTATAAAAACTGTTCTCGAAATAGTAAACTTCAAACGCGTACATGGGAAAAATCTTTGACAATACTGAAACTTTGTGGAAGAGTTAGAGTAAGAAGATTCACCCAGTTATGTCTCCTTGTACTGCATTGTAAGATGGTTGTCAACAAGTAATGTAGGAGTAGATTTGTGGATTTGCTGCATGAATTGCAAGGACTTGGGGAGGAGTTCCAATCCAGATTTGGCAATTTGCAGGAGCTTAAGCCATGATTTACATACCTTGTAAATCTATTTGACGGAGATGTAATTACTGATAATTTCCCAGTTTGTTAACCTTTTGTCACAGACATGCCCACTGCAGAAATAGAACTGATCGAATTGCAAGAATATCAGACTTATAAATGCTACTCTACCGTCGAGTTCTTGCAACAGGTTACAGAGTGTAAATATCCAAAACTTAAAAAGACCAGAGTACGACTTCTTTCCATTTTTAGCACAGCATATTGCTGTGAATCTTTATTCTCTGTAGTAAAATTTGTAAAATCAAAATATCATGCAAGTCTAACAAATGAACATTTAAAAGAATTAATTTACACTACTTTGATTTCATATCACCCAGATTTTCAAAAGCTACCTAATAATGTAAATACCCACAGTAGATCTAGTGTTGGTAAAATCTCAAAACAATTGTAAACCGTGTCACATTGTATTTGTTTTTATAGATTTCTTTTAATTATAACTTGCTTTGTTTACTGTATTTGCATTAAACCTTAAAACAAAATTTGTGGCTCTCCAGTAATTTTGGATTTTCACACGTGGCTCTTTCATAGAAAACTTTGCCCACCCCTGGTCTATGTCATTTGACTCTGTGTTTTTCTTGAAACTTTATTCAAACTCCGTTTTTTTGACCAATTTTAACAGAATAAAAAGAGGTTACTGAAATGAAATCAACCAATAAAATTCTAATTACCACAAAAAATGGCACAATGTTTTTCAGTGTTTATATTGAACATAACGAAAAACGCACCAACAGAGGTTATTTGACTTGTTTTTATTCAATCAGATGACAAATCAAATGTAGCAGAGTTAAAAGATCCCTGCTCCAGCTTTTTATATTTTTGTTTGCAACAAGAGCAGGCAGTGGAAAATATTTTACAACACTACGCACTGGTATTAAAATTTAGCATAAATGATTTGGCATGAATAGGTATTTTATTTTTATATGTTACTTTCTGTACAGTACAATATCTAGATAGGTATATGTTTATTTTTCCTCCTTGTAAGTTTATGTTTGAAATAACTTTAAATAGAATAGCCTACTTTTCTTTGTTGCACTGAGCGTTTGATGAAAATGACCAAAAAATTGAACTATATAGATTCATTTAAAAAGTGAAGTTTTAAGAAATATTTGTTGCAGTTTGCTTGAGGTAATTAAAAATTATCAAAGGACTTTCGCCCTACTTTTGAATTATGCTGGAAACAATATTGAACATTTACGTAAACAAAGTCAAAAGACATTCGAATAGCATACATATTGTGTTATGCTTGAGTGCAATATCATTAATTGGTTGCATAGGCGTACCAGCCAAAAAAATATGGGGGCAATGAAGTTTTGCCCAAATTTTGTGGTGTTTACCCAAATCATTATTTTCTAGCACATTACGGATAGAACAAAAAATTGTCTGAGATTCGCAAACCAAGAACAAATTTTGTCCTAACATGGTGATCTCTAAAAAAAAAAGAAAAGTCTTCACTTGAATTCAGTCTCATATTTTTCAATTTTCGACCCAAAAGCAAGATGTTCTCTACAAAAAAAAAGTCTTCACCTAAATTTGGTAACTATTTTTTGCAGTTTGATCATTGTCACTATCCTAAAATTTTTGACTTTGCCCAAATATTTTCTTGTCACTGCCAGAAAAATTTCAATTTTGCCCAAATCTTAGAAACTTGGGTGAGCATTTGCCCTTCCTGCCCCCCCGGCAAATACAGCTATGATTGGTTGTACCGATGTTATGATACCAATATTCTAATGTCAAAATTCGTACTATAAATTAAATAAGTCTGAAAGAAACAATGTTGGTTTTGTAAGTTGTGACAAAATTAATATTAAAATCCCAAATTACTCTTGGTAGAAATTTAAAAATGTTAGGTTGTTTTATACTCTGACGCAGGGTTGCTCAATCTTTTAATCATTATGGTCCAACTTTTGTTGAAAAATTTATTGCGAGTCCCAATTGGTGCAGAAATCAAAGTATCTTCTTTTTTGTCTTATTTTTAATGTGTTATTTTTTAATGAACCTCCTTAATAACAGGAATTCGGACTACAAATTTAGTTAAAGACCAAACAAAAAAGGTCGGCAGTTTGATATATCTACGTGTTTTATTCTTATATAAAGCAAAAAATCTCTTGAACCTCCTTGATAACAGGAATTCGGACTACAAATTTAGTTAAAGACCAAACAAAAAAGGTCGGCAGTTTGATATATCTACGTGTTTTATTCTTATATAAAGCAAAAAATCTCTATTGGGAGGAAAATTAGCCTATTTATTCTGATTTTTCTGCGAGTCATTGCATTGATTCAAAGCATTACAATAATTTGATCGATTATGTAATTACAAATTTTTTGGTAGGCTTCAACAATAGACTTTGCGGGTCTCGGGTTGGGCAGCCCTGCTCTGACAAAATGTATTAATAAATAATTCAATGTACGGTAAATTTAAAATCAAAAAATATATGCCAGAGCATTAGTCAGTTTAACTATAAAATATGTTAACTATAAAGTTCAAGTTTAACTATAAAATATTCTACTATGTAAGCTAGACTAACCTACTAAAAAAGAAAAATCTTGCAAAAATCCAAAAAAATTAATTTCGTCAAAGTAAATCAATCCTAACTAAATTTTTTAAATTAGGCTTATTATAACATTTTCAAATAATTATAAAAAAGTACAATGTGACACATAAAATTTCAATTTTTTCTTAGAATGAATTGTATTTCTTTTTATTATATGAAAAGTTCATTTCCAAAATTGTTTAAAAGGTCCAGTGAATTTTGATCCAGTGAATCCAGCGTTCATTTCCAAAATTGTTTAAAAGGTCCAGTGAATTTTGAAAACATTTGTTGTTGCTAAGATCAAAGCATTTTAATAATGAAATCAGATTTTGCTGAAATAGAGTTTCTTCTGTGAACTGCAGTAACCTCCCTAAGGAGATTACAACTGTGAAAGAATTTTATACTTTTAATCATACGATCAATCAAACCTCTGAAGTCGTTAACTTTCTGAAATCAATCACTGCTTTTTGGCCAATTTACAAAAGTTTGACTACCTTTTGAAAACTTGCTTTTTTAATCCGAAATAATATTTTATTACAACATTTAAATACCAGTATCTCTATCCAAAGAGTATGAAATTTTTTTCTATGCAATAACACTTTAGTTGACCCCAGCTGATTTCAGCTGGAGTCAACAACAAGCTGTAGTGTCCTGACGAGTCCTAACAAGGACGAAACAGGTCTTGGCAATTACTTGTTGATTGACTTGACCTGACCATTCTTAATGTTAGCAATGGAACTGCAGGGTTTAGCTTGACTTTACTCGATTCGTGTTAGCTGACTTGATGATGTGGTCAGCATATCAAAACCACCGTCAGTATGCCCTTGCGGCTTAGCCGTGCTTATCGTAGTTATGCTCGTAGTGCATTGTTTTCATTAAACTATATACGTTATAACATGTACAAAAAAATTGTGCATGGTCACCGCACCAGTTGTGCAAAAAAAGAGTGATTATTGTGTTTAATGTGCATATAGTAATTATTGTGCAAAAAGACATTGTAAATTTGGAAAAAATAGCATTTTTGTGTGTAATTATGTCAAATCTTTAGCGCTTTTGGTGCTAAGTATGGTATATCAGAAATTATAGGACTCAATCTTAGTGTAGTAATTATTTTCTGAAGGTATTGCATTTGCAAGAAACATTCTAGTTGTCTAATTATAAAAATGAAAATATTTTGCATAAAATCAAAAATCCACTAAACACCAGATTTCATATTCATACCAATGCAAAAGAGGCTTGATGAAATTTTAATTTTGTTGCTTTGCAAGCAAAAATATAAAAAATTATCATAACATTTAATGGCCAGGGAAGGTTGAGTAATTTTACTAAATTACCAAAACCAGAGTTTCCCAAAATGAGGTCTGTGATGAGTGCACAAGGGGTCTGCAATGATATAACAAAATTTGTCAACATATATAGCTGGTAAAGTAATCCATACCATGAAATCCAAGCCAGATTTAAAGTGAAGACCTTGTTTTTAGAGAACATTTTTTTTAAGAACGAATTTTTGTCTATAAATGAGTGTACTGGTTTGCCCCTATGGAAATATGGTATGTCTGTTTATAAGCATTTATTTTTTAATGGATTTTGTGTTATTTATTTTTGGGTTTATTTTATCTTTCCTCGTTGGTTGGGCAGAAAATTGATGTGACATAAGATTGGGGTCCATGATAAAAAGAAATTGCAAATAGAGGTTCGTGACCCAAAAAGTTTGAGAATAACTTTGACTAAACCTCTGTAATAGGTTATATGGAAATTAGTACGATTTTTGATAAACTTTTTTTAATATAAAAAACAAAGCAGAAGACAACGTATTCATTAGGCTTTTCATATATCCAAGGGATATTTTATGCAAAAAATCAAGTTAAAAACATATTCACGCATGTTTTTTACATCCAAAGCATAATTGATTTTTGAAAGTGAACAGTTGGATACGTACGATATTGTTTTTGCTTTGTTAAATACAATTTTTAAATGTCAAATGAAATTCGATGTATGACAGAGTTTTAGTTATTACCATTAATTTGTATTATTCAAAAGTACCGAGTACCAGTACCGTGGTACTTTTTTAGTACTGTACCAGTACTGCAATACAATTTTAGAAAATTACTGAGTACCGGTACCGCGGTACTGTGCCCACCTCTGAAATATGATGTTGAAGTGAAGTGCACTGATGGCTACTGAAAGTTATTTTAACTTTACAGTTGGAGATGCATTGTTACAATATTATTTGTAAGCTTATAAAATTGCAGTAAACTCACAGTCAACAGGAATTATAGTTGCAATCATGCTATTACAATTCAAGGAATGTTTAAATATGTACTTTTGTGCTATCCTTAAATAAATACGATAATTATAAATGAGAGGCATTTTAAATACTAATGACAGTGTTGTGTTTTTTTAAGCTTTGGAATGTTTGAGCAGTTACTATTCTTTTTGTTTCCCATTGTTTTTAAGTTTATTGCTAAAAATTAATTTTGGGCTACTTTTTATGAAAATTTGCTACTTTTTTTATTGATTTGGGCTACAAACCATCAAAACTTTCTGGCAACCCTGGTTAGGAAAGTGCTATCTTGTCATTGTTTAGAAGGGCATCCACTTTAGGTCAGACACAAACAGGACTGGGGCCAAGGGTTTATCCTTTTACTACCCTAGGCTGCTGTACTGGCCGGATCAGATGCTGGCAGTGATTTTGTTAAGCCAGCATTGAGTTTTGTCATCCAAATCCATCAGACCTTGTGCTCCATATGGTCCCCAATGTATGGGGCATGCTATGAGAATGCCATTTGTTTAGCAGCACTGCACTCACAATTCAGTAAAAGAGCGAGACCCCATTTGTGCTTGGACAAATGGAATTGCCCAACACCAGTTCTCAAACAGTTGAGCTTAAACCAAGTTGCTTGGGACAAGCCCATCCCAACAGGCCTGGCACAGGTCCTAGCCACAAAAACACGGAGCCTGGAAGAACTTTCACAGTACTCTGCATTCCATTTATGATTTGTTTACTCAGAAGCGCAGATGCCAAGTCCAGCGAGGTTGTCTAAAAGATTCTGCACAGCTGGAAAAAATGGACGTCTAGATCTTAGTCTCTATTGGCAAGCATCTGAGGACCCACTTAAAAGACCATACAAGATATGATCAGGGTCCAGAGATCCACGATTGGCCAAGGAGAGTGTCACTTCCAGTTGGCAAAGCTCAGCTAGCTGGATGCTTTGAAAGTATGGGTAAGTGGTCTGTTGGAGTGGGACGCAGGCATCCAGTGACTATGTGCAAAGCGTCATTCAAGACACTGTTTATAGGGCAAGTGTGAGTGCTGCAACACCAGACTGGTGTGCAGTACTCAGCTGTTGAGTAAACCAAGATAAGGCAGCTATGTGCAGTGTTTTGGCACCAGCACCCCATCCTGAGCCTACAAGTCGCCTCAGCAGTGTGACGCATGAGGATAATTTTTTGTGCAATGCCAGTAGATGGTGACAAAACGTGAGCAATCTGTCCAGTTTTAACCCAAGGTAAGTAGGGGTTGGACAAAATGTAAAAGTCTATCATTGTTGTAGACTTTTAGCTCACATTTGGCCTCTCGGTTATTTAAGTGAAAGTCCGTCATTGTTTTAGTATGACTGAGCTTCAACCTCCAAGTCTGGAGATATGCTGAAAGTGTAGACATGTCTTGGTTTAAAGTCCCCTTTAAGTCCTTTCAGTTTCCAGAAGAGTGCAACAATGCTAGATCATTAGCATAAGCAAACCTTCTGGAAATCATGGAAGACAGATCATACAGATAGATGTTAAATAGGAGGGAACCCAAGACCGATTCCTGAGGAATGTCGTTTTTTAGATGGTGTAACTTGCTTTGCTTGCTGTCACCAGTAGTAAGGGTAAAACTTCAGTTTTGGAACAAGCTCCATGATCATTCTGACCATGTGCTTATCCAGCAGAAGCCTCAGCAGCTTGCAGGTAAGGCCATGTTGCCAGGCAGTGTCATAAGCAGCTGTCAGATCGACAAATATGGCAGCAGCCTTCTTAGTCTTGAAAGAATCCTGACAACTAGATCTATGGTTGACTTCCTGCATTAAAACCCAGCCTGCTCTTTAGGGAAATTGGATTAATAAATGGCTCAACTCGGGGATAGATAAGGCTCTCATGGATCTTGTAGGGGACACAGAGCAGAGATATAGGTCAATAACTCTTTGGGTCCCCCACAGGCTTCATTAGCTTTGGGATTGCGACTACAAGTGCTCTTCTCCAGATCTTGAAAATTTTGAGTCGACGCAAACAGGAAGAAAGTCACGTAACCAGGACTTCAAAGCAGCTCCAGCATGGACTATAAGCTCTGGGCAGATGGAATCAGGGCCCAGGCTTTACCTGGTTTTAAATGTTGAAGGGCAGCAGTAAATTCTCTCTGTATAAAAATGTCAAAGATATTTACTGGGTCTGGTGTTGTGTTCAGACACTTTTTGAGAGACAGTCAAGATGACTTGCAGTCAACAGCCTGATATCTCTTGTTTCCGACCAGCTGAGATGGGACAAAGATGAGGAAAGTGTCATAACTAGGGCAACTTTTTGCAACTTTTGCAACTTTTTTTTACAGCTTCGGACAGCTTCCTGGGTGGCACAAAACTTCAATATAGCGTGTAAGGATATTTTTGTCCAAATTTTATTTTGCAACTTTTTGCAACTTTTTCGGTTTTTAAGCGTAACTTTATGTCAATATTGCAAAAAAAAAAGAAAAATAATGAACAATCCAAATGTAATTTTTGTTAATAATTGAAATCCCAAGTGTAGGCATTAGGCAAGCCTGCTTTACTTCTTTGTTTTAACGTATGTGGTACATAACATAGCGAGTGCGTATAAAACAGTTTTGGTTCAGGCTATATTGTCAACCTTTGTTGTGTAATAGTAGTGGGTTTGGTCAACAAGCTGGAAAACTGCGGTTAAAAGTAAAACGAATTGTGATTCGTATGACTTCGCATAACTTGTAGAGCCAGCCAAACTGTAGTAAACATTTTACTGCAGACGTCCAACTCCAAAATGTTTGAGAATGAGATAGGCCTAAGCAAAGGTACCTCTAACATGAAGGTGGTAGGAAAAGCCATGAGTCTACTTGAAATATGTGAACGATAAGTAAATGTTTTTGCATTATTCCTATCGTGAACTAGTTGTTTAATCTCATAAATACTAATTTTTATAAATTCGTACCTTTCTATTAGAGTCAGGCATAAGCAGAAAAATTGAGAGTGTATAATAATAAATTTGTAAAAATGCCGAAAGAAGCGAAATCATCCCTTTCCAAAGTTTGAGACTTTGTTTCACGCCACCCAAAAGAGTTTATGACTTCCGCTCGTGGACAACTGTACTGCACACTGTGCGCAAAAATTGTTGCGCATGACAGAAAATCTTCTGTGGACAAACATCGCCTAAGTGCAAAGCATCAAAAAGCCTTGTCATCAACAGTGCTGCAGCGGCAGCAGCCTATAGACTCTACCAACGTAGGTTGGGGCGATTATGTTGGAAAAGTTACCTCAGCATTTCTCTCAGCCGATATCCCACTCTACAAGCTATGTAATCCAGAAATGCAGTCGCTATTTCAATTTCTAGGTCGTAAAGCTGCATCCGAGTCGGCATGTAGAAAGCGAGTTGATGATATGGGAAAATGCGAAGTAGATCGAGTTTGTGAAATTCTTTTTGATAAGATTATTTTCATGGTGATTGATGAATCCGAAATATCTGGCTGCAAGTATTTGAATACCTTAGTAGGTGATATCGAAGTTCCAGAAACAACTTATTTATTGCATTGCAAGATTCTTTGTATGTCTCCAAATCAGCAAACTATTGTGCATGCTGTTGATGATGCAATACGAACCCTCCAAGCAAACCGAAATAATTTTGTTCTCTTGCTTACAGATGCTGCCAGGTATATGACAGCAGCAGGCCGCCTTGTTAAAGGAATATACCCAAAGCTGTTCCACATCACTTGCACAGCTCATGCCTTGCATAATGCAGCTGAGTGAATTCGCAATCATTATGAAGATGTTAACAAGCTCATTGCTACCGTGAAGGCTTCGGTAGTTAAAAATAAAGACCGAAGAGGAAAATTTTCAGAAATCGGCAGTCCTCCTCATCCTATTGTCACCCGGTGGAGGAGTTGGTTAAATGTGGCAAAGTACTATGCTGAAAATTTCCCCAAAGTTTGTGATATTGTGAATGCATTCGAAGGCACAGGGCACATGGTAGTGAAAGCAAAAGAAGCAGTGGCGCCTGAAACTCTTCCAAACAGCCTCAAGGAAAATTATCAATGCTACATGAAGTTGGTGGAGGAAATAGCTGAAAGTGTAAAATATACAGTTTCTCAAGCTTATGAAAAAGGATACAAGTTAGATTTTGGAAGCGATCCTGTTGGAGTTCAGTTGTATTTGAACCACCGGCTTGAACTGAACAGTGATTTGAAAGCTATTGTAAATATGTTAAACACAAATGTCAGCCCAGCACTCTATGCTAAGCTATTGCAGTGCCAAGCTACTTCATGCAGTGTAGAGAGGAGCTTCAGCATGCTTGGCAAGCTCTTGGCTAAAGATCGCAAGTTTGCCCAAGACAATGTGTGGAAGTATTTGGCTTTGTATGTTAATAAAACAAGCGCAGAGTAAAGGCAAACCTTCTCGGTGTTGATTTCGCTATTCTTTTTATTCGTTTTATGCAACTTTGCAACTTTCTTTAAAATAAACGCAACTTTTGCAACTTTCTTTAAAAATAAATGCAACTTTTTAATTTTTTTACTGCAACAAAAAGTTGCCCTAGTCATAACCTACCAGTAAGATTGTTCAAAATACTCCATGCTTTTCAACTAGAGTGTGAAAAGTCAATGCTCTGAACTGCCTTGAACCATTGATCTCTCCGCTTTCTGTCAAGCTTGGCAAGCAGAGCTGTAGCAGCCAAACTTGAGTTGTCTCCTGAGGAGACTGCAGGAAAGTTCTATAGAGGGATTCACACTCTGCATCCCAACACGGAATATAGATGTTTTGATGCCTGTGTGGGATAGTCTTTTTGGCTGCTTTCTTGATGATGTTGTAGAAGTCCTGGTAAGCCACATTCACATCAAGTGAATCAGTGGCAGCAAAGTCTTTGAGAATTTATTTGTCAAAGCAATGTAATGACTCCATTTGGCCTTGCAGAAGTGCTTAACAGGCATGTTTGGCACTGCCATAGCAAACCTTGGTGTTGTAATATGTGAAAGCTGATGTTGTGACCTGGGAAACTTTTTAAGGACACATCTATCTGGCAGGTGACTGTTTGGACCTATGCTAGCAAAAGCTAGATTTGGATTAATGCCAGTGTTCCAGCAGCCAGAGTAAAAACTGGTGGCGTCTTTGGCATTGTATAGGAGGGCAAGACAATTAATACTTGCCCAGTCATCCAACCACTTACCGTCTGGTCCATTGTCATCATAACCCCAATTAACATGATGACAGTTAAAATTGCCAGCATAAAGACAGGGGTGAGGAAACACGGAGATCTAGAGATGGCAATTGTGTTGATGAAGGTTTGTAGGTGTTGACTATTTTATAATCATCAATGTCCATGCACAATCACTCAATCTCCAATGTCTGTGGAGATTGGTCCAAAAGCATGTACCTTAGTCACTTGTGGACAAATGTGGCAAAGCCATGCTTCCTACTTAAAAGGAGAAGACTCAGCTAGTTGGTAGTTTGGAGGTACAAACTTTTCTGCATCAGTGCAGTGGATCTCCTGTAGTAGGATGACAAGTGCCTCAGACTGCAGAGCAAGGTAATGTAGAACGTTCATCTTGCTTGCAGTGAGTCCTTGAATGTTCAGCTGAAGAGTAGTGGGTCTTTGAAACTTGTTGGCAATATGCCCTGAAAAGACCAGTTTTTTTCCAGGTATTGGCCCATCCTGAAGAAGATGTTTGCTGATTAGCAGACCCTTGCTGAACATCAGAATGAGTGGGTACCCTTCCATATTGGCAGGTTTGGTTTTGGTCTGTCATGTTTAACATCAAGAACAGATTTACTTATGGCCCAGGCTGCAAGGAAGCACCTGCCATCTGGGCCTAGCACTATGTGATAGTAGAAAACAACTACAGTTAACAATTATCATTAATTTATTAATCTTTTTCCTCTTTACAATTATATTGGTATAATTAATTCAATTACACAAGAATATACTATACGACAAGAGAATATTTTATAATAAGGCATACACCAGTATTTATATTGTAGATGATGATGTGTTCTAAAACCTAGATAAAGCTAGATAAATTTTTTATTTTAAAAAATTTATAAGAATTTTTTTATGTTTTCTGGAATTTCTGAACACAATTTAGCTTCAGCAAAACACAGAAAAATGTCAACAATTACAAATCTGTTATATAAGCATTGCTTCTGGTATTATTATTTGAAAAAAGTTTTTGAAATTTAATCCTTTAAATAAGTCAAGCTTATATGTAACAATTAATTCAAGTAAATTGGTTTATTGGCAGTTCTTTAAAGATTATTTAGATTATTTAGAATGGCTATAATTTATGCACCACTTGCTCATCAACTTCTTAAAGGAGTATTTGCTGTTTATAAACCAACAACTACACCAATATCATCAATTTTAAGTGAAATATATGATAGAATTTTAAAAGGTATTTTAAATATATTTTAGATTTTTTTTTACCATAAAATTGCAAAAAAAAGCAACCATATTTGATTTAGCTTTCAATTTACATTTATCTAATTTAGGTGCATTATTGAAAAGACTTCTGTAAAGAAAAAAACATACAAAACAAACTTTTTCAGCCACTTTAAGCCCTCATCACTTGACCAGTCCTCTGCTTAAGCTAGCCAAAAGCATTTGTTTTCTCTTGTTTGAGTGTTCTTAACAATCTAAATCGGTGTTTCCCAAACTTTTTGGGCATCTTCTTTTATTTGTCATCTTCTTTTATTTGTCATCTTCTTTTACTTGTCATCTTTAAAACCAACTGTATCATTATGAAAAATCAATTTCGACCTATAAAGGTCATCATCGACTTTTATTTGTGAATCCTTTTTTCAGGAACCCCAATCTTATGTCACATTGATTCTTTTCCCAACCAATGAGAAAAAATAATACAAACACAAAAATTAATGACACAAAATTTATAAAAAACAAAATTGTTATTAAACAATTTTCAATGCATGAATTTATTAATAAAATCAGTCAACATAGATTCTATTTGAATAAGAAACTGATAATGACCTTTATAGGTCAAAATCAATTTTTCATAACAATACAGTTGGTTTTAAATTTTTAACTTTTATTTTCTATAATAAATTGAAAGTTGACCGATTTTATTAATAAATTTATGCATTGCAATTTGATCAATTAAGTAAAATCATCAATGTAACTTTACTGGATGAAGGGTAACAGATTTCTGAAAAGCCTTTAACATAAACAATTTTCAATAATGTGCAACAATATTGATTTATGATCACAAAAACTTAGAAATCAATGTGGCAATATCTGTGACAATAGACATACTTTACCAAGTATTTATTTTTGACTAATTTTGTCATATTGTTGCAGATGCCTTGTGCAGTCATTGTGGACTCTCAGGGGTCTGCAGACCCCAGTTTTGGAAACCCTGATCTAAACAAATTAGATAAATGTAAATTAAAGAGAAGCTAAATTTAACATAGCTGCTTCCATTGCATTTTTATAAATTTGTATGTTTTAAAATTTCTAGATAATTTTACAGGTCTCTTCAAGAAGTCACTGTAAGTCATTTTCATTCAAGAAACTAACCAGGATCCTCCCTTTCACTACTATAGCTTCTTGAAGAAATTTTTTTCCTTTTAGTTTCTTTTTTATTCCAACCTAATGCTATAGAGGGATTCTGGTTTAGTTTCCCAAAAAAATTGTTTGCTGTGACTTTTTGAAGAAACCCATTTTTATTTGTTGGATAATTCAAGCTAAGCTCTTCACTTAAAATTTTAAAGTAATTGTTAGATCGTAACCTTTTTTAACTGGATAACAACTCTAACTGTTTTTAACTGGACAGCAATGTTTTGGTATCTCCAAAAGCAGATTAGGGTAATTGGTTAATGGTTGCCCAAACAATAGCACCTTCAATGCTTTCCTGAAAGTCAGGAAGATAAATATAGATAAAAATAAAGTAAAAAAGAAGCCAAAATTTAAAATTTATTCTATATGGTGCATAAAAAGTATTTTAGTTGTTGTACGTTAATTTTGGTATTTTTTAAGCCAGGTGTGTTAGTTTTATTTCTTATTCTTAGTTGTGTTTTCCTTTTACTCAATAATTTAGCATTTTGCAAGCATTTATTTATGTTGTGAAGGAAGTAAAACTGTGATTTTTTTGAAATATTTTTAATTTTTATAATACTTCTACTCAAAATTTTTTAGATCTTAATGAAATGAAGCAGCAACCCCAGAAGCAAATGATTGTTTTTAAGCCACCTTTACAAATTGTTCAAAATTTCACAACAGAAATTAATCCATCAAAAAGTGGAAATGTTCCTGTGTTAGTACCTGATTGGTTTGATCATCCTCTTGGTAAATCTTTGCTTATTAATTTAATATATATAATTTTGTTGTTATTGTTGCCCCTGTTCCAAGGATGTGTTGGAGTAGCCATCTCTTAACCTCTTGAAGAAGTCAATCTAGATTCCCACTTTTGGATTACCTATGTGGTACTTATCTACAATTAAAGAAGTGATTAGTGTCATGTCTGTGTGACAAGCATAGTGGACATGTGGCATGTAAGTTTCAAGATTTCCTGTATGTAGGTAACTTTGCAAGAGTGGTGGTTTGTTGGCTCTGAGCTGTCCCACCTTTGTATGCAAGTGATGTGGTAATGTTTCTTCAGATTAATAAATGTCATAAAATGTGGTGTTAGTAACTTTGTTGTTTTTACTAGAATGGAGGTATTGTGAGGTGATGGTAATGTAAATGTTTTTAAGGTTTTCTCTATATACCTCACTTGTTATATTTGGATCTGAGATGATGATGTTAGTGTACTCATTGTTATGAAAGATTGTGGCTTTTATGTTTCTGGGTGAATCTGAGTATGCATTAACCCGTTAAGTGTGCATGACGTATATATCCGTCACAGCCAGACTCTCTCTTGGTGTGCATGACAGATATATACGTCTTGATTGTCGCAGCTTTTTACAGCGCGGATTATTTCGCTTCTCGCACTTGCAATTGTCTCGATGTGAGAAAACTGAAAAACAAATTTTTACAATAACAACAATAAAAATATTTTTACAATGAAATCAGTCTCTTGCCAGACAAATGTTATTGTTTTATTTTTAGTTTTTCATTTGAATCTTTTAAACTTTTTTAGGAGTTTGATTGAAATACATTTTGTTTCGTGTGGTAGGTATAGCTTAGATTTAACAAGTGATCTTACAGAAGTGCAGCAAAATTGTTTGATTGTGGACACCACTTTCAAAATTTAAATATTATAACTAGATTAGCCATATTCTATAGAAATCGATTTTGATATTTTTTGCGTTTGCAGCAATTCTTTCTGTCAGGTTAGATTTATTTTTTCATATTCTCAATGGTAAAAGCATTTCAATCATTTATAAAGTAATTTTTAAAGTAAAATAAACATTTCTAAAGTAAAGTCAAAATGTTAGCAAGAGTGCTAACAGAAAAAGAGTTCCGAAAGAAATTGCATCTAAGAAATTGAAAAAAAGTGAAATCTCAGCTATGTACACTCGACGTTTGATGGTACTGAAGTTGAAGGACAAAAAAGATGTACTTATGCTCAGTACATTTCAAAATGATAACACGAAAGAAATTGAAGATCAAAATACCAGAAAAATAAAACCTATCGTTTGCTGTGATTATAATAACCTCAGTGTCTGTTTTTTATCATTGTATCCCAGCACCCGAAAACGACTAAAAAAGTGCTACCAAAAACAATTTCGGCACATTTTCGACATGGCAGTACTGAATGCCCACATTTTGTACAAAAAAGTGGCGGAATTATATCAAGGTTAAATTTTATTCTAAAGCTAGTTGATCGCGTCATTGAAACTTACAGCCAAGAACAGATTCAAATTCGAAAGGGGCGATGGTCTTTTTCAGATACACTGTTGTGTCTTACTGCCCAACATTTTTCAGAAAATATTCCATTGAAATCAAGTAAAAAATGCCCTGCAAGGCAATGCCACGTTTGTGTGGCGAAAGGAATTGGAAAAGAAACTATTTATTATTGCTGCAAATGCAATACATCACTTTGTTTAGTACCTTGCTTTAAAATTTATCACACAGTTTTAAAATATTGAAATATTGATAATTTAAGTTTGTTTATTTTTGCATTTTCTTTTTTTTCTGTTTATTTGAATTTTTATATCGCTTGCATCTTTTCTTTTTGAACTTTATCTTTCTTTAAATTAAAATTACTTTGTCGAATTTTTATTTTGTGATTTGTGAGCTTTAACATAAGTGATTTTCTCAAAAGCACTGTTATAAAAATACGCAGAAAGTTCATTTGACGTCAGCGACTTTCCCGCAAAGCTCGAAGCAGCGATTATAATCAATCGAGACGAGATAAAAAGTGAGACGCGAAATTAATTATGCACTGTAACTTGGATAGCGAAAATTTAATTCCACACTTAACGGGTTAAAGAACATGTAAAGGGTGTGTTTGGGTTTGAGTCAGTTGTTTAAGTTGAGTAGCATGAAGTTTGAGATAAGTGTTCATTGGAAGGACCTTGAATCTTGAAATGTTTTAAAAAGAAATGAATCTTGAAAAGATGAAGATGATGGTGTGTGGGTCAGAGGTTGAAGTCATACGGAATAGAATAGACCCATGTAGAATATGTAACAAAAGTGTGACTGTAAACTTAAGTCTTATTTACAAAATTTGACCAAGGGATTCATGAAAGATGTTCTAAGTTGAAGAAAGTAACTCTTGAGTGCAGCAAGATTTTTTGTTTGTAATAAGTGTGATAAAATGATGAATGGTGTAGGAGAAGTGCAACAGGAGGTAACCGTGTGATGAAATAATAACTGTGAAGGGATTTTGCTATCTTGCAATAGGTTGAATGCCAGTGGAGGATGTGAAATTGCAGAGACTGCAAGAACAAGAAAGAAATGGAAGAAATTCAGAAAGTGTGGAGAGATGGAAAAAGATTCTCTTTGCAGATGAAAGGAAAGGTAAATAAAAGCTGTGTAAGAACAGCTATGTTACACAGAAGCAAAATGTGGTGTTTGAGAGAAAATGAAGGAGCAATTTTGAGAATAGCAGAAAGATCTATGGTGAGGGCAATGTGTGGTGTAAAGTTGGTGGACAAGAGGAATACACTGGAGCTGATAGACATATTGGGTTTGAAGGAAGCAGAAGATAAGCTGGCAAGGGCAAATGGTGCAAGGTGGTATGGTCATATTTTGATAGGACCTAAGGAAGATGTTTTAATGAAGGCAATGGTACACGAAGTGGGTGGAAAATGTAAACAGGGTCGACTGAGGATGAAATGGAGGGAACAAGTTGAAGGAAACATGAGAAGAATAGGAAAGAAGATGTGGATGTGGTGTAGGTGGAGAGAAGGTGTAAGAAGAACTGCAGAAGTAGTGTGATGCATCTGGCCACCTCCATTCACTGGGGATATTTAAACCGGATTAAAATTGGATTGATGATTATTGTTTTAAGCACTAAGCTGATTTCAAAAACTTCCACTAGAAACCACAATTGTATGGAATCTGGTGGCATAAACCTCAGATAGAAATGTCCTAGCCAAATATCAATTATTCAGATTTTTTAAATATTTTTAATTCAAGAAAGTATGGTACTTCAATATTTTTAAGCAAATTCATTTAATACAGTGTATTTGAGTTGTCTCAAAAATATGCGACAATCTACTGTAAAGCCACTGAATTTGAAGTTTTGTGAACTTGAGAAATCCATGATGTCAAAAAATATGATGGCAAAATATGACTGTGAGAAACTTTTTCTTTTGGCCTTTCCTTTAATCAGGGGTTGCTACAGTGTCCTGTTTTCAATGTCCTTTCTCCCTCACACCAACTTCCCCCATATCTTCCTTCACAACATTCAGAAATTTTCTCTTTGGCATCCCTCTTTTCCTCTTTTCCAGTAACTCCATTTCCATCACCCTTCTTTCAACATACTCCTGCTCTCTTCTCATGACATGTCCATAACACCTCAGCTTGCCCTCCCTCATCTTTATTCCTAACCCCTGATGTACTCGTTTCTAATCTTATCTTTTGTTGTCACTCTTATAGCAAACCTCAGCATTTTCATCTCTGCAACTTCTATTTCTTCAAATTGTTTCTTTGTGACTGGCACCATCTCATGTCCATACACCATTGCTAGTCTCACCACTAAACTGTACACTTTTCCTTTTACTCTAGCTGGTAACCTCCTGTCACAGGTTGCTCCTGATACTTTTCTCCATCCATTCCCTTTACCTCCCTCTCACAAACTACCACTTTCTTGCAACATGATCCCAAATATTTAAATCATCTTTACTGTTTGTTATTTCCTCCATTTAGGCACAGATATTTGGTCTTTGACCTACTTATTTTCATTCCTCTTCTTTCTACTGCATACCTTCAGCATTTTAGTCTCTGCTTCACTTCTTCCCTGGTCTGTTTGCAAATCACAATATCATCAGCAAACAGCATCATCCACGATGGCTCTCTCCTTACTTCAGCTGTTAGCCTATCCATAATCACAACAAACAGAAACGGACTTAATGCTGATCCCTGGTGCAGTCCGACTTTGACCTTAAAACTTTCTGTAGTTTCTACTGCACGCTTCACCACTGTTTTGCTTCCCTTGTACATATCCTGTACCAGTTGCACATACTTTTCTGCCATTCCTGATTCTCTCATACAGTACCACAGCTCTTCTCTCAAAATTCTGTCGTAAGCTTTCTCTAGGTCCACAAATACACACTGTAGATCTGTTTGACCTTCCCTGTGCTTTTCCATCAACATTTTTAAGGCAAACATGGAATGGGAGTTCCCTTTCATGGCATAAATTCATATTGCTGTTTACTGATCTCTATCTCTTAGCCTGGCTTTAATTATTTTTTCCCATATCTTCATTGTATGGCTCATCAACTTTATTCTGCTGTAGCTTCCACAGCATTGTGTGTCCCCTTTGTTTTTATAGATTGGGATAAGCACACTCCTTCTTCATTCTTCTGGCATCCATGCTCCCACAATAGTTTGTTGAACAGTCTGGTCAAAAACTTTATCCCCATCTTTCCCATGCACTTCCAAACTTTTACTGGCAACTTGTCTGGCCCAACTGCTTTACCTTTTTTCATCCTTCTCAGTGCATTCTTCACTTCTCTACTGACACAATTTACCTCTTTGTTAACCACTTCTGCTTCTTCTGTCCTAGGCTCTCTGTTATTTTCCTTGTTCATCAGTTTCTCAAAGTACTCCTTCCATCTCTTTAACACTGCCTCTGAATTTACCATCACATTATCGTTTTCATCCTTTATAACCCTCATGTGCTGTACATCTTTTCCTGCTCTGTCTTTCTGCCTAGCCCAGTGCTTTTTAACCTTTTTCATACCGTGGCCCACTTATCAACCCAAGGTAACTTAACAAACCACTTTGTCAATTGCAAAAATCTGGGCATCTCTAAAAAAAAAGTCTTTGAATTTGTCTGCAATTTTTCAATTTTTGTCCCAAAAACATAAAAAAGAGGTCCTTGCTGGGAATTAGTTTCCGATTTTTCGATCATAATGACTTCATTGTACATATTGCTTTCATTTTGACTTATGCTCTGTGGCCTACTGGTTGAAAACCCCTGGCTTAGCCAATCTGTACAACTCCTTCTCACCTTCTTTTGTTTCCAATCTAGAATACAAATCTTCATATGCACATCCCTTTGCCATTGCAACTGTCTTCTTGGCCTTACTCTTCTTTTCTTTGTACATCTTTTTACTATTTTCATCTCTTATTTTATCCCATGCTTTCTTTGCCACTTTCTCTGCTATTTTCTTTTTCACCATGAGAGCCATATTACCATGACTACGACAAACAAGCTTTATAATTTTGTGACATTACAATTACTTCTAACTATGTATATTATGTACACTTAAGCAAATTTTTTTCTGGGTGGTGCACATCAGAAAAGTGGTCAATGATAGTTGAGTACAGAGCAGTTAAAATTAATAAAACAAAGAGACTACAAAAATTATTTTAGTAGCTCTGACTTAACATCATTGAGCTCTTTCCTGATGAACACCAAATTTTGAAAAAACTTCTATGTGTGTATGTATTTTTTTTACAATTTTCTTTATTGAAATTTCTAGTTCAAGGAAATCGATATAAGAAAGATGATATAACCCTACATCTTGGTCATGCTTTAGATGCTTATGCATGTGGTGTTCAAGGTAAATGCTTATTATGTTTTAAAGAATACAATTCAACATTCTGTTTAATTTATTTTTAGTTGTAGGCATTGGAAAGTTTGGTCAAAGTCAAATTAGTCATCTAAAGAAGCTGTCCCTTCCTCGTCGATATCGAGCAAAAGGTCAGTTTGGTCAAGCATCTTTATCTCACTCTACATTTTCAAAAATTGTGGATAGAAGCACCTATGATCATATAACTGATGACAAAATTGTTAGATTGTTAGCTCTTATACAAGGGGCACATAGAAATGCTTGTATTAAGTAAGTACTTGTAGCTATATCTTGTATATTAAGAATAAACCTTAAATTCTAATATTTTAAAGGTTTTTGAAGTCTGCAAAGTGTGTAATTTCAATGTACTGCAGATACTTTGTGCACTGTAAAACAAATTGTTATATCATTTTTTGCTGGATTTTATTTAAAATAACAAATAAGAACGCTATTTTGTTTAAATAAGTAGCCTTAAAAAAGTTTAAATAAGTAAAAAAATTTTGACAAAAAAAAGAACAAAGTGTTTTGTTAAAATTTGAAATTAAAAAGAAACTTTTTTACACTTATTCTAATAATTTATGTTTGTAAACAAACTCTTTCTGTCTACATAAATTAGGTTTACCAAGAATGATAAAAATCAATTCTAAGATGGAAAAATGGAAGTCGGATTTTGCTTTAGATACAATAAAAAATTGGTTGGTCTTTGTAGTGAAATGTATATTTTTATTAGTGTAACAAACAATTTTTAAATGGCAAGTCACAATGAGGTACAGAATTAGGTGATTTACCTTGGTGTTCTGATTCTTTTTGTTCTTGAGTGGTTCTGTTCCAAATAGTTTTGGCACATGCTGACGAATTTTGTCCTGCAAATGTTGGGACATTCAACCCACATACCAACTATTGCAGTGGCACTCACTGGTATTCATATACAATATTTAGTGATAGGCATTCCAGAATAATTTGGTATTCTAGAATATTCTAAGATAAATAAATCAAATCTAGAATTTCGAATCCTATTCTAGAGTAATTTTCAAACCTTGGAAAAATGAAGCTATACATTTTATCTTTTATTCAACAAAATTAACAATCACACAGATGCAATATTTTAAATTTAGAAACTTGTTTTTGTTGGAATGCAAAATGTTTAGCATTTCCAAATTTTTTCCAGTCAAACAAGATCTTAAAGCTGATGCAGATAAATTTGCACTGGAAAAACTACACTCTGCTGATGCAGATATAGTGGGAATAGCCAAATGCTTCATAACAAGCTCAACAAGAAGAGGGTAAGATGCTTGCTGGACTAGCTGCATGCGTTATAAAAAAGAGAGAAAACAGTACAGTATGCAAATTGAAAAAGCTAGCATAGCACAATAAAAAGAAAAAAAAATAAAAAGAAGAGAGAAAGAGATGCGAGTCAAAAAAGAGCAACTTGTGCATCTTAATAAAGAAAAAAACTAGAAAGAAAGAAAGATAAAAAGAAGAGAGAAAGCAGTGCATATGCGAGCTGAAGAAGAGCAACTTGCACAACTAAATAAAGAAAAAAAACTGGAAAGAAGAGAGTAAGTGGCATTGTTTGCAAAATTGCAAGTTAAAACAGCAAGCACATCTAATTTATGAATTACATGAGGTATTATTATTTTTTGTTTATTTTGTTCACTTGCTATGTAATTACGATTATCATCTCAATTCAAACTATTCAAAATAAATTGATTTTTTGGATTTGCATCTTTCTGGATTCAGATTTAAAAGATTTGAAATTCTAGAATGTCCTTATGTATTGCAGGTAAAATTTGTTTGGTAGAAAAGACGACTTGTGGTTGGATTGCTCCAAAACAATTAGTGATAGATAATTTTATTTTTCTATCAAATTTGGTAAATTTTTGCCAAGCTAAAATATATTTAAATAGCGGGACATTTTTTGGGGCTTTTTTAGTGTTTTATTAGAAACATGAAAGTTTTTTGGAAATTCTGGAATCAATGAAGAATTCCGGATAACCATTTTCTGCAAGGATACACTGAATAATGTCTAGTTCTAGTCATGGTTTCCCAAACTTTTAGTTCATTGGTACCCTTTGACACTGTGGCAGGTTTGCATGTACCCCCAAAATTTTGTGATGTTTCTCTAAAAAAAAAAAGGCTTTCATTTAGAATCAGCCACTAATTTCCCCTAATTCATGCCCAAAATCAAGGTGATCTCTGAAAAAAAAAAAAAAAAAAACATCTTCTTCACTTTGAATCAGATACAAATTTTCCCAATTCATGCTGAAATCCAAAGTGATCTCTGAAAAAAAGAAAAGTCTTCACTTTACAGCAGCCAGAAATTTTCCCCATTCAAACCCAAAATCATGGTGATCTGTAAAAAAAAGTCTTCCCTCTTAATTGTCCTGTTTGATGTAATAACAATCGACTGCATTTGAGTCTATTATTTCTTCCGGACACGGAATTTAACTTAAATAAGGATATTCTGTCACATAATAATGTACCTCTTGAGAAGCCTAAATGTACCCTTAGGGGTACATGTACCCCAGTTTGGGAACCCCTATTCTAGTTTTTCAAAATTTGAACTTCTGAAAATGTTTTTTGAGTTTTTCAAAACTGTCCTTTTTAGTGCTATTGAACAGCTCATTAAGATGTCACTGAGAGACACAATTTAACAAATTTTTAGTTGCACCCTTGATTAAATAAATTTAAAGACTTTAAAATTACAATTTGACAACCCTGAGATGTGTCAATTTACTTTAACCAATCATAAGAATCAACCAACCAGTAAAACCCACAAAAAATTTGTTCTTGTATTAGGTCTATCAATTAGTCTTTGAGGGTTTTAAATTAACTCCAAAATTCATATATAAAGAATATTTTTAAAAATTGCTTTTATTCAAAATAATGCCCATTATGCTCTATTACTTTCACCAATCTTTTAGAAAGTTTTATTCCACAAGAATAAGAGGACTGTTCTTTTTCATCAAAAAATTTACATAGACTTCTTCTTTATTCTGGAATTTTTTGTCTGCCAGAGCACTTGAAAGGGATCAGAACAGATGGAAATCTGATGGCGCAATATCTGGAGAGTATGGAGGGTGACTTAAGACTTCCCAGCCAAAATCATTTATCAAGTCTTTAACAATTTTGGCTGTATGAGGACATGCGTTGTCATGCAAAAAAACAAACTTTATTGGACTTTTTTGACAAGAAAAGTCCTCTTTTAGAATTTTTTTGTTCAGACACTGAAGTTAGTCACAATACTTTTTTGGATTTATTGTCTGACCAGGGTCTAACAATTCAAAATCAATCGCCCCTTTTTGGTCCCAAAACACACAGAGCAATAATCTAGTACCTCGTGGGTCTATGCCAATGAGTATTTTAGGTCAAAATAGTGCAAGACTATTGACCTATAAAAATTTTTGTCTCTATTCATTTAAAATGCTTTTAGCTTTGATAAATTTAATTTAATCTGGAAAAAAGGTACACAAGATAAAAAAAAAGTATAAAAGAAGATAAAAGAAGAATAGTCACACAAAAAATCAAATAATTTACTTTATGTTGTGATTTTGTGCAATAGATGACGTAGTGTTTTCTTAAACGCTTCTAATCTTAATCAGCGCCTTTTGCTCGAACAATTATTGGACACGCGCATCTCCAAGCATAATTGTTACAAGTTAAATATGCGCCTTTATTTTGGTTCATCAGTCAGTTCAAAGTTATCAAGCTACTACAGCAAACGAACTAAAAGCATTCTATTTCAATACGGTTGTTTTTTGGCTAAGTAATTTTTGTGAATATTTATTATTGTTTTTTTATAAACCTGTGTATTCGTGCAAAGATACAACACTTTAATTACACAATAATATCTAAAATCTATTCTTTCGACAAAAACTAATTGATAGACCTAATAAAAAAAATTTGGGCAATTAAGGTTTAAACAAGAGTTTCAAATGAAGCACTTCATTTTAATAGCTATTTTGAAGCCTTGCACCAGCAAAAAAATTTTTAAAAATGCTATACTTTGTTGTCAAAGCAATATAAGACAAGTAATCAACAAATAGTTTTTGTGACTAAGTCTGCTCACAACTACGTAAAATAGCTTTATTTATGATTTAAAGTTGCTGTATATCAAGATGGGATTTTATTTTTGAACTGGCTGCTGAACTCCAAAGAAGATTAGGTAACAAAAAGAAGTGCATCTGAACAAGAATGAAGCAGATGTAGCAATTATCTATTATTCAGAAACACTGTTAAGCTGTTGCAAACAAAACAAAACTGAAATGCTGTCATAAATGTGGCTAATGATGTGTGACAAGTGCACAGCCTGCAATTTAGTCAAATGTGTCACATATGCTTTAAATAAATGAGTAAAAAAAGTTTGTATGTGTGGCAAATTGAGTTTGAGTTTTCAGCAAAATATAATTACAACAAATTTTCTTAGGGAGTAATTATCAATACCTTCATCATCATCATTTTTAGAGAAAACAGTGAATTAGTCAGTGCATTTCCCTTTGCCCACTTGTCTTTTTGGGGTTGCAGGGGCAGCAACTTGAGTTGGGATCTCCAAGGATCCTGATCTCCTGCAACTAGCAGCAATTTTGCTGGTGGAATTACAAGATGTGACCATGCCAGGTCTTCAACATAATTCCACCAGCAAGTTCTGGGTCACCCTCTAGGCCTTTTGCCACTCAGAATAGCATCATCTGTTGTTTTTTCTTTTGTTGTTTGCTCATGGGACATTTGTGTCACATGGCGATACCACTGCTGCTGCAATCAATGTATGTGTAGTAGTAGTGGTTTGATGTTGAGAGATTGACAAATGTCAATGCTTTTAACCTTGTCAAGTAAGGATAAAAATCTTTGACTTTTTGCAAGAAACCTTGAGAGTTACTCCATTTGTTTAGAAAGAACACTGGGCAGGGTGCCTTGAGAAACACATAATCTCAGTTTTAGCTGTACTAATTTTCATTCCAGCATCCAAGTGTGCATCAGAAAACTGATCAGGTGCATATTAGAGATTACTTTTGTTTGAGCTTAACAATGCAAAGTCATCTACAGCCAGCAGGTGCTGAACATTACACTCCTCAAATGTGACACCACTACTGGAGGAACTGTCTATCTTGTCCATATAATGAAGAAAAGAGGAGAAAGAACACACAACCCTGTTGTAGTCCAACACTAACATTAAAAGGTTTTTTTTTTATGCCATTGACATCAACACAGACTTCTGACTGTTTGTACAATGATTTGATAGCAGTAATAACTGACCTCTAACATCATACTCCAGCAGTACTGCTCACAGCTTGTCTCTTGGGACACAGTCATACACTTTTTTAAGGTCTACAAAGCATGTATACACCTCTCTGGCATATTTTCATGATTTCTCAAAAACTTGCTGAAAGGCAAAGATCTGGTCCACAGTGGATCTGCCAGGATGAAATCCACATTGTGCATCCTGAAGTATATAATCCTGAAGTATATAAATATATCATGTGTATGATATTATAAAGTTATGATATTGAGTCTACAGGATGGGGAAAAAGTTTCTGGACAAATTGAATTGACAATATTTCAATTAAGGTAAAGGAATATTAAATAAATATATTATAATATTATTACTAAGACTATCACAAAATAAAGTATGTGTCTATTGTTACATCGCTTGCGTAAAATATTTGCAAAGTAGGTGTTGGGTATGGGTTTTGAGCCAGCATGACTTTAGTATTAGAGCTGAATAATCAGCGCTACCTTTTAGTGCATTCTCGCGTGGCTGTTGGGCATAAAAGTGATGCCATGTTGTATTGGTAAGCCTTTTCGACTTGAGCTGGCTGTGACTTGACATTTGCAGAGAATCTTTTAGATTATTGGCTGCTATATTTGTCCCTTTGGATGTTGTCTACTTTTGGTAGAGAATTTAGTGTTTGATTTTCTTTGCTTGTCCACCCAACATCATTGAAAATCGTTTCCAACTAGCGCCGTAATTATTGTTTTGTTCTTAATAAAATAAAACCGTAAACTTTTGGTGCTGGTTGCAAATCGCATTGTGTGGAGCTGGAAGGACGAGGCAATTTTGTGACTCCGTCACAGTCTATACTTCAATATGTCCTCCTATAGCTTTTACTGCTCTCTTGAATCTTTCTCTGAAACTCTTAACTGAAATACGGAGCTTTTCTCATGGTATTTCGGCCCAGGCTTTCTTCAGAGACACCTTTAAACCTTCAATGGTGTCATGTGTTTTAGCACAGGGTTCAGCCTCTAATATCGACCAAATATTGAAGTCCAGAGGATGCAAATCATGTGAAGCAGGGGCCTACATTTCCTTGCTCCAAAAATTCAAAAAATTGGCACTGCTTCTGGATGTGTGGGAAGGAGCACTGTCTTGTTGGAAGGTAAAGTTTTTGTTTCTGAAGTGTTTTTTCATTGCTTGAGCTGCAGGGATCAAAAATATCCTCAATATACGCATTTGTATTCAGTTTCATGCCTTGTTTGATGAAAACAAAGGGTGACTTTCACATTTTGAAGACTGCCACCCAAACCATGACCAAAGCCGGTTTTTGTTGGTGATAAATTGTTTTCAGATGTTCAGGGATATTATCACATTTCCTTGCCAGCACTCTGTCATTTTGAGGATTGAATTTGGCCTCCACTGTGAACAATTTTTCATCTGAAAACACGATGTCTCCTTTTCATGTGGCATCCTTCATGAAGTTCAGGAGAATTTGAGCTCTGTCCACTCTCTTTTTCTTTTGAAGATCAGTGAGCTGATAAAGCTTCTTCAGTTGGAAGGGCAAAAGCTTGAGGTTCTTTTTTAAAATGGTCCTCATAGTTTTTGGACTAATATTCATCTCTTGAGCCATTTTTCTGATTGATCATTTTGGATTCCTTCTGACCCTCTCACAAGCTGCCTTGATGATCTTGGGTGTACAAGCTGTGCAAGGGGGTCCACTTCTAAGGCAGTCGTTGTCATCACTTAGGTGTTTAAATCTTGCTACAGTGTAGTACACAGTTGATTTTGGTACTTTAAGCTGCTTGATGATCATCAAATTGGACACTCCCATGCGATGAAGCTCAATAATGGCATGACGTTTACTCATTTTTGACAAATTTTATGGCAATTAAAATTAAAAATCCTAGCTGCAAATGAAGAATGATAATACAGCTTTCAATTGATCATCAATTTATGCTTTAGAGCAATTAAAATTTGTTTAAATTTAAAGCTCAAAAATAATTCCAAGGACTTTTTCCCCACCCTGTTGCATTATTAGTATAATTCCAGTAACTCAAATACTTTTGCCCAAGATTGAGTTAGAGTCTGAAAGCATATGAATATCAGGACTGTACAAGATAGTAGTAATCATATTTATGATGTGAAAATGTTCAAATATGCTGTTTAATGTGAGTAATTTTGTGATAATATATAAATTATCACAATTTTATTTCAGAATTTTATTTCAAAATTGATCACGTACAGGGTCCTCCAGCAAAGTGTAGACTGTTATATATTACATTAATTTAAAAACAAAAAGGGCAATAAAATTTTTTTTTTGAAGAAAATTATAAGTAAATGTATAATCTGCAATATTGAATTCAGTTTATTCAATATATCTGCCCTTTTCAATCATAACATGGCAGAGGCGAGAGATAACTTGGTCACACATGGCACGAATAGTTTCGCTTTAAGATTCTTTCAATTTCTTTTTCTATTTTTTCACATTTGAATGTGACACATCACAGGCCTTTCTCTCCAAGATGGACCATATCCCAAAGTCCATCAGATTAAGATCAGGAGAAGAAGGGGGCCAGAGTTCTTTTGACCAAAAGGACTTAAAGTTGTCCTTGCATTAGGCTTGAACCATTTTGGCTGTGTGAGCAGTTGCCCCATCCTGCTGTAGTGTCACCGCTTGATTTCCAGGAAATGAATTTAACCATGCAAGAACCCTGTTCTTCAACATGTCCAGGTAAACGTGCTGATTGACTTTTATGCCATCTTCAACAAAAATTAACGGAGTTTTCAGACCATTCGACATAACTCTTGAATCTATCTAAAAATTAGTCTACACTTGGGTGGAGGACCCTGTATTACTTATAAAAAAAGTTTCAGTTCAAAAATAAATTGACTAATACATGCTAACAAAGCTTAATATTTTACAATATGTTTTCTTGTATGAACATCATGATACTTTAACAATAAGATTTTAATCATAATGACAATCTACATTTTTTAATTGTAAATTAAGCTCCCCTCCCCAATTTTTTGTCATTGATATATTGTGTTATGGATGAAGAAAATATACTCTATCTAAATCATAAAGGATTACATGTGCACTTAAGAAAAACTGTTAAAGTTAATGTTGCTAAATCTCACAAACTTGCTGGGGCTTAAGTAGCCAAAAGTAATTTTATATGTTTATTGAATAATATGCAATCTGTCACATGCTTAAAAAAGCAACCTTATCAAAACTTTACTTCAAGTTCAGTATTACTTAGATATTCTTCAGACTACAATTTTACAATTCATGAAACCTTATTTATAAAAAATCAACCCAAGCAAGCAACTTGATAAAACTGACTCTTTGTTTTTGTGACAATTATTTAATATATTAATACGACTTCATATTGCATAGCATCACTTAGTTGTTCTAATAATTACTGTGTTGTGCTGCTTTATTTTTACTTGAATTAAAGCAATATTAGTGAGCCTCAACATAAGAAAATTGGCTTTTATAATTAATTTGGTGAAGTATTAAAGTAATTTAAATGAAACTCTTAACTTTTAGTACATACCTTAATTTTAAATGTAAAATTTTTTCTGTTGCTTGCTATTAAATGCCATAATATTAATTACTCTTTTTTTTAATGCATGTTCAAGTTTTCCATTACTTTGTCTGTGACATGTTTGATAATAATTTATCAGGATGCTGCCAAGTGCCTATGATTTTTTTATTTTAGTTGTTTTTATTGCAGGGCTTCAGGAGTGGATTTATGCAGTCAAAAAGCTTATGAATTAGCAAGCAAGGGTTTACTGAAACCTCAAACAGTAACAGATCCCATCATTTTGGAATTGAAGCTTGTCTCATTTAATCCTCCTGAATTTGTAATAGGTAAGTTTAGATTGTAATTTTTGAAAGTAATATTAATAATTAAACAATGCAAATTTTTTAAAGATAAAATTTTAAGATTAAATTAGAAGTTTGTTACTATGAATTAAAATTTTATTTAGATTGATGTGAAGCTTGGCTTGTGTTTAAATTTATGGATAAAATTGCATTAAAAAAAAATTACACCTTTTGTTACTAATGCAAATTACTCCTATATTAATATTTAGTAATTGTACAAAATGTTGTGGTGGTGGTGGTGGGTTTATCCAACCCATTCCTGGGGATGGGGTTACAGATCAACTCTGCAGAGTTTCAGTAATCGAGCAACTCCCCACAGACAAGACCAGAGGTCCAGAACAGAGAGGGAATGGTCGAATATGGCCCGACGCATATGGTCCAGTTCAGGACAGTCAACACGAGATGAGAAAGGTCCTGTGATTCAGAACCACAGTTGCTGCATGAAGGAGTCTTGGCTCAACCAACCCTGAGAAGATATGTACAAAGAAGGGTGTTGTGCCTGTTGCAGCGTAAATGAGAGAGCACAACAAGTGGAGTGAGGGAGAGTAAGCTCCTTAGAAGACCCTGGAAAGATTTGATGTTGAAACAGACCAGATTGAATAATATATCTCTAACTGGTGTAAAAGGATAGACATTGGGAGGAAATAAGAGGTAAGAGAGACAGTAATATTATGGAGGGGTCAAGAGAGGCTCCAAATTTAGCAAGAGAGTCAGTAAAATCATTGCCTGGGAGAAAAAAATGAACAGATATCCATTGAAGATGTATTGACCTTAGAGTTGGATGAATTGGTGAGAGATTGAGAGATTGGGTGTTGGTGAGGACTTGGATATTAAGTAAGGTAAAGGAGCAGAGGGGGTTATCAAAACAGATAGAGAGTCATAGAACAAGGTGAAAGATTTAAACAAACATGATGTGGAGTGAGAAATACACCACTCAAGAGCATGAAGAATAGCATAGGTCTTGACACTATAGCTGGTGGCCCAAAGTCCATCATAAAATGAGAGGGAGGTAGCAGTGAGACACTTTGTACATTTAATGTAAATCCCTGCACCACTCTCTCCCAGCCCACAGGAACCGAGCCATCAATCCAGGCAATGATATTGCTGTGGGGTAGGGAGGATAGGTGAGAAGTAGCAGCAGCATTGCAAAGAGCATGGAGAAGAGAATTGGTGTGAGATAGTAAGAAGAAGGAGTACACGCGGGAGGTTTAGGAGGACAAAGGATTAGAGGTTCACAAGATAGTTGTAAGTTAGGGGTAAGGTTATATGAGCAAGAGAAGGATTTCCATAATCCTTTAAGATGTGTGCTGGGGTTAAAATAGGTGATAGAGACTAGAGGAAAAGATGAAGGTAGTCCGAGGGCTTGTTTAAAGAAAGAAAGAGATTGGTGGGTGAGGATGATGCAAAGTGGAGGAAGAAGTGCTTCAAGGTGAAGTAGGGGGATAGGACTAGATGATAGACAGCCTGTGATTACTCTACAAGAAAATCTATGCATCCTCTTCACAGAGGTGGTATGTGTTGGAGCGGAAAAAGGAAACCAACCTGGAAAAGTATAGGTGAGGATGGGGCAAATAAAGGCTTTATATAGAGTACATAAAGATTGTTTAGAGGGCCCCAGAAGGCAGAGGCGACAGATAGAAAGGCATGGAATTGGCTATAAAACTTTTTCCATAAGGATAAGACATGATACTTAAAAGAAAGCAGTTGAAGGTTACGCCAAGTTAAGTGGGGTGTTAAGAATTGAAACGGAGTGTTTAAGACGAGATTGGTAGGGGTTTAGTATGAAGAAAGATGACTCACACTTGAGAGGGTTATGAGGTAGACGCCACTTAGAGGACCATTCCACCAGTTTGTTAAGGCCAGCTTGGACAGTGGTAGTTGCACGTTCAACATTTGGAGAAGAGGCCCAAATAGCAAGGTCGTCTGCATAGAGGGAGACTTGAACAGATGAAGGAAGAAAGGTAGGGAGATCATTAATTAAAAGAGAGAAAAAACTGGTCCAAGAACTGAACCTTGCAACACCTTTTCGAAGATGGAAAGGACAACTATAAGAATTATAGATTCGGACTCACAAACGGCGATCTAAGAGATAAGATTTTATCCATTTAATAAAGCAGAGAAAAAACCAAAAGAAAGGAGTTTAGTGAGAAGGGCAGAATGCCGAACTGAGTCAAAAGCTTGTGCAAAATCCATAGTGGCAAGGACAGTACATGCACCTGGTTTAGATTTGTAAAAAGAATATGCAATTGACTGTAAGAGGAGAACCTGATTTATAGTCGATCCACCAGGTCTAAAACCAGCTTGCATGGGGGAAAGGATGTTATTGTATTCTAGAAAATAAGTGAGTTGTCCAAGAACCAATCTTTCAAAGAGTTTAGAAGTGCATGAAGTGAGAGAGATAGAGCGATAGGAGGAGGGTGATTCTGAATGTTTGCCTTAATTTAAGAATGGAGATAATGATCAATTGTTTACAGGCTGATGGGAAGGTATGAGTCAATTAAGATAGGTTAAAAATATGTAGAAGATTTGTAGAATGGATTGAGGAAGATTGATTAACAGCAGCTAGGTGATTCAATTAGGGCCCAATGAGGTTGAGTTTGAAAATTGGGAGATAGCTGAGGAAAGTTCTAGGGAAGGAAAAGGTTAAAAGAAAGTGGAGTGTAGGGTAATGCAATGAACAGATCTAATTTTATGTGAGTTTTTTCAGTACTTCGAAAGGATTTTGGGGTTTGGGTAGAGAAGTGGAACTGTAGATGTGTGGAAAGTTGGTTTGCACGGTCTGTGGGGCATAACAGTTTGGGAAGTTGGGGAGATCAGATGAAGGTGAAGGAGAAGAGGAGCCTGAGATAGAGCAGAGTAGAGAGAAGACTTCACTGGGACGGGTTTTGAGGAGAAAGGCTAGAACGAGTTTTTTGCCATAACCTGCGAAATCATAGTTGAGGTATACTTTGATATAGTAATATAGTTCTGGTGGTCTTCAAAACAGTGCACCCTTGCAAATGCCTTACAGTGTTTTGCAATGGCATCTGTTTTCAAGAGACCACCAGGCTTTGGCAGGGTGATTGATGTTGCCACAGGGAATGGCACAAACAGCAGCATCATTGAGGAGTTTGGTGAAGGTATAGGTGGCTTTTGAAAGAGAAAGTGTAGTACAGCTAGAGAAAGATGGCATTGGGTATCGATATAAGAAAGGGCTTTATTATACAGGGTGTGGAGAAAGTCCCCGATCTTATAAAAAGTTAAATTTAACAACTAATAAAAGTTGAAATTAAACAAAAATTAACACACAGTTTGTTAGAGACCCATTTAACATATCTACTATCTACTTTTCAATATGGCTGCCTTTGGCTTTAATTATGTGCTTTAGCCTCCCCCTGAACCTCTTTACTGCGCACTTTCTTGGAAAATTTTGGCCCATTCTCACATAAGAAACTTCTTCAAAGCTTCAGTATTATCATGGGCTGATGGGCAGGCCTCTTTCTCCAAGATGAACTAGACACAAAAGTCTAGATGGTTCAAGTCAGATGATGAAGGAGGCCACAATTCTTTCCTCCAGAAAGCTGGAAAGTGACTTTCACACCATTCCTGGGTTTTGCTTGCAGTGTGAGAGGGTGCACCGTCCTGTTGAAATGTGAAAGAGTCATCTTTAAAATGTTTCTTTATTTCAACATGGGCTGGAGTAAAAAAAAATATCTTCAATATACGAGTTTGCATTCAGTTTGGCACTCTCTTTAACAAAAATGAGAGTGGATCTCTAATTCTCAGAAATGGCAGCCCATACCATTGCCGAGGCAGGTTTTTGGCAGTGGTAAACGGAATTATGGAACTGGGAATGCTATCAGCACTCTTAGCCAAAATTCTGTTGTTTTGCAAGTTGAACTGGGCCTCAACAGATAAGATTTTTTTATCTGAAAAGATAATTTTCCCAGCATCCATGCCATCCTTCATTCGATTCAGGAGAATCTTGGCTCTTTCCAACCTCTTTTGCTTTTGCAATGCTGTCAGTTGGTGTCTGTCGGTCATCTTCAAAGGACACAACTTGAGATCATCTTTGACAATTGTTCTGACAGTTTTTTTTTATCAATTTTTAAGTCCCTAATCATTTTCCTTGGGGTTCCTCCTTATCTGTTAGGGGCTACTCCTTATCCGCTCCCTAATGGCCTTAATTTTGGTTGAGGTGTGAGCAGTTTGCGGTTGTCCACTTCTGGGATAATCATCTGATGTCCCAAGTTCTTTGTATCGGTTTACTGCATCCCAAACTGTTGATTTTGGAGTGTTTAAGATCTTAACAATCTCTGGGTTTGTCTTTCCTGCACAAAAAAGTTGGATAATGGCCTCACGTTGACTCATTTTAGACAAATGCAAATTAAATTTTTAGAAATTTGAATCAGACACATAAAAATATATGTATCTACAAACAAAATATGCCAAAAATAGAAAATTTAGTTAAAAAATAATAATATTTTTTATTTAATTTTGAAGATTCGATCAGGGACTTTCTCCGCACCCTGTAGTTAAGTGAGGGAGAGCGAAAGATAGTTATAGGAAAGGTGGGAATAGTAATAGAGATAGGAAGATGATCATAGCCGAGGTCTGGAAGGGTTTATCATGTACATTTGAAGGCCATGGATGCAGGAACTAGAGAGGAGTCAGGAGAAGAGCGATTTCCAGTGGGGTGGTATAGTAAGGTGGGATAGTTAGGGTTGTTGAGGGGTAAGAGATCAGAGGAGAGAAACCAGTCAAATAAATTTTTGTCTAATTGGTCTTGCAGGCTGTGAGAGTCCCAGGATGAGTGATGGCAGTTAAAATCACCGAAAATATAAATAGTAGAAGGTGAAAGTAAGAGGAAGGGTGAGAAGGATTTAGGACATAAAGCGGTTTTTTCTAAGAGCTTTATAACCGGGGACGTGAAAAGTTGAGTCAGAAGAAAGGTACGACTTCTGCACGAAGATGAGATCGTACTAACATAGTGAGAGAACATATACTATAACTTTAGTATGACAGGGGCGAATTTCATTGGCATTCCATTGGAGGATTCGCAGGTTGTTTTAGGAGGGAGGAGATGATGTTAAGAAGATTGTTTAAAAGGACAAGTGAGGAGGAGGTAGAGATGAAGCTGAGGATGGGTAAGTAAAAGTTAGTTGGGGGTGGTTACAATGATTGGGGGGGTTATTAATGGTGGAAAGATGTTTTTGGAGGTTCATTTTTGGAAATGAGGATTTTTGAGTTTTGCTGGTATTTGAGGATGAAGATAGGGAGACAGTTTGAGAAGAGAAGGGAGAAGTTTGAGAGGAAGATGGGCACGTTGGACAAGTCCAAGAGTGTCCCGGAGAAAATTTTCGAAAATCATCAGGAGAGAGACCAGAGCAAGAGAGGTGCACCCAGAGAGAACAGTTGGCGCATTGTACCGATCTGTTTCCCCAGGTGACTTGACGGGAGCAGACAGAGCAGGGGGTCTATAGGGCCAGGGTTGGGGTGAATGTCGCCGGTTATGAGAAAAAGCATGAGAATGAATAGCAGGGATAGGTAAGATAAATAAACAGATTTTGAATTGGAAGAGAGAATAAAGGGAGTTGTTAGGACAGTAAATGAAGAGTCGGGGCAGTCATTTGGCATTTAGAACGCTGTCCTTCTGTGGTCACTCAGTGGACAGCAGGGATAAAAAACGAGGAAAAAAGGTCCGTGAGGGGGTCGCCCGAGGATGAGATCCTCGGAGAATCGACAAGCCATATCGATCCTGCCCAGTGCAAGGAAGGGGACTGCACCACCACGGTGAGGTGCCTTGTCGTTGGTGCAGTTCAATTTAAAGTCGGAAGAGTAGTTGTTAAATAAATTTTAATAAGTGAAATGGTTCGAAGTCTAGCATAAAGATTAAGAGCGTTTTGTTCAATTTTATTGTTTAAATCATCCCGGAAGGTCAACCACCGACGTGATTCTATTTATTAACTTATTCAAAGAGAAATATAAAGTACAATTACTGTATTACAGGCAATTTATTTACTCATAATGATAAAAAAATTTAAAGTTATCGAACTGATGTTGACTGGAGAGTATTACCTTGGCTGGCAAAGTCAGATCGTATAAAAGTGGGCGGAATATCGTGTGATCGTCCGAAAATCTATTGATGTAGGGCATGGAAAAGATAAATTATATGTTTATAAACAAATTTTATATGATTAATATTATTTCCGTATCGTGCAAAAATTTGAAATTATATTTACGGCTATACAAAGTCAAGTTGAATCTATGCGTAGAATCTGCCACTTGCTTCTATTTATATTTTTTTTCTTTATTTTATTAATAAACTCCGTTAGTTTTTTTTATTATTTGCTGGAAGCTTCTATGTAGTTCGCCCATACTTTATCCATACATTGATTTATGTTCATTTCTCTTGATATGATCGATAACGCCATGTTTCGACCGGGGTTAGAGATAGAACAGCCGCAACTGTAAGAGTTTAAGGAATGCTATCAAGTTTCAATGTTTATATAAATCAGATTACATAGCGCTTCGAAGTGCTAAGTCAGACCGACTATCAATGCTTTAACATTTGAGTGGAAGACGGGAAATATTGATTACTTTGTTTGCTGTTGCAGATGCTACGGTCATCAACGAATCTTGTCTGTACGTCAGAAGGATCATTCATGACGTAGGTTACAAACTGCGGTCGGCAGCTGTGTGCACTCACTTGCAGCGCCTGACGGATGGGCCGTTCACCCACGTCGACCCCCACACTTTGCTGGGACATCAAGTTAACGCGAACAGTGTAATTGAATCAATCAGCCACTTTCAATCTTTTCTTGATAAAGGATTTTTTAAGCCGCGAAAACATTTTCGACTTGCAAAACCAAGTTTAGACGTCAATAAAAATTTAAAATTGAATTCTGGTAATACTATTGATACTTAATTCTGTTAGCTTTATTTGCTGTTGTACTGTATTTATTTTTAATTCGCAAAAATCATACATAAAAAATTACTTACTGTGATTCTTTATAGTGCAAATGTAGAGTGAGAGTTTTGGTTTTTCTTGTTTGACCGCAAAGCAGAAAAATTGTCTTTAAATCCTCTAATAATTTGTGTGGTCATTTTTGTACCTGCTGTTGTTTACACCGTCACAAACGGACAGCAGTTTAAATCAAGCGCTCCCACCCTACTCTAGTACCCACCACTTATAATTTCCCTTCGCAAAACCTCTATTTCTCTCTTCAAATCATTTTTTTCTCTACTTATTCTCCTTATGATGAGTGCCAAAACACATCCCAATGCGTCGCATTGGTTCCTGTTTGATTTATTTCTCCCGAGTTAGGTTCATATCACTGCAATGTGGCAACTGTTTTTTCTGGGCACATTGCACCTGCTCTCTTATCTTTTTTTCGAAAAATTTTCCTAGGAATTGCTTAAACTTGCCTAACCTGTCCATCTCTATCTCGGATTCACCCCTCATGCAACTCCCAAAAATTTTTGCCTCCAAGCAAAAAAGCCTTTTTTCAAAGGTTTCACTACTTTTTTCTTACATAAATATTTCTCACTTCACATAAATCCTTCTAATCTCCCCCAACTTACTACTACCTATCCACCCATTCCTTCATCTTTTTTTATCAGCCACAGACACCATCTTCATCCCGCAACCAAACCAGAGACTCTCACTCTCCACACAGACTGTTTGCAAATTTACATTAAAATACAGATAGCATTCTTTCCTGTCGTACTGAGCTTCACTTTCCCAAAATCAGTATTCGGTTTCACTTTCTACATCCAAAAATTCTTCCTTCATCTGTTAAGGTCTCTCTTTACGCAGGCGACCTTGCTATTTGGGCCTCTTTCCCAAATGTTGAATGTACAACTTCCACTGTCCAAGCTGCCCTCAAACTGGTGGAATGGTCCTCCAAATGGCGTCTATCTCATAACCCTCTCAAGTGTGAGTCATCTTTCTTCAGCCTATGCCCCTACCAGTCTCGTCTTAAACACTCCCTTTCTATTCTTAACAGCCCACTTCAACCCAAATCCGACTTTTCGCGGTATAACTTGGAAAAAGTTTCATAGCCGATTCCATGCCTTTCGTTCTATCGCCTCTCCCTCCCGGTGCCCTCTAAGGAATCTGTATGTACTCTACAAAGCCTTTATATGCCCCATCCTCACCTACACTCGTGAACAAAAAAAAATGTGTGAAGAGTGAAAGAAGGAAATAAATAGATTTTTCGATATTTTTGCATAAATTTAGTTAAATTTAACTGGAAATTCCTATTTTCAGATCATTATTATTATAGCATATAATAGTTTAGTGATAAAAAATAATCCTGAAATGGTAAGATCCCATCTTGGCGAAGATATAAAAACCGAATTGCAGGGTTAGGGCAGTCTAAATTGCCTTACAAGCAGATTTTTGATATTTTAAGAAAAGAAAATGTGTCAACATCTCTCTCTGCTGTGAAGCGAATTGGTCAAAGGTTCGAAATCGAAGGTTCAATAAAAAGGAAATCTGGATCAAAGGTTCGAAATCGAAGGTTCAATAAAAAGGAAATCTGGATCTGGTCGCCCTAGAGCATCCACTTTCAAGGACGACCACAGGCTTAAATAACTGTTTTGAAGGACCGAAAGAAAACTTATGTTTATCATAGCAAAGAATTCAAAACAGCGGATGAAAAATCTCTTTCTAGAATAACAATATCTTCTAGACGAATAAAGGAAATGGGATTTTCTTCAAAAAGGTGCGCAAAGAAGCCATTATTATCTAAAAAGAACATCAATGATAAAAAGACATCTTCCTCATGTTATGACAAGAAAGATGCAGAATGGTTCAGGAATGTTTTCTGGTCAGATGAATCAAGATTTTGTCTTTTTAGTGATGCTCCCGAACACTGCATTCGAAGACCCGGAGAAAGATTTTCGCCAAATTGCATAAAAACGACAGTAAAACACGGTAATGGAGGGATAATGGCATGGAAAACTTTTACTGCCGCAGAAGTTGGGGAACTTATTAGATGCGAGACGTCAATCAATGCAAAGGAATACATTCGAATATTAGAAACAGGACTGTTACCAAGTATCGAGAAGCTGGGAATATCTCAAAGAATTATTTTTCAACAAGCTCCTGCACACACCGCTAAAGTCACTAAGAAATGGCTTGCCGATAATTCAATTGATGTGATGTTTTGGCCTGGCCAAAGCCCCGATTTAAACCCAATCGAGAATATTTGGGCCATAATATCTCCTGCATTGGCTGGAAGAACTTTTTCGAACAAAGACAAACTGTGGGAAGCTGTGCAAAGTGAATGGAATAACATCTCCTCTTCACAGTGTTCCACTTTGGTTGAGAGCATGTCTAAAAGGATTGATCTTTTAAAGAAATCAAAGGGGAACGCGATTCCATACTAAGCTTATATTTAAGTAAATGTCTTGTTCTATGTCTATTAGACTCATTTATGTTTTCTTGTTCGATTTATTTTGTTCAATGTAGCTTTTTGTTTAATAAAATGTATAAAACTTGCTTGGCCCATTTTTTTTGTTCACGAGTGTATGCTTCCTCAGGCTGGTTTCTTTTCTCACCTCCCACTCATAACCCCTGTGAAGAGGATGCATAGATTTTCTTGTAGAGTAATCACTGGCTGTCTATCGTCTGGTCCTATCTCCCTACTTCACCTTGAAGCACTTCTTCCTCCACTTCCCGTCACCCTCACCCACAAATCTCTTTCTTTTCAACGAGCTCTCAGACTACCTTCATCCTTTCCTCTAGCCTCTGTCACTTACTTTAATCCCCGCACACATCTTAAGAAAGGATCATGGAGATCCTTCTCTTGCTCATATAACTTTACCCCTAACTTACACCTATCTCGCGAACCTCTAACCTTTGTCCTCTTAAACCTCCCTGGTGTACTCCTTCTTCTTACTCTATCTCACACCAACTCTCTTCTCCATGCTTTTTGCAATGCCGCTAATACTTCCCACCTATCTCCTTACCCCACAGCAATATCACTGCTTTCACGCAACCTGGGCCGTGAGTAAGTCTGCTCATTGATTTTAAAATGACAGACCGAAACCGAACCTACCAAAACGGAAGGTATCCACCCATTCCGATGTTCGGTGTGGGTCTGCTAATCGGTAAACGTCCTTTTCAGGACGGGGCAATAACAGGATAAAACTTCCCTTTTCAGGGCACATTGCCAACAAGTTCCGAAGACCCACTATTCCTCAGCTAAACATCAAAGGCCTCACTGCAAGCAAGATGAACGTTCTTCATCACCTCGCTATGCAGTCTGAGGCACTCGTCATCCTACTGCAGGAAACCCACTGCACTGATGCAGAGAAGTTGGTGCTACCAAACTACCAACTAGCTGGATCTTCTTTAAGCAGGAAGCATGGCCTTGCCACGTTTGTCCACGAGCGACTGAGATACACGCTTTTGGACCAATCTCCACCGACATCGGAGATCGAGTGGCTGTGTGTGGACGTTGATGGCTATAAAATAGTCAACGTCTACAAGCCACCGCCAACGCGATGCGAACCCTAAATCTCCCAGTGTTTCCCCACCCCTGTCTTTACGCTGGCGATTTTAACTGTCGTCATGCTGACTGGGGTTATGACGACAACAGTCCGGACGGTGAGTGTTTGGCTGGCTGGGCAAGTATTAATTGTCTTGCCCTGCTATATAATGCCAAGGACGCTGCCAGTTTTTATTCCGGCCTCTGGAACACTGGCACCAATCCAGATCTAGCGTAGGTCCAAACAGTCGCTTACCGGATAGACGTGTCCTTGAGAAGTTCCCCAGGTCACAACATCGACCCTCGCTTATTACACCACCAAGGTTTGCTATGACAGTGCCAAGCATGCCTGTTAAGCGATGGAACTTCCGCAAGGCCAAATGGAGTCACTACATTGCTTTGACAAATAAATTCGCAAAGACTTTGTTGCCGCCTGATTCACTTGATGTGGATGCGGCTTACCAGGACTTCTGTAACACTATTAAGAAAGCAGCCAAAAAGATTATCCCACGCGGGTATCGAAATAACTATATTCCGTGTTGGGATGCAGAGTGTGAATCCCTCTATAAAACCTTTTTGCAGTCTCCTCAGGGAGACGACTCAAGTTTGGCTGCTACAGCTCTACTTTCCAAGCTTGACAGAAAGCGGAGGGATCGATGGTCCGAAGCAGTTCGGAGCATTGACTTCTCACACTCTAGTCGAAAAGCGTGGAGTATTTTGAGCAACCTTACTGGTAGGTCATGACACTCTCCTCGTCACTGTGCCGTTTCAGCCAATGCTATTGCATCTCAGCTGGTTAGAAATGGGAAATACGAGGCTGTTGACCGCAAGTCATCTCGACTTGTCTTTCAAGAAGTGTCTGACCTTTGGAGGGCCACAACACCAGACGCAGTAAATATCTCTGACAATTTTTCACAGAGAGAATTTACTGCTGCCCTTCAACACTTAAAACCAGGTAAAGCTCAGGGACCTGATTCCATCTGCCCCGAGTTTATACTCCATGCCGGAGCTGCTTTGAAGTCCTGGTTACGTGACTTCATTTCTTCCTGTTTGCGCCGACTCAAAATTCCCAAGATCTGGAGAAGAGCGCTTGTGGTTGCGATCCCAAAACCAGGAAAGCCCGTGGCGGACCCAAAGAGTTATCGACCGATATCTCTGCTCTGTGTCCCCTACAAGATCCTCGAGAGGCTTATCTACGCCTGCATTGAACCATTAATCGATCCACTGCTCCCTAAAGAGCAGACTGGGTTTCGACGCGGGAAGTCAACCGTCTTGGCTCCCCTCCTATTTAACATCTATACGTACGATCTTCCTTCCATGATTTCCACAAAGTTTGCTTATGCTGATGATTTAGCATTGTTGCATTCTTCTGGAAACTGGAAGGACTTGGAGGGGACCTTAAGCCAAGACATGTCCACACTGTGAGCGTATCTCCAGACTTGGAGGTTGAAGCTCAGTCACACTAAGACGGTGACGGCAGCCTTTCACTTAAATAACCGAGAGGCCAAACGTGAGCTAAAGGTCTACAACAACGGTAGACTTTTACCGTTCTGTCCAACCCCTACTTATCTTGGGGTAAAACTGGACAGATCGATCACGTTTCGTCACCATTTAGTGGCATTAAGCAAAAAACTATCCTCGCGCGTCACACTGGTGAGGCGACTCGTGGGCTCGGGATGGGGTGCTGGTGCTAAAACACTACGCATAGCTACCTTGTCCCTAGTCTACTCAACAGCTGAGTACTGTGCGCCAGTCTGGTGTCGCAGTGCTCACACTCGCCTCATTAACAGTGTCTTGAATGACGCCTTGCGCATAGTTACTGGATGCCTGCGTCCCACTCCAACGGACCACCTACCTGTACTCTCAGGCATCCAGCCAGCTGAGCTTCGCCGACTGGGAACGACACTCTCCTTGGCTTACCGTGGATCTCTGGACCCCCATCATATCTTGCAATGTCTTTTAAGTGGGTCCTCAGATACTCGCCAAGTGAGACTAAGATCCAGACGTCCGTTTGTGCCAGCTGCGGGGAATCTCTTGGACAACCTTGCCAGACTTGGCATCCGCATTTCTGAATGGACAAATCACAAATGGAACGCGGAGTATTGTGAAAATGCTTCCAGGCTCTGTGCTTTTGTGCCCGAGACCAGCGCCAGGCCTGTTTGGATGGGCTTACCCCGAGCAGCTTGGGTTAAGCTCAACCGCCTGCGGACTGGTGTTGGGCGATTCCATTCGTCCATGCACAAATGGGGTCTCGCTCCTTCACCAAATTGCGAGTGTGGCGCCTCTGAACAAACCGCAGACCATTTACTAACAGCGTGCCCTATACATCGGGCACCACATGGAGCATGAGGTCTGACAGTTTTGGATGACGAAACTCGGATCACTGCCACATCTGATCCACGCAGTGCAGCAGTCTGGGGTAGTAAAAGGATAAACCCTCGGCCCCAGTCCTGTTTGTGTCTGACCTGGAGTGGATGCCCTTCAAACGACGACGACTGCCTGGACTGATGGCTCGGTTCCTGGTGGGCTGGGAGAGAGTGGTGCAGGGATTTACATTAAATGTACAAAGTGTCTCACTGCTACCCCTCTCTCATTTTCTGTTTTGACAACCCTCTCTGCTCCTTTACTCACTTAATACCCAAGTCCTCACCAACACCCAATCTCTCTTAAATACTTTATTCAACTCTTAAGATCTTTAATGGATATCTGGTCATTTTTCTCCCAGGCAATGATTTTACTGACTCTCTTGCTAAAGTTGGAGCCTCTCTTGACCCCTCCACAATATCACTGTCTCTCTTACCTCTTATTTTCTCCCCAATGTCTATCCTTTTACACCAGTTAGAGACGCATTATCAAATCTGGTCTCTCAACATCTTGACCTGCTTCCGGAGATGCAAGTTATTGCTGTCCGCTTGTAATTTAATAGAAATATGACTGTAATTAAGAACTGCTTGCCAGGACCACCAAACAGGAGAATGTGCCGTAAAGTGTCTTTCCCAATGACACAACAGAATGGCGCGAGTGGGTTTTGAACCGAGATTGTGTTGGTCACGAGCCCGGCGCTTTAACCACTCGAGACCAGGCTGCCGGCACAACACCCTTCTTCGTACATATCTTCTCGGGGTTGGTCGAGCCGAGACTCCTTCATGCAGCAACTGTAGTTCTAAATCACAGGACCTCTTTCATCTCGTACTAGACTGCCATGCACGTGACCCTACACGTCTGGCCATCTTCGGCCACTCCCTTTATTCTGGACCTCTGGTCTCGTCCCTGGGGGTTTCCCGTTATTGGGACTTCGCGGAGTTGATACGCGCCCCCATCCCCAAGAATGGGTCAAGTAAGCCGCCCACCACCACTACCACTTTAAGTTGAATAAAAACGTTACTTAGCTGTTGGTATTTTCATAAAAGGTTTTCCTTCCTAATGCACAATACAATTTATTTCACAAGTCGAAGCACTTTTTTAATATTGAGTTTATCAAAGAACTTAAACCTAACTGGCAACAATTTCAGTTAAATTTACATTCGATATGGGCAAGAATTTAACTTTTTGAACTGAAAGCAAACGACGATTTCTGGTCACTGGCTATCACTGCATAAAATCAAGGTAAGTTTGAAACTTAAAAATCTGGGTTGTAAAATGACTGTATTTAAAAGTGAAAATCGATCGACAGACCATCATCAGTTCACAATTCTATTAATTCTGTACAAAATAAAATAAAAAAACAACAAATTTGAATAAAAGTGAACCTAATACGAGGGGCATTCAAAAAATACGCGGAATTTTATAATTTTTTATAATTTATTGATACAATCAATCTGCTTTTCAACGTAGTCTTCATCAGGTTGATGCACTTCTCCAGGCGGTGCTTCCATCCTTTTATCCCATTTTTTTTATTTTTTTTTTTATTTTAATCTCTATATTTATCCTCCTGACTCGCAGGAAAGCGACGGAGGCGCTATACATAGGGTAAGCAATTACCCCGACCTGCTTCCGGAGATGCCAAGATATTGCTGTCCGCTAGTAAGTTAGAAGAGATATTACTGCAATTTAGTACTGCTTGTCAAGACCACCAAGCAGGGGAAAGTGCCGTAAAGTGTCTTTCCCAAAGACACAACAGAATGGCGTAAGTGGGTTTTGAACCTAGACCTTGTATTTTTGAAGTAATCTGCTGACCATTTTGTGAGCCATGTTTTTGCTGCTTGCTTTGCCTCATTAGTGTCATTAAAATAAACACCTTTCAAGTGTTCTTTGAGTTTTGGGAATAAAAAAAAGTCAGATGGGGCAAGGTCTGGGATATAAGGTGGATGTGGCAGCAATTCCCACCGAAATTCTCTCAAAACATTTATTTTTTTTATTTTTTTTTATCTCTATATTTTTCCTCCTGACTCGCAGGAAAGCGATGGAGGCGCTATGCATAGGGTAAAGCAATTACCCCGACCTGCTTCCGGAGATGCCAAGATATTGCTGTCCGCTTGTAATTTAGTAGAGATATTACTGTAATTTAGAACTGCTTGTCAAGACCACCAAGCAGGGGAAAGTGCCGTAAAGTGTCTTTCCCAAGAACACAACAGAATGACGCAAGTGGGTTTTGAACCGAGACCGTGTTGATCATCAGTCCAGTGCTTTAACCACTCCACCACGCTGCCGACAATCTCTTACGATCCGCGAAGAATGCGCTGGGGCGTTGTCGTGATGGAAAAGAATTCCACGATAGAGTTTTCCTGGACGCTTTTCAACTAATTTTGCTCTCAATTTCCTTAAAACTTCTACGTAATAGGCGCCTGTAACAGTTTTTTACCTTCTAAAAAATTTATTAGCACAACTTTTTGAGTCCCGGAAAACAGTTGCCATTACCTTCTTGACAGACCACTCAGACTTGAATTTGATTGGGCCAGATGATACACGTGGGAGCCACTGTTTGGACTGCTGTTTTGTTTCAGGATCATACTGGTAGACCCATGTTTCATCTCCTGTGATAATTCGATTAAAAAAGCGGTCTTCATCTGCTTCGATTTTGAGCAAAATTGCCGTTGACAATTCTCTTCTGAGATTGAGCTGATTTGGGCGCAACGCTTTTGGCACCCATCGCGCCGAAAGTTTGCTGAGGCATAAATCGTCATGCAGAATCGAATGAGCTAAACTAACTGATATGCCCACAGTCTCAGCTATCTGATAAACCGTCAATCGTCCATCTTCTTTGACTAGGTTCCTAACAAAATCAATTTTTTCATTGTTTTTTGAGGTTGTTGGTCTTCCACGACCCTCATCATTTTCAACAACTTCTCTACCATCTCGAAATCTTTCAATCCACTTGTAAACACAAGTTTTCTTCGGAGCATCATCTTTATAAACGGTCTGCAGAGCTTGAATGATCTCCGTTCCTTTCCAACCAAGCTTTAGCAAAAATTTGATGTTGGTTCTTACCTCGAAATAGTTATGCTCCATGGGTTAAAAAAACTACCTTAAATAAACTAGCTCTTGACAACTTCGTTCACAAGCGCAAAATGAGTGATAGCAATTATTCGATCACAAAGAACATGCTTTTTATGGCTAGCATGCTAAAATACGTTTTTTTTGCTGGCACTCTTGTCACAGGAGAATTCCGCGTATTTTTTGAATGCCCCTCGTACATGTAATTCACACTGTAGTAAAACAGTATTTTGAAAAACTTTATTAACAACAAGAAAATTTTTGTAGTTAATGGGTTGTAGCCTATTTAATAGTGTATTAGTTTAAATTAATAAATTAGTTCAAATTTGCAAAGTTTTTCAAAATAGTTTTTACTACGGTGTAATTATTAGGTTCATTTTTCTTCAAATTTGTTGTTTTTTATTTTATTTTGTATAGAATTAATAGAATTGTGAACTGATGATGATCTGTCGATCGATTTTAACTTTTTAATACAATCATTTTACAACGACAGATTTTTAAGTTTCAAACTTATCTTGATTTTATCTAGTAACTGGCAACAATACTTATTTTTTAATGACTGATGAATAAAAGTATTTACAAACCCGCCAACTCTTGCCAAAAATGTACAAAATTATAAACAGTTAGTTTTTCAGATTAAATACGACGGGCCGGGCTCTTTTCCTTGTGGAAACTGTGCACTAAGTGGAAAGTATGGGCAACATAACAGCATGATACAACCCACCGAAGTTATAAGATGTGAAACTAAATATTTAAATTTGAAACAAAAATTAAATTAAAAAAATTATCGAATTTATGTGGCAGAATGCAAAAACTGTAAATTGACGTTTGACAAACTAAATAAGTTTTTTATACGGTGGAGTGCACCCAGAACAAATTGGAACAAATTCAAATTTGAAAAAAAAAAAGATCGAGCTGCCCTACTAAAACATTATGCTAATTATCACGAGGAAACTTAAGTCACAAACCATTTGTTTTGGATTGTTTTAGGGTATTTTTTTTGAACAACCAAACAAAAAAATTTGGACTGGTGTGAAGACCGTTGGCTTTGTAAATTAAATGCCAAAATTAATATAAAGAAATTTTACCAAAAATTAAATAATTTAATATTCTACCGGTTGCAAAATTTAAACTTAGACAAATAAATACCTTTCTTAAGCTACTGTAAGCAGTCTCTTGCAGTTACTGACGTCATGCGATAACTCTTTGAAAAGATTGATGACGTCACTTGTTTTTGGCTTGTGTTGAGTGTGACGCCAGTTGCATGTTTGTTGCAGTTACTATAGTGGAGTAACTTAAATTTCTAAAAGTATTTTTTCAAATAGTTTTTTTACTACAGTGCAATTATTAGTCTCATTTTTATTCAAATTTTATTTTTTATTTTCCACAAAATTCTTTACTCTTGATGATCTTTTGATCAAAATCGATTTTAACTTTTTAAACTTTTTAATACAGTCAATATACAACAACAAATTTTTAAGTTTCAAACTTATCTTGATTTTATGCAGTGATGACTGGAAATCATTGTTTACCTTCAGTACAAAGGGATAGATTCTTGTTCGTATTAAATGAAAATTTAACTATATTAATTTATTAATAAGGCAAAGTGGGGTATGTTGTCACAGTTTTAGGATTTTTAACATTGTGCTTTAGATATAGCAAAGATTTTTTATAGCGTTTTATTCTTGCCTATGTGCCCTCTGTAACAGCAGCAAAATAATTTCTCCATTCCAAATAGCTTTCCACAAAAACAAAGTTCAAAAAATTTTTTTGAGAGAATTCGCTTCATGCCGGGGCGAGTCGTCACAGAGCAAGGGGCGTGTTGTCACATAATATTTCCTGCCCTTACATGAGAAAATTAAACAAAACTGCAATGTTTTAAACAAAATGTTATTGAAAGCATCAAATGAACCAATAAAAAACAAGCCATAAATTAAATATTGTTCCTGTGAAACAAATTTTATATTGTCGGCAGCGTGGTCGAGTGGTTAAAGCGTTATGATCAACACGGTCTCGGTTCAAAACCCACACGTGCCATTTTGTTGTGTCCTTGGGAAAGACACTGTACGGTACTGTCCCCTGCTTGGTGGTCCTGACAAGCAGTTCTAAATTACGGTCATATCTCTACTGAATTACAAGCGGACAGCAATATCTTGGCATCTCCGGAAGCAGGTCGGGAAATTGTTTACCCTATGTATTAGCGCCTCCATCGCTTTCCTGCGAGTCAGGAGGATAAATATAGAGATAAAAAAAAAAAAGTATACATAATAAGCGTTTTTGCAAAAATGTTAATCTTTATTCAACGTTGTAATGTTGAAGACATTCGCAATCGAATCTAAACTTTCAAGCACTTCTCAAAGTAGTGCCACGTGGTAGGAGAAGAACCACATATTCTATTTCATGTATTCAGTGTCTTCAACATCAAAAAAACAAAGCGTGTTTTCTTTTTTGTGAAATTTTATTTAAGTCATAAATGTTATAGTATAACCGTATAACAATGTTATACGGATTTTTTTTTCTTTTTTATCCACCTCCATCCCTTGGCCATTGTAAAATTTTTCTGTCTATTTGGTAGTAAATCGGATCAGGATATATATCATCTACCTTCACATCACTTGTTTGCAGTTGTTCAGAAAATGAAGACACTTCGGAGTCGCCAGATTGCTCGGCATTGACATCTGATTCATCGTCACACATGGCTGCCAAAGGAATATCATCATCGCTACTGTCGCTATCATTGGTTGAAAGCTTTTTCGCTATAGCTTGCGTTTTTGAATGGAATTGTAGCTTTCGTTTACGAGTGGTAACAGGAACACAGCGCTTCGAAGATTTTGTTTTTTTCTGCAGCAGCCTTTGCTTCAAACCGTGGACATGACGTCGAAGGTCTCTTCTCCAAATGGCCTAATGGCCGTATACTTTCAGTGCTCACATCGAGACAAGATGGATCATCATCATCCAAACTTTGTTTCTTCTCATGCGATGCTGTCGAAATGTCTTGTTGCACAAGTTGGCTTGTTATATCAGTTTGAATATTGGAACTGGAGTTATTTTGCATTCTTTGGTTGGATGATTTTTTTTGAGGAAAATGGTCAATAAGTTACTATTAATAAATTATTATTTCTTCTGAGGAAAATGGTCTACAAGTTGCATAGTTTTGCAGATACTCGTCAGGGGTAATTGCGTTTCGGTCAAATAGATAGTTTGATCAAATGCCAGTTTTTCGAAACCCAGCCACAATATTTGAAGGAGTAAAGCTAATGGATATGCGTAGGACGCAATGGACGGAATAACATGAATTGACATAGATCTACTTGGGTTTTCTCGTATGTAGCCTACAAATTCATTTTCTGGTTTTTGTATGTTTTAAGGGGTCCAAATACAGATGCATGCAAGAGCTGTAGCCGATGTAAACAGTGTGGTGGAAAACTTAGCAATGTAATGTGGTGCTCTTTAGCAAAATCAATAACAGAAAAATCAACGTAAAAAGAACAGTTATCTAGAATAAGCAAGATCGGTTGAATTGCAGATGGTTTCGCATATTTCACAAAATGCTGCATCCACATTAAAATGTATCGATATTTTGCCATCCTGTTTGGGACTTATGACCAGTGGCAAAACTTCCAGGAGGAGCTGTCAGTAACCAGCTTTGCTGAGTTTTTACCAGGGGAAACACAAAAAATGGGGGAATCGTGTTGCCTAAAACATTTGCAGCACAACACAGCGTCACTAACTTTCCGCGTTCCTGTGAAACAGCTGAACCCACGTGTTTAGATCCTTTTTCAGCTACAACTTTTTGAGTAGTTTGAACAGTTGTTAATCCAGTCTTGTCGAAATTCCATATGTACCAATTACACAATCACTGCGTTAACAATAAAAAAGATGACGTCATAACCAAAAAGCTTAAAAATTATTGCAAAAGGCTGAAAATTAACGGTAGGTTTATAAAGTTAAGATTATAATTAAGAATGACGTATAATACAAATCATTAATAGAATTAGTATCGAAATATTTAGAGTTACAAAAAAAATAATTGTAAGAATTATTTAAATCGTTACCTTTGGATTCCTAATAATCCAAGTTGCCTAATTACTATACAAATTTTTTTGAGAAATACTTGGTAGAGAAAACTTGGATTGATGAAATTGTCAGCAATTTACACGCACTGTAATTACCTATTTTGAAAATTGCACGATCGCAACAATTTCTGGAATTGGTGTTGACAGATAAGAAGCAATTAGAACAAATAATAAAATCAACAAGGTTTTGGTAATATATGGGACCAATAAACTACCGATATATTTGGTTTCTTAAGGAGCTTTTTAAAATAATTTATGTTTTCATGAATCAATGTGACTGTAGTAAATATCTTAATGAAGTTTCGCAATTTCAGGTAGCGTGGTTTAGATGTAAAATGAAAATAATGTATTTTTTAAAATTTGTTTTATTTTTATCTCTATATTTATCCTCCTGACTCGCAGGAAAGCGACGGAGGCGCTATACATAGGGTAGGCAATTATCCCGACCTGCTTCCGGAGATGCCAAGATATTGCTGTCCGCTTGTAATTTAGTAGAGATATTACTGTAATTTAGAACTGCTTGTCAAGTCCACCAAGCAGGGGAAAGTGCCATAAGGTGTCTTTCCCAAGAACACAACAGAATGGCGCAAGTGGGTTTTGAAACTAGACCATGTTGATCATCAGTTCGGTGCTTTAACCACTCGACCACGCTGCCGACTATTTTTGATAAACTAAAGTAAATTTTTGCTGTTTGTTTTAAAGTTTTATAAAGTTTGGTATTGAATTTTAGGTTAATATGAAATCCATATAGTAGGCTAAATATGTAGAAAACTTGTATTTAACTGAATGTTTTTTTTAATGTCAATTGGGAGAAATGATTATAATTAACCGATTTGGGGACCAACGAACCATTGACATGTGGGACCACTAAAACAGTGATTCATAGGTTCCCGATTTATAAATTTTGTTTTCACATTTCAAAAATGCCTACTTTTAAATAATATAAAAATCTTAAAGGTAAATTTAATGATGAAATATCAACTACAGCGGTAAACCATGTTTTGCATCTTCAAATAAGCATCAGACCTGCTGCAAAAAAGCATTACATGAACCACGCTTCGCTTATTTGATATATTAAAAAAGCAAGAGAAAATTTAACCACTTAAACTACAATTCCTTTAAAAGTTCCAATGCAATGGCTTCAATGCAAGTAAGTAGCCTAGTCATAATTTTTTCGAAACATTCTTGCATATTGGTCGCTTAAAGTACCTATTGAAGTAGTATTTTTGTAGATATTTAGCAAAGATGAAGAACTCAATTTGAGAAACTATAGTAAAAGCATCAAAAATGTTTTTTGGATTGTCAAAATTAGAAGTCAGACAGTTGGCTTATCAATTTGCAAATGTTACAAATATTTTGATGCTGTGTATTTGTAAATAAAAGCAGTGAACGTTGAGTTGATTTTATGGGGATGTAGCTTTCAGCATTTTCTCCAAACACATGACAAACACCATCGTTATAACACGAAATCTAATTAAACAAAAAACTTCTAGCATATCTCTATAAGTTTTCATTATTTTTACAACAGTGGTACTGTGATTCATAGGTCCCACCCCTATGCGACCAATGAACCACTTGAAAAGATTTTTTTTAATTGCTCTTAACTTTTCCAAAAATTAAGATATACGTAGTTTTTTAACGCATTTAAGACTTGTTAGGTAGAGAATTGTGTTGGGCAAGTTTCACTAGCCTACTATTAACAATTTTTTTGGTTCATTGGTCCCACATTCCCCTATTACAATTTAAAAAGAAATTGCGAAGCTATTACATGTAAAAAAATAACTGCATATACCTCGTAAAAGAAATTATATGTTGAGATGGAATTGATTATAAGTTAGTTTTTTTCAAAACTACATTTATACTATTGATTTCGTAATCGGTACACAAACCCCCTACTTAATTTATTTTGTTTGCAAGTTGTTCTAACTAGTGATTAAAAAGTTGTTTTACTATTTTAATTAAAATTTGTTGACTGACTGAAGTTTTAAGGCCAGAGGTGGGCAAAGTGCGGCCCGCGAGGTGTTTTAAAAAAGCAAAGGGGATAAATCAGGCTGGGCAAACTACGGCCCACGAAAAAATTAAGAAATCCGAGACAAATTCAAAGCAAAGACCTTTTTTTTAGAGATCACTACATTTTAGAGACGAATAATATTTTATGACCCATAATTATTAAAATTTACCAATGACAGTTTATGTGCGGCCCGCGAATTATTCCAAAAGTCCCAATGAGGCCTGAGGTTGAACATTATTGCCCACTCCTGTTTGAAGCCATTAAGACGTTTTTTGAGGCAGCGATGACGTGATTTTTTTTAGCGCATTTAAGATACGATTCATATCTTGGGGAAAATAAAATTAATGTCAAAATAAAAATTTTGTGATTCGATAATTGAATTAATTATATAACACACTGAGCTTTTGCATTTTATAGCCTCTTATTTCCTGTTATTAAAAATAAAAAATTTTTTTTAAATTTAAAAACGCTTATAATTTTAGTTGACATGGTCTTGACCAAGTCTTTCAATTAGCAGTAAAAGAAAAAATATTTAAAATATAGCAAAAGCACAATAAAAAAAAACTTGTCACCATGCAAAAACAAAACAAGTAATTATGACGTAAAAATATATTTACCAAGAATAATTTTACCAATAAATTAGTAAGCGCCGATTTTTACATGTTAAGATCGAAAAACTGCTCGTTAAAGCATGAAATTAAACTATTCATTGTAGAACGTGGTTAATAAAGCTCACGATTTTTGATTCAACACGAATTTCACATTGACATTATGATTTAAAATTTTTTTTAAAAACTCCACGCAAACCAACAATGTGAAGAACAATTCAAAAAAACGTGCTGTCGCTTGACACCGCGGCAGCCAACCGGAATTCATTTCGCATTAAGACAGCATAAAAGCGGTGAGGAAGCTCTCGAGAACTTGAGGTGGGGTAAGGATGAACTGCGCGGATAACAAACTCCCGACCCGTTGGTTCAGGAAGTACTGGCGCCGGCCCCTTGGAAGACTCCTCACCAGAACCTGGGTTAGTCGATTCTATGTTTCTTGCCTCACGAATTTTATTCTGTTGTCTTTGAAAGTAGCCGCGAACTATGTTTCCTTCTTTACCATCAGCAGCACCGTTCAAGGGCACCTCGGGGTGCTCTAAAAGTTTACGTATAAACGCACTCACCACGTGCTCGTCTTCTAATGCAGCGAATTTATGACGCAACGATCGAGCGCGCTCAATCAGACTTTCAGCAAACGATATTTGAGCAAAAAGATCGTTGACTGCAGCGCGAGTGCCGTCATTCCAAGGCACAAACTGGTTCGAGACTGAGCCGTGCATCTTCCAATGTCGAAATAAGCGTGAAGCTTTCATCTCGATCTGCTCACATATCAAAGGTAAACTGGGAAGACATTCTGCCATTGATTGCGACACAGAGCTGATAGAAATTAAAGCTTCATGCACACAGATTGGCAGAAGCATTTGACAGATTTCATTTGGTTTAAGATTTGTCAAAAAATGAAGAGCTTTTTCTGCTTCTTTTGTGTCATCAAACAAACGATTTTGCCTTGTAACAGGAACAGGTTTAGCGGTATCCCATGTGGTGACCCAGAGGTTATTGCTCATTTGCATTCGTTCAGATAATTTTCCATTTTCAAAATCTTTGGGTGAATACCAGCAAAGGAAATCTTCCATGCAACAACCTGGATTGGCAGCTTTGAAGGCTTGCATGTCTGACAACAAAGAAGCACTTTGCATTTTAGCCCGAACTTTTGAACCTTCTGTGGTATCGCCAAGTTTTGAAAACACATCTGCTTGTTCTTCAAGCAGGTCCTCTGTCATCGGAGGATGATCCTGGGTGATAGGAATAAATAAAGCGGAATCACAGTGTAGAAGTTTCAAATTTTTACAAATATTTAAACGTCCTTCGGGGGCGTGGCTAAGTATTTTATTGAAATTTTTATTTGATTCATAACCACTTTCTGTTTGAATAGTAAATGTATTATCTCTACTTAAATTTATCTCCGGCTTTTCTTCAAAGCTAGAAGAAGCGACACTTTTGCACTCAAAAAACTCGTCGTCCGAATCTTCGGACGTAGCAGCCGCCAAAAGTTTAGAATTAGTATGACCATATAAAATTTCAATCTGTTTTGTGTTAGTTTCTTCATCTTTACCAGCAGATTTTAGATCATTGAATTTAGCAGAACTGGCTAAATTCTCGCTGTCTTTCATTTGATAATCACTTTCCGTTTTACTTAATTGCTCATCAGAGGTCGACTGAAATGACGAGCAACTCTCCCCTGGGGCCATTCTCATTTCCCGCTGCCTTTTACAATGGATACAGTAATTGAGCATTTGCAGTTTTTGGTGCAATAGACATGTTCTTAAATCAGGTTGAAGTCCTTCTATTCCCGGTAGTAACATACCAGTGTCTAATAGACTTCTCAACTCTGACACAAGTAGGTGCCAAAGTTGGGCTAACGCTGACAACCCACCATGACACATAGTTACCACAAGCGCACACATTGCTAAACGATACGTCAAGCTATTGACAGGTGCAGCTTTGAGTTTATGACTTAGAGTATGCATTTGAGGAGTAAGATTTCTTTTATTTGGTGAAATTTCTTCTTCTGTTGGGGTTTCAAAAAACAGAAAACTCTTTATATCAATTAACACGTCTTTAGCTATTCTTTCTTTATGTGTAGCGATCCTGCCTAATGTATAAGCACCTTTACGCAACAAAGCTTGTGGATCAGATACAACTTTTGTAATACCAGATGTCAACTTCACAGGTACGATAGGGATAACAGCGGTCCGGGGATCAGTGATTTTGCTTAAAGCTTGGCTCATATTCTTTTCCGGTTCATCGTGCAAAAGGTTCAATAGATCAATCATCGATTCCGAACGATCAGTAAGTTTTAAAAATTCAAACAAATATGAACTTAGTAAATAACAAACATCATCCTTATAACCGAGACGTATCGACCAACATGGAGCAGTTAACGGCTTGAAGTAACTATGTATCTCGTTATCTATTACCATGTCACCAATCATACACGGCCACGTAACTGCGAGCTGGAGTTCTCCCACCGGATCCTCAAAACATCCGCACAGCAATGAACCGTAATGGTTCGACAGTGCCTCACTATCTGGTAGTTTGGAAGGCCATTTGCCAGTTTCTCCCCAATCTTTAAGTACGTAGGTGAATCTGGCGGACACTCTAGTGGAGCCTGACATGACTGACGTTAATCCAATTTTGCTTTTAAACACATTCATGAGTCCAGAAAGATGACAATACTGAGGTGGAGTACTTTTTAAATGAACCATTTCAAATTCTGTTGAAATCCCGCTGCTGAGAGCGTGTCCTGAAATGTAGTTTGAAAAAGGTCACTTCAAATTTAGAGTATAATATTAATCATAACAAAATTGGAATGCTTATTAGACAAAAATAAATTAATCTTTTTAGAGATAAAATATAATTTAAAAAGATGTGATTACTAAAAGTTTTTAGAACTTAAAAAACTTTAATGCAATTTAACTTAGTATTTAAGTAGTGGGTCACAAAAACATATAAGACACTAGTAACTCAGAAGAAGACATATATATAAACACATAAATAGAAAAAAGGTTTACCTGCATATAAACGGCGCCAGTTTTCTTGAATTTGAACAAAAAATGGAATATCACAAGTTGTATTTCGTAATGCAATTGCAACTGAACTTGTTAATAAGTTGCATTTTGACTGGCTGGCTATGCCATTACCAGACGCCAAAGACAATACCAAAAAGCAACGAAGACCAAACCATCTACAACAGAAAACTGATAATGACTTGCTAAGATTTGAATTAATGAAAAAAAGTTACAATCATTTACAGTAACGCCAGGGTTTCTCCACTATTGTAAGATTAGCTATGTTATATGAAAGCAAAACGGTGTTTGAGAGAAAATGAAGTAGCTATTTTAAGATGAGCAGAAAGATCTATAGTGAAGGTGATGTGCCATGTACAGTTGGTGAACAAGGGGAATACAGTGGAGCTGATGGACATGTTGGGATTGAAGGAAGCAGCAGATAAGCTGGCAAAGGCAAATGTTGTGAGGTGGTATGGTCAAGTTTTGAGACGACCTGAGGAAGATGTTTTGATGAAGGCAATGGTACATGAAGTAGATAGAAAACTAAACAGGGCAGATCAAGGATAAAATGGAGGGAACAATTTGAAGAAAACACGAGAAGGATTGGTTTAAAAAAAGATGCGGCAGATCGATGTAGATGGAAAGAAGGTGTAAGAAGAGTTGTAGAAGTAGTGGGATACATCTGGCCACCTCCAATCAGTAGGGATTGAACCGGATTAAAATTGGATTGATGATTATGATGATGATGTCCCAGAAGTTGTACACTATTTATTGATCTATTTTTTTCTATGTTTTGGATTTGATTAAATAAATTATGTAATTATTGGTGAGAAACTAACATTAAAAGAAAGAGTTAAATTAATTTTTATGTTTGGAAGAGATGGAGTGACAAACTGCTCTGTAGCTCAAGAATTTAGCAATATCATTCTGAACAAGAACAACTATTGAGTCATATTATTGCCTGCTACTTGATTAAATGCTTCCAAGAAACCAGCTTAGTTGCTGACAGTAAGAGATGTGGCTGACAAAAAAATACAACTGATGAAAAAACATCTCGTGTAGTTTTGCCAAATGTTGCTAAAAGCTCCATGAATCAGTAATGAGAATAAGCCGGGAGCTAATGATTACCAAACAATCAGTGCACTATATTCTGATGACACACAAATTTTATCTGTACAAAGTGCATATGACACCAATAGGTGATTAGAATTCTGTAAATGGGTGTGTGATTACATGGATTCTTCAACATTACTCTATTATAAGGCAATTTTTTATTTAAATAGCCAAGGAAACTGGCACAATATGCATTATTGGTTAGAAATAAATTCAATTGCTATGGGAGTGACAAGAAAAGACAAGATTAAAAACGAGTACATCAGGGGTACAGTTGAGGTAGAATGGTTAGAAATGAAGATGAGGGAGGGAAGGCTGAGGTGGTATGGAAATGTCATGAGGAGAGACCAAGAGTATATGGGAAGAAAGATGATGGAAATGGAGTTACTGGGAAAGAGGAGAAGAGGGAGACCAAGGAGAAGATTTTTAGATGTAGTGAAAGAAGATATGGGAGAAGTTGATGTGAAGGAACAGATGTTGAAAATAGTGGGGGTAGTGATTAAATGACTTTTGTCCCTTCCTACCCCTGCATCACATCTTAATAGTGCTCTTTGATTTGATATATATGGCTTATTATCAGTTTGTTTTAATTTCAAAATGTAAAATTATTGCTTTTTTTTTGTGTTTTAAGCGGTAATTTATTGAAAAGATTTGATGCAAATAAACAGATCTCTCTCAAACTGGAATGAGAAGTGAGATCATCAAAACAATCTAAAAGCTGGAATATGGGAGAAAATCGTTGGCCCTACTTTTTCAACAACAATAATGTCACCAATGAAACTTATAATATTTCTACCCCAAAAAATACAAATGTGCAAAGCATTGAGATTAAAATTTTGTTGGAAAATCAATGACATCACAATTAGGACATAAACTACAAACAAATTTTATAAATTGTTGACGTTACAGTTATTTATAAATATAGATATTATATACAAATGTTTTACAAAAACTCTGATCAGTGCTCATCGAAAAAGTGCTAAATGGCAATTAAGTCAGAGTGATTCTAATTAATTTAAACTATCAGACCACAATTTTTTAAACATAAATGTGTTTGCCCTAACAGTCTGTTTCAATTATTAGGCGCATCTGGGAAATTGATTAGAATGCCTGAATATGTTCAAGTCTACATAAAAAAATTTATCTTTGTGATTTGATGTTACAGCACACAAATTACAATGACAAATGTAAATGATAAACATCATTTTTGTGCTCCATTTTCAACAATTTTATATGTTTGCTAACCTTCTTCTTCTTCAACCTTTCCCTTCAATCAGGGGTAGCCACAGCATATCATCTTTCTCCAAACTGTCCTATTTTCAACGTCTGTTCCTTTACATCAACTTCTCCCATATCTTCTTTCACTACATCTAAAAATCTTCTCCTTGGTCTCCCTCTTCTCCTCTTTCCCAGTAACTCCATTTCCATCATCTTTCTTCCCATATACTCTTGGTCTCTCCTCATGACATTTCCATACCACCTCAGCCTTCCCTCCCTCATCTTCATTTCTAACCATTCTACCTCAACTGTACCCCTGATGTACTCGTTTTTAATCTTGTCTTTTCTTGTCACTCCCATAGCAAACCTCAACACTTTCATCTCTGTGACTTCCATCTCTTCCACTTGTTTCTTTGTGACTGCCACCGTCTCAAGTCCATACACCATTGCTGGTCTTACCACTGAACTGTACACTTTTCCTTTTACTCTAGCTGGTAACCTCCTGTCGCAGATTACTCCCGATGCTTTTCTCCATCTGTTCCATTCTTCCTGTACTCTCCTCTTTACCTCCCTCTCACAGCTACCACTTTCTTGCACCATTGATCCCAAATACTTAAATTCTTTTACTCTTGGCACTTTTGTATTCTCCATCTTCACTGTTTCAACATCATTTCCGCCATTTTTGCACAGATATTTGGTCTTTGACCTATTTACTTTCATTCCTCTTCTTTCCAATGCATATCTCCAGCATTCTAGTCTCTGCTCCACTTCTTCCCTGGTCTCTTCACAAATCACAATATCATCAGCAAACAGCATTGTACACAGTGGTTCTCTCCTTACTTCATCTGTTAGCTGGTCCATTATCACTGCAAACAGAAACAGACTTAACACTGATCCCTGGTGCAGTCCAACCTTAACCTTGAAACTTTCTGTAGTTCCTATTGCACACCTCACCACTGTTTCGCTTTCCTCGTACATATCCTGTACAAGTTGCACATAGTTTTCTGCTATTCCTGATTCTCTCATACAGTACCACAGCTCTTCCCACAAAACTCTTTCATAAGCTTTCTCTAGGTCCATAAATACACAATGTAGCTCTCTTTGACCTTCCCTGTGCTTATATGTTTGCTAACCAAAGTAGATATTTTTATTTCGAATGTGTATTCTAATAGAACATCCTCAGTTGCAGAAAAGCAACACCTTAGTTATCACTAATGGTTCTGCATTTAAATTCTAGTTACTTTCTTAGTAAAATTTATTGTGTTTCCATCAACTGATGACTTAAGTTTTTAGTGACAGAGAGCATTAATCAATGCAATTCTACTAAGTTTTTCACCATTCAATTTTTGTCGTTTACTAAATAAAGAATCTGGTTAATCTTTATCAGCTTAGTGCAACAAATATGGCACACTGCAAGTAGTCTGATTAAAACATCTCTTAACTTGCAATACAAAAGATGTAAAATGGTTTATTGAGTTTCTGACAGTTTGCAAAATACTTCTGTGGGAAATCAGTTGTTTTAGATCACTCTTCAAACATTTCTGCAAGAAAAGTTGAGATAATTAAAATTGTAGAATTTTCTCCCTAGCAAAATGGCTGCTTAAAAAAGTATGGTTTAGTTTGAAGTTTATGAAGGTAACTTTTAAGTAATTTTCAAAAATTTTATACTTGAGTAATTATTGAAAGAGGCTAATATTTAATTCAAGCTGTTCTTGCTAATTTACAAATATTTTTCTGGCTTTAGCATTATTTGCTGTCAAACTTACTGGAACATATCTGTATGTGTCACTGGAAGCAGAGTCAAGTACATTTATCTTGCATACATGCATAATTTCTGATAATTTACTAGGCACAAAATGTTGTCTTTTATTGAAGATAAAGCTGCAGCATTTTTTATTACACCTTAAGATATTTGTGCATCAGATGAAGATTCTGCAGAGAAAGATGATGGTGGAATAATTGAAAACTTAAGTGGAAGTCACCTCAATGCACTAACCAACAGACAAAGCTATATTTTAGATAAATTAAAATAATTGCTGACCGCAACAGTGGTAAAAAATTCTTTTACAAGTAGCTGCTGCAATTAAGGAAACAAGTAGAAAAATGAAGTTACTACAGCCAGTAAAAAAAGAGTTATGGTTTGTTATTGGATGAAAGATTGGTGTATATTTGCACAAACAAAAAAGGCAATTTCTGTGCAGCACAACACTTTCATATAACAGAACAAAATCGAGAATCACTCAGTGGTATACACGCTTCTGCCCAGTGTACATATATGGCAATTATAACATGGGTCATTTCTTGCCAATTTGAAAATGTAGAAAAATTTTTTCTTTTAGATTTTGAATTGATGCTTCGTACTGATTACAAACATATAAAAAAAATTCTGAAAATCAAAACTTTTTTTCTGGCCTAATAAGGGTTAATTACTTGGCTTTTAAACTGTTACAAGCAAATCTTTGTATATTCAAATTGCTGGGAGTAATCTTCACAAAATATGCAATAAGTTTAACGTAAAATTAAGGTACAGCTGTATGCTGAACATGATGAGCATCATCAATAACCACAACAAAAAACTGCTGCATCACCAAGACAAACATCAAAGATTTACCATGCAATTGAAAAACCTTTACAACTGTCCACTTGATGAAAAATGCCAAGCAAAGTTCATTGTTCACAAAGCATCCAGCAGTGCCCCCAATTCACCCATTGAGCATTACTTTGGCAGCTGCGAAACTGAATTCAAAACCTGTTTCTACAATCATTAATTTTTCAATCACAGAGAAAAAGCAAACACAACAGAATTTTCTAAAGCAATATGGAAATATATAGAGAAAGAAATCGAACCACAGATAACTAGGTCAATTGTTTGCAAATCATCAGCAGTGCTAGATGCTGCAATATTTGCTTAGCTGAAAAACTTGCTATCCTGCAAGTTGACCAGTCTATGCTTTTAAACAAGCAATTAGAGTTTGTCTCCAAATGCCAACACCAGAACAAATTTAAACTAAAAAGTTCAACCTGTGGCCTTTTCTGTTTACAGTTTTACACCATGCATGCTTATTGTTGTTGTGCTTATACTTGTTTATCTATATCTATTGGTTTTTCGTAACCTTTAATCTTTTCCAAAGGTATTTCCTTACTATTGCTTCATGCCTCACTAATTTTCATTATTTTTTGCACTTTTTGTTCTCTCCTACAACCTATGGCATGTTTATCATTTCATATTACCAGTCAGACCTTGCAGTGTCAGATACAAGCATGAAAATACTAGAGAATATAAACAAACCCAGGACAACAAAGTCGCAAACAAACTCCTGGCATCATTTCAAGAAAGCAGACAAAAAAAGGTGGAGAGAAACTATAGAAAACATGGACTTTAATCAATCCAGGAGATATGGTTGAAACTTGTTAAAAAAGCTAAATACCAAAAAATCCAAGAAAACAGAAAAACAGATAGCAATATCAGCAGACACAGTGGCTAAGGAAATAAAAGAAAAAGATTGGATGCACCAAAACACAAGTTTGAATGAAACATTTGACACAAATTTCAGAAGCTTTATCATGAATGCCTCAATGCTGACTCCCTTTTAACAGTTCCCATCAGGATAAATTAAATAAAGTGACCAATAAATGAAATCAAAAAAGGAAAATCCATAGGGACTGACAACATCTACTCTAAAATGATAAAAAATCGTGAGGATAAAGCTTTTGCCAGGCTTCCTGCAACAATATCCAACAATAAAAACTTTTAAATACCTGAAATCCTGGAAACATGCAAAGATAATTACAATATGCTGAAAAAACCAGCTGACAATCCCAGCAGCTGCAGACCCATCTATTTACTGAGTTGCCTATACAAACTAACTGAGCATTTAATCCTCTTTTGCATTGGCCCAATAATAGACAAAAGGCTACCAATGGAACAGGCAGGCTTTAGACCCGGAAGGGATACCACTGAACAAGCCTCGACACTTCTGTAGAAACTGGGTTTGAAAAATGACTTAAAACAGGCACAGTTTTCTTTGATCTGTCTGCTGCCTACAACATTGTATGGCACAACAAACTAATGCTTAAACCAATCCAAATTATTAAATGCAAAAAGACCATAAAACTGCTTAAGTGCATGACTATATCAAGAAATTCCACTGTACTAACAGGGAGGTCACCTAAGCAAAACGAGAATGATTAAAAATGGGGTTTTACAAGGATCAGTGCTATCACCCACATTCCTCAACGTATACACTGCAGACATCCAAGACACAATCTCCTGAAAAGTCACCAATGCTGATGACCTAGTTGTAGCATGCCAGGCTCAAGGTACAGAGAAAATTGAAAAAGTACTAGCGGCTAATTGCCAGACAATAAGTTTTACTTCAATAGTACTTTAATGAATGGTGTCTGGAATAGAATATGACAAAGACAGTACCAATCTTTTTCATATAAACAATCATGAAGCTGATAAAACCCTTTATATCAAAAAAAAAAACAATTCAAAAAAAACATATCACAAAACCCATAAATACCTCTGGGTTTACACGGATAGAACATTAACTTATCAAAAACATCTAGAAAAAACTCCTGATAAACTGAAAAAGAGAAACTCCCTTATACAAAAGTTGACCAGAACATCTTGGGGTGCCTCACCATCTGTATCAAAAATTTCCACTCTAACACTATCCTATAGCTTTGCTGAATACTGTGCTCCTGTCTGGAGTCACAGCTCACACACACCAAAAATTGACTTTCAACTACACCAGACTATGTGAACTATAAAAGGCACTCTGAAATCCACTCCACTTCTTTGGCTTCCAGCTCTAAGCTCCATTGCACCACCACACCTCAGAAAAGAACAGGCAACTCAGCAACAACATAATTGGTTAAAATTGACTTTTAACTACACCAGACTATGTGAACCATAACAGGCACTCTGAAATCCACTCCACTTCTTTGGCTTCCAGCTCTAAACTCCATTGCACCACCACACCTCAGAAAAGAACAGGCAACTCAGCAACAACATAATCGGTTAAACTCAACAGAGATGAGACTCTGTTGAAACAAGTAATGAATAAAGTTCCAACAATCACCAAACTAAAATTGTGATGACCCTTCTACTCCACACGAGTAAACAATTTCAACCTTCAAGAAGAATGAAAACAAGAATGGCAAGAAAATATCCCCAGTGGAGGAAACCTTGTTGAGGATCCAACTAATCCACAATCTGGTTTTCACTCACTAACAAGAAAACAGTGGACAATAGCCAACAGAATACAAACACACCATGGCAGAACAGTTGCAAATCTACATCACTGGGGCCACTGGAATTCCCCCAAAGCTCAAAATGCTATGCCACTCCACAAGACAATGAACCATATAATACTCATCTGTCCAAGTACATCTTAGCCAAGAGGATATGCAACAATCCACAAGGCAGAAGTAGATTTTATCAACTGGCTAGATGACACTGGTTTGGAGGTGTAAAAAAAAAAAAAGATCAGCCATATGAGACTATTACTATTGGGTTGAGGAATATGTTCGTAGTGTTTTTATATTTTCTTTTATTTTACAATGATTTTTTACCACTTGCAAAATGTATATATTCATTTGATAGAGCTCTTTCTACTATAAAAACTGTGCTGATTGTCTTTTTGAGTATTTTGAGATTTTATTATTTGTGAGGCTTACATATGGAATATCCAGAAAGTAAAAAGCAACATTTTCAACACCTGCTATTCTTCACTTTTTATTGAGGCCAAAAAGCTGCTGAAGCAGCCTGGGATATTTGCATGGTATACAGGGAAGGTGTCATAGGTGAATCTACAGCAAGAAAATGGTTTGCAAAGTTCAAAAATGGCAATTTTGACATTGACGACATGCCCTGCAGCAGAAGACCTTCTGAATTTGATGAAGACCATCTCAAAGCACTTTTGAAGGAGGAAAGTCACCAAACAAGTCGTGAATTGGCCGAAAAAATAAACTGTGATCAAAAAATGATTCTCAATCATCTTCATTTAATGGGATTTGCTGAAAAATTGGGAGTCTGGATGCCTCATGAGCTTAGTGAAAACAACAAAGAAAATCGCCTTCAAATTGCTTCTCAACATCTCCCCGCCATTGAGCAAAATGTGGTCACAAACAGTGCTTTTTGTACCAAATCGTCATGGGAGATGAGAAATGGTGCCTACTGTATATATAAACATGAAGCAAAAAAAGGAATGGGTGGCTCCTGGAGATACGCCAAAGCTGAGAATTAAGCCTGACCTCCATCCAAGGAAGACCATGATCTGCATTTGGTGGGACTGGGAGGGCATGATGCATTGGAAAATCCTCGAAAGGAATGCCATGGTCAACAAGAAGCTCTACATAGCCCAGCTACATTGCGTGAATGAGGCTATTTGACTGAAAAGACCCCATCGACAAGGCAAACCATACTTCTTCACGACAATGCCAGGCCTCATGTTGCACAAGTCGTCAAAGCCACACTCCAAGAGCTCGAGTGGGAGATCCTTTAGCATCTGCCTTATTCTCTGGACCTTGCACCCACAAATTACTATCTTTTTCGCTCTTTATCAAACCATATGAGGGGTGTTACCTTTGACAATGAAAAGGACCTTAAAAGCTGGCTCAACAAATTCTTTGATACCAGACCCAGGGATTTTTGGTAAAACAGCATTGACAAATTGGTCGAGAGGTGGGAGGAGGTCGTAAACAGCAATGGAGAATACATAATTTATTAATTTATAGCCATAACTTTTCATTTTTGTTTAAATGAAAATCTTTGATAAAAACGCTACGAACATATTCCTCAACCTAATACATTGGATGTTAAAGAAAATTTTTATAATATACTGAACAATTGCTCTGATTAAACTGTCATTGAGCACATTTTTGATAAGCACAGATTAGAAAAAAAATTAAAATAAACTCTTTATATAACATAAAGTAGAGCTCAATTAATTCAGATTTCATTTCACAAACAAAATCATCCAAATTAGGCAAGGATCCAGATAATCCAAAGCTTTTTATCAAGAACTACAGTATATAAGAAATCATTTGTACTTTCAATTTTATCCGAGTTAAGTGAAATTCCACATTAACCCAATCTGGATTAACTGACGTCTACTGCATATTTATTTATAAGTAATTATAACATCGAAAATCTATAAAGCTTGTACATAATCCATGTGCTTATTTTTGTGTTTGTGACCATATTTTGTGACATCATAAACTTTGCTGCCTTTAAACTTGGCACCTTTGCATTAATGCAAAAGTTATATTTTTATGCAAAGATTAAAATTTTACATAGTTGTATTTCATCATAAAAAAATGTAAGAAACAAGAACAACATTGTGTTAAGTTATTCAAGTACCTTCTACAATTTGAAATATTTCATTAATATATTCCAAGTTAAGCCATTTTAAGAAATTTAAATAAATTGATATTTGGCTAGGAATCATTCAAGAGTTACACTAATGCTTGTAATTGTAAAAAAATTTGCTCTAAAGTCGAAAGTTTAGTTCTAAGAGTTACATCATGTTGATTGAATGGTTGTCATAATATTTTCAATGACAACTAATATAATTCAAGAAATAATTCTTACAGTTTAACACCTGAAATACAGAATAACTGACCTAGCAAGGCAATGAGCTCTTGGTGGAAAATCAATATTTGCATTCATCATGTCTTTGGTATATTGAGGCAAGAAAACTTTTTCATCATCTTCATTGGTTTCATCAAAAAATTGCTCATTGCTTTCTTTTTCTTTAAGCCGAAGCAAAGATATTACAAATCGTACCCCAGCAAAACTAAACAATATTTAGTTATTACTAAAGTTAAAACTTTATCAAAAGCATCCAGTCCAAGATGCATTAAGAGTTCTGTCACTAGCTTAACAAAAACAAGTAACTATTTTGAACCTGGTAGTCAAAAGTAACATTTCTAAAAGCACAATAAATAAAAAATATTGACATTTAACAATATACTAAAAATAAGTTTGAAATAAAAGTTATTAATCAAGTGTTTTTTCTCAGTATTGTTGTCAGTTAAAAAGCATTAACAATTCATGATCAAAATTTTTAAAGTTAATACACAGTTATTAAGTTCTTATCTGGTTTATGGCTCTTACTAGAATAGCAATAAACATTTTTATCTATAATGAGCAACAACTATTTTTTTTTAATCGATAATGTTTTTGTTTTTTGTTAAGACATATACACAAAAATATCTTTAGTTAACAATTCAGCTGAAAAGAGCTATAATGGTAATTGTGATTATTGGTTTACTTTAGAACTTATGCTTTTGGAAAAGATGTTTACAAATATTTTTCTTCTTGATAGTTTTAAGTTAGACTGCATGTTTAAAAAATAGGCAATAATTATTATTATGTAAACATAACAAATTTTCTGGTGGCATTGTTATAAAAGTCACATAATAAGTTTTCAAATAAAAAAAAGCACTTACATTTCTGACCTAACTTAACTTTGCTAACTGAAATCAAAGATGAAACTAAAAACCTAACTTAGCTCTGATATCTAAAATACAAAAATGTGCAATTCTAAATATAAATTTAAAAAAAACAATTTTTGTAACCTAACTTAAATAAACTTTACTAATGCAAATCTTACCCAAACCTAAGTGAACCTAAAACTTAAAAACATAATCCTACAATAAAATATTAAAAAATGGACTAATTAAAATAAAATTTTTAAAAATTAAGCAAGGATTTAGCCCTAGGTCTTAACTCGACAATCTAACATTCTAGCCTTTACACAACCAGAGTTCAGTGACCTCTTGGCAGGATAGTTAATATAAACCTTAATCACATTTACTTTCAGATAAGTTGAAACAACTTTTTCCTATTGAAAAAATCCAATAACACTACTTACATAACTATAGACAGCAGATAACTTAATTTGATAAAAAAAGAATAGCTAATGCAAAATTTGTTATGGTTAAATAAATAGAGCAACTGTGCAAAAACTAACCAACAAAAACTGGTCTCATTTACTATTTGCTGTTACTGTTATTAACCTTGCAGGCTTTGGGGATTTCCCAAAATTTAAAAGGTAATGAACTAAACTTGGCAAATAGTGAACAAGAACCTAAAAAAACTGTACCATAATAAAACTTGATTTATAATTTTAGTTGACTGTTGACAAATACAAACAACAGAAATTTAAATGAATATGATAACGTGTATTGTGTAGTCATATTATCTAAAATGCTTAAAATATCAAAAAATGTGCATTTAAGAGTTTCAAGCAAAAAAAGATAACTATAAAAAACTGCAAGATTGTAAAAAAAATCAAATAGAAAAAATTTGAAAGTTTAAAATATTGAAGATAAATAAAAGTTGAGGACTATAATAAAACTGTATGATTTATTTGATGGCCCAGATCAGTTAAAACTGGTCTCAAACATTTATTTTTTAATTTCTAATACTAAACTTAAATTTATATTAGCAATTCATTTTTCATTATAAGCAATATCAGTGAAGGCTAACAATTTTATATCAATAGTTTTTTACAAAATAACTTACTCATGCCCTTGTTATTTGTCATTTGAAGCAAACGCATCAAGAAAATTAAATTTTACAAAGTTTATAATAGGACAATCTTGTTATAATAAATTAAGGAAAAGAAAATGTAATAAAATATTCAAATTAATAAACTAGCTTTTATTTAACAAAATACAAAAAAAAAATTAAATATGGAAATATATATACCTCAAATTGGCACATTTAGTTTCCCATTCATTTGTAGCAAGTTCATTTTCATGCAAAACTTCAAATTTTACATATGCATTTAGGTTCCAGTCTACTATGATTTCTTCTATGCCAGCAATAAATTTTTCCCAATCAGATGAATTTGTAAAATCTGTGATTTCAAATACATCTTCTTCAATCTTCAATTTATTTTCTTTTACATCATCAATAGTAGAGCCCATTATAATTGTAAAAAAAAATTAACCCTAAATAGCAAGTCTGTTATAATAAAACAAATAACATGGTTTTAAGTTTAAAATATATATTTTTTGATTGTGGAAAAACAATTGGTTGGGGCAAATGAAATTAATGTTAAAATAAAAATTTTGTGGTCTGATATTTTAATTTATTATAGCTGCTCTGACCTGATGCTATTGTGTACTTTTCTAATGAACATCAACTAAATAAAAATTTGAAAAAAACTTATATTTACATATATGTTGTACCTAACTGTATGATTACCATAACAGTAAGTAATATACAGTATATACATATCATCATGTAAAATTTTACAACCACAACCATGACTGTTTTGGAAAAAACAGCTTGTCAATCAATGTAATCAAAATAATTTAATGAAACTTAGCATAAAACCTGTATTTTCTGTTTTTTTGATCCCCTTTATAATTGTGCCTTTTAGTTACAGGTATTTTTGCACATTATATGTCAATAAAGAATACTTTTTAATATCTTTCCAGTCATGTCACATAAGAACTAAAAAATTGCTTAAAGATTATTTGTTGTCTTTATTTTCATTTTAATAGTATTTAATATCTCTTGTCTTGTTTTGCTTTAAAGTGTTATTTCTATTCTATCTTTTCAAAATAAAAAGTAAAGCCAATATATTTTAAAACATTGGATTCAGGACATTGGATTTAAAACATTCAGGATGTTTTGAAATTATAACTCAATCCATCATCAACAGTGTTATACTATATTTTAAATTATAAATTTGAAAATTAAATTTAGATAATTACCACAATTCAACATCATCTATCAACTAAAATGTGATTGTGGAGCTTTATATATTGGACAAAGTGGCAGAAATCTGATCACTAGACTCAACAACCACAATATTGATTCACCTTCCAACAAGAAACTGATGTAGCAAAACACCAAGTTGACAATCCAAACCATAAAATTGACTTCAATAATTGTGCAATTTTAGCTTTTTCAAATCATTGGCGAAAATGTTTGATAAAAAAATCGTTATATGTTCAAAAATTTAATCCATCTATAAATATCGACAAAAAATTTATATACTTTATTTATTTAACATTAATGCTTCTTTATTTTACTTTAACAATAGTGTTGTGCAGTAAATGTTTAAACTTGGTGTTTATTTTTTGTTTCAAATTTTAAACCAGTTTATTTTGTATACGCCCAAATTGCTGTTGTATAAATTTAATTTTAAAGTTACGCACAGATAATTCTTGTTTTATTTAGTAGTATATGTTGGCAATATTTTATTCTGTTTCGTCATCTTCGCAATACTACTTTTAATACACACAATCTGTAAATTGAAGAAATTATTTCCGTATAAAGAGAAACAACCTCATCTGCAGCAATTCATCGTCATTTATCAATTGAAATGTGATTGTGGAGCTTTGTATATTGGACAAACTGGCAGAAATCTGATCACTACACTCAACAACCACAACATTGATTCACCACTCCAACAAGAAACTGATGTGGCAAAACATCAAATTTACAATTCAAACCAAGGCAGTCCAAACAGCAGCCCATATGTGGCCCATGACATAATTTTCTGTGGCCTGCTTAACAATTTTACACAATTCAAGTCTTGTTGATTGGGTGCAGTGGTAATCTTCTATAACAGGGTTTCCCAAACTTTTAGTTTATCCGTTGGATACTTTATAGGTATACATGTAACCCAAAAATTTTGCTATGTTTCTCTAAAAAGAAAAGTCTTCAGTTAGAATCAGTCTTGGATTTTGAGTTCCAGTCCAAAATCAAGGTGATCGTTAAAAAAAAAGTCTTCACTTGTCAAAGAGATAAAAACTTCAAACAATTTCTAGTTGGCTCAGGCCTGCAAGCTCTAACAATTTTGAAGTGTTCCACAAGAATAAAGAACTTGGACCACACTGATCCAAACCATAAAACCGACTTCAATAATTGTGCAATTTAGCTTTTTCAAATCATTGGTGAAAATGTTTTAGAAAAGAATCGTTATACATCTAAAAATTTGACGTTATACATCTAAAAATTTGATCCATCTATGAATATTGACAAAAAATCTATCCAACTGTATTTATTTAACACTTAATGTTCTTTATTTTACTTTAACAATAGTGTTGGGCAGTAAATGTTTAAACTCAGCATTTATTTCAGTGGTTCTCAACCGGGGTGCCATTTGCAATTCGCTGGGGTGCCGAGAGCTATTGCACATTATTTATTTGTCTAGGAAAAAGGTTGAATGCTGTGATGTTATTTTAAGGTATAAACTTCAATTTTGATAAAAAAGTGACCTTTAAGTTCATGCTTAGGTGAAAATTTGAGATGGCTTCAAATAATTGCTTTACATTGATGATGACGCCATACCAACTTTTCAGTTCAGTCAGTTACTGTTCAAAATCATACTGTTCTTTTCAAATTTTGAACAACAATGAAGTCTCATTATGACGTTTCATACTATCTCATTCATACTCCTGCTTGTATCAGATAAGTTCATTCAAGAAAGATTAATTTGCTGACTGAAAAGAAAATGAATAGTTTGATAGAGAAAGAAACAAAACGCTGTGTTTAAGGTTTTTTTTGCATTAATACAATGGAGAAATTTATCACCAGGAAAAGAAAGTTAAGCATTGATCAAAGCGCATTTGCAGTTGCTGAAAGTGAAAGTACTGGTAAGATTTCAGTTTCATTTGCTGAAACAGAAAGTACAGATAAGGGTACCGGTACATTAGAAAAAAAGAAGAAACACCAGCTATATTGCAATAGTTATTTGAATTTTGGCTTTACTTGGTGCAACGACGAAGAACAACCCCTACCAGAATGTCTTATCTGTGATACAAAATTGTCAAATGAGGTTATGGTGCCAAGTAAATTGAGTAGACACTTTTCAAAAAAGCACGGAAATCTTTCTGACAAACCAGCAAGCTATTTCAAAAGACTTTTGAAAAAATGAAAGCAACAAAGTGTGACATTTACCAAAACTTTTCAAGTTTCTACGAAAAGTCAACATGCCAGCTATTTGGTAGCAGAAATAATAGCTAAAAATTCAAAGCCTCACACGGAAGCAGAAAAAGTAATTTTTCCTGCTTGCAGTGCAATAGCGAAAACAATGTTTGGGCCCGAAGCTGAGGAAAAAATAAGACAGATTCCTTTGTCAAATGATACCATTCACAAACGTATTTGTGACATGTCAACAGATATACAAGATACTGTTATTTCTTCAGTAAAGCAAAGCAAAATGTTTACAATGCAAGTTGATGAATCAACTGACATCAGTGGAAATGCTCAATTAATAGCTTTTATCCAGTTTGTCAGCAATGGAAAGAATCTAACCAATTTTTCTGTTGTAAAGAACTTAAAGAAAGAATGACTGGTCAAGATATTTTTGATACTCTTAGTAAGTATTTGGAAGAAAATGAATTAACATAGAAAGAATGTGTAGGACTGTGTACGGATGGAGCTCCATCTATGATTGGGTCAATCAAAGGATTTGTGTCACTTGTAAAAAAAGTTAATAGTGAAATCATAACAACCCACTGTTTTCTTCATCGTGAAGTGCTTATTGGAAAAACATTGAACTCGGACTTAACACAAGTGTTGAAAGAAGTTATAAAAATGGTAAACTACATCAACGCTAGACCACTTAAATCACGATTATTTAAAAAGCTCTGCAAAGAAATGGAAGCAAATTATGAAAATCTTCTGTTACACACCGAGGCAAGATGGCTTTCACGTGGAAAAGCATTGTCACCAGTATATGAGCTGAAAGAGGAGATGTTAGCTTTTCTTAGTCTTGAAAGACAAGGAGAATTTTGTAATTTGCTTTGCGATGACAGCTGGAAGTCCAAATTAGCATATTTGGTAGACATCTTTGACCACTTAAATAAGACAAATTCCAATATGCAAGGCAAGAATGAAAATCTCTTATCTTCAGCAGACAAAATGAGAGCTCTACAAGAAAAATTGAAAGTGTGGTCATTACGAATACAGGAAGGAAACTCTGACATGTTTTTTCATTTTTTAAAAACAAATAACAAAGAAATGGTTTCATTGGTTACTAAAGATCTCAAGTCTTTGCAAGACAAAATTGAGAAATATTTTCCAACAGTGTCCACTGAAAACTATAAATGGGTAAGAAATCCATTTTTACCCCTGGATACCCATTGTATTTTGAATCTGAAAGAATAAGAAGAACTTATTGACATACGTAACGACGGTAACATTAAGCTGTTGCACAGGGAGATACCTCTGGATAAATTTTGGATTAAAATTCAAAATGAATACCCTAACATTGGAGAAAAGGCATTGGTTATTTTACTTAATTTTCCACAACATACCTATGCGAAACCGCATTTTTTGTTTTAACAAACCTAAAAACAAGAAAAAGAGAAAGGCTACTTGTTGTGGAGGAAGAAATGCAAGTAGCATTATCGAATGTGCGCCCCAACATCAAGAGAATTTGCGCTAAAAATCAAGCACAAATTTCGCACTGACTTTTAAAATAAATTAAATCATTTTTATGACATTTTTAGTGTTCTGTTTAGCTGTTATTAATCAAAACTGTTTCAATATAGTGTTTTGATGCAAACTTTACTCTTAAAATTGATTTTATTAGAATTGGAAGCTCTTAGGTTCAACCAGGTGCCGCAAAACTTTTTTGGTGGTTACAGGGTGCCAATAGCCAAAAAAGGTTGAGAACCACTGATTTATTTTTTAAAAAGATTTTTTGTGGCACAAAATTTTAAAATAGCCTGAAATGTCGCTATAGATGTGGCCATCTATATAGACAAAACTCTTTTATAAAGAGAGGGTAGCCTTGAAAAAGGCTGTTTAAGAAAACTCAAACGTTTTCGTGTAGCTCTCATCAGGAGAAATCGCTACAATGAGTAAAGAACTGAAATGTCGAAATTATATTGCTTAAGATTGTTGTTTCGCCGAGTAAGAAATTATACTGAAGCGCAGTTGATTAGAAGGATCAGCCACCAAGCGGTCGAAAAGTGAAAAATTTTTGTCGTTTTGTCGAGTTAGAAATGGAACAATTTTTATTGGACGGAATTTGAATGTTTAACTTGGCAAAATTATAGTTGTAATTTGAAGTCTGAAAAAGAATAGAATAAAACCAATATAATTATGTTGATAATTTAAGCCTATAAACGAACTCTTTTTGACGGCACAATGCAGGTTTGCTTGAGGTTATGTGGATGGATTCTAACACAGCAAGATGAAATTCAGATCTGGCTTTGGATAGAATTGAAAGTTGATTATCATTGTAGTGAAAGGCGCAATTTGGATGTTTTAGAAGATGAGTGCCAATAGCCGAATCACAATTAGGTGTGGAGGAGTTTATTTTACTTTTTCGCGTTGGCTGAATTCTTTCTTGATTGGTTTTGTTGCGGATAGTTTTTGGGACATGTTGGCGGATTCTGTCCTGCAGACGTTGAGAAGTTCTGCCCACGTACCGGCATTTGCAGCGGCACACGTATTGGTATACAACCATGCTTAGTTGAGAAGCAGGCAGAACGTCTTTGTGAATTGCAGGAAGGATTTGTCTGGTGGTGAAAATAACTCGCGGTTGAACTGTTGAAAAACAATTTAGAATGCTACTCTTAATTTTCTTTTCAAATACAACAGAAGTTTCACCAATCCACGGTAACTTCAAGTAAACAGGGCATCGTTGAGGACCTTCTATCGGATGTTTATGAAATTGCAGGATTCTTCACTATTTGACAAAATTTCCAAACCTCAAATCTATTATCGTTACGTCGACGACACATTTGCTCTCTTCCAAGATGAAGTGGATTCTGAAACATTTTTAACTAATTTAAATTCTTTGCATACCTCGCTCAAATTTACAAGTGAAAAAGAAGTTAACCAATCACTACCGTTTTTAGATGTATTAGTCACCAAATCAACCAACAATTTTACTACATCGGTTTACAGGAAAGCTACATTTACTGGTGAATATATTAGATGGAACTCGTTTGGTCCAAAGACACGCAAAACTAACCTGATCGCAACTTTAACACACCGTGCATTGAAAATCTGTTCACAATCTTCCCTCCAACAAGAACTGGACACTATTAAATCTTTATTTCTTAAAAATGGTTACCCAGAATCGGTGATCAATGCAAGAATTTCAAAGAAAATCCTGCAATTTCATAAACATCCGATAGAAGGTCCTCAACGATGCCCTGTTTACTTGAAGTTACCGTGGATTGGTGAAACTTCTGTTGTATTTGAAAAGAAAATTAAGAGTAGCATTCTAAATTGTTTTTCAACAGTTCAACCGCGAGTCATTTTCACCACCAGATGAATTCTTCCTGCAATTCACAAAGACGTTCTGCCTGCTTCTCAACTAAGCATGGTCGTATACCAATACGTGTGCCACTGCGAATGCCGGTACGTGGGCAGAACTTCTCAACGTCTGCAGGACAGAATCTGCCAACATGTCCCAAAAACTATCTGCAACAAAACCAATCAAGAAAGAATTCAGCCAACGCGAAAAAGTAAAATAAACTCCTCCACACCTAATTGTGATTCGGCTATTGGCACTCATCTTCTAAAACATCCAAATTGCGCCTTTCACTACAATGATAATCAACTTTCAATTCTATCCAAAGCCAGATCTGAATTTCATCTTGCTGTGTTAGAATCCATCCACATAACCTCAAGCAAACCTGCATTGTGCCGTCAAAAAGAGTTCGTTTATAGGCTTAAATTATCAACATAATTATATTGGTTTTATTCTATTCTTTTTCAGACTTCAAATTACAACTATAATTTTGCCAAGTTAAACATTCAAATTCCGTCCAATAAAAATTGTTCCATTTCTAACTCGACGAAACGACAAAAATTTTTCACTTTTCGACCGCTTGGTGGCTGATCCTTCTAATCAACTGCGCTTCAGTATAATTTCTTACTCGGTGAAACGACAATCTTAAGCAATATAATTTCGACATTTCAGTTCTTTACTCATTGTAGCGATTTCTCCTGATGAGAGCTACACGAAAACGTTTGAGTTTTCTTAAACAGCCTTTTTCAAGGCTACCCTCTCTTTATAAAAGAGTTTTGTCTATATAGATGGCCACATCTATAGCGACATTTCAGGCGATTTATTTTTTGTTTCAAATTTTAAACCAGTTTATTTTATATACACCCAAATTGCTGTTGTATCAATTTAATTTTAAAGTTACGTGCAGATAACTCTGTTTTATTTAGTAGTATATGATGGCAATAATTATTCTGTTACATCATAAATTATCTAAATTTAAATTTCCAAATTTATAATTATTTAGTTTAATACAGTTGATGATGGAATGAGTTATAATTCTGAAATGTCCTAAAACAATGTTTCAAAATATATTGGCTTTACTTTTTATATTTTATCGTTATTTCATGATGCAGATTATAACCACCTAATGAGCTTTTTTTGAAAAACAGTCATTTTTGTGGTTTCAATTTCTTTAAATTTTATATGCAATGTGATCAATAAATATTACTTAAAAGCAAACAAAGATTTTCCAATGCCACTTAGACCCAACTAAAACATAGTATATTCAGGCCAGGGCTACTGAGCCAAAATTAATAAAAATAAGAAACTGATTCTCCAAAAAAAAAACATGGCAAGCACTCTATTTAGATTTAAACACTTATATGCAAGCCTTAAAATTTTAATAAAAAACATTAATAGTTAAAAAAATTTGATACTAATGTTACGATATATTTTTGTAATCTAATGTAATAAATAACAAATAGAAAGCAGCATGTTTAAGGTTTTTACAATATATTAAAAATAGGTTAAGGAATAATATGCAACCTAATGAAGAGGTTTAGAATTTAAAAATTGGTGTTGATGAAGCAAAATGAATAAAGTGGTTGAAATTTTATTGTTTTCATTAATTCTCTTTTTTTTAAAGTATGATATGCTTGAGCTTGCTCTTGGATTTACAACAGTTTAGCTAATAAAACAGTTAGCAGCACATTTGCTGCCATAATGCTGGTTGATAGAGGTTTTCATGGAGCAGAGGTGACTGGATCCACATAAAGTGGGACCCAAAACTGATTTTTTTATTTTTTATTTATCTCTATACTTATCCTCCTGACTTGCAAGAAAGCGACAGAGGTGCTAATACATAGGGTAGGCAATTACCCTGACCTGCTTCTGGAGATACCAAGATATTGCTGTCTGCTTGTAATTTAATGGAGATATGACTGCAATTTAGAACTGCTTGCCAGGACCACCTAGCAGGGGAAAGTGCCGTAAAGTGTCTTTCCCAAGGACACAACAGAATGGCACAAGTGGGTTTCGAACCGAGACCGTGTTGGTCACAAGCCCAGCACTTTAACCACTCGACCATGCTGCCAACAATATGAGTAAAAAAAAAAGAACTAGATCCATACCAGATCTACTTTGTTTCAACATTATAAGACCCAGAAATACTACAGATCTGGAAAAATCTTGCAAAAAATGTGACTAAAAAATTTTAAATACAATCACAATGATCAAATTTTGCAAAGCAGCTGTTGCTTGCAAGGCTCAGTAAATAAGTAAAAAAAGCCAACAGGTTAACTACATCAATTGCCATATCACAAAAAAGAAATTATAAACACAAAAAGTACATAATTTCCAATAAAAGCACATATAAAACAACCAAAAAGTTAGTAAAAATATTTACATATGAATGTCAACATATTAGCTACAAAAGCAATTATGAAAAGTAATTTTAAACATTACAAGGTACAATGATAGCGAAAATGGTAAAGACAACAATGATAGCAAAAAATCTCAAGTATAAGCAGCTGTAAACAATTACTTCAAGATATAAAAGATATTGAAACAAACAATTCCTGCATCACAGTGAATGATTTTTATAAACAGTATGTTCAATCTAGTGATTTCTTTTTTGTTACATATAACATTAAAAGTTTAAATAAAAATTTTGAAAACTTGGAATTGTTGGTTAAACTAGGCAAATTTTTGGATATAATTGCTATCTCAGAAAAGAAAATACAAACTAAATTAAATTTTCATCCTGATAGATACAATTAGCTGATAAACTAAAGCTTGTGGAGTAGAAATGTTTATAAAACTTCAATCAATTACATTGTAAAAGATGAATTTAATCTGATTTATTTGGGCTGTGAAGATATATGGTTTAAAATTGATATAAACCACAACACAAAAGTTTTTGGTTTACTTTATGTACATCCTAAAAGCAATCTAGTGCAATTTTCATTCATTCTCTAACAATTGTAACAAAAATTAACTTATTCCTTATTAATAACTTATCTAATCATTTGCCTGTTCTTTTATTATTACAAAGTTTTTGAAACAAAGCCAGAAATAAATGTATATACAGTTCATACATGTGACACAAAAAAATTCAACTCAGAAAATGTTTAAAATGATTTAGATCAAACATTAAGCAATGTAAGCTATGAAAAAAGTTTCATAGATAAACACTTTACTAACTTTATCTTAATGTTTGAAAAAGTTTGAATGTACGTGCTTCCCTGAGGAAACAAATGAAAAAAGAGAAAACAATCAACCAAAAACACATGTATAGTAATATCAAGAAAAAGAAAAAATAAACTGTTTCAGTTAAGTTTGAAAGGAAAACCTGAAGATATAAAACAATATAAAATTTATAGAAACAAATTTACTTACATAAATGAACAATCAGTAAAAAAAAATTTTAAGAAAATATTAATTAATTCTAAAAATTACTTAAAATTATTATCAAAAACCATTAATGACTTACATAAATAAATTTAAAAACAAGCAAGGAGAATCAACCATGGAGATAGTTGATGACAAAGACTATACAATTACTAATCCTGTTGCAATGGCAAATACATTTAATACCTAAGGCACATTCACACACAATGAAACCGATGAATCAATGCAACATTTTAGGTTTTCTTTATTTTATGATGGTCACACACAATGAACCAATCTCACTGGTTATCTAAAAAGTCTCATGACAAAAGTGATTGCAACTTTTTGCTTCAATAAAAAAACTAGTTAGCCAAGTCTAGCTAAGCCTATTGTTTAGCAAAATTAGTTGTTTTTAATTTTTTTAGACAATTTTTGATGCTTTTTAAAAAAAATAATACGTAAATAAAAGATTTGAAGTGTATCAAATTGTGAAAAAAATATAATCACTTGTTTTTATTCAGACACCCGTTTGTGCCAGGTGCGCGGAATCTCTTGGACAACCTTGCCAGACTTGGCATCCGCACCTCTGAATGGACAAATTACAATTGGAAAACGGAGTACTGTAAAAATGCTTCCAGGCTCCGTGGTTTTGTGCCCGAGACCGGTGCCAGGCCTGTTTGGATGGGCTTACCCCGAGTAGCTTGGGTTAAACTCAACCGCCTGCAGACTGGTGTTGGGCAATTCCATTCGTCCATGCACAAATGGGGTCTCGCTCCTTCACCGAATTGCGAGTGCGGTGCCTCTGAGCAAACCGCAGGCCATGTACTAACAATGTGCCCTATACATTGGGCACCACATGGAGCATGAGGTCTGATGGTTTTGGATGACGAAACTCAATGCTGGCTTAATTCCATCACTGCCAGCATCTGATTCAGGCAGTGCAGCAGCCTGGGGTAGTAAAAGGATAAACCTTCGGCCCCAGTCCTGTTTGTGTCTGACCTGGAGTGGATACCCTTCAAACGACGACTTGTTTTTACTTAAAATAAAACTGTTTTCTTGTTAAATTAAGCCGAAAATTTTATTAAAACAAATTTAATTTTTTCTTCTAAATTTCACTTGCTAGTATTTAAATGTTGGTGTAATTTTTTAAAATAATCTTTGTTTGTAATTTAATCTTAATTTTTACTGATTTGGATTTCTTTAACCTAAAACATAACTACCTCAAACCTAAATTAGGTAATTGCTTAGTTTTGATGTTTTTTGTTAAATATTAGAAAAATAAGCAATTAGCCTACTTCCAAGAAAGTATTAAGAATTTTTTTTAGTTAAAAAAATGTTTAAATCACAATAAAATTTAAAGTAATTTGCCAATTGTTAAATATTTATGCGTATTTTGAAGTCTAGTTTACATTTTTTTCTCTTTTTCTGTACACTAGTCTTAAAAATATGCAGTCCAGTGTATAGTTAAACATTTTTTAAACTAAGTGCAAATTTTTTTTCTCTAACTTACAGGGCATTTCATTAAAAATTGGAAAAATTTAACAATAAATTGAAATGAATTCAAAATTGGAAAGTTTTCAAAATTAATTGGAATGATTTCATAATAAATTGGAATTCGTGAAAGGCTCGTTTTAATCCAAAATTCGATTCTGGGTATTTTTATGTTTACAATAGATTTAATAATTAGTTATTAAATTTAATTATAGTGAATAATTTTGATAATGGAGACAAGAAAAAAGTATGTGGCTTTGAATCAAGCACTTTATGAGCAAATAAAGTACCTTTATTTCACAAATCTGTGAAAAAGATTACTCAGTTTTTTGCAACTTTTTCAGGAAAATGTGGGATACTGTTTATGAGGCATTAACCCTTTTACTGGCCAGGGGATTTTCCTGAGAATTACTCCTATGTCCAAAATACTTTTTAAACTTACAGTTAAAGTTAGATATGACAATATAATGTCTATTGCATCACAAAACAGACATGCATCACATGTGATGCGCGCAACATTTTTGTAAAAATTTTTTGGTGACACATTCTGTGTATCACATATGATGCACATATTTTCACATGCTTTTTGCTGTTTTTTATATACACTTCTTTTTTGTGCAGGTTACTTGCTAAAACTTATTAATTTTATAGTGACAAAAACTTAAATGCATACTGCTAGATTTTATGGAAAATATGATGGAGATGTTGATGACGTTGATAGTGGATCAAACAGTGACGAAAATGATATTTCAATGGATGCTGAAAGTGACAATGAATTTCAACCAACAGACAGTGATACATCCACAAGTGAATTTTCGACTTCAGAATCCGATTCTGACGATGCCAATCTTGTACCCTCAACCCACACAAACATACAACAGCCACAAAGACAAAATCCTGCAGATTAGAAAGAAGACGTTTCAGCAAAAGCTCAAATTGTGTTTTCTGGTAGAAGTGGACTAAGTAAAATTATTGTGCATAATGACAATAGTGATGTTGTACCAATAGAAGTATTTCTTTAATTCTTTGATTCCGTCCTTGAACTAATGGTGATAGAAACAAATAGGTACGCACAACAACACATACAAAGTCACCAACTTTGTCGTACATCAAGAATGGCAAGATGGACTGATACCACAAAGGAAGAAATGAAAACATTTCTGGGGCTTATTCTGCTCACAGGCCTCATACAATACCCAACCATAAATTATTGGAAAAAAGATCCACTTTATTACCATCCGTTGTTCCACCAAGTTGGCATGAACTACAACAGATTTGCCCTCCTGCTGAGAAATTGGCACATAACAAATAATCTTGATGCTCAACAAGGTGATCGATTGCATAAAGTTGCACAGTTCTTACAGTTGCTCATTTCAAATATTCAGTTGGCTTATGTGCCAGCAGGTGAAATATCAGTGGATGAAACTATGATCTCTCACAGAGGTAGACTTTCATTTTGCCAATATAATCCTGGAAAGGCTCATAAATATGGCATCAAACTATTCAAGCTTGCAGAAATGACAGGATATGTGTGGAATATATCAATATATTGTGGAAAAGGAAAAGAAAACGTTACAGCTGGTTTGGACCACCTTGGTTCAATTGTTGTCACTTTGGCAGAACCTCTGCTCAATGAGGGAAGACTGTTGGTGGCAGATAACTGGTACAGCAGTATTCCATTGGCTAACTATTTGAGAGAAAAAAATACGGAGTATTGTGATACAATGAGATCCAACCGAAAGGCAATTCCAAGGGTTGTGAAAGATGGTAATTTGAACAAGGGCGACATCAAAGCAGCAGTGAACAACAACGGAATAGGAGTGATGAATTACAAGGATAAAAAGAATGTGTACATGATATCAACCTTCCATGGCCCCAATAAAAGATACTGGTAAAAGAAACCAAGCAGGAAATGCCATTTCACAACCTCAAGTAATTTTGGACTACAACAGAGCAAAGGAGGGCATTGACTTTTCTGATCAAATGATCGCTTATTACAGTCCTGCACGCAAAAGTGTCAAATGGTATAGAAAAATTATTTTTGAGTGCATTAGCATAGCAGTACAGAACAGCTTTGTTCTGTACAAGATGTTTTATTGCTCACAACGCACGCGCTTGCTGGAAAGCTTTGTAAAATCAATATCAATCTTTCTGCTTAAAGTTAAACGAAGGACAAGTGTCAGACCAAGACCTAAAAGAAAATTCTATGCTCTATGCCAAATCCCAGAAGATCAGATGGAAAAATCTCCAGGAAGAGATGCCATGGCTGTTATGAAAAAATTATTAAAAGCTCTGACCGAAAACAAGGAGTAGCTAAAGCAAAACAAGTCTCCACAAAATGCACAGAGTGCAAAAAGCCCTCCTGCTTGCAATGTTTTAACGATTTACATGAGAAACATTGATGTGGACCCTTTTGTGGACATGCATTATTTTATAAATTTAATGTTGGTCTGATATTTTGAATACAAAAAATTCAATTGTGTGTGCCAATGTGGAACATAAGTTTTGTGCAGTGCATGTAAATATGGTAAAAGTGCACATGCTTGAGACGTTCTGAGCAATAAAATTCATCTTTATGACAAGTTTGAAGATTTTCTGTGTGGTTAAAAAACATAGCTTTTATGCATCAAATGTGATGCACGGACGTCAGAGCAGTATGTCCTGTGTATTATATGTGATGCACGGGACAGCGAAAGAGTTAAATAACTAAAAAACATTAGTTTAGAAACATGTTTTTGAATTCAATACTTTTTTAATTAATTTTGAAAATTTTCCGATTTATTATGAAAACTTTCTGATTAATTTTGAAATTATTCCGATTTATTGTGAAAACTGTCCGGTTTTTAGTAAAATGATTAAGTAATTAGTAAAATGTTTTTAGTAAACTGTCCTGTAATCATGATTCTGGGTTTTTGTTAAAAACTAATTTTAAATGCTTTTTACATCGTCGTCGTTGTTTGAAGGGTATCCACTCCAGGTCAGACACAAACAGGACTAAAGCCAAGGGTTTATCCTTTTACTACCCCAGACTGCTGCACTGCCTGAATCAGATGCTGGCAGTGATGTAATTAAGCCAGCATCGAGTTTCGTCATCCAAAACCGTCAGACCTCGTGCTCCATGTGGTGCCCGATGTATAGGGCACGCTGTTAGTACATGGTCTGCTGTTTGCTCAGAGGCGCCACACTCGCAATTTGGTGAAGGAGCGAGACCCCATTTGTGCATGGACGAATGGAATCGCCCAACACCAGTCCATAGGCAGTTGAGCTTAACCCAAGCTGCTCGGGGTAAGCCCATCCAAACAGGCCTGGCACCAGTCCGGGGCACAAAAGCACAAAGCCTGGAAGCATTTTCACAGTACTCTGTTTTCCAATTGTGATTTGTCCATTCAGAGGCATGGATGCCAAGTCTGGCAAGGTTATCCAAAAGATTCTGTGCACCTGGCACAAATGGGCGTCTAGATCTTAGTCTCACTTGGCGATTATCTGAGGACCCACTTAAAAGACATTGCAAGATATGATCAGGGTCCAGAGATCCATGGTAAGCCAAGGAGAGTGTCGTTCCCAGTTGGTGAAGCTCAGCTGGCTGGATGCCTGAAAGTACAGGTAGGTGGTCCATTGGAGTGGGACGCAGGCATCCAGTAACTATGCGCAAGGCGTCATTCAAGACACTGTCGATGAGGTGAGTGTGAGCACTGCGACACCAGACTGGCGCACAGTACTCAGCTGTTGAGTAGACTAGAGACAAGGTGGCTATGCGTAGTGTTTTAGCACCAGCACCCCATCCTGAGCCCACGAGTCGCCTCAGCAGTGTGACGCGCGAAGATAGTTTTTTGCGCAATGCCACTAAATGGTGACAAAACGTGAGCGATCTGTACAGTTTTACCCCAAGATAAGTAGTGGTTGGACAGAATGGTAAAAGTCTATCATTGTTGTAGACCTTTAGCTCACGTTCGGCCTCTCGATTGTTTAAGTGAAAGGCTACCGTCACCATCTTAGTGTAACTGAGCTTCAACCTCCAAGTCTGGAGATACGCAGACAGTGTGGACATGTCTTGGCTTAAGGTCCTCTCCAAGTCCTTCCAGTTTCCAGAAGAGTGCAACAATGCTAGATCATCAGCATAAGCAAACTTTCTGGAAATCATGGAAGGAAGATCGTATGTATAGATGTTAAATAGGAGGGGAGCCAAGACCGATCCCTGAGGAACGCCGTTTTTAAGACGGCGTAGCCTGCTTTGCTTGCTGTCACTGGTGGTAAGGGTGAAACTTCAATTTCGGACAAGCTCCATGATCATTTTGACCATGTGCTTATCTGGAAGTAGTCTCAGCAGCTCGCAGGTAAGGCCACGGTGCCAGACAGTGTCATAAGCAGCTGTCAGATCGATAAATATGGCACCGGCCTTCTTTTTAGCCTCGAAAGAATCCTTGATGTTCTGGGTTAGCAGAACGACTTGATCTACGGTTGACTTCCTGCGTCGAAACCAAGCCTGCTCTTTAGGGAGCAGTGGATCGATTAATGGTTCAATGTGGGTGTAGATAAGCCTCTCGAGGATCTTGTAGGGGACACAGAGCAGAGATATCGGTCGATAACTCTTTGGATCCCCATGGGCTTTCCTGATTTTGGGATCGTGACCACAAGTGCTCTTCTCCAAATCTTGGAAATTTTGAGTTGGCACAAACAGGAAGAAAGGAAGTCACGTAACCAGGAATTTAAAGCAGCTCTGGCATGGAGTATAAGCTCTGGGCAAATGGAATCAGGTCCCTGAGCTTTACCTGGTTTTAAGTGTTAAAGGGCAGCAGCAAATTCTCTCTGTGAAAAATTGTCAGAGATATTTACTGTGTCTGGTGTTGTAGCCCTCCAAAGGTCAAACACTTCTTGAAAGACAAGTCGAGATGACTTGCAGTTAACAGCCTTATATTTCCCATTTCTAACCAGCTGAGATGCAATAGCATTGGCTGAAACGGCACAGTGATGAGGAGAGTGTCGTGACCTACCAGTAAGGTTGTTCAAAATACTCCATGCTTTTCGACTAGAGTGTGAGAAGTCAATGCTCCAAACTGCTTTGGACCATCAATCCCTCTGCTTTCTGTCAAGCTTGGAAAGCAGAGCTGTAGCAGCCAAACTTGAGTCGTCTCCCTGAGGAGACTGCAGAAAGGTTTTATAGAGGGATTCACACTCTGCATCCCAACATGGAATATAGTTATTTCAATACCCGCGTGGGATAGTCTTTTTGGCTGCTTTCTTAATGGTGTTACAGAAGTTCTGGTAAGCCGCATCCACATCAAGTGAATCAGGTGGCAACTAGTGATGTACCGATACTTGAGTATCGGTATCGGTAGTATCGGCCTATTTTTGTGGTATCGGCTAGTGGTATTGGTATCAGTAAATATAGCCGATACCTGCCGATACTTTTTAAGCACAAAATAAATATAAAATTTTTTTTGTCATATAAATATAAAAAATTTTTGTTTCCCCCTGGAACTAGATTGGATTTCTAACATAATTAATGATTTCTTTTACAGATTTGTAATAATATTGCAATAAATAACACAGTTCTACAAAATTTGATGGAGTATCAAAAACAAGAATAAAAACTATGCTTTCTAGCTAATTTGAGAATGCTGATTTCAAATCTGCCATCGATTTTGCCATAGCAGGTCAAATTTTTCTGAAAATACAATTTTAAATTTTAGTGCTGCACATTGAAAAGCATTAATTAATGTGAAGCTGTGAATACAAAAGCACATACTTAGCACAAAGGAGAAAATAAATGGATTGAATACAATTTTATTGCAAAAGTTTCCTTCTTTTAGATTGACGAGAGATGTCTTAGAAGTAATTCTCAACATGAGAATCTGAACATTCACGTATCAAACCCCAACAATACTCTGCTCTCATACTGACATTCCATTTTCCCTGATACTTTTTTTCCATCACTTTTTTATCTTGGTGAAATCTTTCACCCTATTCCTCACTGAATGCCCCTAAGTTTTTTGAAAAATACTTCAGATGACTATGCAGGAAATGTATTTTAACACTCATGTTACAGCGTAAGTTATGAAAAGCCTATAATAAGCTTTCAACAAGTTTGCTGAAATTTGGGAATTTTATATTTCCTGGAAGTTTTTCACTACATTAGAGAATGCTTTCCATGCATTTAACTCTTCATGGTAGAAAGAAATGCCTGGAAACACATCATGAAAATGCCAAACAGAGCAAAACACAGGATGATGCAGCACATAGGTAGGTAAAATGTTGCGTTCTAATAAAGAATGTTGTTGTGGACGATTTACAAAACTTATCAGCCAACAGATTTGTGCAGCAGCTTTAAAAACCGGTGATGCAGAGTTGGTGTATGCTATACAGCATTTTAAAGCTCTTTGGGGGAAAGTTAGTGTAAGATTACTTAAAAATTAAGGCTGATACAAAAAAATGAACATCAGATTTGAAATCAGCATCCCAAAGTTAGCCAAAGGCACATTTTTTCTACTTTGTTTCCAAAATTGTGTAGACTAGTGTAATGATAGATATATACCTGGAAAAAATTCCAAATGCAATAACAAGCTAGATTTAGTAAATACATTCTTTGGTGTTACTTACAAAAACTTTTACTGATGGTGCTCGATAGATAAAAAAGTATCGGTGGTATTGGCAGTATCAGTATCGGCTCTAAATGGTGGTATCAGTAGTAGTATTGGTATCAGCTTAAAATGTGGTATCGGTACATCCCTAGCGGCAACAAAGTCTTTGCGAATTTATTCGTCAAAGCAATGTAGTGACTCCATTTGGCCTTGCGGAAGTTCCATCGCTTAACAGGCATGCTTGGCACTGCCATAGTAAACCTTGGTGGTGTAATAAGCGAAGGTCGATGTTGTGACCTGGGGAACTTGTCAAGGACACATCTATCCAGTAAGCGACTGTTTGGACCTATGCTAGCGAAAGCTAGATCTGGATTGGTGCCAGTGTTCCAGCGGCCAGAATAAAAACTGGCAGCGTCCTTGGCATTATATAGGAGGGCAAGACAATTGATACTTGCCCAGCCAGCCAAGCACTCACCATCCGGACTGTTGTTGTCGTAACCCCAGTCAGCATGACGACAGTTAAAATCACCAGCGTACAGACAGGGGTGAGGAAACACTGGGAGATCCAGGGTTTGCAATCGCGCTGGCAGTGGTTTGTAGACGTTGACTATTTTATAACCATCAATGTCCACACACAACCACTCGATCTCCGATGTCAGTGGAGATTGGTCCAAAAGTGTGTATCTCAGTCGCTTGTGGACAAACATGGCAAGGCCATGCTTCCTGCTTAAAGAAGACCCAACTAGTTGGTAGTTTGGAAGCACCAACTTCTCTGCATCAGTGCAGTGGGTCTCCTGCAGTAGGATGACGAATGCTTCAGACTGCATAGCGAGGTGATGAAGAACGTTCATCTTGCTTGCAGTGAGGCCTTTGATGTTCAGCTGAAGAATAGTGGGTCTTTGGAACTTGTTGGCAATGTGCCCTGAAAAGGGCAGTTTTATCCTGTCATTGCCCCATCCTGAAAAGGATGTTTGCCGATTAGCAGACCCACACTGAACATCGGAATGGGTGGATATCTTTCCGTTTCGATAGGTTCAGTTTCGGTCTGTCATTTTTTAAATTAATGAACAGACTTACTCACGGCCCAGGCTGCGTGAAAGCACTTACCATCTGAACCTGCTTTTTACATAGTACAGAAACACTTAACTTTTATGAGTCACAATTAGTATTTTAAAAGATCAAACATTTCTACAATACTTGAATTTTGCTTGCTTACAAAGCATTGCTTAATGATATATGTAATTGACACTTATTTAAATGTTTCAATTTAAATTATGGTATGTTGCTTATTTGCATAATTAAAAAAGTCAAGTAATAGGCTTTATTTACAATCAAAACTTCAAATATTCTTACATATAACACTTCAAATATTCTCATGTATAACATTTCCTATTTAAACTAATAAGAAATTAGGATTGCCAATGGTTTGTTTCTTCTTTAACTTGATTTAAAACTTTCTGCAATAATCTGACCATTTTTTGTTCTGTCCTGTTTTCAGTAACTCTATTTAAAATATGGATCCTGTTATTTTGACTGCTGCTGTTTTAAACATTAAATAAAGGAAAAGATTTGTCTGGGTCAATCCAATTTAAAAAAAAAGCACTAGCTGATTATGAAATTATATTGTTTATTTTTATTTTGTTACAAGGCTATTGAAACTATGATAAATTTTTATGATTCATTTTGCACGTTACAAAAATAACATTTTTAGGTGAATACCATTAATTATTGAAAGAGTTCAAGCTAGAGAGAGCATGGTATTTTAAGGACTACAGAAGATGCAACCCTTGCCAGTTTAATAAACTAGTCAGAATTGTTGGTCCTTCCATTTTAAAACTAAAAACTACCGTATATTTTGGCATATAAGGTGACTGTCAGATAAGACAAGGTACAAAATTAGAGCAAAATTTTATAAATTTATCATATAATTAAACTGACTTTTATATCAGTTGTATAAGACGACCCCCAATTTTTAAGGGTGGTTTTTTGACTTTAAGGGTTGTCTTATATGCCAAACTATACGGTAATTGGAGGGGGCAATTTCACCTGGAGAGCGACTTGCCATTACTTTAAGGTAATATTTTTAATTGTATAAATTATTGTTAAATGTTTTAAAATTTATTGTCTTTTATAAATATTTAGCAACTGGAGATTTTTTCACATTATCAGTGCATCTTTTTGCATTGAAAGATCAATTGTCTCCACTATCAACCTGAAAGTTTGTGATACTTTGTGGGAAAAATAAACCCATTTAATGACACACTTAATGACACCAATATGCAAAATCTACTGGAACCCACTTAATGACACCAATATGCAAAATCTACTGGAAATTGCCTCACAGTTTGAAGAAACTTGGCATTTTCCTCATTGCATTGGTGTAATGGATGGAAAACATGTTGTCCTTTAATGTCTAGATAACTCTGGCTCTCTGTTTTTCAACAACAAAGGAACATTTAGCATTGTTCTACTTGCTGTAGTTGATACCCAGTAAACTTTTCTTTTTATAATAACTTCAACTATTTAATGATGTACTTAAATACATACTTAATAGCTGTTCCATTTGACACTCTTGCTTAACAATAGAATTGCTTTGAGTTGGCACTTTATTTTAGTTGCTGTGAGAGAAAGCAACAAAAAAATGACTAACTTTGTTGCTTTCATACAAATTTTTTAGTGTTATGACGGTCCTACTAAAGTTTATCCACTTTACAGCAAAGTAAAAAGGCTGTCTGCAGAAATAGTTTAATAGATCAACTTTGTAGTACAAAAACTTAATACTCCCGACCCACATGTCAACATCAGGGGCATCACTAATTTAAGGAATGTCGGAACGTAGGAAATTAGGAAAACCAACACTAATTTAAGGAAATAAGGAAATGTCGGAAACAAGGAAATAACGAAATACTAATTTAAGGAATGTAGGAAATGTCGGAAATGTAGGAAATAACACGTTATTTGAACTGTAGGAAATAAAAATGAATGTCGGAATTAACGAAAGTACTTAACGCTTTCGTCGAAAATGCTTAAATTGTGTAGGAACAGTTTATTTGAACTGTAGGAAATAATAATAAGCGTTGGAATTAACGAAAGCACTTAATGCTTTTGTCGAAAATGCTTAAATTGTGCAGGAACAAGTTATTTGAACTGTAGGAAATAATAATAATCGTCGGAAATGCGAAAAAGTTTAGCTTTAGTTTTAAACTCTTTTAACTGTGCAAAAGTAAGTTATTTGAACTGTAGGAAATAAAAATAAATGTCGGAATTAACGAAAGTACTGAACGCTTTCGTCGAAAATGCTTATACTGTTTACGAACAATTTATTTGAACTGTAAGAAATAAAAATAAGCGTCCGAAAACGCGAAAAGCTCAGCTTTAGTTTTAAAATGCTTATACTGTAAAGGAACAAGTTATTTGAACAGTAGGAAATAAAAATAAATGTCGGAATTAACGAAAGTACTTAACGTTTTTATCGAAAATGCTTAAATTGTGAAAGAACAATTGATTTGAACTGTAGGAAATAAAAACAATTGTCGGAAAATACGAAAAAGCTTGAAGCACTTGTTAAAAATGCATATCCTGTAAAGAAACAAGCTAGTTGAACTGTAGGAAATGATAATAATCGTCGGAAAATACGAAAGTACTTAACGCTTTCGTCGAAAATGCTTAAACTGTGTAGGAACAAGTTATTTGAACTGTAGGAATAAGCGTGGGAATTAACGAAAGTACTTAACGCTTTTATCGAAAATGCTTAAATTGTGTAGGAACAATTTATTTGAACTGTAGGAAATGATAATAATCGTCGGAAAAAGCGAAAAAGTTTAGCTTTACTTTAAAAATGCTTGAACTGTGAAGGAACAATTTATTTAAACTGTAGGAAATGATAATAATCGTGGGAATTAACGAAAGTACTTAACGCTTTTGTCGAAAATGCTTAAATTGTGTAGAAACAATTTATTTGAACTGTAGGAAATGATAATAATCGTCGGAAATTACGAAAAAGTTTAGCTTTACTTTGAAAATGCTTGAACTGTGAAGGTACAAGTTATTTGAACTGTAGGAAATGATAATAATCGTCGGAAAATACGAAAGTACTTAACGCTTTCGTCGAAAATGCTTTAACTCTGAAGGACACAAGTTATTTGAACTGTAAGAAACAAAAATAAATAGCGGAAAATACAAAAAAGTTTAAAGCGCTTCTTAAAAATGCTTTAACTGTGAAGGTACAAGTTATTTGAACTGTAGGAAATGATAATAATCGTCGGAATTAACAAAAGTACTTAACGCTTTTATCGAAAATGCTTAAATTGTGTAGGAACAGGTTATTTGAACTGTAGGAAATAAAAATAATTGTTGGAAAATACGAAAAAGCTTGAAGCGCTTGTTAAAAATGCATATATTGTGAAGAAACAAGTTATTTGAACTGTAGGAAATGATAATAATCGTCGGAAAATACGAAAGTACTTAACGCTTTCGTCAAAAATGCTTAAATTGTGTAGGAACAAGTTATTTAAACTGTAGGAAACAAAAATAATTGTCGGAAAATACAAAAAAGCTTGAAGCGCTTCTTAAAAATGCATATATTGTGAAGAAACAAGTTATTTGAACTGTAGGAAATGATAATAATCGTCGGAAAATACGAAAGTGCTTAACGCTTTCGTCAAAAATGCTTAAATTGTGTAGGAACAAGTTATTTGAACTGTAGGAAATAAAAATAATTGTCGGAAAATACGAAAAAGCTTGAAGCGCTTGTTAAAAATGCATATATTGTGAAGAAACAAGTTATTTGAACTGTAGGAAATGATAATAATCGTCGGAAAATACGAAAGTGCTTAACGCTTTCGTCGAAAATGCTTAAATTGTGTAGGAACAAGTTATTTGAACTGTAGGAAATAATAATAATCGTCGGAAAAGGCGCAAAAGTTTAGCTTTACTTTGAAAATGCTTGAACTGTAAAGGAACAAGTTATTTGAACTGTAGGAAATAAAAATAAAGGTCGGATATAGCGAAAAAGTTTAGCTTTAGTTTTAAAATGCTTATGTCCTTGGAAAAGACACTGTATGGCACTTTGCCCTGTTTGGTGGTCTTGGCAAGCAGTTTTAAATTAAATTCATATCTGTTAAAATTTCAAGTGGACAGCAATATCTTGGCATCTCGGGAAGCAGGTGGGGTAATTGCTTACCCATATATTGCGCCTCCGTCGCTTTCCTGCGAGTCAGGAGGATAAATATAGAAATACAAATAAAAACAAAAAACAAATACAAGTTCTTTTGATTTGAGGTTACAGCACAGGTCACTTATCGACGAATTCTTTCACACCCAATTAAGTTGACTGCCTGCTGCGAATGACGTAGTAAAGTAAATTGAGGAAAACACGCAAGCAGGACTCGTAACTACATTTAAAGATGATGATTGATTGTGGCACAGTGGAAAGCAGAAACTTAAAGTGCCGTTATAAACGAAGAAAATTCCTTTGGGGGACAAATAAAGGGTGCCGTTATATACAAATTGACGTTATAGACGAATTGCCATTGTAGGTAGGAAAATTTGATTGTACGCAAAAAATAGGAATTCTGCCGAAACCATGGGAAACGTAACTTTATAAGACAGTGGTTCTGCGGACTGCGGACCGCGGTCCTTTAGGGGTCCCCGAAGCAGTTTCAGGGGGATCGCGAAGAGGTTATGGGGTTTGATGCCGCACATGTCAAATGGCAGTGTAAATCGAGGTAAGAAATTTAGCTTGATCAATAAAACAGTGCTGCTCAGTAAACTTGTTATTTAAAATCTTATCAATGCACAATGGGGCATTGTACGATTAAAAGTGAATTTTTACGTAATTCTTTTGTTCTCAATCACGCCAAAGTGTTCAATGTTCACAAAAAACAATAATTTGAGTGCTAGTTAGAGCAAGGATGCATTTTTGGATAAAAAGTAGCAAGTTAAATTAAGTTTTAAGATAAACCAAGTTTAGCGCGGACGTATAAAACATACAGCTAGCCTTTTTTTGAAAAGGATTTTGTTTAAATTAGACCTAGTTACCTAAGACTATAGCTTACGGACGTACAGCAGCTCGGAATTTTATTCTGACGTTCTTACTAAACTGTTTCTGATACAAGCTGTTTAACCTAAAAGTTGGTCATTACAGATTTTCCAGGTGTAAGCTTTAGTGTAGCCTAATTTGCAGTTATGATTTTAATTAACCGTCAAAATTGCTGAGTTTCAGAATTTTATACTTCAAAATTTTGGCTTCGAAAATTTGTAAGTTAATATTAAGCTTCCACCATGCCTCCAAAAAAGAAAATGAGATGTGATGATTCATATGTTAAATTTGGTTTTATAGCAATAAAATCTGATGGAGAAGAGAAACTGTACTGTGTTTTACGCTGCACAGTGTTGGCATCTACTTCACTAAAACCTAGAAAGTTAAAAAGACATTTAGAAAGCATCACCCTAATTCACTAAATAAGAATGTAGAATTCTTCAAACAAAAAGCTGAAACATTGATCAAGTCCAGACTTGATCAATCAAGAATGTTTTAGAAAGACACCACGAGTGGTCCTAAAGCCTCCTATGAGGTGTCACAAAAAATAGCTGCCACTAAAAAAGCTCAACATTGGAAAACAGTTGACAATGCCTTGCTGCAAAGATACCATATCGAATGTGTATCACATTTGGGAAAATGTTGACCAGAGCAAGCTACTTCTCTAATTACATATGTTTGCTTCGATTTTGGAAATTTTGTTTAGTTTTGATTCATGGCAGCGGAATTAAAAGTGTCTTTTTCAACGATACAACAGAAAACATGATTAGGTTTTGAACCTGCACCATGACAATTGCGTTTGCCATCAATACGGCGCTCTAACCAACTCCACCCTGTTGCGACTAAGCTATTCGTCTGACTTGGCTTCGGGAAAACTCAATGGACGAATTGTAGACCAGACATTGAGTTGATCTACTCCAAACTTTCATTTCCAAGGCCATTGGTCTAAAGCTCTTAAAATGTATTTGCCCAGGATAGTTTGAGTTAACCTAATCTGTCTATAATGTAATGGTTGCGTTTCCACAGCTAGTTTATGTAATAAATTTTAAGATATAAAATTTTGTTTATAATGCAGCTAAATCAACCTCCAAAATTACAGAACTTTGGAACGAAACCTCTTTCGTTTGAAGAAGCAAAACAATTATTGCTGAACGTTCCAACCACTGATATTTCAAATTATCCTGCTGTAAAACCTAAAGGAGGTTTTGGGTATTTTTTTCAAGGATTAGACTGCAGAAGCGGCAATGACTTTGCTTGCGATCAATATCGCTTTTATGCGGATGGTCGATATATTAAAAATGGCGTTTTAAAACGATATTATAAAATCAGAGTTTTAAATTCCAAAAAAAGATACCTTTCTTCCCAGTTTGAACGTCATGTCTATTCATTGCTTTCACAAACAAAAAACGAAACAAGTCAATCCAAACCTCCGTTGTGCCTCGTTCATTATATCGGTGATGCCTCGATTTATGAAGATTTTAAACATGGAAATTCAAAAAGGAAAACAGGAATTTATTTACCGACAATGAAAAACGTTATGAACTTAATGGAAGCAGAATCAAAACAGAAAAATCCGAAAAAAGTTTATGAAGATTTGCAAGAAGAAAGAAGTAGTGCAACGAATCAGAATTGGATGCCAGTAGATAGACCGAGAAATAAAAAGCAATGCGAAAATGCTCAATATCGGACAACAAAGCATAAAAAGATCAGTAACGACGAGTTTTTCAGCTCAGTTGAATTGGCTATACAACTAGAAAATTTCGTAAGAAAGTTTGTAATTTATCCCGAAGTTATCATCCATTTGGCCGATGAGAAAATTTTAGAAACCACAAAAGAATTAATTAGATTATCAGAAACGCACTCACATTTACAGCAACTGCTATCATATGACACAACGTTTTTGCTTGGAAACTTCTATGTTTCAATTTTAGTGGCTAGAAATACATATTTTGAAAACGATCCTATATTTCCAGTAGCCTTTCTTATTCATACAAGAAAATTTTCAACGTATCATCGTGATTTTTTTTTTGATATATTTGCAGTAACAGGTATAGATAAATCTGAGTGCGTTCCCTTTATAACAGACCGAGAAAAAGGAATTACTCAAACTTTAAAAGCATATTTTCCTCAAGTAAAAAACATTCACTGCACAAATCATATTTTAAAAGACGTCGAATATTGGTTAAAGCAGCATGGAGGAAAGGAAGATATTAAAGTCCTTAAAGATGATATCACTCAGCTCATAGACTGCGAAACAAAAGAAAAGTTTGACGAAGTGTATTCTGTCCTTTCAAGCACATGGTCAACACCTTTTTTAAACTATATAAAAAAAAACCTTTACAACGATTTAATTAATCATTCTTGTAAATTTGTTACTTCTAAATTTACAGCTTTTTCCGATGGCAAAGTGGTCACAAACAATATAAGTGAAAGTATGAATTTTGTTATAAAATCAATCACCGAAAACAAACAATTACCAATTGACAGCATAATTATGGTATTCAAACAGGTTCAAGACGTTTATAGTTACGATTTTTTACGAGGCTTTACCGGTTTTGGAAATTTTCAGCTGAAGACAGAATTTACATGTCTTAAAAAACGTCGAACTGATATAGTATTTCCACAAATCGTCTCAATGAAGCAAATAGTTTCGAACATTGTAAGTAAAGAAAATCCTATTACAAATACAGTTGAAAAAAGTCCCACTTTTCGACTTTCTCAGCGTGCTATTGCGCGAATCTGCGTTGAACGAGGTTGTATAGGATTTACAGCAACAAACTCATGCTTTACGGTTTTGAATCCTTTTTCAAAAAACATTCATTGTGTGCAGTACTATCCAAAACCAGCAAAATGTTCGTGTCAAAGCATGGGCTCCTGTTTTCATATTCTGGCAGTACAATTTGCTTTGCGCGATCCTGAGTGCCCTGTAAAAGATAAAGAGCATTACTCTTTATCCACGCTTATACGAAACAAAAGAGGTAAAGAGGGAAAATCAGGAAAAAAGCGGCCCAGACCCAAAGATTATGATTATGATGTTGACCCCGCTCCGGACGCAGTATTTCCCTTAAATCGGAAAAATCTGGGACCAAGAACATCTACTCCGAAAAAACTACATTCAAAAATTAATGAATTCAGCGGAGAAAATTTAGATAAAAAAGTAGCAACAAATAATTTCGAAACATTACAAGAGCAATCAATTGAGCATGTTTCAATGGAGTCGCTCTACCCATGGGAAAACAACTTTTCGACTGATAATCAACCCAACTCAAACAGCAAATTTACGCACTTGCTACCTTGCTTATCTGGAAAAAATTGGTTAACGGATGAAACCATTGAATACGCCATCCGGTGTATAACCAACGCTTCAGAAAATCAAAAGTATTTATTATGGGACTATTATCTGATCACCTGCGCAGAAAAAAATTTGCATGAGGTAATTGCTAATCATGCTTCCAGATGGGAAGCAATGAATTTTGACTATTTTATTTTTTTGTTAAACCCTGGGGCTCATTGGTTTTTTGTTATTGTTAATATAGGAAGCAAAAAAATTTTTGCTATTGACTCTCTTTTTTCGGCAACAAGTAATTTGAAAAAGTACATGGGTTGTATCTTTCGTATTGTAAAAGCATCTTATGCTGTAGCATCATTTCAAACCGATATAAACGATTGGACTTTCGTTCGATGTAGCGACACACCGCAGCAAAAAAATAGTTGGGACTGTGGAATGCATGTTATTTGCAACGTTTATGCTGTGGTCAACCAATTGCCTCTTCCAGATAATGTGGCTTCGCTCAAAAGCAGAGAATGGGTCAAGCATCTTATTAGTAAAGGCTTTAAACAAGATTTCAGGTATAAAAAAAAAGGAGAACTTTTAAAAGCAAAAAAACTTGTGGAAGATACTTGGGAAAATTCGAATTTACAGTTAGATATCAATGAATTGCCTTTTTCATTTTGTACATGTTACCAACAAGTTTCCAAAACTTGGAATATTTGTAACGCTAGTGATTGCCCTGGAAATAAAAAGGATGAGAAGCAGATTTTTTGCACCTCTTGTCGAAAATGGTTTCACGAATCCTGTTTACCGGTTGAAATACAAATAAAAAACACCTACTTTACCTGCGCGAAGCATGTCCTGCTTTAGTCTATACGATTTATTGATGAAAACGTAGCAATTTTGGCTGCTTGCTAATCAATTTTTTTTTTAGCTTGTTTAAAACTACTTTAAATGTGTACAACTTCCACAATATTTATCGTTGTCATCAACATTATGTACACTTCTTTATTGCTGGCCCTAATATCACTTTTAATTCAACATTTGTACTTTTAGTGTAAAAATCTGCTTTTCTAAATGTTGTTTTATACAAGTTAATTTTCACCTAAAAGTTTTTTTTTTTTATTGTAAAAGTGTTAAATAATTGCTGAGTTTTTTACTGCTTTATAGCATCGTTTCTTAACATGTTCGAACGTAACTTTTATTTCGTGCTTCTATGATTCGCTGAAATAATACGTTATTCAACTAAATCAAACAATGTCATTTTCAATATTTAAAAGGACGAATCCTACTTTTTTAAGCGAGCCAGGCGTTAATCATAAAAAGTCGTACATTAACCGATTGTACACGCGTTTAGGCCAGCTTCACGAGAAGCTACTGTGGCTTAAGCTAAAGCTTTAAGTACTTTCGTTAATTCCGACAATTATTTTTATTTCTTACAGTTCAAATAACTTGTTCCTTCACAGTTTAAACATTTTTAAACTAAAACTAAACTTTTTCGCTTTCTCCGACGATTATTATTATTTCCTATAGTTCAAATAACTTGTTCCTACACAATTTAAGCATTTTCAACAAAAGCGCTAGCTTTCGTTAATTCCGACATTTATTTTTATTTCCTACAGTTCAAATAACTTGTTCCCACACAGTATACGCACTTTCAAACTAACCCTGAGTTTTTCGATTTTTCCGATGCTTATTATTATTTCCTACAGTTCAAATAACGTGTTCCTACACAGTTTAAACATTTTCAAACTAAAGCTGAGCTTTTTCGCTTTTTCCGACGCTTATCATTACATTTCCTACTCTTCAAATAACTGGTTCCTTCACAGTTAAACCATTTTCGACGAAAGCGTTAAGTACTGTCGTTAATTTCCGACATTCATTTTTATTTCCTACAGTTCAAATAACTTATTCCTTCACAGTATAAGCATCTCTTGGACAATCTTGCCAGACTTGGCATCCGCGCCTCTGAATGGACAAATCACAAATGGAACGCGGAGTACTGTGAAAATGCTTCCAGGCTCCGTGCTTTTGTGCCCGGGACCAGTGTCAGGCCTGTTGGGATGGGCTTACCCCGAGCAGCTTGGGTTAAGCTCAACCGCCTGCGGACTGGTGTTGGGCGATTCCATTCGTCCATGCACAAATGGGGTCTCGCTCCTTCACCGAATTGCGAGTGTGGCGCCTCAGAGCAAACCGCAGACCATGTACTAACAGCGTGCCCCATACATCGGGCACCACATGGAGCACGCGGTCTGACGGTTTTGGATGACGAAACTCGATGCTGGCTTAATAACATCACTGCCAACATCTGATCCAGGCAGTGCAGCAGTCTGGGGTAGTAAAAGGATAAACCCTCGGCCCCAGTTCTGTTTGTGTCTGGCCTGGAGTGGATGCCCTTCAAACGATGACGACGATAAGCATTTTCAAAGTAAAGCTGAGCCTTTTTCATTTTTTCCGACGATTATTATTATTTCCTACAGTTCAAATAACTTGTTCCTTCACAGTTTAAGCATTTTCAAACTAAAGCTGGGCTTTTTCGCTTTTTCAGACATTTATTTTTAGTTTCTACAGTTCAAATAACTTTTTCCTTTACAGTTAAAAGATTTTAAAACTACAGCTAAACTTTTTCGCTTTTTCCGACGATTATTATTATTTCCTACAGTTCAAATAACTTGTTCCTTCACGGTTAAAGCGTTTTCTAACTACTGTAAAGCTGAGCTTTTTCGCTTTTTCGGACGATTGTTATTATTTCCTACAGTTCAAATAACTTGTTCCTTCACAGTATAAGCATTTTCAAACTAAAGCTGAGCTTTTTCACTTTTTCCGACAATTATTCTTATTTCCTACAGTTCAAATAACTTGTTCCTTCACGGTTAAAGCGTTTTCTAACTAAAGCTGGGCTTTTTCGCTTTTTCAGACGATTGTTGTTATTTCCTACAGTTCAAATAACTTGTTCCTTCACAGTATAAGCATTTTCAAACTAAAGCTGAGCTTTTTCACTTTTTCCGACAATTATTCTTATTTCCTACAGTTCAAATAACTTGTTCCTTCACGGTTAAAGCGTTTTCTAACTAAAGCTGAGCTTTTTCACTTTTTCCGACGATTATAATTATTTCCTACAGTTGAAATAACTTGTTCCTTCACTGTTAAAGCGTTTTCTAACTAAAGCTGAGCTTTTTCGTTTTTTCCGACGATTATTATTATTTCCTACAGTTCAAATAACTTGTTTCTTCACTGTCAAAGCATTTTTAAACTAAAGCTGAGCTTTTTCGTTTTTTCCGACGATTATTATTATTTCCTACAGTTCAAATAACTTGTTCCTTCACAGTGTAAGCATTTTCAAACTAAAGCTGAGCTTTTTAGCTTTTTCCAACGATTATTATTATTTCCTACAGTTCAAATAACTTGTTCTTTCACGGTTTAAGCGTTTTTAAACTAAAGCTGAGCTTTTTCGCTTTTTCCGACGATTATTATTATTTCCTACAGTTCAAATAACTTGTTTCTTCACGGTTAAAGCGTTTTCTAACTAAAGCTAAACTTTTTCGCTTTTTCCGACGATTATTATTATTTCCTACAGTTCAAATAACTTGTTCCTTCACGGTTAAGCCGTTTTCTAACTAAAGCTGAGCTTTTTCGCTTTTTCCGACGATTATTATTATTTCCTACAGTTCCAATAACTTGTTCCTTCATTGTTAAAGTATTTTTAAACTAAAGCTGAGCTTTTTCGCTTTTTCCGACAATTGTTATTATTTCCTAAAATTCAAATAACTTGTTCCTTTACGGTTAAAGCGTTTTCTAACTAAAGCTAAACTTTTTCGCTTTTTCCGACGATTATTATTATTTTCTACAGTTCAAATAACTTGTTCCTTCACGGTTAAAGCGTTTTCTAACTACTGTAAAGCTGAGCTTTTTCGCTTTTTCGGACGATTATTATTATTTCCTACAGTTCAAATAACTTGTTCCTTCACGGTTAAACCGTTTTCTAACTAAAGCTGAGAGCTTTTTCGCATTTTCCGACGATCATTATTATTTCCTACAGTTCAAATAACTTGGTTCTTCACTGTTAAAGCATTTTTAAACTAAAGCTGAGCTTTTTCGTTTTTTCCGACGATTGTTGTTATTTCCTACAGTTCAAATAACTTGTTCCTTCACAGTATAAGCATTTTCAAACTAAAGCTGAGCTTTTTCACTTTTTCCGACAATTATTATTATTTCCTACAGTTCAAATAACTTGTTCCTTCACTGTTAAAGCGTTTTCTAACTAAAGCTGAGCTTTTTCGCTTCTTCCGACGATTATTATTATTTCCTACAGTTCAAATAACTTATTCCTTCACTGTCAAAGCATTTTTAAACTAAAGCTGAGCTTTTTCGTTTTTTCCGACTATTATTATTATTTCCTACAGTTCAAATAACTTGTTCCTTCACAGTGTAAGCATTTTCAAACTAAAGCTGAGCTTTTTCGCTTTTTCCAACGATTATTATTATTTCCTACAGTTCAAATAACTTGTTCTTTCACGGTTTAAGCGTTTTTAAACTAAAGCTGAGCTTTTTCGCTTTTTCCGACGATTATAATTATTTCCTACAGTTCAAATAACTTATTCCTTCACGGTTAAAGCGTTTTCTAACTAAAGCTAAACTTTTTCGCTTTTTCCGACGATTATTATTATTTCCTACAGTTCATATAACTTGTTCCTTCACGGTTAAAGCCGTTTTCTAACTAAAGCTGAGCTTTTTCGCTTTTTCCGACGATTATTATTATTTCCTACAGTTCAAATAACTTGTTCCTTCATTGTTAAAGCATTTTTAAACTAAAGCTGAGCTTTTTCGCTTTTTCCGACGATTATTATTATTTCCTACAGTTCAAACAACTTGTTCCTTCACTGTTAAAGCATTTTTAAACTAAAGCTAAACTTTTTCGCTTTTTCCGACTATTATTATTATTTCCTACATTTCAAATAACTTGTTCCTTCATTGTTAAAGCGTTTTCTAACTAAAGCTAAACTTTTTCGCTTTTTCCGACGATTGTTATTATTTCCTACAGTTCAAATAACTTGTTCCTTCACGGTTAAAGCGTTTTTTAACTAAAGTTGAGCTTTTTCGTTTTTTCCGACGATTATGCTTATTTCCTACAGTTCAAATAACTTGTTCCTTCACAGTGTAAGCATTTTTAAACTAAAGCTGAGCTTTTTCGCTTTTTCCGATGATTGTTATTATTTCCTACAGTTCAAATAACTTGTTCCTTTACGGTTAAAGCCGTTTTCTAACTAAAGCCAAGCTTTTTCGCTTTTTCCGACGATTATAATTATTTCCTACAGTTCAAATGACCTGTTCCTTCACGGTGTAAGCGTTTTCTAACTAAAGCTAAACTTTTTCGCTTTTTCCGACGATTATTATTATTTCTTACAGTTCAAATAACTTGTTTCTTCACGGTTAAGCCGTTTTCTAACTAAAGCTGGGCTTTTTCACTTTTTCCGACGATTATCATTATTTCCTACAGTTCAAATAACTTGTTCCTTCATTGTTAAAGCATTTTCAAACTAAAGCTGAGCTTTTTCGCTTTTTCCGATGATTGTTATTATTTCCTACAGTTCAAATAACTTGTTCCTTTACGGTTAAAGCCGTTTTCTAACTAAAGCCAAGCTTTTTCGCTTTTTCCGACGATTATAATTATTTCCTACAGTTTAAATGACCTGTTCCTTCACGGTGTAAGCGTTTTCTAACTAAAGCTAAACTTTTTCGCTTTTTCCGACGATTATTATTATTTCCTACAGTTCAAATAACTTGTTTCTTCACGGTTAAGCCGTTTTCTAACTAAAGCTGGGCTTTTTCACTTTTTCCGACGATTATCATTATTTCCTACAGTTCAAATAACTTGTTCCTTCATTGTTAAAGCATTTTCAAACTAAAGCTGAGCTTTTTCGCTTTTTCCGACGATTATTATTATTTCCTAAAATTCAAATAACTTGTTCCTTCACGGTTAAAGCCGTTTTCTAACTAAAGCTAAACTTTTTCGCTTTTTCCGACGATTATTATTATTTTCTACAGTTCAAATAACTTGTTTCTTCACTGTTAAAGCATTTTTAAACTAAAGCTGAGCTTTTTCACTTTTTCCGACGATTATTATTATTTCCTGCAGTTGAAATAACTTATTCCTTCACGGTTAAAGCGTTTTCTAACTAAAGCTAAACTTTTTCGTTTTTCCGACTATTATTATTATTTCCTACAGTTCAAATAAATTGTTTCTTCACGGTTAAAGCGTTTTCTAACTAAAGCTAAACTTTTTCGCTTTTTCCGACGATTATTATTATTTCTTACAGTTCAAATAACTTGTTCCTTCATTGTTGAAGCATTTTTAAACTAAAGCTGAGCTTTTTCGCTTTTTCCGACAATTATTCTTATTTCCTACAGTTCAAATAACTTGTTCCTTCACGGTTAAAGCGTTTTCTAACTAAAGCTAAACTTTTTCGCTTTTTCCGACGATTATTATTATTTCCTACAGTTCAAATAACTTATTCCTTCACGGTTAAAGCGTTTTCTAACTAAAGCTGAGCTTTTTCGCTTTTTCCGACGATTATTATTATTTTCTACAGTTCAAACAACTTGTTCCTTCACTGTTAAAGCATTTTTAAACTAAAGCTAAGCTTTTTCGCTTTTTCCGACGATTATGCTTATTTCCTACATTTCAAATAACTTGTTCCTTCATTGTTAAAGCGTTTTCTAACTAAAGCTGAGCTTTTTCGCTTTTTCCGACGATTGTTATTATTTCCTACAGTTCAAATAACTTGTTCCTTCACGGTTAAAGCGTTTTTTAACTAAAGCTGAGCTTTTTCGTTTTTTCCGACGATTATGCTTATTTCCTACAGTTCAAATAACTTGTTCCTTCACGGTTAAAGCGTTTTCTAACTAAAGCTGAGCTTTTTCGCTTTTTCCGACGATTATTATTATTTCCTACAGTTCAAATAACTTATTCCTTCACTGTTAAAGCATTTTTAAACTAAAGCTGAGCTTTTTCGTTTTTTCCGACGATTATTATTATTTCCTACAGTTCAAATAACTTGTTTCTTCACTGTTAAAGCGTTTTCTAACTAAAGCTGAGCTTTTTCACTTTTTCCGACGATTATAATTATTTCCTACAGTTCAAATGACTTGTTCCTCTACGGTTAAAGCGTTTTCTAACTAAAGCTAAACTTTTTCGCTTTTTCCGACTATTATTATTATTTCCTACAGTTCAAATAACTTGTTCCTTCACGGTTAAGCCGTTTTCTAACTAAAGCTGGGCTTTTTCGCTTTTTCCGACGATTATTATTATTTCCTACAGTTCAAATAACTTGTTCCTTCATTGTTAAAGCATTTTCAAAATAAAGCTGAGCTTTTTCGCTTTTTCCGACGATTATTATTATTTCCTAAAATTCAAATAACTTGTTCCTTTACGGTTAAAGCCGTTTTCTAACTAAAGCTAAACTTTTTCGCTTTTTCCGACGATTATTATTATTTTCTACAGTTCAAATAACTTGTTTCTTCACTGTTAAAGCATTTTTAAACTAAAGCTAAACTTTTTTGTTTTTTCCGACGATTATTATTATTTCCTACAGTTCAAATAACTTATTCCTTCACGGTTAAAGCGTTTTCTAACTAAAGCTAAACTTTTTCGCTTTTTCCGACGATTATTATTATTTCCTACAGTTCAAATAACTTGTTTCTTCACGGTTAAAGCGTTTTCTAACTAAAGCTAAACTTTTTCGCTTTTTCCGACGATTATTATTATTTCTTACAGTTCAAATAACTTGTTCCTTGACTGTTAAAGCATTTTTAAACTAAAGCTGAGCTTTTTCGCTTTTTCCGACAATTATTCTTATTTCCTGCAGTTCAAATAACTTGTTCCTTCACGGTTAAAGCGTTTTCTAACTAAAGCTGGGCTTTTTCGCTTTTTCCGACGATTATTATTATTTTCTACAGTTCAAATGACTTGTTCCTTCACGGTTAAAGCCGTTTTCTAACTAAAGCTAAACTTTTTCGCTTTTTCCGACGATTATTATTATTTCCTACAGTTCAAATAACTTGTTCCTTCACTGTTAAAGCATTTTTAAACTAAAGCTGAGCTTTTTCGCTTTTTCCGACGATTGTAATTATTTCCTACAGTTCAAATAACTTGTTTCTTCACGGTTAAAGCGTTTTCTAACTAAAGCTAAACTTTTTCGCTTTTTCCGACGATTATGCTTATTTCCTACAGTTCAAATAACTTGTTCCTTCACAGTGTAAGCATTTTCAAACTAAAGCTGAGCTTTTTCGCTTTTTCCGACGATTATTCTTATTTCCTACAGTTCAAATAACTTGTTCCTTTACGGTTAAGCCGTTTTCTAACTAAAGCTGGGCTTTTTCGCTTTTTCCGACGATTATTATTATTTCCTACAGTTCAAATAACTTGTTCCTTCATTGTTAAAGCATTTTCAAACTAAAGCTGAGCTTTTTCGCTTTTTCCGACGATTATGCTTATTTCCTACAGTTCAAATAACTTGTTCCTTCACAGTGTAAGCATTTTCAAACTAAAGCTGAGCTTTTTCGCTTTTTCCGACGATTATTCTTATTTCCTACAGTTCAAATAACTTGTTCCTTTACGGTTAAGCCGTTTTCTAACTAAAGCTAAGCTTTTCCGCTTTTTCCGACGATTATTATTATTTCCTACAGTTCAAATAACTTGTTCCTTCACGGTTAAGCCGTTTTCTAACTAAAGCTGGGCTTTTTCGCTTTTTCCGACGATTATTATTATTTCCTACAGTTCAAATAACTTGTTCCTTCATTGTTAAAGCATTTTCAAAATAAAGCTGAGCTTTTTCGCTTTTTCCGACGATTATTATTATTTCCTAAAATTCAAATAACTTGTTCCTTTACGGTTAAAGCCGTTTTCTAACTAAAGCTAAACTTTTTCGCTTTTTCCGACGATTATTATTATTTTCTACAGTTCAAATAACTTGTTTCTTCACTGTTAAAGCATTTTTAAACTAAAGCTAAACTTTTTTGCTTTTTCCGACGATTATTATTATTTCCTACAGTTCAAATAACTTGTTCCTTCACTGTTAAAGCATTTTTAAACTAAAGCTGAGCTTTTTCGCTTTTTCCGACGATTATAATTATTTCCTACAGTTCAAATAACTTGTTCCTTTACGATTAAAGCGTTTTCTAACTAAAGCTAAACTTTTTCGCTTTTTCCGACGATTATGCTTATTTCCTACAGTTCAAATGACTTGTTCCTTCACAGTGTAAGCATTTTCAAACTAAAGCTGAGCTTTTTCGCTTTTTCCGACGATTATTATTATTTCCTACAGTTCAAATAACTTGTTCCTTTACGGTTAAGCCGTTTTCTAACTAAAGCTAAACTTTTTCGCTTTTTCCGACGATTATTATTATTTTCTACAGTTCAAATAACTTGTTTCTTCACTGTTAAAGCATTTTTAAACTAAAGCTAAACTTTTTTGCTTTTTCCGACGATTATTATTATTTCCTACAGTTCAAATAACTTGTTCCTTCACTGTTAAAGCATTTTTAAACTAAAGCTGAGCTTTTTCGCTTTTTCCGACGATTATAATTATTTCCTACAGTTCAAATAACTTGTTCCTTTACGATTAAAGCGTTTTCTAACTAAAGCTAAACTTTTTCGCTTTTTCCGACGATTATGCTTATTTCCTACAGTTCAAATGACTTGTTCCTTCACAGTGTAAGCATTTTCAAACTAAAGCTGAGCTTTTTCGCTTTTTCCGACGATTATTATTATTTCCTACAGTTCAAATAACTTGTTCCTTTACGGTTAAGCCGTTTTCTAACTAAAGCTAAGCTTTTCCGCTTTTTCCGACGATTATAATTATTTCCTACAGTTCAAATAACTTGTTCCTTCACGGTTAAAGCGTTTTCTAACTAAAGCTAAACTTTTTCGCTTTTTCCGACGATTATTATTATTTCCTACAGTTCAAATAACTTGTTCCTTCACGGTTAAGCCGTTTTCTAAATAAAGCTGGGCTTTTTCGCTTTTTCCGACGATTATTATTATTTCCTACAGTTCAAATAACTTGTTCCTTCATTGTTAAAGCATTTTCAAACTAAAGCTGAGCTTTTTCGCTTTTTCCGACGATTATTATTATTTCCTACAGTTCAAATAACTTGTTCCTTTACGGTTAAAGCCGTTTTCTAACTAAAGCTAAACTTTTTCGCTTTTTCCGACGATTATTATTATTTTCTACAGTTCAAATAACTTGTTTCTTCACTGTTAAAGCATTTTTAAACTAAAGCTAAACTTTTTCGCTTTTTCCGACGATTATTATTATTTTCTACAGTTCAAATAACTTATTCCTTCACGGTTAAAGCGTTTTTTAACTAAAGCTAAGCTTTTTCGCTTTTTCCGACTATTATTATTATTTCCTACAGTTCAAATAACTTGTTCCTTCACGGTTAAAGCGTTTTCTAACTAAAGCTAAACTTTTTCGCTTTTTCCGACGATTATTATTATTTCTTACAGTTCAAATAACTTGTTCCTTCACTGTTAAAGCATTTTAAAATAAAGCTGAGCTTTTTCGCTTTTTCCGACAATTATTCTTATTTCCTACAGTTCAAATAACTTGTTCCTTCACGGTTAAAGCGTTTTCTAACTAAAGCTAAACTTTTTCGCTTTTTCCGACGATTATTCTTATTTCCTACAGTTCAAATAACTTGTTCCTTTACGGTTAAAGCCGTTTTCTAACTAAAGCTAAACTTTTTCGCTTTTTCCGACTATTATTATTATTTCTTACAGTTCAAATAACTTGTTCCTTCACTGTTAAAGCATTTTTAAACTAAAGCTGAGCTTTTTCGCTTTTTCCGACGGTTATAATTATTTCCTACAGTTCAAATAACTTGTTCCTTTACGATTAAAGCGTTTTCTAACTAAAGCTAAACTTTTTCGCTTTTTCCGACGATTATGCTTATTTCCTACAGTTCAAATGACTTGTTCCTTCACAGTGTAAGCATTTTTAAACTAAAGCTGAGCTTTTTCGCTTTTTCCGACTATTATTCTTATTTCCTACAGTTCAAATAACTTGTTCCTTTACGGTTAAGCCGTTTTCTAACTAAAGCTAAGCTTTTCCGCTTTTTCCGACGATTATAATTATTTCCTACAGTTCAAATGACTTGTTCCTTCACGGTTAAAGCGTTTTCTAACTAAAGCTAAACTTTTTCGCTTTTTCCGACGATTATTATTACTTCCTACAGTTCAAATAACTTGTTCCTTCACGGTTAAAGCGTTTTCTAACTAAAGCTGGGCTTTTTCGCTTTTTCCAACGATTATTATTATTTCCTACAGTTCAAATAACTTGTTCCTTCATTGTTAAAGCATTTTCAAACTAAAGCTGAGCTTTTTCGCTTTTTCCGACGATTATTATTATTTCCTAAAATTCAAATAACTTGTTCCTTTACGGTTAAAGCCGTTTTCTAACTAAAGCTAAACTTTTTCGCTTTTTCCGACGATTATTATTATTTTCTACAGTTCAAATAACTTGTTCCTTCACTGTTAAAGCATTTTTAAACTAAAGCTAAACTTTTTTGCTTTTTCCGACGATTATTATTATTTCCTGCAGTTGAAATAACTTATTCCTTCACGGTTAAAGCGTTTTCTAACTAAAGCTAAACTTTTTCGCTTTTTCCGACTATTATTATTATTTTCTACAGTTCAAATAACTTGTTTCTTCACGGTTAAAGCGTTTTCTAACTAAAGCTAAACTTTTTCGCTTTTTCCGACGATTATTATTATTTCTTACAGTTCAAATAACTTGTTCCTTCATTGTTAAAGCATTTTTAAACTAAAGCTAAACTTTTTCGCTTTTTCCGACGATTATTATTATTTCCTGCAGTTGAAATGACTTATTCCTTCACGGTTAAGCCGTTTTCTAACTAAAGCTAAACTTTTTCGCTTTTTCCGACTATTATTATTATTTCCTACAGTTCAAATAACTTGTTCCTTCACTGTTAAAGCGTTTTCTAACTAAAGCTAAACTTTTTCGCTTTTTCCGACGATTATTATTATTTCCTACAGTTCAAATAACTTGTTCCTTCACGGTTAAAGCGTTTTCTAACTAAAGCTGAGCTTTTTCGCTTTTTCCGACGATTATTATTATTTTCTACAGTTCAAATAACTTGTTCCTTCACTGTTAAAGCATTTTTAAACTAAAGCTAAACTTTTTCGCTTTTTCCGACGATTATTATTATTTCCTACATTTCCAATAACTTGTTCCTTCATTGTTAAAGCGTTTTCTAACTAAAGCTAAACTTTTTCGCTTTTTCCGACGATTGTTATTATTTCCTACAGTTCAAATAACTTGTTCCTTCACGGTTAAAGCGTTTTTTAACTAAAGTTGAGCTTTTTCGTTTTTTCCGACGATTATGCTTATTTCCTACAGTTCAAATAACTTGTTCCTTTACGGTTAAAGCGTTTTCTAACTAAAGCTGAGCTTTTTCGCTTTTTCCGACGATTATTATTATTTCCTACAGTTCAAATAACTTGTTCCTTCACTGTTAAAGCATTTTTAAACTAAAGCTGAGCTTTTTCGTTTTTTCCGACGATTGTTATTATTTCCTACAGTTCAAATAACTTATTCCTTCACTGTTAAAGCGTTTTCTAACTAAAGCTGAGCTTTTTCACTTTTTCCGACGATTATGCTTATTTCCTACAGTTCAAATAACTTGTTCCTTTACGGTTAATGCCGTTTTCTAACTAAAGCTAAACTTTTTCGCTTTTTCCGACAATTATTCTTATTTCCTACAGTTCAAATAACTTATTCCTTCACGGTTAAAGCGTTTTTTAACTAAAGCTGAGCTTTTTCGCTTTTTCCGACGATTATTATTTTTTCCTACAGTTCAAATAACTTGTTCCTTTACGGTTAAACCGTTTTCTAACTAAAGCTAAACTTTTTCGCTTTTTCCGACGATTATTATTATTTCCTACAGTTCAAATAACTTGTTCCTTCACAGTGTAAGCATTTTCAAACTAAAGCTGAGCTTTTTAGCTTTTTCCAACGATTATTATTATTTCCTACAGTTCAAATAACTTGTTCTTTCACGGTTTAAGCGTTTTTAAACTAAAGCTGAGCTTTTTCGCTTTTTCCGACGATTATAATTATTTCCTACAGTTCAAATAACTTGTTTCTTCACGGTTAAAGCGTTTTCTAACTAAAGCTAAACTTTTTCGCTTTTTCCGACGATTATTATTATTTCCTACAGTTCAAATAACTTGTTCCTTCACGGTTAAGCCGCTTTCTAACTAAAGCTGAGCTTTTTCGCTTTTTCCGACGATTATTATTATTTCCTACAGTTCCAATAACTTGTTCCTTCATTGTTAAAGTATTTTTAAACTAAAGCTGAGCTTTTTCGCTTTTTCCGACAATTGTTATTATTTCCTAAAATTCAAATAACTTGTTCCTTTACGGTTAAAGCGTTTTCTAACTAAAGCTAAACTTTTTCGCTTTTTCCGACGATTATTATTATTTTCTACAGTTCAAATAACTTGTTCCTTCACGGTTAAAGCGTTTTCTAACTACTGTAAAGCTGAGCTTTTTCGCTTTTTCGGACGATTATTATTATTTCCTACAGTTCAAATAACTTGTTCCTTCACGGTTAAACCGTTTTCTAACTAAAGCTGAGAGCTTTTTCGCATTTTCCGACGATCATTATTATTTCCTACAGTTCAAATAACTTGGTTCTTCACTGTTAAAGCATTTTTAAACTAAAGCTGAGCTTTTTCGTTTTTTCCGACGATTGTTGTTATTTCCTACAGTTCAAATAACTTGTTCCTTCACAGTATAAGCATTTTCAAACTAAAGCTGAGCTTTTTCACTTTTTCCGACAATTATTATTATTTCCTACAGTTCAAATAACTTGTTCCTTCACTGTTAAAGCGTTTTCTAACTAAAGCTGAGCTTTTTCGCTTCTTCCGACGATTATTATTATTTCCTACGGTTCAAATAACTTATTCCTTCACTGTCAAAGCATTTTTAAACTAAAGCTGAGCTTTTTCGTTTTTTCCGACGATTATTATTATTTCCTACAGTTCAAATAACTTGTTCCTTCACAGTGTAAGCATTTTCAAACTAAAGCTGAGCTTTTTCGCTTTTTCCAACGATTATTATTATTTCCTACAGTTCAAATAACTTGTTCTTTCACGGTTTAAGCGTTTTTAAACTAAAGCTGAGCTTTTTCGCTTTTTCCGACGATTATAATTATTTCCTACAGTTCAAATAACTTATTCCTTCACGGTTAAAGCGTTTTCTAACTAAAGCTAAACTTTTTCGCTTTTTCCGACGATTATTATTATTTCCTACAGTTCATATAACTTGTTCCTTCACGGTTAAAGCCGTTTTCTAACTAAAGCTGAGCTTTTTCGCTTTTTCCGACGATTATTATTATTTCCTACAGTTCAAATAACTTGTTCCTTCATTGTTAAAGCATTTTCAAACTAAAGCTGAGCTTTTTCGCTTTTTCCGACGATTATTCTTATTTCCTACAGTTCAAACAACTTGTTCCTTCACTGTTAAAGCATTTTTAAACTAAAGCTAAACTTTTTCGCTTTTTCCGACTATTATTATTATTTCCTACATTTCAAATAACTTGTTCCTTCATTGTTAAAGCGTTTTCTAACTAAAGCTAAACTTTTTCGCTTTTTCCGACGATTGTTATTATTTCCTACAGTTCAAATAACTTATTCCTTCACTGTTAAAGCATTTTTAAACTAAAGCTGAGCTTTTTCGTTTTTTCCGACGATTATTATTATTTCCTACAGTTCAAATAACTTGTTTCTTCACTGTTAAAGCGTTTTCTAACTAAAGCTGAGCTTTTTCACTTTTTCCGACGATTATAATTATTTCCTACAGTTCAAATGACTTGTTCCTTTACGGTTAAAGCCGTTTTCTAACTAAAGCTAAACTTTTTCGCTTTTTCCGACGATTATTATTATTTTCTACAGTTCAAATAACTTGTTCCTTCATTGTTAAAGCATTTTCAAACTAAAGCTGAGCTTTTTCGCTTTTTCCGACGATTATGCTTATTTCCTACAGTTCAAATAACTTGTTCCTTCACAGTGTAAGCATTTTCAAACTAAAGCTGAGCTTTTTCGCTTTTTCCGACGATTATTCTTATTTCCTACAGTTCAAATAACTTGTTCCTTTACGGTTAAGCCGTTTTCTAACTAAAGCTAAGCTTTTCCGCTTTTTCCGACGATTATTATTATTTCCTACAGTTCAAATAACTTGTTCCTTCACGGTTAAGCCGTTTTCTAACTAAAGCTGGGCTTTTTCGCTTTTTCCGACGATTATTATTATTTCCTACAGTTCAAATAACTTGTTCCTTCATTGTTAAAGCATTTTCAAAATAAAGCTGAGCTTTTTCGCTTTTTCCGACGATTATTATTATTTCCTAAAATTCAAATAACTTGTTCCTTTACGGTTAAAGCCGTTTTCTAACTAAAGCTAAACTTTTTCGCTTTTTCCGACGATTATTATTATTTTCTACAGTTCAAATAACTTGTTTCTTCACTGTTAAAGCATTTTTAAACTAAAGCTAAACTTTTTTGCTTTTTCCGACGATTATTATTATTTCCTACAGTTCAAATAACTTGTTCCTTCACTGTTAAAGCATTTTTAAACTAAAGCTGAGCTTTTTCGCTTTTTCCGACGATTATAATTATTTCCTACAGTTCAAATAACTTGTTCCTTTACGATTAAAGCGTTTTCTAACTAAAGCTAAACTTTTTCGCTTTTTCCGACGATTATGCTTATTTCCTACAGTTCAAATGACTTGTTCCTTCACAGTGTAAGCATTTTCAAACTAAAGCTGAGCTTTTTCGCTTTTTCCGACGATTATTATTATTTCCTACAGTTCAAATAACTTGTTCCTTTACGGTTAAGCCGTTTTCTAACTAAAGCTAAACTTTTTCGCTTTTTCCGACGATTATTATTATTTTCTACAGTTCAAATAACTTGTTTCTTCACTGTTAAAGCATTTTTAAACTAAAGCTAAACTTTTTTGCTTTTTCCGACGATTATTATTATTTCCTACAGTTCAAATAACTTGTTCCTTCACTGTTAAAGCATTTTTAAACTAAAGCTGAGCTTTTTCGCTTTTTCCGACGATTATAATTATTTCCTACAGTTCAAATAACTTGTTCCTTTACGATTAAAGCGTTTTCTAACTAAAGCTAAACTTTTTCGCTTTTTCCGACGATTATGCTTATTTCCTACAGTTCAAATGACTTGTTCCTTCACAGTGTAAGCATTTTCAAACTAAAGCTGAGCTTTTTCGCTTTTTCCGACGATTATTATTATTTCCTACAGTTCAAATAACTTGTTCCTTTACGGTTAAGCCGTTTTCTAACTAAAGCTAAGCTTTTCCGCTTTTTCCGACGATTATAATTATTTCCTACAGTTCAAATAACTTGTTCCTTCACGGTTAAAGCGTTTTCTAACTAAAGCTAAACTTTTTCGCTTTTTCCGACGATTATTATTATTTCCTACAGTTCAAATAACTTGTTCCTTCACGGTTAAGCCGTTTTCTAAATAAAGCTGGGCTTTTTCGCTTTTTCCGACGATTATTATTATTTCCTACAGTTCAAATAACTTGTTCCTTCATTGTTAAAGCATTTTCAAACTAAAGCTGAGCTTTTTCGCTTTTTCCGACGATTATTATTATTTCCTACAGTTCAAATAACTTGTTCCTTTACGGTTAAAGCCGTTTTCTAACTAAAGCTAAACTTTTTCGCTTTTTCCGACGATTATTATTATTTTCTACAGTTCAAATAACTTGTTTCTTCACTGTTAAAGCATTTTTAAACTAAAGCTAAACTTTTTCGCTTTTTCCGACGATTATTATTATTTTCTACAGTTCAAATAACTTATTCCTTCACGGTTAAAGCGTTTTTTAACTAAAGCTAAGCTTTTTCGCTTTTTCCGACTATTATTATTATTTCCTACAGTTCAAATAACTTGTTCCTTCACGGTTAAAGCGTTTTCTAACTAAAGCTAAACTTTTTCGCTTTTTCCGACGATTATTATTATTTCTTACAGTTCAAATAACTTGTTCCTTCACTGTTAAAGCATTTTAAAATAAAGCTGAGCTTTTTCGCTTTTTCCGACAATTATTCTTATTTCCTACAGTTCAAATAACTTGTTCCTTCACGGTTAAAGCGTTTTCTAACTAAAGCTAAACTTTTTCGCTTTTTCCGACGATTATTCTTATTTCCTACAGTTCAAATAACTTGTTCCTTTACGGTTAAAGCCGTTTTCTAACTAAAGCTAAACTTTTTCGCTTTTTCCGACTATTATTATTATTTCTTACAGTTCAAATAACTTGTTCCTTCACTGTTAAAGCATTTTTAAACTAAAGCTGAGCTTTTTCGCTTTTTCCGACGGTTATAATTATTTCCTACAGTTCAAATAACTTGTTCCTTTACGATTAAAGCGTTTTCTAACTAAAGCTAAACTTTTTCGCTTTTTCCGACGATTATGCTTATTTCCTACAGTTCAAATGACTTGTTCCTTCACAGTGTAAGCATTTTTAAACTAAAGCTGAGCTTTTTCGCTTTTTCCGACTATTATTCTTATTTCCTACAGTTCAAATAACTTGTTCCTTTACGGTTAAGCCGTTTTCTAACTAAAGCTAAGCTTTTCCGCTTTTTCCGACGATTATAATTATTTCCTACAGTTCAAATGACTTGTTCCTTCACGGTTAAAGCGTTTTCTAACTAAAGCTAAACTTTTTCGCTTTTTCCGACGATTATTATTACTTCCTACAGTTCAAATAACTTGTTCCTTCACGGTTAAAGCGTTTTCTAACTAAAGCTGGGCTTTTTCGCTTTTTCCAACGATTATTATTATTTCCTACAGTTCAAATAACTTGTTCCTTCATTGTTAAAGCATTTTCAAACTAAAGCTGAGCTTTTTCGCTTTTTCCGACGATTATTATTATTTCCTAAAATTCAAATAACTTGTTCCTTTACGGTTAAAGCCGTTTTCTAACTAAAGCTAAACTTTTTCGCTTTTTCCGACGATTATTATTATTTTCTACAGTTCAAATAACTTGTTCCTTCACTGTTAAAGCATTTTTAAACTAAAGCTAAACTTTTTTGCTTTTTCCGACGATTATTATTATTTCCTGCAGTTGAAATAACTTATTCCTTCACGGTTAAAGCGTTTTCTAACTAAAGCTAAACTTTTTCGCTTTTTCCGACTATTATTATTATTTTCTACAGTTCAAATAACTTGTTTCTTCACGGTTAAAGCGTTTTCTAACTAAAGCTAAACTTTTTCGCTTTTTCCGACGATTATTATTATTTCTTACAGTTCAAATAACTTGTTCCTTCATTGTTAAAGCATTTTTAAACTAAAGCTAAACTTTTTCGCTTTTTCCGACGATTATTATTATTTCCTGCAGTTGAAATGACTTATTCCTTCACGGTTAAGCCGTTTTCTAACTAAAGCTAAACTTTTTCGCTTTTTCCGACTATTATTATTATTTCCTACAGTTCAAATAACTTGTTCCTTCACTGTTAAAGCGTTTTCTAACTAAAGCTAAACTTTTTCGCTTTTTCCGACGATTATTATTATTTCCTACAGTTCAAATAACTTGTTCCTTCACGGTTAAAGCGTTTTCTAACTAAAGCTGAGCTTTTTCGCTTTTTCCGACGATTATTATTATTTTCTACAGTTCAAATAACTTGTTCCTTCACTGTTAAAGCATTTTTAAACTAAAGCTAAACTTTTTCGCTTTTTCCGACGATTATTATTATTTCCTACATTTCCAATAACTTGTTCCTTCATTGTTAAAGCGTTTTCTAACTAAAGCTAAACTTTTTCGCTTTTTCCGACGATTGTTATTATTTCCTACAGTTCAAATAACTTGTTCCTTCACGGTTAAAGCGTTTTTTAACTAAAGTTGAGCTTTTTCGTTTTTTCCGACGATTATGCTTATTTCCTACAGTTCAAATAACTTGTTCCTTTACGGTTAAAGCGTTTTCTAACTAAAGCTGAGCTTTTTCGCTTTTTCCGACGATTATTATTATTTCCTACAGTTCAAATAACTTGTTCCTTCACTGTTAAAGCATTTTTAAACTAAAGCTGAGCTTTTTCGTTTTTTCCGACGATTGTTATTATTTCCTACAGTTCAAATAACTTATTCCTTCACTGTTAAAGCGTTTTCTAACTAAAGCTGAGCTTTTTCACTTTTTCCGACGATTATGCTTATTTCCTACAGTTCAAATAACTTGTTCCTTTACGGTTAATGCCGTTTTCTAACTAAAGCTAAACTTTTTCGCTTTTTCCGACAATTATTCTTATTTCCTACAGTTCAAATAACTTATTCCTTCACGGTTAAAGCGTTTTTTAACTAAAGCTGAGCTTTTTCGCTTTTTCCGACGATTATTATTTTTTCCTACAGTTCAAATAACTTGTTCCTTTACGGTTAAACCGTTTTCTAACTAAAGCTAAACTTTTTCGCTTTTTCCGACGATTATTATTATTTCCTACAGTTCAAATAACTTGTTCCTTCACAGTGTAAGCATTTTCAAACTAAAGCTGAGCTTTTTAGCTTTTTCCAACGATTATTATTATTTCCTACAGTTCAAATAACTTGTTCTTTCACGGTTTAAGCGTTTTTAAACTAAAGCTGAGCTTTTTCGCTTTTTCCGACGATTATAATTATTTCCTACAGTTCAAATAACTTGTTTCTTCACGGTTAAAGCGTTTTCTAACTAAAGCTAAACTTTTTCGCTTTTTCCGACGATTATTATTATTTCCTACAGTTCAAATAACTTGTTCCTTCACGGTTAAGCCGCTTTCTAACTAAAGCTGAGCTTTTTCGCTTTTTCCGACGATTATTATTATTTCCTACAGTTCCAATAACTTGTTCCTTCATTGTTAAAGTATTTTTAAACTAAAGCTGAGCTTTTTCGCTTTTTCCGACAATTGTTATTATTTCCTAAAATTCAAATAACTTGTTCCTTTACGGTTAAAGCGTTTTCTAACTAAAGCTAAACTTTTTCGCTTTTTCCGACGATTATTATTATTTTCTACAGTTCAAATAACTTGTTCCTTCACGGTTAAAGCGTTTTCTAACTACTGTAAAGCTGAGCTTTTTCGCTTTTTCGGACGATTATTATTATTTCCTACAGTTCAAATAACTTGTTCCTTCACGGTTAAACCGTTTTCTAACTAAAGCTGAGAGCTTTTTCGCATTTTCCGACGATCATTATTATTTCCTACAGTTCAAATAACTTGGTTCTTCACTGTTAAAGCATTTTTAAACTAAAGCTGAGCTTTTTCGTTTTTTCCGACGATTGTTGTTATTTCCTACAGTTCAAATAACTTGTTCCTTCACAGTATAAGCATTTTCAAACTAAAGCTGAGCTTTTTCACTTTTTCCGACAATTATTATTATTTCCTACAGTTCAAATAACTTGTTCCTTCACTGTTAAAGCGTTTTCTAACTAAAGCTGAGCTTTTTCGCTTCTTCCGACGATTATTATTATTTCCTACAGTTCAAATAACTTATTCCTTCACTGTCAAAGCATTTTTAAACTAAAGCTGAGCTTTTTCGTTTTTTCCGACGATTATTATTATTTCCTACAGTTCAAATAACTTGTTCCTTCACAGTGTAAGCATTTTCAAACTAAAGCTGAGCTTTTTCGCTTTTTCCAACGATTATTATTATTTCCTACAGTTCAAATAACTTGTTCTTTCACGGTTTAAGCGTTTTTAAACTAAAGCTGAGCTTTTTCGCTTTTTCCGACGATTATAATTATTTCCTACAGTTCAAATAACTTATTCCTTCACGGTTAAAGCGTTTTCTAACTAAAGCTAAACTTTTTCGCTTTTTCCGACGATTATTATTATTTCCTACAGTTCATATAACTTGTTCCTTCACGGTTAAAGCCGTTTTCTAACTAAAGCTGAGCTTTTTCGCTTTTTCCGACGATTATTATTATTTCCTACAGTTCAAATAACTTGTTCCTTCATTGTTAAAGCATTTTCAAACTAAAGCTGAGCTTTTTCGCTTTTTCCGACGATTATTCTTATTTCCTACAGTTCAAACAACTTGTTCCTTCACTGTTAAAGCATTTTTAAACTAAAGCTAAACTTTTTCGCTTTTTCCGACTATTATTATTATTTCCTACATTTCAAATAACTTGTTCCTTCATTGTTAAAGCGTTTTCTAACTAAAGCTAAACTTTTTCGCTTTTTCCGACGATTGTTATTATTTCCTACAGTTCAAATAACTTATTCCTTCACTGTTAAAGCATTTTTAAACTAAAGCTGAGCTTTTTCGTTTTTTCCGACGATTATTATTATTTCCTACAGTTCAAATAACTTGTTTCTTCACTGTTAAAGCGTTTTCTAACTAAAGCTGAGCTTTTTCACTTTTTCCGACGATTATAATTATTTCCTACAGTTCAAATGACTTGTTCCTTTACGGTTAAAGCGTTTTCTAACTAAAGCTAAATTTTTTCGCTTTTTCCGACGATTATTATTATTTCCTACAGTTCAAATAACTTGTTCCTTCACGGTTAAGCCGTTTTCTAACTAAAGCTGGGCTTTTTCGCTTTTTCCGACGATTATTATTATTTCCTACAGTTCAAATAACTTGTTCCTTCATTGTTAAAGCATTTTCAAACTAAAGCTGAGCTTTTTCGCTTTTTCCGACGATTATTATTATTTCCTAAAATTCAAATAACTTGTTCCTTTACGGTTAAAGCCGTTTTCTAACTAAAGCTAAACTTTTTCGCTTTTTCCGACGATTATTATTATTTTCTACAGTTCAAATAACTTGTTTCTTCACTGTTAAAGCATTTTTAAACTAAAGCTAAACTTTTTTGCTTTTTCCGACGATTATTATTATTTCCTACAGTTCAAATAACTTATTCCTTCACGGTTAAAGCGTTTTCTAACTAAAGCTGAGCTTTTTCGCTTTTTCCGACTATTATTATTATTTCCTACAGTTCAAATAACTTGTTTCTTCACGGTTAAAGCGTTTTCTAACTAAAGCTAAACTTTTTCGCTTTTTCCGACGATTATTATCATTTCTTACAGTTCAAATAACTTGTTCCTTGACTGTTAAAGCATTTTTAAACTAAAGCTGAGCTTTTTCGCTTTTTCCGACAATTATTATTATTTCCTGCAGTTCAAATAACTTGTTCCTTCACGGTTAAAGCGTTTTCTAACTAAAGCTAAACTTTTTCGCTTTTTCCGACGATTATTATTATTTCCTACAGTTCAAATGACTTGTTCCTTCACGGTTAAAGCCGTTTTCTAACTAAAGCTAAACTTTTTCGCTTTTTCCGACGATTATTATTATTTCTTACAGTTCAAATAACTTGTTCCTTCACTGTTAAAGCATTTTTAAACTAAAGCTGAGCTTTTTCGCTTTTTCCGACGATTATAATTATTTCCTACAGTTCAAATAACTTGTTCCTTTACGATTAAAGCGTTTTCTAACTAAAGCTAAACTTTTTCGCTTTTTCCGACGATTATGCTTATTTCCTACAGTTCAAATGACTTGTTCCTTCACAGTGTAAGCATTTTCAAACTAAAGCTGAGCTTTTTCGCTTTTTCCGACGATTATTCTTATTTCCTACAGTTCAAATAACTTGTTCCTTTACGGTTAAGCCGTTTTCTAACTAAAGCTGGGCTTTTTCGCTTTTTCCGACGATTATTATTATTTTCTACAGTTCAAATAACTTGTTCCTTTACGGTTAAGCCGTTTTCTAACTAAAGCTGGGCTTTTTCGCTTTTTCCGACGATTATTATTATTTTCTACAGTTCAAATAACTTGTTCCTTTACGGTTAAGCCGTTTTCTAACTAAAGCTGGGCTTTTTCGCTTTTTCCGACGATTATTCTTATTTCCTACAGTTCAAATAACTTGTTCCTTTACGGTTAAGCCGTTTTCTAACTAAAGCTGGGCTTTTTCGCTTTTTCCGACGATTATTCTTATTTCCTACAGTTCAAATAACTTGTTCCTTTACGGTTAAGCCGTTTTCTAACTAAAGCTAAACTTTTTCGCTTTTTCCGACGATTATAATTATTTCCTACAGTTCAAATGACCTGTTCCTTCACGGTTAAAGCGTTTTCTAACTAAAGCTGGGCTTTTTCGCTTTTTCCGACAATTATTCTTATTTCCTACAGTTCAAATAACTTGTTCCTTTACGGTTAAGCCGTTTTCTAACTAAAGCTAAGCTTTTCCGCTTTTTCCGACGATTATAATTATTTCCTACAGTTCAAATGACCTGTTCCTTCACGGTTAAAGCGTTTTCTAACTAAAGCTAAACTTTTTCGCTTTTTCCGACGATTATTCTTATTTCCTACAGTTCAAATAACTTGTTCCTTTACGGTTAAGCCGTTTTCTAACTAAAGCTGGGCTTTTTCGCTTTTTCCGACGATTATTCTTATTTCCTACAGTTCAAATAACTTGTTCCTTTACGGTTAAGCCGTTTTCTAACTAAAGCTGGGCTTTTTCGCTTTTTCCGACGATTATTCTTATTTCCTACAGTTCAAATAACTTGTTCCTTTACGGTTAAGCCGTTTTCTAACTAAAGCTGGGCTTTTTCGCTTTTTCCGACGATTATTCTTATTTCCTACAGTTCAAATAACTTGTTCCTTTACGGTTAAGCCGTTTTCTAACTAAAGCTGGGCTTTTTCGCTTTTTCCGACGATTATTCTTATTTCCTACAGTTCAAATAACTTGTTCCTTTACGGTTAAGCCGTTTTCTAACTAAAGCTGGGCTTTTTCGCTTTTTCCGACGATTATTCTTATTTCCTACAGTTCAAATAACTTGTTCCTTTACGGTTAAGCCGTTTTCTAACTAAAGCTGGGCTTTTTCGCTTTTTCCGACGATTATTCTTATTTCCTACAGTTCAAATAACTTGTTCCTTTACGGTTAAGCCGTTTTCTAACTAAAGCTGGGCTTTTTCGCTTTTTCCGACGATTATTCTTATTTCCTACAGTTCAAATAACTTGTTCCTTTACGGTTAAGCCGTTTTCTAACTAAAGCTGAGCTTTTCCGCTTTTTCCGACGATTATAATTATTTCCTACAGTTCAAATGACTTGTTCCTTCACGGTTAAAGCGTTTTCTAACTAAAGCTAAACTTTTTCGCTTTTTCCGACGATTATTATTATTTCCTACAGTTCAAATAACTTGTTCCTTCACGGTTAAGCCGTTTTCTAACTAAAGCTGGGCTTTTTCGCTTTTTCCGACGATTATTATTATTTTCTACAGTTCAAATAACTTGTTCCTTCATTGTTAAAGCATTTTCAAACTAAAGCTAAACTTTTTCGCTTTTTCCGACGATTATTATTATTTCTTACAGTTCAAATAACTTGTTCCTTTACGGTTAAAGCCGTTTTCTAACTAAAGCTAAACTTTTTCGCTTTTTCCGACGATTATTATTATTTTCTACAGTTCAAATAACTTGTTTCTTCACTGTTAAAGCATTTTTAAACTAAAGCTAAACTTTTTTGCTTTTTCCGACGATTATTATTATTTCTTACAGTTCAAATAACTTGTTCCTTCACGGTTAAAGCCGTTTTCTAACTAAAGCTGAGCTTTTTCGCTTTTTCCGACGATTATTCTTATTTCCTACAGTTCAAATAACTTGTTCCTTTACGGTTAAGCCGTTTTCTAACTAAAGCTGGGCTTTTTCGCTTTTTCCGACAATTATTCTTATTTCCTACAGTTCAAATAACTTGTTCCTTTGCGGTTAAGCCGTTTTCTAACTAAAGCTGGGCTTTTTCGCTTTTTCCGACGATTATTCTTATTTCCTACAGTTCAAATAACTTGTTCCTTTACGGTTAAGCCGTTTTCTAACTAAAGCTAAGCTTTTCCGCTTTTTCCGACGATTATAATTATTTCCTACAGTTCAAATGACTTGTTCCTTCACGGTTAAAGCGTTTTCTAACTAAAGCTAAACTTTTTCGCTTTTTCCGACGATTATTATTATTTCCTACAGTTCAAATAACTTGTTCCTTTACGGTTAAGCCGTTTTCTAAATAAAGCTGGGCTTTTTCGCTTTTTCCGACGATTATTATTATTTTCTACAGTTCAAATAACTTGTTCCTTCATTGTTAAAGCATTTTCAAACTAAAGCTAAACTTTTTCGCTTTTTCCGACGATTATTATTATTTCCTAAAATTCAAATAACTTGTTCCTTTACGGTTAAAGCCGTTTTCTAACTAAAGCTAAACTTTTTCGCTTTTTCCGACGATTATTATTATTTTCTACAGTTCAAATAACTTGTTTCTTCACTGTTAAAGCATTTTTAAACTAAAGCTAAACTTTTTTGCTTTTTCCGACGATTATTATTATTTCTTACAGTTCAAATAACTTGTTCCTTCACGGTTAAAGCCGTTTTCTAACTAAAGCTGAGCTTTTTCGCTTTTTCCGACTATTATTATTATTTCCTACAGTTCAAATAACTTGTTTCTTCACGGTTAAAGCGTTTTCTAACTAAAGCTAAACTTTTTCGCTTTTTCCGACGATTATTATTATTTCTTACAGTTCAAATAACTTGTTCCTTCACTGTTAAAGCATTTTAAAATAAAGCTGAGCTTTTTCGCTTTTTCCGACTATTATTCTTATTTCCTACAGTTCAAATAACTTGTTCCTTCACGGTTAAAGCGTTTTCTAACTAAAGCTAAACTTTTTCGCTTTTTCCGACGATTATTCTTATTTCCTACAGTTCAAATAACTTGTTCCTTTACGGTTAAAGCCGTTTTCTAACTAAAGCTAAACTTTTTCGCTTTTTCCGACGATTATTATTATTTCTTACAGTTCAAATAACTTGTTCCTTCACTGTTAAAGCATTTTTAAACTAAAGCTGAGCTTTTTCGCTTTTTCCGACGGTTATAATTATTTCCTACAGTTCAAATAACTTGTTCCTTTACGATTAAAGCGTTTTCTAACTAAAGCTAAACTTTTTCGCTTTTTCCGACGATTATTCTTATTTCCTACAGTTCAAATAACTTGTTCCTTCACAGTGTAAGCATTTTCAAACTAAAGCTGAGCTTTTTCGCTTTTTCCGACGATTATTCTTATTTCCTACAGTTCAAATAACTTGTTCCTTTACGGTTAAGCCGTTTTCTAACTAAAGCTAAACTTTTTTGCTTTTTCCGACGATTATTATTATTTCTTACAGTTCAAATAACTTGTTCCTTCACTGTTAAAGCATTTTAAAATAAAGCTGAGCTTTTTCGCTTTTTCCGACAATTATTCTTATTTCCTACAGTTCAAATAACTTGTTCCTTCACGGTTAAAGCGTTTTCTAACTAAAGCTAAACTTTTTCGCTTTTTCCGACGATTATTCTTATTTCCTACAGTTCAAATAACTTGTTCCTTTACGGTTAAAGCCGTTTTCTAACTAAAGCTAAACTTTTTCGCTTTTTCCGACGATTATTATTATTTCTTACAGTTCAAATAACTTGTTCCTTCACTGTTAAAGCATTTTTAAACTAAAGCTGAGCTTTTTCGCTTTTTCCGACGGTTATAATTATTTCCTACAGTTCAAATAACTTGTTCCTTTACGATTAAAGCGTTTTCTAACTAAAGCTAAACTTTTTCGCTTTTTCCGACGATTATGCTTATTTCCTACAGTTCAAATAACTTGTTCCTTCACAGTGTAAGCATTTTCAAACTAAAGCTGAGCTTTTTCGCTTTTTCCGACGATTATTATTATTTCCTACAGTTCAAATAACTTGTTCCTTTACGGTTAAGCCGTTTTCTAACTAAAGCTAAACTTTTCCGCTTTTTCCGACGATTATAATTATTTCCTACAGTTCAAATGACTTGTTCCTTCACGGTGTAAGCGTTTTCTAACTAAAGCTAAACTTTTTCGCTTTTTCCGACGATTATTATTATTTCCTACAGTTCAAATAACTTGTTCCTTCACGGTTAAAGCGTTTTCTAACTAAAGCTGGGCTTTTTCGCTTTTTCCGACGATTATTATTATTTCCTACAGTTCAAATAACTTGTTCCTTCATTGTTAAAGCATTTTCAAACTAAAGCTGAGCTTTTTCGCTTTTTCCGACGATTATTATTATTTCCTAAAATTCAAATAACTTGTTCCTTTACGGTTAAAGCCGTTTTCTAACTAAAGCTAAACTTTTTCGCTTTTTCCGACGATTATTATTATTTTCTACAGTTCAAATAACTTGTTTCTTCACTGTTAAAGCATTTTTAAACTAAAGCTAAACTTTTTTGCTTTTTCCGACGATTATTATTATTTCCTGCAGTTGAAATAACTTATTCCTTCACGGTTAAAGCGTTTTCTAACTAAAGCTAAACTTTTTCGCTTTTTCCGACTATTATTATTATTTCCTACAGTTCAAATAACTTGTTTCTTCACGGTTAAAGCGTTTTCTAACTAAAGCTAAACTTTTTCGCTTTTTCCGACGATTATTATTATTTCTTACAGTTCAAATAACTTGTTCCTTCATTGTTAAAGCATTTTTAAACTAAAGCTAAACTTTTTCGCTTTTTCCGACGATTATTATTATTTCCTGCAGTTGAAATGACTTATTCCTTCACGGTTAAAGCGTTTTCTAACTAAAGCTAAACTTTTTCGCTTTTTCCGACTATTATTATTATTTCCTACAGTTCAAATAACTTGTTCCTTCACTGTTAAAGCGTTTTCTAACTAAAGCTAAACTTTTTCGCTTTTTCCGACGATTATTATTATTTCCTACAGTTCAAATAACTTGTTCCTTCACGGTTAAAGCGTTTTCTAACTAAAGCTGAGCTTTTTCGCTTTTTCCGACTATTATTATTATTTTCTACAGTTCAAATAACTTGTTCCTTCACTGTTAAAGCATTTTTAAACTAAAGCTAAACTTTTTCGCTTTTTCCGACGATTATTATTATTTCCTACATTTCAAATAACTTGTTCCTTCATTGTTAAAGCGTTTTCTAACTAAAGCTAAACTTTTTCGCTTTTTCCGACGATTGTTATTATTTCCTACAGTTCAAATAACTTGTTCCTTCACGGTTAAAGCGTTTTTTAACTAAAGTTGAGCTTTTTCGTTTTTTCCGACGATTATGCTTATTTCCTACAGTTCAAATAACTTGTTCCTTTACGGTTAAAGCGTTTTCTAACTAAAGCTGAGCTTTTTCGCTTTTTCCGACGATTATTATTATTTCCTACAGTTCAAATAACTTGTTCCTTCACTGTTAAAGCATTTTTAAACTAAAGCTAAACTTTTTCGTTTTTTCCGACGATTGTTATTATTTCCTACAGTTCAAATAACTTATTCCTTCACTGTTAAAGCGTTTTCTAACTAAAGCTGAGCTTTTTCACTTTTTCCGACGATTATGCTTATTTCCTACAGTTTAAATAACTTGTTCCTTTACGGTTAATGCCGTTTTCTAACTAAAGCTAAACTTTTTCGCTTTTTCCGACAATTATTCTTATTTCCTACAGTTCAAATAACTTATTCCTTCACGGTTAAAGCGTTTTCTAACTAAAGCTGAGCTTTTTCGCTTTTTCCGACGATTATTATTTTTTCCTACAGTTCAAATAACTTGTTCCTTTACGGTTAAGCCGTTTTCTAACTAAAGCTAAACTTTTTCGCTTTTTCCGACGATTATTATTATTTCCTACAGTTCAAATAACTTGTTCCTTCATTGTTAAAGCATTTTCAAACTAAAGCTGAGCTTTTTCGCTTTTTCCGACGATTATTATTATTTCCTAAAATTCAAATAACTTGTTCCTTTACGGTTAAAGCCGTTTTCTAACTAAAGCTAAACTTTTTCGCTTTTTCCGACGATTATTATTATTTTCTACAGTTCAAATAACTTGTTCCTTCACTGTTAAAGCATTTTTAAACTAAAGCTAAACTTTTTCGTTTTTTCCGACGATTATTATTATTTCCTGCAGTTGAAATAACTTATTCCTTCACGGCTAAAGCGTTTTCTAACTAAAGCTAAACTTTTTCGCTTTTTCCGACTATTATTATTATTTCCTACAGTTCAAATAACTTGTTTCTTCACGGTTAAAGCGTTTTCTAATTAAAGCTAAACTTTTTCGCTTTTTCCGACGATTATTATTATTTCTTACAGTTCAAATAACTTGTTCCTTCATTGTTAAAGCATTTTTAAACTAAAGCTAAACTTTTTCGCTTTTTCCGACGATTATTATTATTTCCTGCAGTTGAAATAACTTATTCCTTCACGGTTAAAGCGTTTTCTAACTAAAGCTAAACTTTTTCGCTTTTTCCGACTATTATTATTATTTCCTACAGTTCAAATAACTTGTTCCTTCACGGTTAAAGCGTTTTCTAACTAAAGCTAAACTTTTTCGCTTTTTCCGACGATTATGCTTATTTCCTACAGTTCAAATAACTTGTTCCTTCACGGTTAAAGCGTTTTCTAACTAAAGCTGAGCTTTTTCGCTTTTTCCGACGATTATTATTATTTTCTACAGTTCAAACAACTTGTTCCTTCACTGTTAAAGCATTTTTAAACTAAAGCTAAACTTTTTCGCTTTTTCCGACGATTATTATTATTTCCTACATTTCAAATAACTTGTTCCTTCATTGTTAAAGCGTTTTCTAACTAAAGCTAAACTTTTTCGCTTTTTCCGACGATTGTTATTATTTCCTACAGTTCAAATAACTTGTTCCTTCACGGTTAAAGCGTTTTTTAACTAAAGTTGAGCTTTTTCGTTTTTTCCGACGATTATGCTTATTTTTTACAGTTCAAATAACTTGTTCCTTTACGGTTAAAGCGTTTTCTAACTAAAGCTGAGCTTTTTCGCTTTTTCCGACGATTATTATTATTTCCTACAGTTCAAATAACTTGTTCCTTCACTGTTAACCCTATAAGGACCAGTGGTACATATGTGTACCATGATTGTGATTGTAACGTAACAAATGCATTTTTGTGAAGGCATTATAATTTTGAGTTTTAGGTATTTGTGACGTCATTATTAAATCATTACTATTTGATTTTACAATCAAATTCTTATAGCCCTTAAAGGGTTAAAGCATTTTTAAACTAAAGCTGAGCTTTTTCGTTTTTTTCGACGATTGTTATTATTTCCTACAGTTCAAATAACTTATTCCTTCACTGTTAAAGCGTTTTCTAACTAAAGCTGAGCTTTTTCACTTTTTCCGACGATTATAATTATTTCCTACAGTTCAAATAACTTGTTCCTTTACGGTTAATGCCGTTTTATAACTAAAGCTGAACTTTTTCGCTTTTTCCGACGATTATTATTATTTCCTACAGTTCAAATAACTTGTTCCTTCACGGTTAAAGCGTTTTCTAACTAAAGCTGAGCTTTTTCGCTTTTTCCGACGATTATTATTTTTTCCTAAAATTCAAATAACTTGTTCCTTTACGGTTAAACCGTTTTCTAACTAAAGCTAAACTTTTTCGCTTTTTCCGACGATTATTATTATTTTCTACAGTTCAAATAACTTGTTTCTTCACTGTCAAAGCATTTTTAAACTAAAGCTAAACTTTTTCGCTTTTTCCGACGATTATTATTATTTCCTGCAGTTCAAATAACTTATTCTTTCACGGTTAAAGCGTTTTCTAACTAAAGCTAAACTTTTTCGCTTTTTCCGACGATTATTATTATTTCCTACAGTTCAAATAACTTGTTTCTTTACGGTTAAAGCGTTTTTAAACTAAAGCTGAGCTTTTTCGCTTTTTCCGACGATTGTTATTATTTTCTACAGTTCAAATAACTTGTTCTTTCACGGTTAAAGCGTTTTCTAACTAAACCTAAACTTTTTCGCTTTTTCCGACGATTATTATTATTTCCTACATTTCAAATAACTTGTTCCTTTGCTGTTAAAGCGGTTTCTAAGTAAAGCTGAGCTTTTTCGCTTTTTCCGACGATTATTATTATTTCCTACAGTTCAAATAACTTGTTCCTTCACGATTAAAGCGTTTTCTAACTAAAGCTAAGCTTTTTTGCTTTTTCCGACGATTATTATTATAGGGCTTTTCGATCTAATTTGTTGTTTTTGCAATCAAATTCGTTTTTTTTTGCAATCAATTTTGTTTTGCAAAAACTTTTATAGATATTACTTTGTGTAGGGTCTTCCGATAGGGTTTATATACATATATAGATAATATGGGGTCTCTGTATTAGGTCTCTATGTTTTATAATCTCTATAATTAGGTTTTTATAATATACGAGCGTAATCTCCATAATGTATATATAGATAAGTATATAGACCTATCGGAGACCTTGTATTATGGGGACTAAGTTATGGAGACCATATTATGAAGATCTAATATGTATTATATATTGAAATTACTTTATGGAGACCCAATTTTGGAAACCTAATATTATGGAAACCATATTATAGAAACCTAATTATGGAGACTATATATATCATGGACACCTAATTATAGAGACCTAATATTCTGGTGACCTAATACAGAGACCCTATATTATCTATATATTTGAAAATACAGAGTCTATATATTTGTTAATATAAGGTCTCTGTATTAGGTCACCATAATATTAGGTCTCCATAATTAGTTTTCTATAATATAGTTTCCATAATATTAGGCTCCAAAATTAGGTCTCCATAATGTAGTCTCAATAATAGATATTAGGTTTCCATAATATAGTCCCCATAACATTGGTTCTCTATAGATAGGGTCTCCGATAGGTCTACATACTTATCTATATATACATTATGGAAACTGCATTATAGAAACCTAATTATGGAGAGCTAATATTATAGAGACCTAAGTCAGAGACTTTATATTATCTATATATGTATATATACCCTATCGGGAGACCCTATACAAAGTAATACGAGTATATATAAAAGTTTTTGCAAAACAAAATTGATTGCAAAAAAAACAAATTTGATTGCAAAAAGAACGAATTAGATTGCAAAAACAACAAATTAGATTGAAAAACCCTATTTTCTGCAATTCAAATAACTTGTTTCTACACAATTTCAGCATTTTCGACAAAAGCGTTAAGTACTTTCGTTAATTCCGACAATTATTATTATTTCCTACAATTCAAATAACTTGTTCCTTCATAGTAAAAAAATTTTAAAACTAAACCTAAACTTTTTCGCTTTTTCCGACGATTATTTTTATTTTCTACAGTTCAAATAACTTGTTTCTACACAATTTAAGCATTTTCGACGAAAGCGTTAAGTACTTTCGTTAATTCCGACATTTATTTTTATTTCCTACAGTTCAAATAACGTGTTATTTCCTACATTTCCGACATTTCCTACATTCCTTAAATTAGTATTTCGTTATTTCCTTGTTTCCGACATTTCCTTATTTCCTTAAATTAGTGTTGGTTTTCCTAATTTCCTACGTTCCGACATTCCTTAAATTAGTGATGCCCAACATCAGGGATTAAACTTAAAGCAACTATTAAGCGATTACCCACACTTGAAAGAAATTGCTGTCCTGCTGACAATTCAACAATTATTTCAGTTTAAACCATGTCAAATTAAAACTAGAAATGATAGCCAGTTGTTTCTTCATGTTTTAGAACAGTTTTACAATAATCAATTAAATTTATTGGACCTAAAATTTGGAATACATTGTCTCAAAAAATTAAAAGCTATTCTACACTAGCTTATTTCAAACAAACTAAAAATTTATTATTAAACTGGCGCGGTATCTGACGAATCTACGAAAACATAGCGCCGTACCTGCAACATACAAATTTTTTTCCTGCCTGCTGTTATTTTCTTCTTATATTTCAAGTCATCGTCAATATCAATTCAACAATTCCACCCTACACACCGAAACAATTGTTTAATCCCAAGTTATATCAAATTAGTCTGGAAACCCACTCAAGCCATTCTGTTGTGTCCTTGGGAAAGACACTTTCAACACTTTCCCCTGCTTGGTGGTCTTTGACAAGCAGTTCTAAATTGCAGTAATATCTCTACTAAATTACTAGCGGACAGCAATATCTTGGCATCTCCGGAAGCAGGTCGGGGTAATTGCTTACCCTATTGTTATGAGTTCCACTAGTATCTGCAGTTAGCTCTTTTATTTATACGGAGTTACACGATAGCTATACGACTGAATCTGTAAGTTATACTAATAGTTTATCACGCGGTTAACCACACTTAACAAACCAGAGAGAAGAAGGCAGTAGAGCCGTGCGCTATGACGTCACATACTATAACAACCCCCTTTTAAGAAGCTTTTTAGCGAAAAGGTTGTCTAAGAAAAATATAGTACATTGTACGAGCCCGATTAATAAACATGCACAAACTATATACAATACGGCACAAGCGTTATGAGTTTTACGCTACTTCATACAAAATCTCTTAAATGATTAGGAAAGCGTTTTTGTCTCACGCTTCGCCGCGAGGTTGGAGATGATGGAAAGACTTCATCTTCAAAATGGACGTGACGTTCGTCTGATGTCATCATTTCCTCTTTGGGGTCTCCCCCTTCGGTGGGGAGAGGGCGAATAAAACGTCTATTGCGCCAACAGACTCGACCGCTCGGTAGTTTTATGTGGTAGTCGCGGTTTCTCCCGACGCCGATGATGAGTCCTGATCGCAACCATTTTTTTTTGTAATATGGTCTTGAATTCGAACATGTTGTCCGATTTTTAGTGGATTGAGGTGTTTTGCGCGTTTATTGTATTCGGTTTCTGCAGCCACTTGTAGATTTGATAAAGCTGCGTCCCACTTGTCGAATTTGTTTTGCCAATCTTCCTTGAAATATTTCAGTTTAGCTGGGACGATTGAACGTAGCGGGGCGCCGTATAAAATTTCGGCTGGTGATAGCCCATGGGTTTTGGGTGTGTTAACCCATTCGATTAGGCCGCTGCTAAATTCATCGCAGTCGAGACTACCATGCTCAGCAGTTTTGGCAACAAGGTGCTTCATGGCTTTCACTGCTGCTTCTGCGTGTCCGTTTGACTGTGGGTAATGTGGAGTACTTATGGTGGAAGTTACTCCCCATTTCTTGAGAAACTGTTGAAACTTGCTTGATGTGAATTGCGGTCCTCCGTCAGTTCTGATTCGTACTGGTACCCCTGTGTCCACGAAAAATTTTCTTATAGTGCTGATTATCTGATGTGCACTAGGGTCATGAGAGAACTCGCTGAGCTTAATCCATCCCGACAGACGGTCTACATAAACCAGGTAAGTCTTACCGGCATAATAAAATAAATCTGCAGATACGTCTTCAAAGGGTCTTGATGGGAGGGGATCGCGTTGTAATGGTTCCTGTTGCAAGCTTGGTTGGTGCTCTTGGCATTTCGTGCAGGCTTCAACGGTATTTTTGATGTCGCTATTGATTCCTGGCCAGTACACTATTTGACGCGCTTTTTGTTTTGTTCTTTCGATGCCTTGATGTGAGGCATGTAGCTTTGTCAGTATTTCTTTTCGTTTCTGTACCGGCACCACAATGCGATGGCTGTTCAGGAGAATTAATCCATCTTCGAAAGTAAGCTGATCTTTCAGCTTTTTGAAAGGTTGAGCTAATGGATATTCGTTTCCTTTTGAAAAGTTGCTTTTAATAGCAGTGATTAATTGTTGTGCTGCTTCGTCCTGCTGAGTACTTTCTTTTAAGTCTTCCAGCATTGGATCGATAAATGTTTCTTTTGTGACTTCTGGGTCTTTTCCTCTCAGAATTGTAGAAACGTTTTTGCAGATCATTCTGGTTGTGTCTACGTTTATGATATCTTCTGGTTCTGGGTCACGGCACGGTGCTCGTGACAACGCGTCGGGGATCACATGGTCTTTGCCTTTTCTCCAGGTGGTGTGGAATATAAAGGCGCCGAGTTTTTCTTTAAGTCTCTGAATCCTGGGATTATCCACCATATCGAGTGTCTGGGTATTCAGGATTGACTCTAATGGCTTGTGATCTACTATCAGCTCGAAATTGGGTAAACCTTGCAGATATATGCGGCATTTACGCATAGCCCAAACAACAGCGAGCAATTCCAGTTCAACCATAGCGTAGTTGGCCTCAGTCTCAGTTATAAAACGTGATCCTGCTTGAACCAATTTCCACGTTTCTTGATGTTTTTGCAAAAGTGCAAAACCTAGACCTTTCAACCGAGATGCATCTGTTTGCAGCATCGTTTCCAGATTGGGGTCGAATGCAACCAAAATATGGGGGCTACAAAGAATTTCTTTTGTCTTTGTAAATGCTTCTTCATGCTGGGGTGACCAGAGAAAAGCATTTTTTGGTTTGAGCAAGTCCCGAAGTGGGCCTGCTGCTTCACTGAGTAGGTGAGTAAATCCGCCCAGCTGGTTTGCCATACCCATAAAAGATCGTAATTCAGTTATGTTTGTTGGAGCAGGGAATTCAGAGATTGCTTCAATTTTTGTGGGGTCTGCTTTAATACCGTCGCTGCTCACTATATATCCGACATATCTCACAGCACTTTGTAGTAACTGCACTTTCTTCGGATTAAGAGTAATACCGTGTTCTCGACATCTGTTTAGTACAGCCACTACGGTATTCAAGTGCTCCTGTGCGGTTTCGCCTTGAATAAGAATGTCATCTACCACTTTTTCGACTTTTTCAATGCCTTGCAGAGCTTCATCGCCTCTTGCGCAATATTCGTCTTGAGAAGAAGCTAGTCCCATCGGAGCTCGAAGGAATTTAAATCTTCCGAACGGCGTAATAAATGTGGTAAAGTCTTGACTTTCTTTTTCTAAAGGTACTTGCCAGTATCCTTTAGTGGCGTCTAATGTTGAGAAAAATTTAGACGAAGAAGAAATATTCGTAATAGCTTCAGCAGGTGATTTAGATGGATGATATGGACGGCGTACGTATTTGTTCAATTTCTGCAAATCAATACAGAGACGAATTCCACCATTGGGTTTTTGTACAACGACCATAGGGTGCACCCAATCAGTTGCTTCTGTTACTGGTGCAATGACTCCGGCTTGTACGAGTTGGTCAAGCTCTGTCTTCACCATCCTTCTGAAAGCTAAAGGTATTTGGCGTGGAACAGGTAAAGCAAATGGAACAGCATCATCTTTCAAGGAAATTTTCATGGGTTTACTGTTCATTTCCCGTAATGTTGTGTCTTCAGAAAACACATCGCTGTACGATTTTATCAACTTGTTCTCAATTTTATTAATTTCTGCTTCAGTTGGGTTCTCTGATATAATGAATCTTGTGTTCTCTGCTTTTAATATGCTTGCTAATTTTCGAGGTGTTTTTGATGAATTTATCGGTTGAGGATACGTGTCAGGTAGAATGTTAACCTGTTGACATACGTACCAAGCAAGCAAAAAATCTTCTACCTCAGGACAGACGTAAATGGTTTCTTCCACGAATCGACCGCAGTATTCGATGATGCATGGGAAAGTCCCTACGCATGTTACGGTCTGCCGGTTTACTGCACTAAGAGTGTCTTGATTTGGCGGCATTAGATTAGCAAGATCTATTCCGAGCCGTTGAATGATGTTTACCCCAACAAGACTTGCTTCAGCACCTGTGTCTGGTGTAGCTTCTGTGGAACCTAACGGGTTACGATGTTTAAGAGAAAAAAGATTAACAGTTATTTTGGGCGCCGCGGAGTTAGCGAAATTTGCGTTAGCATTGCATCTACGCTTGATTTGTCCGGTTAACTTTTTCTTCGTTTCTTCGCGTCTGTTGAACCCGGGTTTGTTGTGAAAGCACACTGATGTAAAGTGACCTTTTTTGCGACATATTAAGCACTCTGTATCCTTTGCGGGACAGTGGGTTTGACCTTTTGGTGGGCAGGTCTTTTTACCGCATTTTGTACAGGGCGTTTTAGTGCGCTCTTTAGATTTAGAGAAATTTCGGCGAAATTTGCTTTGGTACGCTCTTCTCTCGTTCAGCTGTCGGCTTATTCGCGCGTCGTCTAGTTTTGCTGACTCTTCCGATCTGCATAAATCAGTGACGGTCTGAAGATCAGGTAATGGGGACATGGCTAGGAGCTTTGTTCGAGTCTCTTTGTCATATATTCCCGACATGATTTTTGTGACTAAACGACGATTTAAACATTCATTGCACAAGTCTGCGTCTCTCGCCAAAGTTTTAATCGCGATTAAAAACGAATCGAAGTTTTCGCCAGCCGCTTGCTTTCTCTCTTCAAATGCGACGCAATCTAACGCTATATTTCTTTGACTCCGGATGTAATTTTTAATTTTGTCTAACACTTCGTCTGGTTTAAGTGTCGTATCATCCGGGATAAGAAGTACGTGTTCTACGGCTTCTCGCATGTCCATCGAAAAAAAACCGCGAAGCAATGCCAACTGACTGCTCAATGGCAGCTCTGTTGCAAGCGAGACCGTAGCATAATCGTTGTACGATTTACGCCATTTCGCAAATTCAGCTAACGAAATTCCCACCTGCAGTGTCGAAGGCTTTTGTGCGTCCGCTTTGGTTCGCCTTGCTTCGTTGTTAGAATTGTTGACGTCAATGGTTTGCTCACGTGATTCGCTTCTCTCGCTGTTCGCGCATTGGGCCAGCTGCTGTGGCGAAAATTTTTCGATTATTTGTTGCAATTGTCGCTGACTTTCGAGCTGCATTTGTCTCTGATTTTCGACATTCTGTTCTTGTGTTTGTCTTTGCATTGACAACTGTGCTTCTAAAAAAGTTTTTAACCAAGAAGGAGGTTCATCATTATTAATATTACTATTCGCGTTTTGATTAGATTGAGATAATTCGGCTATACGTTTGTTTGCTGCTTCTAATTCTGCTTGCAGCTCTCGATTATTTTTTGCCATTTTGCTTTTATCTTCAATCTTTTACAAATCTCCGATCACGAACTTGCAGTATACTTTTATAATGGTTCGTAAGCTTATTTTATTCAAACAAATTTATAAGCTGACTGTCGACGACGCCATGTTATGAGTTCCACTAGTATCTGCAGTTAGCTCTTTTATTTATACGGAGTTACACGATAGCTATACGACTGAATCTGTAAGTTATACTAATAGTTTATCACGCGGTTAACCACACTTAACAAACCAGAGAGAAGAAGGCAGTAGAGCCGTGCGCTATGACGTCACATACTATAACACCTATGTATAGCGCCTCCGTCGCTTTCCTGCAAGTCAGGAGGATAAATATAGAGATAAAAATAAAAAAAAAATAAAAAATAAAAAAAACTCGACGAACTTTTCTTTTTTTCCTAACAATTGACTGGATAAAATCATAGATATCCACGGAGTTATATAGGATATCTATGGATAAAATGCGTTTAATTCCGGAAGAGTCTTAAAATGAACTCATAGTCAACTTTAATTCATGCGTTAAAAAATTTTAAAGTAAAATTAATGTGTTACTGTAGCGGTTATAGGTAGGTATACATATACAAAATAATTGCAATGTTTTCTCTATGAAATATTTTTCTCCTGGGTATGAGTGTAAACTGCATCCAGTTGTCAGCTTATCATATGATTAGTCGGGATAAATGAGGATACCTAGTTACAACTTCCTCCAGGTCACCCTTGGACAAGGTGTAGTATCTGATAGCCGCCCTGTGCTGGTGTATCAAGCCATCAAATAATATCACAAAATTAAACAGGGCTGCGTTAATCTTCTGTCCATATTTTTTCTTTTTTTTCTTTGTTAAAATTTTTTTTATATTTTTATTTTTTTTGTTTAGGTGATGCAACCATACAAAGTCTTCTTCTTAACTAGTGCAATTTTTGAATTTTTGCATGTTTCAACATTATTTTAATTTTGCTGCATGTCCCTTTTTCCGTAGTGTAATTATGTTGACGTAAGTATTTTGTTCCACAAGTGGCGGAAATAAAAAACGACTGAAATGAGCTGAACTAATTTCGCAGATACGTAAATAATTTGTACATATTTTTCTACCAGTTCTCTGTACGAAATCAGTGCAGAAAATTAGCAACGCACGTGTTTGTTTTCTTATGCTTTTCTAATCATTATTTGCGCGTGCACTTGCTGCCAATGTCCTTTCGCTTTGCATTCAGTTAATTTTTTCCCGAGCATAGTTTGTTTCTAAAACATGTTCATTTACTTCTGGCTCGTTCGAGTTTTTTTCACTCTTCAGTTTGTGAGACAACCAGCAGCAATAATTGTGACAGCTAGAGGAAGTCTGAAAGACTTAATGATGTGTTGTAATTCTGATTGGATATTGTGAATTTTACCCGTTTGTGTGTTCTCCGATAGTAAGCACCGACGTGAACGGCAAGGTAATAATAATAATAATAATAATATTTATTTGCCAAACGCACAAACATAAAGGCAACTGTGTGTTTTTTATGTTTGATTTTTTGTTTTTTTATTTATTTAGAGAATATCGCTTCGTTTTGTTTAACATTCTTTTTTTATAGCAGTATAAACATTTTTGGTTATTTTGACTTTTCCTTTATCGAAGCCAGAACTGTGTTATTCGACTACTCAATTTGCGGCAATCAGCCAACTTCAGCACCGTTTGCCGTTACAATCAGCTTTTAACTTTTTAATAGTAGGCAATGTTTATGTTTGATCTGAGATTTCTTTACCTCGTACTACACATTTGTACCAACAAATTATTTTTTTATTATTATTTTATCTATATATTTATCCTTCTGACTTGCAGGAAAGCGACGGAAGCCCTAATACATAGGGTAGCCAATTACCCCGACCTGCTTCCGGAGATGCCAAGATATTGCTATACGCTTGTATTTTAATAGAGATATGACTGTAATTTAGAACTGCTTGCCAAAACCACCAAGCAGGGGAAAGTACTGTAAAGTGTCTTTCCTAAGAACACAACAGAATGGTGCGAGTGGGCTTTTAACCGAGACCGTGTTCATCATGAGCACGGCGTTTTAACCACTCGACCATGCTACCGACAATTATATTTCTTGATTTTACCGGTTAAGGTTCAACAGCTGTTTCAAATTTCGGTTCAGTTCCGGTTAGGGTTCAGATCAATTGAAACGCTCCGGTTTAGGTTCGCTCCTGTAAAAAATATCTCAAAACCGATTTATAAAGTTCCGGTTCGGGTTCGCAGCATCATTAGGAAAATATTAAGATAATTAAGAAAATATTTTTGCTAAGAGAAGGCATGACGTAATATGCAGTCATAGAAAAAAGAGCCATTTTATCTTAGTAACAGGTGAGTCGTTTTATGATCAAAATCTGAACTTCAAATAAAGCTTATTTTCCAAAAATGTTAAAACAGAAAATGCTTCATCACCCACATGGATTATTTATGCTACAGTATTTTAATTTCAAATAGTTGCTAAGTGATACGGGTGCGTCACGGAGCGAACCGGTTTTTTCAACTGATTCGGGTTCGGTTAAGGTTCACGATTATTCAAATTATTCGGTTCAGTTCCGGTTCGCTCTTTTGATTTTTAAAATTACGGTTCGGGTTCGGTTAAGGTTTGGAAAAAATGGTTTAAAACCGGTTTATAAAACTCCGGTTCGGGTTCGGTTCGACTCCCTGGTGTTATATGTTTGATTTTTTGTTGGTTTTATTCATTTCCAAAATTTTGCAGAATACCGCTTTGTTTTGTTCAGCATTCTTTTTTTTATAGTAGGGTAAGCTTCCTTAGTTATTTTTACTTTTCTTTATCGAAGCAAGAACCGTGTTATTCGATTATAGTTTGTGTGACTATTTAACTTTTTATAACGAAAATATATTGCAACAGGCTAATTACAAAAGAAAGAAAAGCAAAAACATGTAATGAATTTCACGAAAAAAGTTCAAAATTACATTGCAAACCTTGCTCGGTAGAGTTGTAAAATTCGAATTTTAATTCGCTTTTTGTTTGGTCTTCTAAACGTTTTAATTCTGAAAGTATGGACTTCAAAAAGAGCTCGTCTTTATCTGCGTCATTTGCTTTTTTGCTATCTGCAAGGAAAATAATTATACAGTAGTCAACGGAATTTTACAATAAAATGTAAAAAAGTGAAATTTGAAAGTAAAATCCTTTTAAACTCTTCTTATTTGGTGAAAATTAATGTAGCACCCTACTTTGTATGTAATACAGTAATATTTGTTCCAGTTCGGAACTATTTTTTGGAGCAGTACACTTCTTTCTTTTTGATAATTTGTGGTTGTTATTTCTGCTCTAGTCTTCGGCTCACAAGACATAATTTCATTAGGACTACCGAAGGTATCCATTGGATGCAAGCACTGGATAAAAATTGTAGACTCTTTTTCATTAAGATCTTCAAACAAAGAAACATCGTAATTAGACAAGTCCAACACCTGTGATTTCTGGGCCAATAACGGCTTTTCTTGAGGCCTTTCCATGTTTCCGTGTGTCCTAAAATAAACAATTTTTTTTGAATTAACAAATTTTATTGCATTCCAAACTATAATTACGTACCTACCATCTTTCTTGCAAAAAAGGCTCCAAAAAGTTAAGACTAGTCATACGCTTACATGATAATTTACATGAAGCTGCAGACCCACTTTTTTATTTGAGCGATTTTCTCTCTTTTCCCTCATATCTCATGCAAAGTTTCGTCCATGTTTGTGCACATAATTGTTCTGGAATAAATAACTAAATATAAAACAAGCCCCAACAACATTCTTTTTTAATTACAAAAGAGTTGTGCGAGACTTACTTCGGTCTCAAAACAAGAAAAGATGATCAATGGCAATGAACTAACTAATATCACTAATTTTATTTATTTATTTAAATCGGACTTACGGTCCATGACAGAAAAAAAACAAAAAAAAAACAAAGCAGCAAAAACTACACGGAATAAGAGACACATAGAAAAAAACAACACTTTAAAAAAAGGTTACCAAGCAAAAGCATCTATTGCAAATAAACTAATGCGTTGTAGCGTTTATAATATGATGAATTAATGAAACATTCCGAAGTTATTAAAGAAAAAATTAATTTATTATTAGATTCGTAACAACGACAAACAAAGGAGCAGGACATTTTTCTTAGAATTGTATCAAATGTTGTAGTGTTATTCAACACCTGCTGTTCACAGACACTTACATACCTAACCGATCCATGTAAAAATTCAAAATAATTAATGTAGGCTAGATGTATATTCTTTTTAAACTAGAGGACAAAAAGTTATTCCATAATTCATATGTATACATAGATGAGCAATATGTCCGAAATAATACATTTTTTATTTTCGTCGAAAACTTATAAAAGCATGTTTTTAACCTATTTGCAGTTTCATATAAATAACCAACCTGTCTATTTATATCTTCATCATCACATAACTTGGAGTTAAGAAATACCCCAAGGTATTTAATTTCATTTACAAACCGTATCTTGAAATCACCAAGTACCATATTAGGTTTAATATTTAATTTAAAATTGCTAGATGCAAAAGATAGGCCTAGTGTTTTTTGACAATTAAATATTATATAATGAGAGGAAGCATACGAATGGTGTTGCGGTCAAAATCCTTCCGCGGTTCTATCTAATAGTGACCGTTGTTTAAAAGCTTAAAATTTAAATTTATTCCAATACATTTTAATTTCAATTTAACACGAATTTCAATTCTATTTTAACTTAAATTTGATTAATTTTAACTTCAAAACGGTCGGACGGTCACCCTATAAACACAAAATAAGTAAACATAAAACCACGCAATTACGACCAACTTTTACACTACGCAACTTACTGCCGACCAACCACGCCGACAACTTAAAACAAAAGGCAGCACGTTGTCAAAGCGCCGCGATCCTAACAAAGACATTTAGTCTCGAAGCAATCTCGCTTAAGTTTAAAGAAAAAAGGGAAGATTATCTCACGTCAACAAATGGCATATATCAATGATACGTTGAAGACCATGAATGCTAGGGAAAAAACAGCACAAATCATCAGCAAATAATAAATGGTTAACAAGAGATTTTCCAACAAAACATCCTACTTTTATTTTGTTTAGTTCTTTCGATAGATCATCTATGTGGACTGCAAAAAAATATCGACTTAATATGCTACCTTGTCTAACACCATTAGTTACCGAAAATAATGAAGAATAACATCTACCCTATCTAATTTGCATACTTTGTTGAATATACCAATAAACTAATAAACGAACAAAACACATTGGAACATTACGCACAATTAGCTTTGAAAGAGCAAGTAATGATTTACCCAATCGAATACCTTTGATGCATCAAGAAAAACACAAAAAATTGGACTACCACGAATTGCTCGTAAAAACACACCTGTCTGTACTATGCTTAGTTTTAAAAGCAAATTGATTTTCAGTGGTATCTAAGAAATTTTTAATATTAATTAAGATGACTTGCTCAAACAGCTTTGAAACAACTGTTGCAATTGCTATAGGTCTACAATTACCACAATCTTGATGATTACCATTCTTATTTTTTAAAATAGGTACAATAATTGAATGAATGCAGGGTTTAGGAATATAGCCATGTAGGATACACATATCAAAAAATAAACTTAAGTAAAGGGCAACAGTGGAATCAGCAAAACAAATATGCTCAGTAGAAATGTCATCACTACCAACAACACTGTCAAAAGGCAGTTTACACATTAAGGATTGAATAGTATTAATATCACACATGTACTGGGATGAATTTATATAACTATTCTTACAAGTAATATTGTTGTAAACAAACTCTTTATACTCATTGTTTCCGACAGAGTTAAGTAGGTTACTGAAATGATTTTTCCACGTCTTTGCAATTTTTTGGGATCCTGAGGCACCCTCAACTTCAGCTGGTAAAGGACTTGATTTCTTAAGCTTTTTAACGTTTTGCCAGAAGGCCTTATGAGAAGTATTGGAATGAAATGCCTTGGCCAATGCATCAGCAGACTTTTGGTCTTTTAGTTTTTTGCACCATCTTAGTTCATATTTGAATTGTTTTCGTGTTGATTTCATTCTAGTTAGAATCTCATCACTTTTAGGTATGTTTTTTTTAACCCAAGATAAATAAGAAGTTCTTGTTCTAATAAGTACCAATTCACTGAGTTTTTCCAACCTAAAATAGGATGAAATGAAAGACGATAAAAAGAAGATTCAAGTACATCTTTTGATGGTTGTAAACGACTATATGCAATATCTGAATAAAACTTATTGATAAATTCTAAATGTTTTTGGTCACAGCAATGAGTATCATTGCATTTTATTACTTCAAATGGGAGAAAAATATTATTCAAATAATGTTTAGTAGCTTTATGATAATTTGCTTTATTTGTCTGAGATACTTTTGACCATTTCACATTAAAGTAATTGGGTATAGGTTCATCAACAGCAATTTGAGTAAAAAATTTACAGTTAAATCAGTCAGTGTTTTTTTATTCTCGATCATTATTAAACAGTTTAACACGAAAATTATAAACATTAAAAAGATCAAGAAAAGGAAGAAGCAGCACAACGTCAGACGTTAAAACATGCATATGACAAACAAAGTAAAAGTACAAGATAGTATAAAGCATGGCTGCAACACCTTAATCATATAAAGACATAAGTGAAAAAAGAAAAAAAACAAAATAAATAAATAAATACGTAAAAATAATATTATGAAACAAACAGAACAATTAAATAACCAGTGCATGACTAGGCTGCGTAATGATGATGGGTGGCACAGCTAGCCAAGATGGAAATTTAGCTCAACTGAGCAAGGTGAGTAAAGAAAAACCACCCAAAAAAGAAACCTCACCAGGTCCGGAAACCTTTTCTAAATGCAACTGGTGACTATAATAGAATAGTAAATAATGCCGAAAGTATATACAAAAAAAATTACGGAATTATACAGCTAATAATAAACAAATATTAACGATAAAAGAGATAACATAACATAAAAAGAAAAAAAAAAAAAAAACTATTATGCTAGTCAAAGTTGATGGAAAAACATATATTAATAATATAACAATTATAAACAACAAAAAAAAAAAAAAAAAACATTTACAACAGAATTCATGCACTACAAAAAATATTAGATAAAATTTTTGCAGACCAGCATAATAGCAACATAAAAAAATTAAACAAAGTCCATAACATTTAGTAATTGTTTTGAAACTTATTTTACAATTCTAAAAATAAAAAATTAATTGCTAAAACGAACAGTATACCATTGCCAAAAAGAAATTTTAATGAAAGAGCGAAGATAAGGGTGAAAAATAATTAATTTGTTTAGAGTTTGAAATTATGCAGACAATCAAAATATAAGAGTTTTTTTAAAGCTTTGTGTGCAGACTGGATATCTTGATCGATTAAGCTTTTCTTCCAGAGATTGAATTCAAAAAATTTTTACACCATTTCCTTCTTTCCAGAAACCTGTAATCAAAAATACATAGGGCAGTATCGCGTTTAGGAATCTAAACATTACAATTAAGTATTATTCCCATTACTTAAAAGATATTTATAAACCTCAAGAGTAAAAGATCGAACACTTTGTTTTTTATTTTTTAAGTCAAAGGGAATGCAATTCCAATAAGCGGGACCACGGTGTGAAATAGCTTGCTGACATACTGTGCTAAAACATTTCTTTGGAATAAAGATAGACTTGTTTCTGGTATTGTATTTAGATTCGTTTTTAGTAAAAACATCTTTAAATGCAGATGGGTTTTTACCATTTTTTTGCTTAAACATAAACACAATTAGTTCTTTGGCCAAAAGTTGATCTATTGTTAACAATTTATTTTCTTTCATGACATCACAAACAGTTGAGCTACTGTTAAAATTAAAAAATAATTTAACATATTTATAGCACAATCCTTGTAATCTTTTAACCAAAGTTTTATTGCCAAAACACCAATTTAAAATACAGTAAGAAAGCTGACTATTTATAAGAGAGTGATAAAGTAGAAGAAGAGATCTTTTATTTAACAGTGACTTTACTTTAATAACAGTTCCAAGAACACTACGTAGTTTAGATATTAGGTGATTTATATGTCTTGACCATGATAAGTGCTCTTGTATATAAACACCAAGAAATTTAATACATTTAACTTGTTCAATTTCATTTTGTCGCAATGTGAGAGTTTGCTTTTTTGTTATTAATTTGGATTGAACAGTCTTAAATAAAATGTATTTAGTTTTAGAAACATTAACTGATAATCTATTTGAAATCAACCACTGGTCAACTAGTTGAAGTTCTTTATTACCAGCATCAAATAGCTCCTTGATGTCTTTATTTTGTAAAAAAATGCTTGTATCATCAGCAAACATCAAAGAATCACTATCATTCAGACAATTTTTGAAATCATTGACATATATCAAGAAGAGAAGTGGTCCTAGATTAGAGCCCTGAGGTACACCACTTGTAACTTCAAGAGTAGTTGTAGAAAGAATTCCTGTATATTTTACTTGTTGTGTACGTCCTGTTAAGTAACTAGTAAACCACTTTAATGTATTGCCTCTAATCCCATAATGATTAAGTTTGGAAAGTAATATTGTATGATCAATTGTATCAAATGCTTTAGATAAATCCAAAAAAATTCCTAGGGTTGCCTTTTTACAGGCAAATGACTGAGATATTTTTTCCACTAAAATTGAAATTGCATGTGTAGTAGAATGATTTTTTCTAAAACCAAATTGATAGTTGTAAAAAAAATTTTGCTTTTCTAAAAATGAGTACAATCTATTATACATAACTTTTTCAAGTAATTTCGAAATATTTGATAATAAACTAACTGGTCGATAATTATTAATATTGTTGGAATCACCTTTTTTGAACACCGGACACACAGTTGCAAGTTTAAAGCAATCTATGAATTCACCTTTACTCATAGAAAGATTGAAGACATGGCTAAGTGCTAGAAGTATATTATGAGGAGAGGATTTAAGAACTTTGGTTGGAATATGATCTGGTCCTGCACTTAATTTGTTTTTTGAATTTTTCAGAATGCAAGCAAGTTCTTGAGGACATGTTGGCCAAGTAAACATTGATTGGCATGTAGAAGATTTTAAATATTCTGAGAAATGTTTCTTCTTGGGAGGTAAAGATTTCACTAATTCATTGGGAACATCAGCAAAATGTTTATTGAAATAGTTTGCTATTTTTAAAGGATCATGAACAATTTTTCCATCAATGTTGAGGCTTCTGCAATTAGATCTATGTTTTTTTCCTATAATAGAATTAATCAATTTCCAAGTGCTTTTAATGTCTTTTTTACAATTGTTAAATTTTAAATTATAATATTCCTGTTTTTTTGTTTTAACAGTGGAAAAATACAAATTTCTGGCTTGTGTAAATGCCTGTCTTGTTTGTGGGTTTTTATTATTAATGTATCTTTTATATAGTTTTTCTTTTTTGTTTAATAGTATGTGAAGATCAGAATCAAACCACTGATTATTTGTTTTTTTGCAAGAAATTTTAGTTAAAGGAAAGAAATTTTCAAATTTATTCATATAAAGCTTTTGTAATTTTTGGTAGCTGGAATTTGGGTCAGAATCACATAATATAGGAGTAATATCGCTTTCTGAAAGAGCTTTAGAGAATAGATATACATTTTTATCTGTAAAATGGCGACATTGTTGGACATTTTGATGAGAAATTTTGCTGATGGAAGTGCACATCATGACAGGAAGGTGATCAGATATACAGTGGGTTAAAACACCACAGTTTATCTTCATGCTTGCCAATGAATTGCTCCATATATGATCCAAAAGAGTTGCATTATTTTTTGAAATTCTTGTAGGTTTATTGATAAGAGGGGCAAATCCATTACTAAACATTTGATCTACAAAATCTGTAATCTGAGGTTTTTCACAATCAAGTATATTGTAATTAAAGTCACCTAATAAAAAAACAATCTCTCTTTTTTATACATTTTAAAGTATTATTTAGAATATCTAAAAAAGAAGAATGTGAAATAATATCATTGCATGGAGCCCTGTAAATGCATCCAAATGTAATAGTTTTATTTTTAAATTTAACATCAATGAATAGAGATTCAAAAATTTTTTCCTCCATTCTATTTAAATCTAGTCGTGTAGAATAAACTAAATTTTCTTTTACATAGAATCCAACACCACCTCCCTGAGTTTGAATTCTTGGATTAGAAATGAATGAGTAACCAGGAAGATTTATAATTGACTCTGAATAATTTGGCTTTAACCAAGTTTCAGTTACAGCTATGAGGCTAGGTGCTAAAGTTAAAGAAGATAATAATCCTTCTAATTTTGAAAAGTTTTTAATATTGCTTAATGATCTAATATTTAAACATAATACTGAAAAATTACTGTTTTCATTGAAATTGTCAAACAGTAGAGATTTAGCATCTTTACTGGATAAGTATTGGTCATTTACATTGTGAAAAAAGTTAATTTCATTATCATTACAAGAATCTTCATTAGCTATTGGATGTTCATTATATGTAGATAAATTTTTGAATAAGTTATTTAGATGATTAGCAGAATAAGAAAGGTTGGAAATATTAAAATCAAATAATTCAGCAAATTCTTTATTTGAACAAGAACTAAAAGGAAATGTAAATGAACAAAAAGTGCACTTCCATAGCATATTTTTGGTGATGCAAAATTTATCTTTAATGCAATTAAGATGAATAGTCTGCAAACATGTAGAGCATGATAATATTTTTTGGTTCTTTTTAACTACTTTAAGGCAAACAAAGCATTTTTTAACTTTTTTGTTGGTCATAAGAGATGAAAAATTAAAGCAGAAAATTATAAAAATCAGAAGAAAGCAAATCAAAATTCCAGAGAAAGTGCTTTTTTGTTTTTTTTTTTGGCAGAGAATGGCATTTTAGGCTACTATATCATTTTGCTTACTTAAAATTTAAAAAAATAAGTAAAAATAAGTAAATAAACAATAAGTTACTTGATAATTTATTGATAAATTTATTTAATGAAAAATAGTTTAATAAAAAATACAAAAATTCACTTAGTAATTAATTTATTTATATCTCCAAAGTCCTTAAGTACTTGCCTTTTTTCTTTGTAAAAACAATATACTATACCATTATTGGTCCAAACATTGTTGAACCCAAAAGCTTTCTTTGCTTCCATTACAAGTAGTAATCTTCTTTTGGTCAAGGATTCCGTTATCGAGAGCTTTTCCTGAGATTTCTTCAGCTTCTTCTTGTTGTAAAACACCAAATTTTGCACGGATCTTCTCACAAATTTGATGATGATAGGAGGGGGACGACCTTTCCTAGATGGTAAAACATGGCATATGTCAATATCATTAGATCTTATTTGATATTCCAAATCAAGCTCAGAATTGAGCTTGTTGGTCACATATGACTCAAAAACAGGATACTTCCCTCCAACTGGTTGGTCTGGGCATCCATGTAGTATTAGGCAGTTCCGACGTCCATATTGCTCCAGATCATCCAAGGAATTTTGGGTTTCTCGAAGTGATTTCGCCAGCCCTTCAACAATGGTATCGACCCGAGCAATGGCATTCTCAAGGTCTTGAAGTTGCTGGCTCTGACCTGAAAAACAAGAGCAAGCAGCACCATTGGCAGAATCATTCAAAAATTGTTCAGCATACCTTTTTTGAGTAGATTTGATTACCTGTAACTCCTTCATTACTTCATCTAGAGATAACTTACCACCCAAAGATAACTTACCATCAGCCATTGCAAATTGATGGAAAATATTCAGTTAATTATCAACAAAAACAATAAATTATTCAATATTAAAAAAGTACTTAACTATAATAATTAAACACAAGCCTTTTTGCCAAGCAAAAATAATCAAGCGCACATCTGAAACTTATTCAAATAGAATGTTATGGAATGAGGGTGATGATCAGATGTAATAAAGTTATGTAGTATTTCTCTTTTGGTTATTGAGGTGTGGGGTGCACAGGAGGACATACAATGATCAATTCAGCTGCAAGTGTTATGAGCATCACTAACATACGTAAAAGTTTTTTTAGGTAACACTCTTCATCAGACATTGTAAGATTGAAATCTTGGCAAAAGGAATTTAACAAGGGGCCAAATATATTGTTATTGCTAGCATTGAAGTCTCCTATAATACATTTCTTTATTTTTTTTATTTTCATCTCTATATTTATCCTCCTGACTCGCAGGAAAGCGACGGAGGCGCTAATACATAGGGTAGGCAATTACCCTGACCTGCTTCCGGAAATACCAAGATATTGCTGTCCGCTTGTAATTTAATAGAGGTATGACTTTAATTTAGAACTGCTTGTCAGGACCACCAAGCAGGGGAATGTGCCGTAAAGTGTCTTTCCCAAGGACACAACAGAATGGCGTGAGTGGGTTTTGAACCGAGACCGTGTAGGTCACGAGGCCGGCGCTTTAACCACTCAACCACGCTGCCGACATAAATTAGAATGTTTAATATTTTTACATAACTCACCAAGCTTTCCAAGATATTCTAAGTATGTATCTGTATTGGATTCACAACAACATGAAAGATATAAATTGATAAAAGATATGGAGTGTCACACTTCATTCCTAATAATTTTAATCATCGCGATATAGCTTATTTTCCGCCTTAAAATAATTCAAAGTTTTATTATAACGCAGAAATTGCTTGGACAAGGCATAATCGCTTTTGTACTGTGCTTTTTAATTATCTGTTTGCAATTGTTCGAACGCAACTTTCTTTTTTCTTTCGCCAGACGGTGATGACGTAATGCGCTTTGTCTGTATCGTATGACCGAGTTAAGTGCAATCTGGAATCTTCTCACTTACCATGGAAAATGCGTTCTAATTTTAACGCGCGTGACCGAAGCGTTTTTAAGATAACTCCAGCCGATTTGCATCATGTGACCTTTTGTCTATATGTATGTACGCTCGCTCGATTGAAGGTATGCGACGACGAGAGAATAGCGTTGGTTTGGCGTGGAGCGCGGCGAAAGATTCTTTGATCGTATTACAGTGATAAAGGCCCGTTTCCACTACAAGCGTGGAAAAAATTATTCTTTGTTTGTTTTATTGATTTTTTTGCTTGCTTAGCGCTCGCTTCAATTTTAAGCGCTGAAACATCAATAAAAGAAACAAAGAATGCTCTTTTCCACGCTCGTAGTGGAAACGGGCCTTAAGTATTGAATTTATTTTGCGCTAGTGTTTTGGAGTTTTGTTCTACGAAGGTAGAATCATTTGTGTTGATCGAATTAAGTCGTAGCACCGATTTTCGCTTTGCAGTGGCAGAGCGCGGAAGAGAATTTTCGTCAGTCGTGAGTCGTAAATTTTATAATACATTCATTTTATTTAGAGACAGTGGTCTCTGTTTTTTGCTGAGAAAAGTCTTCGACGAATCAATCAGAACTTAGCCAAAACCAACTGTATAAAAGCTTCAGGCTCATAATAAACTACTTCTTTAGCCGGAATAAAATAAAATTAGACACAACTTTGTTTCAGCGCAGGTATTCGGGTTACCTAGCTCAACTGATCCCTTAGGATTTTCAAACAAAGTCTGTGACATGGAGGAGGTACAAAGATTTACCGTATCCTGGTTAGAGAATGTAGATGCCTGAAGCTGCTTGTTTTACAAAATAGCAGTGCCTCCATAAGGTCTGCCTGAATGCAGTTTTGTTTCATAACTAAAAAAACTTATATCATAAGAATAATGCTGATTGTTGATAGAATTCAGAAAATCAAGATTTTGCTTGGCAAGCCAAGTTTCTTCTAACAAAATTATGTCAAAGGTTTTACATTTTCGGTTTTACATATACGTTTTACATAAGGTTTTATACATATACATACATATACTGTACATTACATATACATTTTTATACGTTACATCAAGGACCTAGTTTGCTAGAAAATTTTGGGGGGGACAACTTTGTGTGACTACGACATGTTTAATGTTTGATTACTAATAAATTCAGTGCAAGATTAAGCACCCTGGAGCCTATAGGCAGTCAAACTTTTGGGGCCCCGGGCATTTTTCTCTATTTTTCTTCATTCGATTTCACTATTTTTCTCCCAAAATCATGGTGGTCTCTAAAAAAGGAAGGTCTTCGCTTCACTTTGTCTCCGATTTCACCATTTTTCTCTCAAAATCATGGTAATCTCAAAAAAAAAGGTCTTCGCTTCAAATCGTCTCCGATTTCATCATTTTTCTCTCATGATGATCTCTAAAAAACAAGGTATTCACCTTTAATCGATCTTCTTCAGTATTTATCACTTTTCGTCCCAACTAAATGATAATCTCTGAAGAACATCTGCAGCAAACTGAAACAATAAGGACAATGTCCTTGAGTTTGCCATAAATTTGGGGGAGAAAAAAGGTATTTTATCCCCCCTTCCCAGATATTGGGGGGGGACATGTTCCCCCGTCCTCCCCACAAAATAGGTCTCTGCGTTACATATACGTTATATGTAATAAGGTTTTACGTATACAACATAATTTGCGGTCATAGTAAATCTTTGAAAGTAGGGGCAGGTAGGGGCAAACTATGAGACAAGTTCCCAATTTATTTGCTATGTTAATACGTTAATGATCTGCACAGGCAGATTAAAATCGTTAGTGGTGATTGTAAGCATAATGCATTGTACGCATGATTATAAGTACGATTCTGTGCTAGCCTACACAGATAATTAATTTTTGAAAACTATTTTGTCAATAAACTTACCATAAACATTCATTGCTTTGGCAATTTTTTTCCACGAGTTTTCTCGTAAATGAGCAGACTTGTAGCTTTTAGTGATACAATCGTAAAGATGGGGGTGTTGTTCTACTAAATTTATCAATGTATTTCATCAACGTGGTCGAGTGGTTAAAGCGCCGGACTGATGATCAACATGGTCTCGGTTCAAAACCCACTCACGCCATTCTGTTGTGTCCTTGGGAAAGACACTTTACGGCACATTCTCCTGCTTGGTGGTCTTGGCAAGCAGTTCTAAATTACAGTAATATCTCTACTAAATTACTAGCGGACAGCAATATCTTGGCATTTCCGGAAGCAGGTCGGGATAATTGCCTATCCTATGTATAGCGCCTCCGTCGCTTTCCTGCGAGTCAGGAGGATAAATATAGAGATAAAAATAAAAAAAATAACTTAGCATGGTTTTTATAATTTTTTTGCCAATTTCAATAAAATTTACCAGTTCTATTTACGTATTAGAATACAACTTGCGAAAATAAATATAAAAAAATTTCTGTGAATATATCATAACTGAGATTAATTAAGCTCACAAATAATAGTCAATTGAAATCAAACTGATGTGCAAAAAAAAATATTAAAGAGCTTTACCCTACTTTTGTTTAGTACTACTGTATATTGTTTATGAAACTTTGGTAATTATCTGGTTGAAGTCGCAAAACCACGCTGTATGTCAATAAAGAGCAACAAGAAAACCTCATAACCGAAATCATAGTCTTTAAAATCTGCTTGTTTTACAATAGGGTTATTAGTGAATGTCAGCCTTTATCTGTTAAAATGTTGGATTTTCCTTACCTGTACGGTCTACGCTTATAAAGTAAATAAACTAAATTTTTTTATCAATGCTTGGCCTGCAAATAATTGTTTAATTAATTTGCATTCTTGTTAACTTCTTTTTTAATCAAAATTCATTTATTAAAACAAAATGTTGCATTGTTTTACTCAATGTAAATTAAATTTTTTTCATTAAATTTTCAAGCTTGAAGCTAGGTAAAAAATAAAAAGTACAGCTTGAAATTTTTTCATTAGATTTTGATTTTTTGTTTATAAATATACTAAACAAAATTCAAACTTTGTGACACTTATACTTGCCACAATCAAGAATAAATTGTACGCTGCTGACAAGCCGGGATCTCCAGTGAAATGGAGACGGATATACCAGCTCAGTATGACCAAGGATAATGACCAACCAGTATGACCAACTTACAGGCCGAAATACCGACACTTTTTGTTGTTATTGACGTTTTCAAGCAGCTTCAAACCTAAATGTCATAGTGATTACTGATTATCTACGCTATAAATCCTGGCAGTATGCTAATTGGTCATAGTAAGCTGGCTTATGGACCCTATTTCACTGGAGATATGGCCCTATTTCACTTTAGTTTTTAACATAACATTTTTAAAAATAAAATGGAGCAGTTTGGGGCCATCTTGTTCTGGGGCCCCGGTGCAGGGAACCAGTGGTAGTTACGACTCTGCCTCTCTGCATTGCAACGGCTGCAAAATAGAAAAAACTTGAAAAACCTATAAGATAGAAATATAGCAAATTAAAAAAAATCAATAAGTAATTCAGTGATCCGGAACGCGACCTTAACAACAGCGGTTATTTAAAATTTACTTGCTGGTTGTCATCTTATTTACAAGAATAGCAGCAAAGCAAATATTATGTTCTTTAATAAATAAAATTTTTACTGCATAATAATGATTAAGAATATTTTAATTGTCTCACTCTCAATTACATACATACGTATTTTTTGTTTTTAAAGATACAAATTATTAAAAATATTTAACAAAATTATCGAATAATTTCAGCCACCCTCACTGACAAACGAGTTAAAGAAGGAAGAACCAGTTAGATTAAATTTTAAATTCCGCTCAAGAACAGCAAAAAATGCCGCCATTTTTTATTTTAAATAAAGCATTTTCTGAAATTTGTAACAATTTTTTCAAGATCATTTAACAAGCATGTATTTCAAAACTTATCAGCAGAAACAGTTTTGTCAAAAGAACCAGTCAGGAAGAGAATTTCAACTGGAAAATTGCGAACTTAATTTGTTGGCAAAGTTTAAGTTTTTTTAATCAATCTAAATCAAATTAAGCTAAAAGTTGACACTATTAAAAAAGGGTCTTTTCAATAAGCAACCATGAGCGATTTTTGTTAGTAAAACTAACTTAGAATTCCCCTGTGGTTACTATCATTTTTTGAGAGATTCTTTTTCTCTTAATTTCTTGTTTATTGCCTGTTAGTGGGGGAGAGGAGATTCATGGTTAGTTTCACCAACAAACAACAGTTATAATCTCTTTTTTAAACGACACTAAAAAAATAAGTATTAGGCCTACAGAATTGAGAAGTAAAAGTTTGGGAAGTAACATATACAACTATTTTTCTAAGGCTCTAAAACTAACAATCTTATGTCTTTTTTTGCATTGTTATTATATTACTAAAATTAATTAATATAATTGTAATGAAATAGCCATAATTCTAAATCATCATCATCATAACTTGTCCTGGGTATGACTTCAAACTACATCTGGAGGGAAGGCTTCAGTTCCAGAGTTCTAAAGTTATAAAGAGAATGGAGTTATCCTTTACTCCCAGGACCACTCTGACCTGGAGTGGGAGCACCTGTTAGATCCTAATTATGGATTAAATAGATTAACCTGTTGCTTTGCAGGTATTTTTTTTTAGGCAAAGGCTATGTCCACAGCAGAAAACTGTAGTTGGTGTCAGCAAGGGCATGCAACCAATAAAAATTTGCTTCAAATTATTATGAAAAAGTAACTTAATAAAATGGCCCCCAGTCCCAGCAGCCTTTAAATGGGTTGAGGGTCCAAAGAATCTCTGGTTATAAATTTAAAAACAAGAAAAAGACTTAGATTGGAATTAGACTTGTAACCTGGAACATCAGTAGTCTTTGTGGTAAAGGGACTGAGGTGACAGAAGAATGGAGGAAGAGAAAGGTGGATATTTGTGGTATACAAAAGGTATAATGGAAGGGCCAAGGAGCTTGTTTTATTGGAGTTGAAAGAAGAAAATACAAGTTATGGTGGTTGGGAAATGATGTTGGAAAGGATGGTGTGGGAATATTGGTCAATGAGGAGCTGTGTGAAAGTGTTGTTGCAATATGTAAAAGGAGTGATAGAATGATGACAGTGTGAGTTATATTTAAGGAGAAATGTATGGGTAATACATGTCTATAGACCCCAAAATGAAGAGCCAAATATGCAAAAAGATAAATTTAAGATGAACTGGTTCATGAATGGGATTTGAAAGGTACAAAAGAATTGACTTTGGGAATTGGAGACTTGAATGGTCATGTTAGAAAAAAAGTTAATGGATTTGAGGGTGTACATGGGGGAAATGGAATTGGGGAGCAAAATTTGGAAGGTAGAATGCTGTTAGAATTCTGTGATCAGAAGGATTTATGTGTGGCAAACACATAATTTACAAAGAAAGAGAAAAGAAAGGTGACTTACAACTCAGGTGGTAATAATATAGTTATCAGTATCTTTTATTTCTATCCCACCAGTAAAAAAAGACACAAACAACAACAATAGATCACACAACACCAAGCAGAACAAGAAAAAGGACAAAGGAACAAAATGCTGGATGTTATATCATACAATAAGAAAAGACTAAAATAGTATGTAGAAAGAAATGCATGTTTGCAGCACCTTTAATAGAATGATAAAACTGAGAATAATAAAATAATAAAACTGAGATTGATTTTGTTTTGGTGGAAAAAGAAAGCAGAAAATTTTTTAAATATGTCAATTGCAACACAGGCTAGTGGTTGTTGATGTAAAGAAGGAAAACCTGTTTAAGTGTATAAAAATTAAATGGAGCATGTCATGGAAGGTAGGGAAATTAAAAGGAAAAGAAACAAGGAAAAAATTTAAGAACAAAGTGAAAGAATTACTCAATACTAAAGCAAAGAATTTGTGGGGTTCATTTAAGGATGGGGTTTTGGAGGCTTGTGAAGAACTTTGTGAAAGACAAAATGAAGGAGGGAGTGGGGAAACACATGGTGGTGGAATGAGAAAGTGCAAGAAGCAATAAAGAGAAAAAAGAAAACATTTAAAGAGATGTAATTGTGGGACAAATTCAAATAGAAACAGTCCGTTGGAATTATTTAATGAAATGTTTTTTTAAATATTTGTGTTCTGTTAAATAAGAATAATCGCGTTGACTATTGAAGTCATTGAGCATTCTTTTGAAGAGCACCAACAATTTGCAGTTGTGTTACATACAGTATATATTTTAATTTTTTTTTGAGTAGGCACAATATATTTTTTATACAATATAGGAGAAATATAATCTTTAATGTGGAAAAGTTAACATACTTAGTTATCAGTAGATTTTTTGTGATATGGGTGAATATCGCAAAGTGGCCATGGTGTCAACTTCAACTAGTTCAACTTCTACCCCAGTAGCTAGTTATAATCAACAGCCTAAAACCTTGCAATCAGATGTTTTTCTTAAGCAACTTCAACAACAAGTAAACAATTTTGAACTTTTTGACTGTGATTTATTTGACTTAATTGTGTAAACTATTTTCTTTAGATACTTTAGATGCTTTTCTTTAAGAAGATGTAAATCAATCAATTTTATAGGAATTTAATAAAATTTTTGCTGTAACCTTAAGCATCTTTAGTATGTGGTACAGTTTGATTCTACCTACTTTTATAATATTATAACATTTAATTTTGTCAAATTACAGTAAGCATAACTGTAATTCAAAGTTAAATGTCAAATGGTTGTTCATTCATTCATAATTTTTATTCTCAATCATTAGGCCTATTAAATTAATTAGTCACAAAGAAAAAATTTAAATAGTTATTAAAAATTAAGAATTTAAGGAAGAAGCACAATGTTGATATTAAAAAATGCAGAAGATAATTAAAGGAGTGTAGAAACAATATACATGTTAAAAAAAGTAATCATTTTAAAAACATTTATAAATCCACTTCAAAATTCTTAGCATTTCTCTACTAATCTAATATAAAGTTTATTTTTGCTAATCTTTTCATGTGAACTTTTTATGACTCAGTTTAGAAAGAGAGAGACAGAAAAAGATTAAGACAATCTTGTCCTGATATTCTCTTTTACTAAAATTGAATTGAATTGTAACAATTGCAATTACTTGAGCTAAAACTTTTAAAAATATTTATCAAGATAAATATAAATTTTTGCCAAAGTTGTTTTCGTAACTCTGGCTCAAAGTATATAGTTTGAGTGAAATTTTAATTGTTTTTAAATAATAACCATAGTATTTTGAGCAGTATGAGACTTTGCACATAATATTTTACTAGTGCAAAAGTGGACACAAGAACCAAATAAGAATTGTTGATAAAATAAAATTGATAAAATAACTTGTTCAAATATTTCATTTTTCAAAGCAAGACTTTTTGGCAAACTGCTTTTAGTAGGAAACAATTTGGCAAGCTATTTTGCTGGTGAGCCATTTCAGTAATGAGTTGTTACAGTGCTTTGACAATTCGATGGCTGAGGTGGAGATTGCAATTAGCCAAATTGTAACATTTAAATAACATTTAAAAACACTAATGCTGAGTTTACACTGAGCCAGTAAAAGATAATGACAGCTGTTTGCTTACAATTTTTGTTGATGAATTTAAAAAAAATTATATTTAAAATTGATTGATTTTGTATGTTTGTTTAAAAAAAATAACAAAAGAAAAGGCATGAAAATTGCAAGTAACTTAAAATTAAAAATCATAATAAAGCCAACATAATAACCAAATTGTTAATGGTAATTTGAACATTTAGTTTAAGGCTTGTTTCCGTTATAAGCATGGAATGAGCATTCTTTGTTTTATTGATCTTGCTATGCTTAAAATCTAAGCAAGTGCTAAGTAAAGCAAAAAAAAAAAAAAGGAACAAAGAATACTTCATTCCACACTCAGAGTGGAAATGAGCCTTTAAAAGTGATATATTTTTTATTGTCATTCTTTATTATCAAGTGGCAAAAAAAATCAAAAAATAAAATAAAAAGCAGTTATAAGTTAGTTATAATTGTGAGCATATCTCTACTCTAGCTTCCAAATTGTCACTGCTGAAATGCGTCAATGCCAACGGCATCCCACTGAAACATTCCTGCTGAAAGTGTTCTGACAAAGTGTTATGTACCATTTATATTTTGTTTAAGGATATTTTCTGTATTTGAAGCAAGACTAAACTAGAGTTTAGGACTTACTATTCAAGGCTACCACTTTATTCTAACTATTAATGGTATTGATCTACACTTGAATGTTGTAATCAAAAACACAATATGTTAAAAATCTTTTAACAGAAAGGTATTACTCTTTTTGACAAAGTCAAATTAATGATTTTATTTAACTGTTCAAATTGTGATACATAAATTCATTAATAAAATCAGTCAAAGCTCAATGGGATAAATATTTAATAAAGAAATTAAAAACTAAAACTAACTAATTCGTAATGAAAAATTGATTTAGACCTATAAAGGTCATCATCAGTTTTTGTATAAAATCAAAATTTGAAAAGTTAAAGTAATTTTTAAAAAAATTAAAAAACAACAACACACTACTCAAACTAATTGGGTCCTGACTCTAAAGACACAAAGTGCACCCTCAATGAAAGATAGAAGGCAAATGACAGAACTGTTGATGTCATGATTATCAATCATGTAAAAATGAAAGTGCACGCTTTAAAAATCTCAAGTAATCAAAAACTGTAAACTTCTACTAAAATTGAAAGGGTTGGTTGAAAAGATTAAAAAAGCCACTGTAGTTTCTTAACAGTTTCTGCAGTTTCAAAGACAGTTAACAAACAAATGGGTTTAAAACTCAATCACAATTATAAGCCAAAAAAATTCTATTAATATTAATTTTAGCATTCAAATAATTATCCATTTATTTTCACATCAATACGAGGTCTGTTCAAAAAGTATCCGACCTTTTTCTCTCTCGCCAATAAGGTATGAGCAAACTGCCCGTGCAAAGCGTGGCTGCACACACACACATTCACGCGTAATCGTGAAGCGTTTCAGGCCGATTCGTCATTCGTATCTCTCTGTGTAAAGCATTTAGTGCAGGCGTGTAGTACGTGTTCATCGGTTTTTTGATTTTCAGAAAATTTCATTTCAATGACAGAACGCATCGAACAGAGGTATTGCATCAAGTTTTGTCAAAAACTTGGTGATACTCAAGTTGAAACAATTCGAAAGATTCAACAAGCTTTTGAAAATGAGGCCTTAAGCCCAACTCAGATAAAGCAATGGTTTAAACGCTTTAAAGATGGCCGTGCATCAGTGGAAAGTGATCCTCGCTCAGGAAGGCCATCCACAAGCCGAAACGAGGAGGCGATGGATCAGATTCGTGAAAAAGTGTTGGAGGATCGTCGTTTAACAGTACGAGAGATTGCTGCAGAAATGGGAATAAGCACAGGCTCAGTTCATTCAATCCTAACTGAGGATTTGAACCTGCGGAGAGTGTCGGCTAAATTTGTCCCCAAGCTGCTGACGGAGCAACAGAAGGAACTCCGGAAGGAAATTTCGGAGGACATGCTGGATGTTGCAAATAATGACCCAGAATTTATCAAGACAATCATCACTGGTGATGAGACCTGGGTTTATGGTTATGACCCAGAAACCAAGTTTCAATCATCACAATGGAAGCATCCGGAATCACCACGCCCAAAAAAAGCTCGGCAAGTCCGCAGCAATGTGAAAGTTATGCTGACCTGTTTTTTTGATTCCCGTGGCATCGTGCATCATGAATACGCACCAGAAGGTCAAACAATCAACGAAGAGTACTACCTGGAGATTCTACGTCGCCTTCGTGATGCTGTGCGAAGAAAGCGGCCAAACATGTGGGCAGCAAAGAATTTTCAGCTTCACCACGACAATGCTCCCGCTCATTCTGCACATGTGGTCCAAGCTTTTCTAGCCAAAAACAGCATGCCACTTATTAGACAGGCTCCTTACTCTCCCGACTTAGCACCGTGTGATTTCTGGCTGTTCCCTAAGCTAAAAACAACTCTGAAAGGGAGGCGATTTCAGTCAAGAGAAGACATTATGAAAAAAGCGACGGAGGAGCTTCAGAGCATTCCGGGGGAGGAGTTTATGAAGTGTTTTGAGAAGTGGCAGAAGCGCTGGGATAAGTGTATGAACCACCAAGGGGAATATTTTGAAGGAGATTGAATAAAACTTGCAAAATTTATTGTGTTGTGTGCTTTATACAAAAAAGTCGGATACTTTTTGAACAGACCTCGTATATTTCACACTTGCAGAATAAAAAATTATGATAGATTTCACAAAAAAGTTAGTATATCCACTGCCAAATATTTTCCATGCTATGACTTTGCTAATATTGCAACCAGAAGATTTCTTCAATTTGCAGGTGATATTACAATTGTCAAAAATAACAATGTTTTTGGAAATGATTTTTAAATCGATTAACACAAATTATTATTGTCATTGTTGTCATTGTTGTTTGGAAAGGTATCCATTCCAGGTCAGACACAGACAGGACTAGGGCCAAGGGTTTATCCTTTTGCTACCCCAAAATGCTGTACTGCCTGAATCAGATGCTGGCAGTGATGTTGTTAAGCCAGGATTGGGTTTTGTCATCCAAAACTGTCAGACCTCATGGTCTGTGTGGTGCCCAATGTATAGGGTAAGCTGTAAGAACATGGTCTGTGGTTTGTTCAGAGGCACTAAACTTGCAATTCAATCGTTGTTGTCATTTGAAGGGTATCCACTCCAGGTCAGACACAAACAGGACTAAAGCCAAGGGTTTATCCTTTTACTACCCCAGACTGCTGCACTGCCTGAATCAGATGCTGGAAGTGATGTAATTAAGCCAGCATCGAGTTTTGTCATCCAAAATCATCAGACCTTGTGCTCCATGTGGTGCCTGATGTATAGGGCATGCTGTTAGTACATGGTCTGCGATTTGCTCAGAGGCATCACACTTGCGATTTGGTGAAGGAGTGAGACCCCATTTGTGCATGGACAAATGGAATCGCCCAACACCAGTCTTAATCCAAGCTGCTCGGGGTAAGCCCATCCAAACAGGCCTGGAACTGGTCTCGGGTACAAAAGCACAGAGCCTGGAAGCATTTTCACAGTACTCCGTTTTCCATTTGTGATTTGTCCATTCAGAAGCACGGATGCCAAGTCTGGCAAGGTTGTCCAAAAGATTCCGCACAGCTGGCACAAATGGGCGTTTGGATCTTAGTCTCACTTGGTGAGTATCTGAGGACCCACTTAAAAGACCATACAAGATATGATCAAGGTCCAGAGGTACATGGTGAGCCAAGAAGAGTGTCGCTCCCATTTGACGAAGCTCAGCTGGCTGGATGCCTGAGAGTACAGGTAGGTGGTCTGTTGGAGTGGGATGCAGGCATCCAGTAACTATGTGCAAGGTGTTGTTCAAGACACTGTCGTGAGGCGAGTGTGAGCACTGCGACACCAGACTGGCACACAATACTCAGCTGTTGAGTAGATTAGAGACAAGGTGGCTATGTGTAGTGTTTTAGAACCAGCACCCCATTCTGAGCCCACGAGTCACCTCAACAGTGTGACGTATGAGGATAGTTTTTTATGCAATGTCACTAGGTGGTGATGAAACATGAGTGATCTGTTCAGTTTTACCCCAAGATAAGTAGGGGTTGGACAGAACAGTAAAAGTCTATCGTTGTTGTAGACCTTTAGCTCATATTTGGCCTCTTGGTTATTTAAGTGAAAGGCTACCGTCACTGTCTTAGTGTAACTGAGCTTCAACCTCCAAGTCTGGAGATATGCTGAAAGTGTGAACATGTCTTGGCTTAAATTCCCCTCCAAGTCCTTTCAGTTTCCAGAAGAGTGCAACAATGCTAGATCATCAGCATAAGCAAACTTTGTGGAAATCATGGAAGGAAGATTGTACATATAGATGTTAAATCGCAATTCAGTGAAGAAGCAATACCCCATCTGTTTGCCCAACATTAGTCTGCAGGTGGTTGAGCTTAACCCAAGCTGCTTGGGACAAGCCCATCCCAACAGCCCTGGTACTGGTTCTGGCCACAAAAACACGGAGCCTGGAAGCATTTTCACAGTACTCCACTTTCCATTTGTGATTTGTCCATTTAGAAGTGTGAATGCCAAGTCTGGCAAGGTTGTCCAAAAGATTCCGCACAGCTGGCACAAATGGGCATCTGGATCTTCGTCTCACTTGGTAAATATCTGAGGGCCCACTTAAAAGACCCTTGTAAGATATGATCAGGGTCCAGAGATCCATAGTGAGTCCAGGAGAGTGTTGTTCCCAGTTGGTGAAGCTCAGCTGGCAGGATGCCTGAGAGTATGGGTAAGTAATCTGTTGGAGTGGGACGCAGGTACTATGTGTGTCATTCAAGACACTGTCAATGAGGCGAGTGTGAGCACTGCGACACCAGACTGGCATGCAGTACTCAGCTGTTAAGTAGACTAGAGCTAAGGTGGCTATGCATAATGTTTTAGTATCAGCACCCCATTCTGAGCCCACAAGTCACCTCAGCAGTGCAATGTGTGAGGATAGTTTTTTTGCACTAGTTTTATATTTTTTTTGCACAATGCTACTAGATGGTGACAAAATGTGAGCAATCTGTCCAGTTTTACCCCAAGATAAGTAGGGGTTGGACAGAACAGTAAAAGTCTATCATTATTGTAGACTTTTAGCTCACGTTTGGTCTCTTGGTTATTTAAGTGAAAGGCTGCCATCACTGTCTTGTGACTGAGCTTCAACCTCCAAGTCTGGAGATATGATGAAAGTGTAGACATGTCTTAGCTTAATGTGTCCAAGTCCTTCCAGTTTCCAGAAGAGTGCAACAATGCTAGATCATAAGCAAACTTTGTGGAAATCATGGAAGGCAGATTGTACATATAGATGTTAAATAGGAAGGGAGCCAAGACTGATCCCTGAGGAATGCTGTTTTTAAGACGGTGTAGCCTGCTTTGCTTGCTCTCACTGGTAGTAAGGGTGAAACTTTGATTTCAGACAAGCTCCATAATCATTCTGACCATTTGCTTGGTTGAAAGAAGTCTCAGTAGCTTGCAGGTAAGATCACCATGCCAGACAGTGTCATAAGCAGCTGTCAGATTGACAAATACGGCACCAGCCTTCTTCTTAGCCTTGAAAGAATTCTCAATGTTCTGGGTTAGTAGAACAACTTGATCTACAGTTGATTTCCTGTGTCAAAACCCATCCTGCTTTTTAGGGAGCAGTGGATAGATTAATGGCTCAATGCAGGTGTAGATGAGCCTCTCAAGGATCTTGTAGGGAACACAGAGTAAAGATATCGGTCAATAACTCTTTGGGTCCCCCACAGGCTTCTTTGGCTTTGGGATCATGACTACAAGCGCTATTTTCCAGATTTCAAATTTTGAGTCGGTGCAAGCAGAAAAAAGGAAGTCACATAACCAGGACTTTAAAGTGGCTCCAGCATGGATTATAAGCTCTGGGCAGATGGAATCAGGACTCATAGCTTTACCTGGTTTTAAATGTTAAAAACAGCAGTAAATTCTCTCTGTGAAAAAGTGCCAGAGATATTTACTGGATCTGGTGTTATGGCCCTCCAAAGGTCAGACACTTCTTGAGAGACAAGCTGAGAAGACTTGTGGTTGTCAACAGCCTCATATCTCCTATTTCTAACCAGCTGAGATGCAAGTTAGAAATGGGAGATATTGCCAATTTCAGTTGAATGAGTACTGTAGAGATTCAAAGCATTACCTTAGAAATAGAAAATCGAAAATCTACTCAATTAATAAACTCTAATTCCACTCTTCTTATCAATATAGCAGATGTAAAGTTGTTATATCCCAATGTAAACTGAGATCTTATTCCCACAGCTCTAAAGCATGCCTTGAAAACAATATCCAGTTTTAAGTTAGAAGCTCAGCAGATTTTATTAGAATAACTTGCTTGAATAATGTTATTCTACAATATTTAAATAAGTTTTATTTACAAAAAAATAAATTGTTACTGGTGACAATCATTCAGTATCTATAGCAAATATTTGCAGTATATATAATATTTCCAGTGGCTAAATTGCTAAATAAAACTGTCTTTAAAGGCCCGTTTCCACTACGAGCATGGAAAAGAGCATTCTTTCTCTCTTTTATTGATCTTCGATTGAAGCAAGCGATTAAAATTGAAGCGAGCGCAAAAAAAAAAGCAATAAAACAAACAAAGAATGCTTTTTTCCATGCTCGTAGTGGAAACGGGCCTTAACTGTTGTCTTTAAAAGATACATTTATGATGTAATTTGGCTTTCATATGTTTATTCTACAGCAACCAAAATTAAAGAACTACTCCAATGTCCAGTTTGATGGTTTCAATCTGCAGCTAGTTTTTAACAGTACCAACACCAAAAAAACTGATAAAGAAGTGCTCCATGTATTAACCCTAAATACCAAAGATGGTTTTATTTCAAGAAATTTCATAAAATCTACTGCCAAAGACTGATGTTTTCTCTATGGTGCATCATGTCATTCTACATCAGTTTACAAGTCAATTGTTTTTGGAGAAGCTGTCCAACTTTGTCATCTTAATAAACATAAATTCGATTGCTTAAAAAGTTCAGTTAATTTAAAAGATAAATGTCTTCAATCAAATTTTAACCAAAAAATGACAGAAAATATGTTAAAAATTTCTAAACACTGGGAAGATTGTTTCGACCTAAAATCACTGCTTCCGAATAAAAACAGAAATGTTTGGGCAATGCCATTAAACAAATTGCTTAAACTTTCTGACCAAGTAAAGAAACTAAAACCTAAACCTATGCACATTAGCTACTAAATTAACAAATTACAAAAAATTATCTCAAATTCATCCCAATAAAGATAATCCTGGTTTATACTTATGTGGAAAATGTGCTTCATGTGGAAACTTTAAAAACTATAAAAATATAATTAATTCTATTATTTTGCACTCATATAACAAAAAGTTTAATTAAAAACATCTTACTTGCAAAAATTATGGTATCTATGTAGCAGAATGAAAATTTTGCAAAATGCTATATGTAGGACAAACAAAAAAATAAATTTTCTACCCAATGGAATAACCGTTGCTCATTTTGGAACAAATTTAGTGTTAATGATGACAGTGACTGAGCTGCCCTCCTTAAACATTTTTATAAATTTGATTTCAACATTTGGGTAAACCAGACATCACAGAGTGCTTTATGGTTTTATTTATAGAACAATCAGATAAAACTTTATTGGATTGGTGTAAAAATAAATGGATAATTATTTGAATGCTAAAATTAATATTTATAGAAATTTTTTGTCTTATAATTGTGATTGAGTTTTAAACCCATTTGTTTGTTGATTGTCTTTGAAACTGCAGACACTATTGGGAAACTACAGTACTTTTTTTAATCTGGGAAACTACAGTGGCTTTTTTAATCTTTTCAACCAACCCTTTCAATTTTAGTAGAAGTTTACAGTTTTTGATTACTTGAGATTTTTAAAGCGTGCACTTTCATTTTTACATGATTGATAATCATGACATCAACAGTTCTGTCATTTGCCTTCTATCTTTCATTGAGGCTGCACTTTGTGTCTTTAGAGTCAGGACCCAATTAGTTTGAGTAGTGTGTTGTTGTTTTTTAATTTTTTTAAAAATTACTTTAACTTTTCAAATTTTGATTTTATACAAAAACTGATGATGACCTTTATAGGTCTAAATCAATTTTTCATTACGAATTAGTTAGTTTTAGTTTTTAATTTCTTTATTAAATATTTATCCCATTGAGCTTTGACTGATTTTATTAATGAATGTAGTGCAAAAAGACAATAGTTTTAAATGATCCATTAGAATTCTGTACTGTGAATTCATCTAAAAACAACCACTACTTACTTTCTTTAAAAGTTTATTCTTTCATTAATTTTTAATCAACTAACTTCTTTTATCATAATTATATAAATGGATTTTTTTACAATTATATATATAGATTACATATCACTGTTTTTTGTTTTTGTAGCTGCAGGTCATTCGAAATGAGAATGAAGATTTAGCAACAAATACTCTGGATTTGCAAAAAAGAATCAATCAACTTGAAGAAGATAAAATTGTTGCATGTAGTAATTTTAACAAAGTATGTTTAAGCTTATTTTACATATATTGCTTCTATGCCTGCTTTGATATACTTGAATCCATTGGCATGCTTTTTGGATGTAATCAAAAACAATTTGTATTTCATGTTATCAAACTTCTGAAAGATTGTTGGAATTATGCTGTCTAAACATAGTCAATTAATATTTTTGTAACTTAAAAAAAATGCACCAAGTAAATTTTATCAGGCTTTAACATACTTATCAAAAAAGCATTAAAGAAATGATTGTTGGTGCAAAATTTAAAAATAGAATCATTTCTTTAAGTTATTTATTTGACACTTTTGCAGGAAATTGTCAGAATTAGAAGCAAGCCAAACTGATTATTAAAACAAAAAAGAGGTTTTTAGAAAGAGATAAATAAAAAAAAAAGATCTTTAGGGCAAAAGCATGTATGGGTTTTGCCAACAATTTTTCAATTAATCTTACCAAAAAGAAATGGTAAATAAATGTTCTGAAGCATATGTCATAGCTATTGATTACTGGGCTTGTGATCAGGGTTTTAGAGCTGGAGCTGGAGCTGGCAGAATCAAAGAGATTAGCATTAACTGGAGCCAGAGCTGTAGTTGAATCCAAAGAATTTAGCATACATTGTGCCAGAGCCAGAGCATTAAAAATATGCTCATTTGCCTAGCTCCAGACAGTATTTTGATACCTAATGGCTATTGTTGCATATCAGGGCAGAAATTAGAAATATTGATAAAAATACACAAAATTTTTATAAGATTTATTTAACAACCTTTATTATAAGCTATTTTTCTTGTAAGGACAAATCTGGATATTTACACATTGCATAATTGCATAATCTGCTTTATTGTATAAACATCAGAAATCCCAAACCAAAGCCAATCATTTGCTAAGAAGACACTTTGGTTAATTGCATATCAGTTTATCACATTATTTGGTTAATTGAATAGAAATTCAAAGCTATTTATTCAATTAATTAAACAGTACTGCACATCAACAAAAGTAACTACTGGTTGAAAACGCATGGTGAGCACACATGCACAATGCTCTTGCTGCAAATTTATGAGTAAACAGCAGTTGATACAAAACAACACAAGATCAAAGTTGCTCAATTGCTACTGTGCATTTTTAGAAAATCTGTCATCGTTTGATTAAAATAACAAGAGTTTCAATTTCTAACTAAAAACAACATGTGACCCTGTCAATTGAAAATAACTGTCTTCTTTTGCTGCCTTTTTTCTTTGTTTTTGTCACTTGCTCACATTGTGTGAATAGAAGAAACAAAGCATAACAATTTCATGCTAGGAAACGCAAATTTTATGTAAACAGCAGGACACAAGCTTGCTTCGCTTGTCAATGCAATGAAGAAACCAAGCATAATGCCACCAGAATTTATTAAAAATAGAAATTATGGAATATAGAAATTCCTATAATTTCCTTGTAATGCTATAACGAGTTCATTTTGAAATGCTTGTCACAAACTGATACACATCCTTACATGATTCAGTAGCAATTACAGTTAAAAGAGGTTGTTTTTGCTACTTTCAGATAAATGCATAATCCAAGTAATTGCTTAACAAAGCTTGGAAAATTGGCTATGCAATTAAGCGAATTCATCTGTATTACATATACTTGAAGATGTCTCATCAGGCTATAGTAGCTTGATGTTGTGCCAGCTCTTGGCTCTTAATGTTTGCAGTTAAGAGAAGCAATGTTACTTTTGTTTTAGCATTGGTTTATGCATCTGAATTAGGGATATTAGAACACTGGGATCAACAACTCATTTTGGCTATTTATGTTAGAAGGGCTACTGCAAAAATAGTGTCAAAAGTCATATGAAGCTTTGAAATCTTTTGTTTGAAGGTTAAACGCATTTTAGTTATAATTTAAAGATTTCTGACGATTATTTGTTAAAAGAAATTGAAATCTTTATTTCGATAAAGGCATTAAGCAATACTAGATTCTGAATAGTAAATATATAGGCTATTGACTACAATTATTTAAGGAAAACAAAAATAAACTTGTACATGTGAAAACAGTAAAACAAACTAACAATTTGGCATGCAATAAAACTAAAAATAGCTTACCAAAAAAGAAAAGTAAACAAGTATTATGCTTAAAATGCAACAAGAAGCAACAAAACGATCAAAATAAGAGAATACAAACTATTATACAAGAATTAAAACTGGGAGCTTTTTGAAGTTAGTTTTCGCAGTTTTTATGCTGATATTTCTGGTAATTCAACTTTAAGTGCATTCATCCGTTTAAGTTCATTCTTTGCAGTGGGTGCAGTGACCTCTGAGTCTAGCCATGCAATTTGCATGCCAAAATCTGGTCATGAAAATGGATATGTTATGGGCAATTAATGAGTGAGACATGCAATATTTTACTGGCAGGAAAAAAATTTTTGTCTGAGATTGTAACTTTTAGTTGTAATATTATGGTGATCAAGTCTGGATTTTTGTCTGGGATTTCTGCTTATCTCTCTAAAAAAAAGGTCATCACTTGATATTGTTGCCTGGTAATGCACTTTTTCTCCTGAAAATGCAGGTATTTCTAAAAAAAAGGTTATCACTTGAAATCATTCTGGGTAATGCACTTTTCGTCTTCAAAATGCAGTGATCTCTAAGAAAAAAAAAGGTCATCACTTAAAATGGTGGCTTGGTAATGCCCTTTTTTTCTTAAAAATGCAGGGATCTCTAAAAAAAAAGGTCATCACTTCAAACTAGTCTCTGATTTCTTACTTTTTGTCCTAAATTCATTGTATTCTCTAAAATAACACAAAAAAATGGGTTTTTGTCTCAGATTGACCTCAGATTTCATCCTGAACAAGTAATATTTGTTATCTAATTCAACGATATCTACCTCATCACACAAAAGTTTGTCATGCGATTCCTAAAAATTTGGTCATGCAATGCATGACTTGAATGCCCTGATTACATGCCACTGATTCTTTGCAAAACAATTAAATGATTGGCAAAACATTGCTGAAACAATAGGTCACTGAGAGTTTTAGTGGTTGCAACAATGTTAATTAATGTTTTGAGAAAAACAGATTGTGGGTTACTCATGGATAAAAACTTGGTTTTTGTTGGTTTTATAGTGGATAGAATGATCATATAATGTTGCACTGCCAGAGCTGTCACAGTGTAAATAAATTTGGATAGTTGCAACAAATCCCTGCAATTTATGTTTTCAAACAACTGTTTGTACTCATCTGGCAGGTAGTGGTGAATTGAAAAGAAATCATCACCTGCAAAAAGCAACTCTTTGCAGGAAGAGCATTTGCAATGGCAAGATGTGCTTCTGCCAATATAGCCACTCACATAGTATGTTATATTGGCATCAGCACATGTTATATTATCCAAACAAACACCAACGAATACATCATTAAGCCAAAGCAATATCATTTTCTTCAGCTTTATTATCAACACTGGTTTTTAATAAAAGACGAGCATCAAATTTTTTAAGAAAAATTACAGCAAGCAAGAAAGACACTTCAGTTACTGTCTGCAGAGACCACATGAAAGTTAATATACATATTGATCTTTTGGTATCAAGTTAGAAAAAACAAAAGCCTTGATTTGTAGCTCACTTAAAATTATTTCAGAAACTGCAAGTTTTGGAGTTACTTTGTAATTATCATCATTTTTGCTCTTTTGCATAATTATTATCATTTTTGACAAAAACTGGACAGATGAAGCTGAATAAATGTTTGTGTATCCAAAGGGAATAACTGCATTTTTTATTTTGCTCGTAAAGATGAAAAGTCGAAAAGACTCTTGAATGGGAAAATCACGATTTTGGTTTTGTAGAATGCTGTTATCTTTTTCATATCTGGAAAAGGAACTAGTAGAGTAGGTTTACATGCATTGCTGGTAAAGATGATAAAAAGTATTTTGGCAAAGAAGGAAAAATTTTAGGAAAGCATTAAGTTACAGATGCTCTCTCTGTAATTTTAGGGTCTTTAAGGTCATTTTTGCTCTTTTGCATAATTATCAAAACTGGACAGATTAAGCTGAATAAACATTTGTGTATCCAAAGGGAAAAACTGCATTTTTCATTTTGCTCATAAAGGATGAAAAGTTGGAAAGACTCTTGAATGGGAAAATCACTATTTTGGTTTTGTAGAATGGTGTTATCTTTTTCATGTCTGGAAAAGGAACTGGTAGAGTAGGTTACACGCATTACTGGTAAAGATGATGAAAGGTATTTTGGCAAAGAAGGAAAAATTTTAACAACAGCATTAAGTTACAGATGCTCTCTCTGTAATTTTAGGGTTTTTCTGCATTTACGTCTGGTACTACAAGTATGAGTTGAGGTAGTTTTGAAATCACCTTTATGAATGTGCTTGGCACAAACTTGATGAGGCTTTGATACTTTCCAGTTTTTTCTTGAGATAGCCCTATATCATTTATCACAAAGCTCAGAATTTACAGAAAACTGAAATAAAGGAACTTTTTTTTCATTCTTGTTGGGCCTATAGCCAGAATTCCACACTGGCATACAGCAAGTGTTCATCATTGTTAAAAACTTTTTGTGGTCTTCAAAATCCAATTAATCAAATAAAAGTTAATTATCTAAACTCAAAAATGCAGCAAAATTAATAACACTTAATCTTATACAGAATTTTATAATACAAATTTTGAGCTTAGTCTTTTAAGGATTTTTAAAACCATAGAATTTATTTAAAAAAAACAGTTAAAGTGAAAGTAAAAATTTTCTATACTTATATGAAATATTAAAATAAATACTTGAATTGTTCAATAACATATTACATCCAACAATGTGCCATAGAACATATGAGTTTTTACACAAAAAATTAAATTGTTGAACAATTATAAATATTTCACAACACTAATCTTTTATCAATTGAACAAACAACTTTTAAAGAAATAGGGTCTTTAATAGAAGAAATAGGTCTAAATTATTGGCCACACAATTTTAACTTTTAAAAATAACTAACTGACTTATTGAAAAATTAGTAGAATTGGCAATTTTCTCACCATGTCATTTTTAATCAAAAAAAACTTTTTTACTCTTGATTTATTAATTAACACAAAAAATTTTAAATTTAAAAAAATTATTTTTTAACTAGGCCACCATATTTCATTAAAAAATAATTGGCTTTGACTCATTGAAAAATTAGTAAAATTGGCAATTTTCTTACCATGTCATTTTACATCAAAATTTTTTTCACTCATGATCTATTAATTAAGCACAAAAAATTTTTTTAAATATTTTTTAACTAACATACTTTATTTAAAAAATAATTGGCTTCTTGAGTAATCAACTTAGTCACTTTAAATTTGATAAAAATAATAATTAAAGTTTTTTTTGATCAAAATGCTAAATATTCAGATTTAAATTTTTTATTATTTTGTTAATTATTTTGCTAACTGCTTAAACAACTTATATTAGCCTAATAAATTTTTCATACTATAAAACTTTTTATATTAGATCATCAAAATAAAAACTTAACTTTTGCTAAAATTAATTTTTGACTATAATACTTAATTTTTAAAAATAATTGGTTTATTGAAAAATATTAGAGTAGGTAACCAATTCACTTAAAAGTACTTAATTTCATTACTTTTTATAGCTTGATAAATTTTCATTGATTTTTTTTTGTTCTAATCAAACTGCTTAAAGTTTATAATTTTAATTTGGTAATTTGGATAACTGCCAAGTAAACTTTTTTTCACTAATATTTTGAATAAATATTGACGACAACTATTAAATACAAAAAACATTTAGTTTTTTTAAAACTTTTTTATCTTTATCCATCAATAAATATTACATAAAAATTATTTAATCAATTGAGTAATGACTAACATAAAATTTTGCTTTAGTTTTGATTTGAAAATTTGGCCCTACTAACGTAAACCAAAAACTGGATCCAAAATGGAGTTGTATATCCCAATATCTAAAATCCCTAATCTGAATGCATCCCAATATTAGTCCCACCAACAATAAATTGCTACTGGTGGTGGTAGGTGGGCCCAGTGTTTTTAAAGGGATTGGAATGACCTTCAAATTTCCGAAACATTCTACATCAGTGATATTTTGCCAAGCATGATTCTTGCTTCATTTCTGGTTGTGTCTGGGCATTGGCACTTCATTCCAGAAATTGAAGGAGGTGTTTGTGTCTAGCTATTTTTAGGTGTTACAGCAAGGCCTTGCTTAGTGCTCATGTACCAAGAATGATTTTCTTGCATTTTGTTGGAAGAATGCAAGAGGTTCCAATCCCTAAGTGTGAGCTGGGTAAGCACAACAACCTTTATTAAAGACAAAAAGTTAACATGCATAAAGTCAAAACTGGAGCCAAAACACCAGAATATTCTTGCTCTGGAGCTGAAGCCCTGGTTGTGATCACAAGAATATGAGTTTACTACTCACCTGAGGCAGCCATTTTGCTCACTATGTTCATAATGTGATATCAACTGCACTGTCAATCTTATCAAAGCATTTTTGATTTGATTTGCTGTGGGAAAAAACTGCTATATAACTGTAGTAGATTTATTCATTATTATTAATCTGTATAAGCTTTCATTTATTCAACTACCTCCAATACTTAGTTTGATACATTATATTTGTACAAGATATTTGAAGTTGATAGATATAAGCTTATACAGTTAAGTTGAAATCATTTCAAGTTTTTGGCATAATTTTTTTTTTTTTTTTTGAACTAATTTTTCTCAGTATGTGTATCCTACAATGTACTTAAGTGATCAATCCTACAACGGATCTACCTCTCATTTCTACTTTGTACATGATTTAGCTATCATAACTATCAAGTATTTTCTGTCAGAGTATAAGGGTGTTTGACAGCTAAGACTTGGGAGTTTTTCTTTGCAAGCAATATGCATTTGTGGAACTAATAATGCAAAATAAAATGAGTGGATAAAAAACTCAACAATATTTTTCTTGTAAAATAGTAAAACTGCAGTAAACAAAAAAAACTTAATTTAATTCTTTTCTCCCATTTCTTGACATCCTGATTGAGAAGCACAGCACTGGATTTATTATTTCTGTGTATAGAAAACTCACTTTTACAGGTATACACCTGCATTGTAATTCTTTTAGCCCTACAAAGCATAAAATCAATCTTGTGACTACTCTGGTTCACAGAGCTATATTCATCTGCTCAAGCAGCAGGCTTCAGGCCGAGCTCAACAAAATTTGATCTATCTTAGTTGCTAATGGCTACCCAAACCATATTACCAAGAAGATTTGACAATTCAAGCAATCATCTCAACATGGATCCAAAAAATGCCCAGTTTATCTCCACCTTTGATGGATGAGAAATGTTTCAACCAAATTTGAAAAGCAAATTAGTACAGCCATTCAGCATTACTACTTTGCCTTTGAAACACATATTGTTTTTACAAGTAGGCCTCTTCTACCTGCAACCAAGAAGGATGCATTACCTGCCCATCACCACAACAATGTCATCTATCAATTTGTGTGCCAATGTGATAGTTGGTACATAGGACGTATAATCGTACATCCCAAAGATTGCAAGAGTGCATTGAGCAATGCGTTCTTAATCAGGAACTATTCTTTTTCCGAAAATCACTCTAATCTTTCTTGTGCCTGCAAGACAAACAACACCTCTCAATTTATTGCAAATGATTTTGCTATTGGACAGCATCTTTTGGAAAACCCTTTCTGTGCCAGCCAATACAGTGACACCAAATTCTCTACCCTTACCCAAAGACATACTTTCCACCTTTCTGCTCTCAAAGCAAGTCTTATAAAATCTTTTCAACATAATCAATGTTAGCACAAGGAATTTTTTTTACAGTCTAAAACTCATTTAATAATGCTCTTTTTCTTTGACTTCTGATTAGTGACAAATTAGACATGCCCATGTTTTCTTTTCTCAATTGGTTGCTTTCTTAGCCAATCAGACTTCCTCTGCTTTCCTATATAAGCATAATTGGATTGCTCTTAGGTCATTTTGATGATTCCTTCTGATGAGTGTCAGATGGAAAGTCTTTTTATGGGAATAGAAATACTACAAGAATAGGAATATATATTGACATTATGTTGAGCACAGTTGACATGGTTGAATTGTAACAAAGATTAATTCTTGAATGGTTGAGTGTAGATGTGTTTTGCTGCATTTCATGTAAAATTAAGTCATAGCTACTTACAAATACACACTTTGATAAGCTTTTAACTTGTTTATAGAAAATAATATGTTTATGTTAAGGAAAATGCTGAACTTCAATCATTGGTCACAACACTTCAATCACAACTTGAACGGGGTGAAGCTGCTCGTCAGGCACTTGAATATGACTTAACTTGTGTAAAAAAGAAATTGGGTGATAACAATAAACGTTTAACTCATAAAGAAGTTAATTTAACTAAAGAAAACATTCAATTGTCAGGTAAATATTAAATTAAAAGTTTTTTAAGAAATCTTCAAATTGTATAGTATTTATTAGAGATGTGCTGAAACCACTTTGCTGAAGCTGAAGCTAAAGCTTCAACATTTGTTTAGCTTGGTTCTCCATATCGTTAATGCTAAGATATAAAAGATCTATGACCAACATGATGATATTTATACACTTAAAAAGATGCAATTGTTTATAACAATTATATTATACAGTATGCACTTTAGCAATACAATTAATTAGCTACTGACTAATTATAAAACAACATTATTTACAACACATGTTTTTTAAGCACTCAGACATACGAGAAGTTTTTAAATTTTATATTAAAACCATAGGAAGTTACAAATTAAAAGTTCATACAGTGATAACATAGCACACACTTCTATCAATCTAAAGGTCAGGCATCTTACTGCCATACTCCTTGCTTGGTGCTAGCACAACTTAAAGAAAGATGGAACAAAGTGAGGCTAACTGTAAGTCAGTGTAAACAAGCATGTTTTAAAACAGATGAATAACACATCACAGTAGCAATAGTGTGTGAATTTGTAATAAGCTTTGTATTTGATATAATAAGTAAATTATAAGAATCTTATAATAATGGAAAATTGCTTAACGAAGCCAAAGCTTCAGCAAAAGTGCAGAAGATTCGGCGTGCCAAAGCTTTGCCACATCCCTAAATTGCCACATCACAGTTTTCATCTTTAGTGCTTTACTTTAAGTTTGTTTTTGTTTACTCCAGCTTCATTTCACCTTTAATGCTTTACTTAAAAAAAAAACTTTTAAAGAAGAGAATATAATTGACTCTTTTAGATGAGAAGTCATCTCTGGAATTGAAACTTGCAGAAATGGAAAATGCATTGATAGTTGCTAGAAAACTTACTGTTGATAATGAAAAAAGAATTGCCTTGCTTGAAGACGAAAAGGTTATCTGTAAAGAATAATTTAAGTTGTAATGTTTTATCAATTTTATAAGTTTATGAATGACTCTTTCAACACATATTTAAGTAATGTTAGCATATGAATTAATAAAAATATAATTAAGTTCACTTATTTAAAATTCTGAATTGATGTGTATTGAAAAATTTTTATGGTTAGTCTAGTGCAGGGCTGCCCAAAGTGTGGCCCGCGGGCCGCATGCGGCCCGCACAACAAGTTTTTGCGGCCCGCGACTGACTGTCTCACAATTTAAGTTTTTTTGATTAATTCTTTTCAATTTTTTTGTAAAAAAAAGTTACTGTCAAATTTATTGGCACTACTTTTTTCAAACATTAATTTCAATGTTACTCTTCTGAGAAAAAAAAGCGATGGACAATTCTGAATCCGACTTGATACACCACCATTGTATCATTCACCAAGAAGCACTGGTTGCACGTATTCTCAGCATGAATGATGTAATGAATGTTGTGGTAAAATGTGTTAATTTTATTAAAAAAACAAGATTAAACCATCGCTAGTTTAAGACCTTTCTCGAAGAGTGTAACGCAGAGTATAAAGACGTTGTCTATTTTGCTGCAGTCCAATGGTTAAGTAAAGGAGCAACATTGATGCGATTCTTTTTACTTTGAAACGAAATTGTTGAGTTTATGAATTCCAAAATCAACAGGTGCCTGAACTGAAATGGTATCAATGGCTATGTGATTTATCTTTTTTAACAGATATTATGAATCATTTGACCAGTTTAAATTTGCATCTTCAAGGAGCTGGAAAATTTGTTTCAGGTCTTTATGATTACGTAAAAGCATTTCAAAGAAAACTAGAATCATTGCAAAGACAACTAAAAAAAGGAGATCTATTTCACTTCATTGCATGTAAAAAGCTAATTGAAGAAGATCAAAACGACAACGAGGCATTGTTGTTATTACGCTCTGAAAAATATACCACTATGTTTGAGAATGTTAAACAAGAATTTCAGCGACGATTTTGTGACTTCCACTCACATGAGTCAGAATTTATGTTGTTTTCCAATCCTTTTCATTGTGATCCAGAAAGTGCACCTACTAATGTGCAACTTGAGCTAATCGAACTGCAAGAAAGTTCTGACTTGAAATCATCTTTCCGAGATCTGCCTTTAGACAAGTTTTATTCCTTAGTCCCAGCCTCAACCTATCCAGCTTTGCGCAAGCATGCCTCCAGAATGGCTTTTCTTTTTGGAAATACTTACATTTGTGAGAAGACATTTTCAGTCATGAACTTCAATAAATCGAAATATAGGACAGCACTTACTGATAAACATCTTCAATCAATCCTTCAAATTTCTACAACACAATACACACCAAGATACGGAAAACTTATTGGCGAAAAGTCACAGCTACATACTTCGCACTAGATGTGCTGGTGTTTGTAAATAATTTAATTTAAAACGAACTTTAATTTTATTAAAGTCTAGCACCGGTTTCAAAGTTGTTTAATTTTCTAGGAAATAGACTTAAAAAATTTAATGTGTAGTTTTTAAAATAAAAATATTTCAAACATTTTATACAAAGCTTAATTGTGCGGCCCGCAGAAACTCAAAAAGAATGTAATGCGGCCCGCTCCACAAAAACTTTGGGCACCCCTGGTCTAGTGGTTAGCTTTTCTGTCAGTAACCTATGACTGGCTGTGTAGCCCCAATCCCATGTTTTTGAAATCGGGCCTGTGAACTCATGTGAAAAGAATTTGTTTGGTGTACATTAAAATGAACATTTAATGATTTTAAAAGCACTTATTCATGCAGTTTAACACAATTTAATTTTGGTACAAAAGTTGGTAGTAGGTTGTAATTATTTTTAAGAAAAATTAGTGAATCAATTATACATGTATGAGGTTTTTAAAAAAAATTTAAAAAATATGTTAAAAAAAAAAATAAACAATAGGTTGATGTGCAGCAATAGTTTGAATTATAAAAAAATTTAAAGCAATAATTGATAAAGAAATATTTAACCAAACATAAAACTTGGTATAAAATGAATTAATGATTATCAATATAATCAAACATAATTTGGCTACTGTTTTCGAAACAAACTTAAACAATTAACATAAAGTGAGAAGAGTATAGGACCCAGAATTGAAACTCTTGAGGCACTACATAAGTTATTTGATTAGTGTTTGAAGAAAGAACATTTCTGCATGCAACTTGTTGAGTTCTTCCAATCAGATAATAAATAAACTTAGGATGAACAAATTTAGGATGATTCCTCTAATACCAAAAAGTTTAAAAAGCAATATGGAGTGGTCTATAGCTCAAAGTCCAATTGCAATCCAATTTTAATCCGGTTTAAATATTCCCAGTGAATGGAGATGGCCAGATGCATTTCACTACTTCCCCGATTCTTTCTACACCCCTCCACCTTCTCTCCACCTACACCAATTTGCTGCATCTTATTTCCTTAAACCAATCCTTCTCATGTTTTCTTCAATGTGTTCCCTCCATTTTATCCTTGGTTTGCCCTGTTCGCATTTTCCATCCACTTGATGTACTATTTCACACAAACATCGCTGTGCCACCTCACACTATTTGCCCTTGCTGGCTTATCTGTGGTTTCCTTAAATCCCAACATGTCCATCAGCTCTGCTTGTCCATCAGCTCCACTTGTCCATCAGTCAAAAGGTTTTTACAAATCAAACAAAATATAAAAAGTAGATTATTTGAGTGCAAATAATTGGTTAATTTTATACATCAGTACTGAAACTGCATGTCCTGTAGAGTAATTTTTCCTATATAACAGTAGAATTTGGTTCCACCCTGGCCTGACCAAATTTGGATGTAATGAGTAATAGTTATAATAATTGATTTTTTTGAAAATTGCAACTAAACATTGTGAGCAATTTTCTTGAAAGTAAAAATGCAATCAATTTGAAATATTTTTGGTGTTTATTTAGAACAGAAAAATCTGTGCAATGATGTTAATCAAATCTAGTTTTTTCTATTAATTCACTTTTTCCCTGTATTTGTTCATAATTCAGATTCTTGACAATATACCCTACATAAAGAGTGTAAACTGGATGGATGTATTAAAAAAATTTTATAATGTGAAATGACTAGGAAAATTTTGTTCCAAGCAATTTGGATACAATAAGTGGTTTGTTGTATTGGCTGTGGATGTATTAATCAAATTCGACTGCATGTAGTCTTTTATATACAATTTTTTCAAAACTTTTACAAAGTAGGATAATAAGCTGATGGGTCTATTGTTGTTGATATCAATAGAGTTATTAACAAAGTGACTCCCAACCCCAAATTTTTTTGTCAATTTTTCTATTTTTGGTTTAATAATCTTGTGTGAACAAAAAATATTGATACAGCAATATTTAAGCTATAAGTAATAAAAAACATCAATCAAACGCTGCTGCAAGCATCAGTCCAGCTTAACTTCAGACTTCCTTTCAGCTCTTTTTTATGCTTTTCACCCTGCAAAATCTACCTATTATTTCACTAAACCAGGGGCTCTCAACCTTTTTAACACTGTGGCCCAAAGAACTTGAAATGCAATTGTCATGGCCCAATGAATCTAGCCTTCACTTTCTTTTTCCAATTGATTTCAAATTGTTTCTTGTTATGAAAAGCCAGCCTCAAAGCATATGATTTCAAAAATTTTTAACACCATCTCTTTGTGAACCACCTAAAAAACTTGCTGGGCCCCACTAATTGAGAATCTCTGCACTGAACCAACCATTTCATTGTACACTGAAGCCAATTCACCATAAATACACATAACCAGGCTGTCTAAGACCTTCAAATCTTTTTTCTGTTTACATTTTATCTTTACAGAATTGGAAATCAAAGAAGTTCTTGCAGCACTTGTGATATTGTTACATAGAATCTTCTTTACTTTCTGCTTGACAATCATAATCTTGATCATCTTTGCTGTGCCAATTTAGCACCTACTCTCTTTTAGATTTTTAGTCCAGACTGTGGAAAGTTGTTTATAGGGACTCTGTCAAATTTTTTACACCTCATTTGCATGACAGGTTGGGGTAGCACCAACAACACCAACAATTTTTTTGTTTTTTCAAGTCTTTTAAAACTTGTTTATTTCTTGACCTAGTCTTTTTTTTATGACCAATGGTATTGATGAAACAATTAACTCTTTCAATTTTGATAGTGTTTAACTGATCAGAGATGTCATTACATTCAATTTTTCCAATTTTATATAAACCACATTTTCTTGCAGTTTGTCATTGCCAATGTTTTTGGATGAGAGTTGGCCAAAAGAATTCAAAAGAAAACAGTCTTTTTAAAGACTACCAAAATTGAAAGAGTTAATGGTTCCATAAAACCGTTAGTTATTTTAAAAGTTTTTTATAACCAAGGATTTATTGAACTAGTTTTTTTGTACATTTATTGATAGTCCTATTTTGATGATATATGTGGAGGATTGTCTAAAAAATGATTGGAAACTGCTGTATTAACAACTATAGACTGGTTGATATGATAAGATTTTGCTAAAACATTTACAATTTAATTTTAGTGCACTTGGAAGAGGTGGACAAAAACTTGTGTTTTAATTTTGGTTAATTTTTTTCATTTTTATATAATTAAAATAGTAATACTGCTTTTTCCTGTTTATGTATTAGTTTTGTATTGTAGCAGTTTTGATAGTTCCCAATTTAATGTACTTATGATTTATTGTTGTAGCAAGTTTTGCTAAAAACATTTATCTATACAAGAGTTGTAAGCATGATAAACTTGAGCTCACTGCCTGATTATGGTTTCAAATTTTGAACTTTATCAAAGGCAATCTGCTTGCTCAGGTTTTGTTTGATAGCTGGTCATATAAGGAAAGAAAAACTGTGGCTTGGATTAATGCATTGCTGCACTGACAGGAATAGTAAGAATTTTGAATTCTTATTACACTAGAAGCAAAGAGCAGATTATATTTGAGAAAGTTTAAAACTGGAAACTATGGTGAGGTGATGAACTTGGTTTTGGCATGCATTATGTACAATGTTGTAGATAGCACTTATAATTTGTGTTTTTTTTTCCATCTGGTCATCAGCATGTGTGATGCACAATGTTGCTCCTGCAGGTGCAGCAATGAATTGGTAATAGTCAGGAACCGTAGACATTTATCTATCATGGTTTTGCTCCCTCTAAACTAATTTTTGCATACAACAGAGCAAATTGCCCATGATTTGGAACAACTTTTTTTGATGATCATTAATTGAAGATTTGCAATTTTTTTATACAGCGTCAAGTGGAATCAGATAAAATGGCCTCTGAAGCAATTTTGCGTGCTGAAATTGAGAAAATTTCTCTTCAAGCTAGCAATGCTAAATATGAAAAAAAACAATTAAATGTATCACATGAAGGTTTGAAAAAGCATGTTGAAGCACAAGAAAGGAACATGCAAAAAATAATTGATGACCTGCAAGCATCAGTTGACAGGCATGTTATATTGAATATTTCTTACACATTTGCAACCTTTTTAATTTTGAGTTTAATTATAATGGATTATATGATTTATCTGGGTGGTCTAGATTTTTTATCCCTGCAGGAAAATATAAATGTAAGAATACAGATAGAGATGTTTTTAGTATAATTCTAAATATTTTTATTTTTATTAGTGTTATATTTGAATACTATTTTCACTATTTGAATATTTAAAATTGAAATATTTACTTTGGTTAGCAGATATTTAAATTTAATTAAATTTTTATATTTAGCCATACAAATTTTCACCCCACAACATCAAAGCACAAAGCTAAATTTTTTTTATGTATACTTAAAAGTGATTTACCTGTTTTCTAAGATCAAGAAACATTGATCAGGTATGAGCACTGTGTGAACACTTTTGGTAAAAAACAACTAAACCCACCAAGGGTGCAACCAGCCTCAAAAAGAGAGCTGATACAACTTCAATGTCTATTTAAATGCAAAGGGACTTTGCCTTGCATCTTTGTGTAACAATTCATCTAGTCCATTACTAACCTATTCCAAGGCTAGAAATATCTTTGCATTAAAAAAATTGACACTCATGCATCTTTTGTCATTACACAATGGTGTCATAAGTTCATTTTACTTTACCTTTGTTGTACCCACCATGTTCAACCCAACTTTCCCCTGTGGTACAACTGTGCTATTAACTAACCAACTAACCACTACTTGTTGCACATCGGACACTCATATCACAGTATGGTGAAAAATTTTTTAATGCAGAAATGGAAGCAAAGAGAAAACATTACTTGAATATATAAAGTTAATAAAATTGTGACAAAATTATAGAAACTAGGCAGCTTTCTCTTGTTTTAGTATAAACTATGAAAACTATTAAATAAAAAAGATTTTGTTTTTGTAAGTGGTTAAAAAAAATTCTGTTTTGGCAATGAAGTCTGCTAATAGATTTTGGTGGGAGTTGCAGTCCCTGCTGAGAAAAGCCTATTTTTAAACAAAGAATTTTAAAAAGAAACATGGCCAATGGGAGTTGCAATTAACATTTTTTGCAGGCGTACAGTTTTTTTTACAATGATCATTATTAGGATTGATTGCAAACATAAGCCTATAAAAAGGCTTATGATTAGCATAGAAAGCTGAAGCTGAGGTTGTACTCTCATGAAAGCAGCATTTCTTACAATACATGTAACTTCCCATCACCCATAATTACTTTTTGAACACACCTTGTACATTTATTTGTTTTAAATATATTTATAAATTATTTCTCTAACAATTTATGTTGAAATAATAATGAAACAGAGAGCAACGTTTGCGTGCTGAGTTAAATGAAAAGTCACAAAGAGCTTGCTCATTAGAAGAGTGCATTGAAGCAGAGCGAGCAGCCCATCTTGAATCCAAGTTCAACTCTGAAATTATTCAGGTATGCTGATTTCCAAATTTTAATTAATAAATGTGGGATTGACGAAGTTACACAAGGTTTTTGATATATTGCTTATCAGGAAAAAGCATCAAAACAAAAAGTTATAATCAATTATTGTATGAATCTCAACATAAAAGACTTTGATTTTTTTTTCTTGAAGCAATTATGCTGTGATCCCTTGAGAGATTTGGCCATTAGGTGTAAACACTATATTAACTCGTATGTTATCACATTAGTCATTAAACTTCTTGATGCACTTGAATTATGTTCAGTTGATGCTTTCCTAAGGCCAAATCATATAAACTGCATTGATTTTCATATTTGCCAGCATGGATTAATAGTTGCTTAACAAATATATGTACAGTCATTTGCAAAAGTATCGAACCACCAATGAAAAAATTCAAAATTTGCAACTTTTAATAGTTAATGCAACTTTTAATTTAAAATTTGCAACATAAAGACGATGCAATATTAATCATTCTTTGGTTAATATTGCATCATCTTTTTCTATTGCAAGTTTATGGTCTTAGAAGTGTTTTAGCTTAGTTTTAGACGAAAATTACTAAGTATTCTGTTGCATTTTAATTATTTTCTTTGATTTTTAACTATTCAAAAATGGGCAAAAATCAGTACCACACAAATGTAGAACATGCTCAGATTGTCGCGCTCCACAAAATTGGGTTGTCTCAATGCCAAATTTCAAAGGATATTGGTGTCAACAGGTCATCCATTCAAAAAGCAATAAAAAAATTTACTTTGGAAGGAATTTATGGAAATTGGAAAAAGAGTGGTAGGCCACGAAAAACAACTGCACAAGATGACAATACCATCAAGAGGATTGTAGCGTGTTCTCCCACAAGTTCCTGCAAAAAAGTGCCTGCAAATCTCAAAAAAGATACTAATGTTAGTGTCAGTACCATTTCTTGAAGACTAAGCAAAAAAATTGGATTAAAATCTGGTAAGCCTGCAAAAAAATCAAAGCTGACACCCTTAATAAAAGGAAGAGGCTTGAGTTTGCCAGTAATTATCTTCACTGGACTTTTGATGACTGGGGCAAAGTCTTGTTTAGTGATGAATCCACTTTTCAGCAATCTTTTGTTTGCCATAAGCATGTTTGCAGACCAGTAAGAAAGAGATTTAATAAAAAATACACCACTGCAACCATGAAGCACCCCCCCCCCAGTCAGATGATATGGGGTGCCATGAGCAAAAATGGAACAGCTGATTTATATTTTTTGGCATCTGCCACCACCATGAATGGACCCAAATATGTGGAATTACTGAAAAATAAGCTTTTGACAGTTTACAATATTACTATTTTTATGCATGATGGTGCTCAATCCAAAATTGTGAAAAAGTTTCTAGGGAAGAATCATGTGACTGCACTGGATTGGCCTGGCAATAGTCCAGATTTGAACCCCATTGAAAATTTGTGGGCTAAAATGAAGGATTTTGTAGCAGAGAAACAGTCATCAAGCGGAAAAGCATTAATCTAAACCATTAAAGAAGTATGGGTGCAGAAATCTCAGCAGACTATTGTAATTCACTCATAGCTAGTATGCCTTGCTGACTACAAGTTGTCATAAAAGTGAAAGGAGGACACACAAAATACTGAAATCTCTTCTTTGTGACTGTTTTGTATGGTTTATAATGTACTCTTTATGTTTCTGTATGATTAGGCATGATTTGGTAACATTAAATTGATTTTTGGTTTTCACAAAATGGTGTTTACTTAAAAATTACTGGTGGTTCAATACTTTTGCAAATGACTATATTGTATAATGTTATGTTTTTTTAAATTATTATATAGTCTTTACTATATATTTGGATTTTCCAGACAATAGTGGATTTTTGACTTTTGAACTGATTTAACTGTTATTGAAATTGCTTGATAAGACAACCCAGCAAAAGAAAGTAGTGTAAAGTGTTTTTTTCCAGTGCACAGTAGCATAACAAGAGCAGGAGTTATATTAAGAATATGTAAGTTATAACTGTCAGTACATTAGGCTTTACTTTTCAGTTGCCAATTCTCAATCTGCAAATCAAAACTGTTATATAAAGTTTCTCATCTTTTTTGTTCTGGACATCCAATGTTAATAAATTTCTATTTTATTGTTTAATTTTTTTCACTTTTACTTGTCTTGAAGGTCAAGTGCATCAAGGTTTTAAGCCAAACATTTTGGCAAAATTAATATAAAGACATTTTAAATATTCATTTTTTTGTGGTTTGTATTTGATTGGTAAAATCTTCTAATCAATTTTTTTCTGAGATTCATAGAGTGCTTGATTGTAATTTTTTTACCCAATATTTTTCCTGATGAGGATGAGATAACCAGTATAATTTCATGTCTTGTTTCCTGCAATTTTTTAATTCTACATCATCAATTGCTTATTTAAGTGATAATGTTTTTACCTTGAAATGCTATAATCAATTTTTTCTTCATAAAACTTTGTTTGATTTTATTCCTGTATTTTTTTTACATTTTTGTTGTTGACTTGGGAATATTTTATTTGATTTACTATACTTTTTTTGTTTATAATCTAACAAATAACTAATAACAAAAAAACTTTCAAGTAGGAACATTAGCAATTACAAGTTGTTTTTTTTTTTTCATTTTGCTTGGCAGTCAATCTAGTTATCTTGCTATCAATTATTCACACTGGGATTGCAAATAAAATGTCAGTGAGACATTATGTGACTTTATTGCATGACAGTTTTTTAAATGACATTTAACAAATTTGCATGTTCATCATTCCCACTCACATCTGTCTTTTGATGTCAGTGAATATAGTTTAAAATAACATAGAGATGTTTTAATCATAAATACTTTACAGATAAATTAAATGTTATTCAATAAGCTGTTAATCCATAAACTGTCATACTAACAGACATTGTTACATGCACTACATCTGTTGTACATGGTCCTCTACAAGAATGTATTATGGGTTAAAAACAAATAGAGAACCCTTAAAACCAAGGGTTTCATTTGAAACTCTTTTGTTAAATGAGTAGCTTTGAAAACAGCAGTTTCAAAAAACTCAAAACAAAGTTTTGCTAGAATGAATTGAGAACAGAATGTAGTATTTGAAAAGTGTTAAAAGACTGATTCTGATTGGCTAAAATTTAAGGTCAGTAACAGTTATAAATAATTAAAAATATTTAATATAGTAAAACTATGTTTTGATGGCATAAAAAATTTCTTGGCAAAAAAAGAAACAAAATCATGCAAGTTTTGTGTTAAAATTTGGAACTAAAAAGAAATTTTTTTTATACTTATTCTAATAATTTGTTTGTAAACAAACTCTTTCTGTCTACACAAATTAGGTGTACAAAGTGTGATAAAAATTGATTTTAAGACTGATAAATGGAAATCAGATCATGCTTTAAAAAAAAAAAAAATTAATTGTCCTTGTAATGAAATGCACATTTTTAGTTGTGTAACAAATGACTATGGCTCGGACGTGTGTATTAATTATCTTCTTTTCGCTTTCCTTTTCTTATTAACATCACATTGCTTTGTTCAAAGATACAGCGACCATAGTAATAACGTACTTCGTTTAGTCGCTGCTTCCTTATTCACAATCTTTATTTCTACATGCACTATGATTAATTTCAAGTTGATTGTGAGTAAAAATGAAATAAATAAAAAAAAAAAATTTCTAATTGCCAAGTCACAATGCAGTATAGAATTCACTGATTTACCTTGGCATTCTGGTTGTTTTTGTTTTTGATCAGTTCTGTTCCAAATAGACTTTGGCATATGTTATTGGATTCTGTGCTGCAAACATTGGAATGTTTGACCCATGTACCACCTATCGCAGTAGCATAAGTATTCATATACAACATTACTTTGTTGAAAAGTGGGAAGAATGTCCTTATGTATTACAGGTAAAATTTGTCTGGCAGAAAAGACCACTCGTAGTTGGACTGCTTCAAAGCAATTAGTAATAGATGATTTTATTTTTCTATCAAATTTCCAGGAATTTTCACCAACCCAAGGTAATTATAAATAGACAGGACATTTTTTTTGGCATTTTTTTAGTATTTTGTTGGAAACATAAAGTTTTTTGGTAATTCTGAAATCAATAAGAAATTCTGGATAACCATTTTTTTTACAAGGATAGAGTGAATATTGTCTAGTTCATGTTTTAGGGTAGATATAGAGCAAATTTTTGTCTTGACTTGCTTCACCCTTCCTTAAAATTCACCAATGAATAGGGGTGGCCATATCTTTTGAATCCAAATACTGAAAGATTCAAATCCAAAAAGTCAATTTATTTTGAATAGTTGGAACTGAAATGATTATCGTAATTAAATAACAAATGAACAAAAAAAAAACAAAAAATAATAACATCTCACATAATTCAAATTTAGATGTGCTTGCTCTTTTAACTAGCAATTTTGAAAACAATGGCACTTATTCTCTTTTTTCTAGTTTTTTTATTTATTTATATGCACAAGTTGGTCTTTTTTTGACTCACATGCACCGCTTTCTCTCTTCTTTTTATCTTTCTCTCTTTTTATTGTCATGTGCTAGCTCATTCAATTCAAATACAGTACTGCTTTGTCTCTTTTTTATCACACATGCAGCCAGTCCAGCCAGGGATACAACCAGCCTCAAAAGAGGGAGCTAACACAATTCAAACATCTTTTGCTGCTTTGCACCCACCTTGACTTTTTTTCTTAGCAACTGCCTTGTTTAGTAAGCTCTGCAAGCTATGCTTTGCACCGTTTTGTTTTTGACATTGCACAATGGTGTCATAGGTCTCATTGGTGGCATTGTTTCTGCAGGCTTAAGGGCTCATTTTCACTTCCAGCATGGAATGGAGCATTCTTGTTTCTTTTATTGATTATTTCTGTTTCACTTATATTTTAAACACAGAAAGAAAAAAATCAATAAAACAAAGAACACTGCATTCCATGCTTGTAGTGGAAATGAGCCTTTAAGGTTGTAAGGTAAACGATTACGTCACTATTAATGATTTGAAAATGTAAAATTCAACATGTGAAAGCATTTTCCTACTTCATCAAATAATGAAATTAAGCTATGACAAAACTGCAATAGACTGGATAATCTTCTGAAAACAAACTACATCACAAAAGATGAGTATGATGTCATAATAAAAGCTAGGATAACTAGATACTTCATAGCTAAAAAAACTCAGAATAAAATGACTGTTGCTTGGGTCTTAATAATGGGCATTGGATGCCACATCTGGCATTTAAGCAGTATATATGAAAAAAGTTTCAAGGTTCAAGTTTCTTTTAAAATGCAGTAAAATGTAAATAACAATTTTTGTCATCATTTTGACAGTTAAAACTCATTCACCATATTTTAATGAATAAGTTAGATATAAAGTGAATGTAAACAGTACTCTGTGGAATTTTTTCCCATTATTTTTCTAGTGAACATTTTAACGTTTTAACATTTAAATAGGAGAATGCACAGGCTTTCTTTTCCATAATGGACCAGATACTGAAATGCATGGGGTTGGGGGATCTGGGGATCCAGGAAGGAGAGTGGCCAAAACTCTTTCAACCAGAATCTTAGAAAATTTGTTTGACACCAACTTTGAGTTTTTTTTATAATTATTATGGTATTGACCCCCATGCAGTAAAGTTGGATGATAGCTTCACAATTGTGTATATTTTTAATAAAATTTATAAAATATTTTATAAAATTTTTACAAGGATGAAATTTGTAATTCAACAATACAATATAATTAAATTAAAAATTTCAATAACATTTTTATATAAATTTAAATTGTTTAGAAAAATTAGTCTGGAAACTTTCTCCCCACCCTGTAGATCAAAATTTTAAACAAACTATTTAAATTTTCTTGGACATCTTGCTGAAATCGCTTAATATTTTATGGCGTCTTACTAAAAATTTGAACAATGTTTGAAAAAAAACACTGAAGAAGCATAGTAAAAACACACTCATTTCTATCTTCAAGGAAAGAAAAACACAAACCAGTTACTATAGTTGAATTGACATGAAACGTCACTTATTAATGCCAAACTTTTATCTTGTTACATATCAGCATTCAAAGGGGGCTGACATGGCCTCCAAATCAGCTCCCTGGTTGTGCCTCTGAGTACAGCAAGCATCTTACCCTCCTCTTGCTATGCTTGTTATAAAGTATTTGGCTATTCCTGCTACATCTGCATCAGCAGAGTAAATCTTTTTCAGTGCAAATTTAACTGCTTCAGCTTTAAGATCTTGTTTGACTAGAAAAAAATTGGAAACACTAAACATTTTGCATTCCAACAAAACAAAGTGAAAAATTTAAAATACTGCATATGAGTTACTGTTACTTTTGTTGAATAAAAGATAAAATGTATAGCTTCATGTTTCCAAAGTTCTGAAAAATTATTCTAGAATAGGATTTAAAATTCTAGATTTGATTTAATTGTTTTAAAATATTCTAGAATTCCCAATTATTTTAAAATGCCCACCACTATGAAATTGAAGCTAATAATTCTATGCCTTTTTTAATGTACTTGCCACAAAATCTAATAATAAATTCATCACTTCAGTCTATCAAAATCCTGCTTTCAAAGGTAAACACATTCATTGGAATTCATTTGGACCAAAACAATCTAAAACAAATCTTATTGATACTTTAACACATCAAGCCTTAAAAATTTGCTCTATATCTACCCTAAAACATGAACTAGACAATATTCACTTTATTCTTGTAAAAAAATGGTTATCCAGAATTTCTTATTGATTTCAGAATTTCCAAAAAACTTTTATGTTTCCAACAAAATATTAAAAAAGGCCCAAAAAAACGTCCTGTCTATTTATAATTACCTTGGATTGGTGAAAATTCCTGGAAATTTGATAGAAAAATAAAATCATCTATTACTAATTGCTTTGAAGCAGTCCAACTACGAGTGGTCTTTTCTGCCAGACGAATTTTACCTGTAATACAGGGTGACCCAAAAAAACAAGCCCCAACTCTAATTAGGCCCCGTTTCTTAGTGTTTTGTCCGAATGAAACGAAATTTTGGTCATAACTAGTTTATTATATTCAAAACATCACATCAAAACACTAGGGTCTTTGGCCTTTTTTTCTCCGTTCTACAGCATGTGTTCTAGATGGCCTCCATTTAGCTCCATGCATTTCTTGAGGCGCAGCACAAAGTTGTCCATGACATTCTTACAGACTAAATTGGTAATGGCTCTCATCTCCTCCCTGATGGCTTCCTTGAGTTCTGTGATGGTTCTGGGTTTCCCTGCATAGACTCTGTCCTTAAGATAGCCCCAAAGAAAAAAATCTGGGGGGCTTAGGTTCAGGCTATGGGGTGCCCACTCAAAATCAGACTTGAGACTGATCACTCGGCCCCTGAAGTTCTCTTTCAGCCAATCTTGGGACAGGTTTGAGGTGTGAGAACTTGCTCCGTCTTGCTGGATCCAGAACTTGCTTATGAGTGACGGGTAGAGGGTCTGGAGCTCACTTTTAAAGGTTTTGAGGACCTCCACATACCGCTCCTTGGTGACTGTCACTGTTGTGCCAGATTCTTCGATGAAGATTGGTCCGATGATGCTTCTGGCCGAGATTGCAGCCCACACCGTGCACTTAGGAGAGTGCAGGGACTTGGTGGCTACTTTATTGGGTCTAGAGGACCCCCAGAAGACATTTGTCTTGGAGTCTGCCTTTCCGTCAAGATGGAAGTGGGCTTCATCTGAGGTTCAAAGGATGTTAAGGAAACTTGGTGTCTCCTCAATCTTCTCGAGCATCTTGACTGCCATAGCGCTCCTCTGCTTCTTGTCTGAGGCTGTAAGGGTCTGCAGTGTCTGTATTCTGTATGGGTAAGCCCTGATATCGTTCACCAGCACTCTCCTGCAAGTCTTACAGGACATACCGAGGGACTGACTTTGCTTACGCACAGAGCGTTTCAGACTCTGCTGGAGAGACTCTTTCACACTTTCGACCAGCTTGGCTGTTCGCTTCTTGGGACGTTCCGAGTGGCTTGGACAGTTCTCACTGGCAGCATTGAGGTTTTCCATGGTCCCTCAAGGAAGCCATCAGGGAGGAGATGAGAGCCATTACCAATTCAGTTTGTAAGAACGTCATGGACAACTTTGTGCTGCGCCTCAAGAAATTCACGGAGCTAAATGGAGGCCATCTAGAACACATGCTGTAGAACGGAGAAAAAAAGGCCAAAGACCCTAGTGTTTAGATGTGATGTTTTGAATATAATAAACTAGTTATGACCAAAGTTTCGTTTCATTTGGACAAAACACTAAGAAACAGGGCATAATTAGAGTTGGGGCTTGTTTTTTTTGGGTCACCCTGTACATAAGGACATTCTTCCCACTTTTCAACAAAGTAATGTTGTATATGAATACTTATGCTACTGCGATAGGTGGTACATGGGTCAAACATTCCAATGTTTGCAGCACAGAATCCAATAACATATGCCAAAGTCTATTTGGAACAGAACTGATCAAAAACAAAAACAACCAGAATGCCAAGGTAAATCAGTGAATTCTATACTGCATTGTGACTTGGCAATTAGAAATCATTTGTTACACAACTAAAAATGTGCATTTCATTACAAGGACAATTAATTTTTTTTTTTCTAAAGCATGATCTGATTTCCATTTATCAGTCTTAAAATCAATTTTTATCACACTTTGTACACCTAATTTGTGTAGACAGAAAGAGTTTGTTTACAAACAAATTATTAGAATAAGTGTAAAAAAAATTTCTTTTTAGTTCCAAATTTTAACACAAAACTTGCATGATTTTGTTTCTTTTTTGCCAAGAAATTTTTTATGCCATCAAAACATAGTTTTACTATATTAAATATTTTTAATTATTTATGATAACTGTTACTGACCTTAAATTTTAGCCAATCAGAATCAGTCTTTTAACACTTTTCAAATACTACATTCTGTTCTCAATTTATTCTAGCAAAACTTCCAGAAGAGAGCTAGATGAAAACATTTGAGTTTTTTGAAACAGCCATTTTCAAGGCTACTCATTTAACAAAAGAGTTTCAAGTGAAGCACTTGGTTTTAAGAGCTATTTTAAAGTTTTGTACTGGCAAAAAACTTTTTAAATTGAAAACTCATTACCAAAAAAAGACAAAAATCTATAAGTTTATTTAAAAGTAATTTCAAGCTATATGTAGAGAATGTTGTGTAATGATGGGAGAGAAAACAAAAATTTAAAGAACAAATGATTTAGAACCAAAAAAGAGTTAAAAAAATTCTTATCACAATTTCCATTGTAAGTGTACAGAACTGAAAACAAAACTAACATTTTAAATCAAACAATACATAAAACATATGTATGCATTAAAAGATAATAGGGTGAATGTTTTTATGACTATCAAGTCAATGTTATATTAAAGATTTTTGTAATTATCTTAGAAAATAGTTAATCATTTATACCATCAGGGTTAGAAAAATTTTGAAAAGTTCTTCATTTACAATTGTATTTCAGTTAAAACATAAAGAATTTCAAAACCAGCTAATTAATGAAAAAGATACATGTGAGAAGTTAAAGCTTGCAAATGAGGAAAATAAAGCCAAGCTGACTGAGCTTGAAAAGCAGTTGGAAATTGAAAAACATCAGTGCAAAAATTCAAATGCAAAGCTTGAGAAGTAAGTTTGTTCACATGCCATATGACTTGAGAACTGAGTATATTATATATTGTATATAACATGTATTCATGTGCTGTGTTGCCATGATCAAGTAGTCTTGTCGTATAACAGATTTGTTAAAATTAATCAGGTAAGTTGTTATCTGAAAAAAGTTATTAAGTTTATACAAATATTTCAATGCTACATTGATTTTTAGGACAATGCAAGCTTATGCTGATGTTCGTAAACAGCTTAATGAAGAACTCTCTGCGAAGAATCATATGATAACTGAAACTACTAATAAGCTTGAAGAAAATCAAGATGAACTGTGCAATCTCAAAAAAGATTTGGCAAAAACTAAAAAACGCTTGGTTTGTTTTTAAAAAAGCTTAATTGAGTGTAGTAGACCAAACTGATAGTTTTATTTATTGACTTGGCTTATCACTTGGTATTCAACATTAATTTGAGAATTGCGCAAGATTTTTTATTTCTCTACCAATCATATCATAAACAAATGAAACCATTTATATTAGTGGTTCTCAACCTTTTTTGCAAGCATGTACCATCTAGAAATTTTTCTTTACACTACGTATCACAAAGTTTATTGAAAAAATAATTATTTAGATTTACTTAATAAATATGGTAATAGAATTTAATGTGATGGTTGTATCTGCTTTTTCCACACAAGTTGCCTTATGCGCAAACCCATTGCACTAACTGCACATCGAAAATCAAAAAAAGGTGGTGTAAAGCGATTCCAGGTTTTGGTTTTAAAGAGAAGCACTGCTCACACTCCCATGTGATAGAGAATACTATGATAGCAATTAAGAAATAGTTTTTAAGTCTGAGTTGGTAAGTAGAGGCTATTGTTTGCCAAATATTGGTGGCCGAGCATTCTTTATGTTTGATTTTAGCAGCTTCATCACATTCCTACGTTTAGGTTGGATGATGAACAAAGAACAGATTAAAAATATGGAAAGAGCTATCTATGCTTAAAACATAATGCATAAACACAGTTTTAAACAATTTTAGATAGCAGCCAATTTTTTGAATAACTTTTTGTTAGGTTGTTTTTACAATGAGAAAAAAAGTTCAAACATTTGGTAGCCTATTGTTTTGCTTTGTTATTTCTTGGCCATAAGTCTAACTTCCCTACAGAAAATTGCAATGTAGAAGCAAAATATACAATAAACCTGTTTGGACCTTGAAAACAAATTCTTAGATTCAGAGTACCAAAAATATCCAATAAGTAACTTGTTACAAGAGAAACTGAAGATTAATTAAATGATGATTTCTTTGTGTGTAAAATTTGAGGAACTCTTTTCTTAATTCAAAAACTTTTTTAGAATATTTCTTTTTGACAGCCAATGCAGATTTGTACACAAAAGGAACCATTTCTTTTTCAAAATATTTGTAACATCATTGTGCATTCGAACACAAACAATGGAAATGCAGCAATGTTATGACAGACATTATATGTCTAATTTAAACTATGTAGAGCTTAGGCTTTGAAATTGCCTAAAATAATTGTGGCACCAATTTTTACAAAACTTTTTTAAAAATTTGATGCCAAAGTACACACTTAAATTATTGTGATAATGTTATAATCTATGAAAACAAAAAAATTAGCTTAAATGTATTAGAATAACACCAATAAATATCTAGTTCTAGAAAATATAATTTAATCTGAGTGTTGTATTCTATCAAAATCTAAAAACTATTCATGTACCACTTAAAGATCTCGTATACCTGTACTGGTACACATACTATAGGCTGAGAACCACTGATTTATATGGTAAACAGAGGAAACAAGTAAAAAGGATGTTGCTATTGCTTGATAAAACCTAAAAATAGAGTTATTGAGGAACAATTTAATGAGAAGGTGCTATGACAGTTAATCAAACAATACTTGATTGAAACAACATTTGATTGAAATGAAAGTTGTTAAAAAAAAAAGTTTACTTTTGTATGTTTCTGCAATTAAAAAATCTCTTTGTTACTGTAAATTAGATACATAAAAAGCATAAGCCATCAGTAAGAAGATAGTTTGTTTTTATTTTTTATAATTTTTTTGCCAATGTCAAGGTCAGGGTTTCTTAACAAGGTCCCTGGGCAAAGCATTTTAAGGGTGGCAACAAGTAGATCTCTTGTCATGGTTATGTTTCTTTAGATGCCTATTGCTGCCATTTTTTTTTCATTCTTTTTGTATACAGTAGCATATTTAGGGGGGCATTGTGTCATGGTTTCACACTTGGAGACCTCTTGCAGAAACAGAGACAGATTCAAAGGGAAAACCTTTTTTTGGAAATCATTATGCTTTTGGGATGAAAAATTGACAAACCAGGACAGATTCAAGTGAACATCTTTTTTTCTTCTTAGTACCACTTGAAAAAATTTTTTCACTAAGGTATTTGATTGTGGTTCTGTGCCCCCCTCCTTTCAAAAATCCTCATGCACCACTGATTGTGGCAGTAAAGATGTTAATGTTTTGAGAGCAGTATAAGATAAATTATAGTTCTGTATAGGACATTAAACAGTTTTTAATAAAACTTTGTCTTTTATTCTTTGTTGTTTTTGTTGGTTAACCTGCTTCTTGTGTAAAATGTAAATTTTCATCTGTTATATTGCTCTTTTTGCTGGTTTGATACAAATTTAAATTTTCCACTCACAACTATTTATGAAAACTACAAAATGAAGATTCTTTTTTGCAAAAAAATCAAGGTAGCTTTGCAATATTTTGTTATAAATTTTCGCTTTATTATTTGATCTAGTGTGGTTTTGATCAAGTGTCGTTTCAATCAAATATTCTTTTGATTAATTGTTGTTTGATCAACTGTTGGGTTACAAAATGAGAATAAGAGTTATATACTACTCATGTCTTGTGCATGCACTAGACATGTGATGGAATGTTTTGATTGAGTTTATTATTTCTTCAAGCTTACTCACTCACACACAAGCTTGTTTTATAAATATAGATCTGCATAGAAGAGGAGCGTAATGCTGATGTGCGGGAAGTGGAGCTACTTCTTGAATCATTCTGCAATGACTCGGCTGGTTTGTATCTAACCTTTTGTGGTTTTCAAGTGGTTTTCAAGCTTTATTGTACTGCATCTCATTTCGGAAATGCAATATAAATTAACAACTCCTCTCTTCAAAAAAATTTTGTTAGGCCTCTGTTAGCTTTCAAATGCTTTCATGAACACTTATTTGCAAAAAATGGTTAAAAAGTATCTCCATTGAACAAAATCTAATTAATTAATTTCGACAAAAAAATCTGTGGGATGCATCTTAGCAACTTGTTTATGTGTGACAATGTTATTGCTAGAACACCATAGATCTTGTTTTACTATTAGTTGATTCCCTGCCTTGGTCTTTATTTTCAACAATGCAGGGAAGCCAGATTGATGTGGCTGCACTTCAGCTCTGGAATGTGAAAGACCCATGGCTGACCAATGTGCAAACAAGTCTTGCCAATGAAGATACCAAACATTTCATTCTTGAATCATTTACAGGGCTATAAACTCCTTTAGAATACCACCTTTTCCTTTTAACATGCTGAAAAAAGTGATTGCGCTCATGTTTAATACAGTGCTCTCTTAGATATTTTGTATAACTTCTATATTGAAATGTATTTTCCTAAAAAATTCAAACCAATTGAAATATCTTTGGAATACTCACACTAGCTTGAATAGCAGATAAATGTGCTTTGGCACTAAAATAATATTTTTCTCAAGTAAAGTATTTTACTTTTGGTTTATGTAATGGATAGGTCAGGAGTGATTGCTAAGCTAACTTGCATAGAAGAAGTAATGATGACAATGTTATAAAAAGTCAATCACATATTTCATTTCAAAACTTGTTGGCAGTGTAGTCAAGTGGTTAGAGTGCTGGGATTGTGATCAACAGGGTCTTGATTTGAAACCTCCTTGCACCATTCTGTTATGTCCTTGGGAAAGACTCTTAATGTCACTTTCCCCTGCGTAGTGGTCTTTGCAAGCAATGCTAAATTTCAGTCATATCTCTTTGCAAAGCAGTGCTAAATTTCAATCAAAATAAGTCTTAGATAAATATAGAGATAAAATAAAAAATAAAAATTTTTATTTCATATCTATATTTATTCTTTTTAATTTGCAAGAAAGCATTGGAGGTACTATACATAAGGCAAGCGAATACCCTAACCTGCTTCCCGAGATGCCAATATATAGCTGTCCAATTTAAATTTTTTATTTGTTTTTTTAATTTTATGTAGATATGACTAAAATTTAGGACTGCTAGGGTACTGTAAAGTGTCTTTGCCAAGGATACAACAGAATGGTTTAAGTAAGTTTTGAACCAAGACCATGCTAATCATAATAATAAACACTGCCATTGTATCATCCTTTTTTTTTTTTTATGACGCATTATAGCCACTTTGGGCAAGGCTCTTTACTAAATAATAAGGTTACATCAAAGGATATATTACAGTAGGCTACATCATATGACAATTAAGCTGCACTGCTTAATGGTAGCCTAGCCTTTTTCTAACTAAGTTTATTATTTTACACATCACAAGATTAGAGTCTAACTTTTAGCATGGAAGGGTCCAAGCTAAAGTCAGTAGCCAATTATTTCAAACTTTCTTACACCAATCTGTTAATATGTGAAACCATGCTGCCTTGCTTGACCTAACGATCCTTTTTAGATCATCCATCAATGTTTTCACAATTTGGTTATGTGCAAAAAATTTTAAAATTATCTTCTCACCTCATTGAATTTTAAGCCTATGAACTTGCCTATGAATATTAAATGTTTTGTCAGGTGTGGCAATAGGTTGTCTAGGAACTGGTTTGTACTATAAATTTTTTATTTCTTGTTTATGCCTATGCACAGGTCAGTAATTTTGCTGCTTATTTCAACATTTGCTTGCTTGATCCACTCAGGGAAAATCGTGTTGAACCTGCTCTTTTCTGTATAATGGTCACATAAATTCTATTTATAATTAATTATAATGTTGATAATTGCCCTTACCACAAGTTGATAGTAGAATTTTTGTCTGATGGTCTCCATGAATTAAAAGTCTTTAAATAATTAAAAGTAAATTTTAAAATAAAAATTTTGAATATTACTTTGCTTAAATATTCTACTTTTATATTGTGTATCAAAAGCTTTGATGACCTCCATAAAAAAACAAGCAAAACATTCTACTTAAGAGTCATGACCCCAAGTTGAAAACCACCAGTCTAGGACAAGCTTGCCCAACCATTTACTCAAGACCAACTGAATTCATAATTTTCTACTAGACCTTGCATTTGACTCTTCTGTCTCTGCCAAACCATTATAGAGCATGGTAATCAGATTTTAGGAACTAAACAATACTAAAGTTACATTCAAGATAACATTATTTCCTAGTATTATTTTATTTTAAAAAGCATTTATTACAATTTTACTAACAATTAGGAATTATTAAATTTCTAAAATGATCATAATGAAAATTTAAAATTTAAGCTAATAGAGCCATCCAAATTAGAAGATCAAACTTTTGATTGGCTATATTTTTTGTAATGATATACAGGGTGTCCATGAATTATGGCAACCAACTTTCTCTGTTAAATTAGTGCATTTAAATTCGGTTTTTCTCAAACAACTAATACACCATTTTAAAGCTAAAACTCTGTTCTTTCATTTCAGATATATCAAAGTTTTCTAAAATAATTATTTCCATGTCTATTGATCGTAATATTGTGATAAAACTCTACAAAAAGTTTTCTAAAATAATTATTTCCATGTCTATTGATCGTAACATTGTAATAAACTCTACAAAAGTGGAGAAAGTAATAGTGAGATAGCTAAACGGCTCAAAATGAACCGCACAACTGTCAAGATTATCAAAAAGTTTCAGGAGATTGGAACTACCCTAGATCGGGAAGGCCGAGGTCGAAAACGGACTGTTCGTACCAGGAGAAGCTGCGACGCAACTCTTGCCGAAGTTGCAGGAACTTGGCTGCTGCAGCTGGTGTAGGCAAATCCACCATGCACCAACTGTTGAGGAAAGATTTAGGAGTTAAACCTTTTAAGATGCTGCATCGACAAGAACTCTCAGATCGTTATGTGGCCTGAAAAATGCAGGAAACGTTTGCAGGACATCGCAGAAGGCACGCTGCCCAATTCGGTCTTCACTGACGAGAAGAAATTCGACATCCAGCAAGCTGTTAACCAGAAAAACGATAAAGTTTGGGCGTCCTCATCCATGACTAAAGGAAGAATTGTCACCAGATGCCAAAATCTGCAGTCTGTGATGGTGTGGGCAGTGGTGACTGCAACTGGGAGATCCTTGCTTCTTTTTGTTCCAACAGGAGTGAAATTGAACTCTGAGCAGTATGTCTCAGACATTCTGGAGGGTTCTCTGCTCCCCCGGGCCGAGCAACACTTCAAAGACAAACCGTGGACCCTTTAACAGGATTCGGCACCCTCCCATGGTTCAAAATTTACCCAATCGTGGATTCTGAGGAAAATCTCCTCATTTATAAGTAGGGAAGATTGGCCAGTGTGAAGCCCGGATCTAAACCCATTGGACTACTCCATCTGGTCCATCTTGGAGAAAAGAGTGTGCTCCACTCCTCATCAAACCTTGGAGTCCCTGAAGGCCAAACTGATGAAAGAGTGGGACGCTACACCTCAAGAAACGCTACATGTCACATGCAACTCGTTTCCAGATAGATTGAAGGCCGTAGTCAAGAACAAAGGGAGTTATATTGAATAAAGTATATATCATTTGAAAGCCTATTCTTTATCCTATCAAGTCATAAGTAGCAATGCTTGTTTTATTAATAATTTTTTGTATTTTCGGTAGAGGCCAAAACGTTTGTTGCCTTAATTCATGGACACCCTGCAATTGCTTAAAAAGTATGTCCTACCAGAAAGTGAACTTACCTATGCTGCTTGTTTGTACTATATTTTTAGGTTTAGAAATCTTTGCTAGACCGCATGTTTGTCGTGAAAGCAATTTACAAAATTTTATTAATCTGCTTCAAATAAAATTAAAGCATTGTAAATCACTCAATTTCAAAAGAAGTTTTAAAAATAAAGAGCTTTAAGATCCAACTACTTGAGAAATGAAACTTTTTTGGGAAGGTTTGATTTAAAAATTGTTTTGGTTTCTCAAAACTCCTTACTAAAACACTTGTATAATACTACCAAATACACAAGTTATTGATTTAATTTTTTTGCGCTGTGCAACTTTTTTGCTTTTAATCTTAAGGAAAAAAATTAACCTGTTTTTTAAAAGCCCCTAATTTCAACGATTTTTTGTGAGACACTTGCATGCTGCAGTTTAGTGAATCTAATTTAGAAAGTTTTTTTGTTTGTATAAAATTATAACAAAAACTGTGGCATACCGCGGTTTTGGCAAGATCACACGGCTGTGCTGCTTAGAGCAATGTTGTGAAGATCAACAACGTGAATTCGTGATGCATTTAAGCATACAAAGCGGTACAATAAAAGATTTTTTTAATATTGTAATTTTAGCCCAAATGAACAAGTCAAAAGATGATTCTATGTCTACTGATCATTCAAAGCGAGTTTTGGAAAGATTGAGAAAAAATTTGTTCAATTATCAAAAGACAATCTCTAGTTTAAAGGTAACTTCCATTGCAAAATATTAAATTTTTTTGTCTGGTCATTGATTTTGTTAAATTACTTAACCTTACCTAACAAATCACCACAGCAATGTGCATTGATATGCAGTATTTAAATTATATAACAAGTTTATCAAATAACATTTTCAAAACGCAACACTTAACAATGCAACACTTTCATCATGTGAGCACCTCAGTTTTTAAGTTTTTGTTTGGAAAGGCAACATTTTACAATGACAATATAATAGGCTTAATATGGCTTGTCACGACAGATCGAGATCAAAGATCTTCATTCGAACGAGAAGGAGCTGATAAAAGACTGTGACAATTTCCGCGATTTAGCTGTGTCTCGAGAGCAGTCCATGCAACAGGCTCAAGTATGTTTTTTAGATTTTATTTGTAAAGCATCTCCAGTCTGTTGCCCTCTAACTTTTACACTTTTAAAAATAAATCCATTTTAGAAAAACTAAGCAGGTGCTTTTAAATTATTTTGATCAATTTCCATACAAAATATTGGCGATCATGATGCCACTCCTTAAAACCTCTGTTCATTTCTACAGCAAGCATTGAACCAGTGCAAACTCGACCTGGAATCGATCCGCGTTCAACAATCTGAGTTCGTGAGAGAGGCTGACCGTGCCCGTCTCGACCTGCGCGATATGACGTCAGAACTAGATCAGCACAAAGAAAAATGTCAAGAGTTGGAAGAAAATGTAAATTTATTAAAGCTATTTAATGATATTAAATCATAATTAAAAATCTTTTAAATATAAACTGTCAATAATTGCAAAACCCTTCTTATTATTTTCTACATTTAATATTCACAAAAAATTTTTTTTCTGTTAAGTAATTTACAACCCCATATTTAATGTATAACAATCAATGGAAAATATAATTTGAAAAAGTATTTTAAAGATTTCTTATCAAACAAAGGACAATATAAATGTCCGCTTTTGAAAATGGCAATTTGTGGAAACATTAGGAAATCTTTCAATGGTCTTTTTGCATTCTTTAACAGTAATTTATTAATTTGATTAATTGTACAAAATATTGTATTTGTATACGATTTAAGAATAACAAATAAACTCAATTCATGTTGTTATAAAGCATATAGGGCTATAGGTATTTGAGTAATTATGTGTAAAATTATCAAATTAAATATGCTGTAAAGTACGTAAATCTGCGCACAGCCAACCTTTTTCGCAATGGTACACACTTTTGACTAAACCGAAAAAACGCAAGTCTAAAAAATTTATTAATGAAGTGAAGACTTTTCTATTTTTCGGTCTTCACTTGTTTTTTCCTTTAAATGAACAAATAATTGGAAAGCCCAATCACATCAAACACCAACATCAAGAAACAGCAAACCATTCCTAGCAGAGCTTTGCCCATTGCTTCTGGCTGCACACGAGGCAAAAACACTCAACATCAACACGATGACACCAAGGTCCTTTCAATGGACACCCATCTCAAAGTTTATGTCACTCAACTCAAACAACTGACTCAAAACGCCGACACACCATTTACATGATCTTAATGCACATACAGATCCACTCAGAAACATGAAAGCCACCATCTTTTATAACAACAAGCATGCTAACATCATTATCTCAGATGCAGATATAATACTTGCAGAATGTAAACAATATCTCAAAAACATTCTCAATACATCAGTTTCAGAAAAAATAACAAAGTTACTAACACCATACCCTATGACATTTATTCATCAAAACAAACATCACCACATCATATGCATACAAAACTGGCACAGCTCAGAGACAACAAATCACCACTTTTACAAAGTTTCCTACATACAATAAATTCTGATACTTACAGGCTACAATGCTCACCGTGCATAACACACACCCCCACACATGACATTAATCACCTTTTTAATTGTAGCCAAGTACCAACACAACACCACGCCACTAGATTCTGAAAAAAACCTTTAAAAGCAGCAGAGGTAATCCAAGAGTAGGAATCTAGATTGGCTTCTTTGAGGGTTTGAGGGATGGTTACTCCAAGATGTCCTTGGAGGAAGGGCAACAACAGCGACAACACAATTGAAAAAAAACATGATTGAAGAACGATTTAGGTGCAAAAAAAGGTTTTCAACTAAATTGTACCATTTTTTATTGTAACGAAAGAATAAATGATGAAAAAAATTGTTAATTCTCCCTTTGTTGTTTATGTTTATGTTTATCCTTTGTATATAAAAAAGATGTTTATTCTCCCTACTCTCGGGAAAGCGTCGGAAGAGCTTATACATTGGGTAGCTGTCAAGCAATTAGCAATTACCTCGACCTGCTTTCAGAGATACCGAGACAATTAACCAATTTATGTCTAGCACCCTATACATACAGGGGTGCTGAAAATATTTTGGAAGGAGAGGCAAAATTAACAAAGGGCACTTTTTGGGTGAAAAGGCACTCTTAACAAACGCCAATTTGAGGTATTGTGAAGATTTTTTTACATAACTTAGTCATGACAAAAAAAAAGTTTTCACTCGTGCTGTTTTATTTACTTGGCCTGCAAATATGTTTTGATTTGCTTGAAAATGAAAAATCATATTTTATCAAGGTTTTTTACATTTTGTGATTAAAGTTTACTTATTTTTTTCAAAACCAAATAAGGCGCATTGCAACCATTAAAGTTGAACTCGATAACTTTTTTCCAAATTTATAATAGCAGATTACTGAAGTTTTATCATGACGTTGGAATGATGACGTGCGTTGTTAGGTAACATCGGTCAAAGAACGTCACAATGACGAAGTTGAAGTTCACGTTTCTTTTCTTCGCGAACTCCATCACATTGTGTCGAGTGCCAGTGGAGAAAACAGCGCCCTCACCCGGTTTGTCGATACCGCTGTGCGGCGCTTGGATTTTGGTTGTGAACAACATACTCCAAAGACAATTCTAAAAATTTAAAAAGATTTAATAATTCCCAAGCTTTTCAATAAACGAACTACCTAAACTAGAGTAATAATGTAACTGATTTTTTCAATAATGATCTTATATTACAAAGTGTAGATGAAGAACAAGAGTATTGGTGTTGTAATCTAGTTTAACCCAATATCTAGCGTTGGTTACCCACATATAGTGTAATTGATGTAACAACGTGTGATTGTTTTTACATTTTTTGTAGGTTTAGCTGGTCTGATCTATCTGTGAGCATCAGAGAATCGGTAGACACTTTAATCAACAACTATCAACGAGCTAAAGACAAGGTAAATAGAAATAATGTTGGAGCTCTATTACCTTGGCCCTTGAAAAAAATTTTTTCGCGACCAAAGTCTATACATGTGTTGTCGCTAGGTTACAAAATAAGCTCTAAGCTCATCCATGTTATCAAAGCGTGATCAGAAAATGATTGGTAAAATGTTTATGCATCACTAAAATAAGACCGTGGCGATGGACTTAATTTGCTTTACTTTGCTTTAACGCTTTCGCCGTATGGTTCGTAATTATTAAAAAATGAAAAAATTGCGGCGCTTCATGATGTACTCCCGACGTTGACAAATCTCGTCAAAATGTTGGCACAACTACAACCCTGAAGACACAATGTAGTTACATTGATGGGTTGTAGAGCAGAAATAGCAGAAACGGTTGGAAGAAAAAGAAAGGTAGATATAGTTGCAAGAAGTAAAACATAAAATAAAGAAATCAAGTTTTTAAATGGATGAGGATTCGCATACAAGATATTTTGGAAAGGTGACCATGTGGGACATGTGGGACATGGAGGAGTCGGATTGATGATGAAAAGACTAGGTGGATGGTGTAGTAGAGGTGGAGCAAGTAAGTTCAAAATTTATAACAATGGAAATTGTTATAAATGAAAAGATTTTATCTATTATTTCTGTGGATTGTCCACAGAGTGAAAGGAATGAAGAAGGATTAATTTTATAATAAATTAAGTGCAAAGATAATAATAAGAAATGGAGAGTGTATATTATGGGATATTTTAATGGACATGTGGCAAACTTAGTGGATGGCTTTGAAGGACACTGTGGTTAGGGTTGGGGTCATCAAAACTGAGAAGGTGAGAAGATTCTGGAATTGGCAGACAGCTTTGACGTGGTTGTAGAAAATACATATTTTAAAAAAGATGACGAAAGATAATTACTTTCAAGCCTGGATGTTAATGCTACGACAGTGAATTACATAATGAAGAAAAAGGCTTTGAGCACAGAGATGTGAAAGTAATATTAGGTGAAAAATGCTTATCTACAACATCGGTTGCTTATTGCTGACATGGTAAGGAAACAAGAGAATATGAAAAAGATAGTCTGCCAGACAAGTAAGACTATGGTGGTTGAAAGAGGAAAAATTAATAAGGTGGTTGAAGAGGGTATGCTAGAGGTAAAAAGCAAGAATAGTATTTGGGAGGAGTGGAGTGAAAAAATCGTAAAAGTGGATTCTAAAGTGTGTGGCAAGGTATTTAGAAGAAAATTTGGTTATGAAATGAACAGATTGCAGAAGAAAAAAGACTGTTGTGGAAAGAGAGGCAAAAGAACAGAAGTGATTTTTTAAAGAAACCACAGTATATGTGGCAAACAAAAAAAGAATCTAAAAGAATTTTAACGCCAGCCAAAGAAGAAAAACATAGGGATATAGTGGATGATATAGTGGAGAAGATACCGAATAGAAATGAGGATGGTCTGCAGTAGGTCTACAAGGTGGCTATACAGTAAAGAAAATTTTGAGAAGTCAAAGGCTCAAGGGCAGATTGAACAGATGAGCAAAGAAAAAGCTGCAGCCTTGACTATATTAATTACCATGGAGAGCAAGAAGAAAGAATAACTTAAGAAACGATGGATGGTGGTCTAGAATGAGATATGAGAATGAGAAGGGGGTTTCGAGAAGAACAAGCAAAGAAAAGGCAAGAGGGGGGAAGGGCGGCTGCATGCAACAACTCTTTCCAGAAGAAAAACACGTCGTGCCCCTTGCTTTGAGACGAACATGGGTGCTGAATTCCGACCGTCAATATTCTCACTTGAGACCAACTGCTTTGTCCTATCACATAATAGGTCGAACAACGCTTGATTGCTGTTGATTTTAGATCACCCAGCTGGAGTCGTCATCACAGGAAATGCATCAGTCGATCGCCGAGCTGCAGCGGGCTCATGCTGCGTCCGTCGACCGCCTTGCCGATAGATGTCGCGAACGAGACGAAGAGGGGGCCAGACAAAGAAAGCAGCTGGAACAACACTACGAGGCGCTTTTGGCTGAAATGAACTCGCGGACCCGGGTCAGTGCTCGGCTGGTGTGCCTGTGACGTGACAGCGTGACGAAAGTAGCACGCTATGAGATAAAACTAGGTTCTTTTTTTTTACTTTACAATTTCCATTTTAAAAAATCTAACTTTTTGTCTGTTGCAATGTTCTGGCGTACTTTGTAAATATTTTATTCAGAAATATTAAGAAAACTTTTAAGTTTCAATTTCTGATATTTCGAGCAAACGTTTTGTTGGCTCCAAATTTAATGTGAGCGTAGATAAAATTTATATTCGGCTGCAGCAGGAAGTTTTGTAAAATTAATATGCGAGTTTCGTAGAAAACACAGGCGCTCTGTGACGAGGCGTGGGAAAGGATCCGGAGCAAGGATGGGCTGCACGACGGATTGCAGGCGGAATGCGCGCAACTGCGTGGGGAGAACAGCAACCTGGTGCAAGTAAGCGTTATTCGTAGTGCTCCGCTGGTATCTGCCAGTCATTCCATGGCATTGCACAGGAGAGGAAAGCTTTGACCTGCGCTTGTGCCATTCTTTTCGGAACTATATACCCAGCATTTCGTGCGAGGGACGAGCTGGCAAAACAGCGCTCTTTACTGGAAAAAGCAGTCAGTAACGGAGAGACTTTTAAACGGAAAATGAGGTGAGGAATGTACGGATGTCGGGTTTCAAAAGTTTATAAGGGCGGGTCAAATTTCTTCAAAAAAAATTTTTTTAACAGCAAAAAAGTAGTACTTTACAATAAAAACTCTGTGGCAAATTTTCAGCCTTTCTGAAATACGCTATAAATCTCCCCAAAGCAATGAAATTTTTTTAAATTTTGAAATAAACCATAAAGCGATTTTGTATCAATTTGTAGCCTATAATGAAACTTTCCTGCTTTGGGCTCCCACACTGCCAACACTTTAGGGTATAATTATTGGGGTGTTTTATTTTTTCACCACTTTTGAATTTTAAAATGCCTGGGGTCCCTACCGGTGGTATTTTGGGTAAAAAGTTTACACCCTAAATTTTTTCAATTATGACGTCATTTTGAGGTGTCCACGACGTTTGAAGTTTCGAGGGCCCGATTTTTCGCGATTTGGTCGTATCTCCCGAACCGCTTATTGCAGATTGACAAAATTGGTGTCAAAGTGCGCAGAATAGTCGGTTTCCTATACCTGATCTAGAGAAAACTTTTGTCTATCACCTTCAGAAAAAAAGTTATTCTGAAAAAACTAAATTTGCACCTATTTTCATCGTACTGGAGCATTCCAGTGGAAAGTTTTTCTGTTTTTTTTTCACTTTTATTGCGTAGCAAAGCCTACAAGGTGTCTTAAACTGAGGTTATTTATAAATTTGTCCAAAAAAAAAAGAACAGGTTTTAGTTGTGTAGCCCCATGGCTTTGAGAAGTAGTAGGCCTATTACCAAGTCGATGCAAACCTTTAAAGAGCTTGAGAAAAACATGCTCCCTCTTAATTCCAATGTAGTTTGTACATTACTTTTACTTGAGAAATCAGTTAACTGTAACTAATCCGAAGTATTTTAACAAACTACCCTATTACAAAAATGTGAAAGATCAACTGTTCTTAGACATGTTAAGTATATGGACGAAAGCTGGTCTTCCTGTACTTAGGAAACAGAAGATAGAAGCAAAGTTGAAAGATTTAATAGATACATATAACGCTTAAGAAAGAAAAAAATGAAGTATGGAGGTAATAAAGTGGATGAGGATTGGTTACATAGGTTATTTGATATATGTAAGTGCTCAATTTCCGAAAACCCGTTGATTAACAACAAAAGTTAGTGTACAGCTGCGAGGTAGCTAATCGGTCATGATATCCATACTCTGGAATGCTTGTTCCACACAAATGAATCTCCTGTGTTGATGGCGAAAGAAAAGGTCCAGGACCAATGCATGATGGAGCCTTGTTGAACAGAATATGAGTGTTAGACAAGCCAAATAACGAAACGTTAATACCAAGGAATCAGTGAGGATGAAAAGTTTTTCAGCTAAGCAGAGGTTAGTTGAAAAACTTTTCATCTGAAAAACTTTTCATCCTCCGAGCGAACCCTACCACAATGCTGAATAAAAGATCGGAACTAAATGGAAAATGCCGTCATAAAAACAAATTTAAATTAAAAAACTTTTCGTAATTATTCGCGGCTTTACCTATTTCAATATTAGAATTATTTTGTGTTTGAATCAGACCACTTCTATCATACCAACAACACCCTACAAACGATCGAAGCTTACCGGAAAACACCGCCACAAGAACAAATTCAAATGAATTAAATTACCTTTTTTGTCCGTTAGTTTAATCCGCTCTCTATCATTTACACTGTACTTCACTTACTTAACTTTTTCACCTCATACGATGCCTCCCATAGCCTTTTCATTGCTTTGTAGACTTTCCCTTCTTCCTTTTAAATTTTTTACAATACGCCTAACTCGCCATCCCTCACCTTTAAATGGATGCAAACTTTTATACATGCATTTTCTATATTTTTGAGCTATTTTTCTTGTATGACGTCACAGGAGCTGCATTATATGCATTATTAACTACGTGTAATTTATTTCAAGCGTATTATTTTTACCGCAAATAACTATATATTTTTGATTTTCTATTGACCACCTGACGATTCAATAGGATGAAACAGACTGTTGTGGTTTCAACTAATAAAGTGTAGTGTTTAATAAATATAATATACTGTGTATATATATATTATATTTATTAAACAATACACTTTATTAGTTGAAACCACAACAGTCTGTTTCATCTTATCGAATCGTCAGGTGATTACTAGAAAACAAAAATATATACACTGTATAGTTATTTGTGGTAAAAATAATACACTTGAAATAAATAACACGTAGTTAATTATGCAAATAATTCAGCTCCTGTGACGTCATACAGGAAAAATAACTCAAAAATATAAAATGCAAGTATAGAGGTTTGCATTCACTTAAAGGTGAGGGAAGTCGAGTTAGGCGTATTGTAAAAATTCAAAAGGAGAAAGGAAAAATTTACAAAGCAATGAAAAGGTTACGGGAGAGATCGTATGAGGTGAAAAAGTTAAGTGAAGGACAGTGCGAATGTTAGTGAGCGGATTAAACTAACGGAAAATAAATTTGAATTGGTTTTTGTGATGATGATTTACGGTAAGCTTTGGTCGTTTGTAAAGTGTTGATGATTTGATAATAGTGATTTAATTCAAACACAAAATAATTCTAATATTGAAATAGGTGAAACCGCGAATAATAACGTCACTTGTGAGCATGTAAAGTCTAACAATAATAACTCGAATAATAGCGAATAATTAATGATGGAGCGGAAATATGCGAGTTGGTTGGCCTGTTTATCCTCTATCAATTATCCCAGCTTGTGGTTGTCAAGAACATCGGTCTTTATAGGGACGACGGTTTGGCTATTCTAGAAAACACTTCGGGTCCTATTTCGGAGCGTATAAAGAAAAAGATTATCAAGCTATTCCATCAACACGGCTTAAGCATCACAGCCGAAACCAACCTCATCCAAACCAATTTCCTCGATGTCACTTTCAACTTGAAGTCGGGGAAATATTGGCCCTACCGCAGGCCTAACGACCAGCCACTCTATGTCCACCATTCAAACCACCCGCCCGCTATAAAGAAACAGCTACCATCAATGCTCGCTGATCGCCTTTCATTGCTTTCGTACAACCGCGAGGAATTCGCCAGAGCTATCCCGGAGTATGAAGAGACTATGCAAAGAAGTGGACATTCCGGTGAGTTGCAGTACATCAACCCACCCGACTCCCATAAAAGGAAATCCAGAAAGCGGAACATAGTGTGGTTTAACCCACCCTTCAGCGAGCATGTAAAGTCTAACATCGGCAAGGTTTTCCTTCACAAAGAAAGACTTCCCTCCCCATCACCGCTTGCACAAAATATACAATAAAAATAACGTCAAACTGAGCTATAGTTGCATGCCCAACATAGCAGCTATAATATCCAGGCACAACAAAGCGCTCCTTACCCAAAGAACCGAGCCTGCTAACGCTGTGCCACCTTGTAACTGCAGGACTAAAACCAGCTGCCCGATGAAGGGACTATGCCGTGAAAGCTCCATTTACAAAGCCACCCTAACATCAGATGGCATTGCCAAGAATTATTATGGTTATAGTGAAACCGAATTTAAAGCTCGCTACTACAACCATAATCAGAGCTTTAAATATTGACAAAAGTGTAATGCCACCAAGCTGTCTAAAGCCTTTTGGCAAGCTAAGGACGCAGGAAAGAACCCCGTCATTGAATGGAGCATCGCGGCTCGCATCACACTATACTATCCGGGAGTTAGATGGTGCAACCTTTGCTTAGCAAAAAAACTCTTAATCCTCCTAGCGGATGCTACCATCATGCTGAATAAAAGGTCAGAACTAAACGGAAAATGCCGTCATAAAAACAAATTTAAATTAAAAAACTTTTCGTAATTATTCGCGGCTTCACCTATTTCAATATTAGAATTATTTTGTGTTTGAATTAAATCACTATTATCAAACCATCAACACTTTACAAACGACCAGAGCTTACCGTAAATCATCGTCACAAAAACCAATTCAAATGAATTAAATTACCTTTATTTTTCGTTAGTTTAATCCGCTCACTAACATTCGCACTGTCCTTCACTTACTTAACTTTTTCACCTCATACGATCTCTCCCGTAACCTTTTCATTGCTTTGTAAATTTTTCCTTTCTCCTTTTAAATTTTTACAATACGCCTAACTCGACTTCCCTCACCTTTAAGTGAATGCAAACCTCTATACTTGCATTTTATATTTTTGAGTTATTTTTCCTGTATGACGTCACAGGAGCTGAATTATTTGCATAATTAACTACGTGTTATTTATTTCAAGTGTATTATTTTTACCACAAATAACTATACAATGTATATATTTTTGTTTTCTAGTAATCACCTGACGATTCGATAAGATGAAACAGACTGTTGTGGTTTTAACTAATAAAGTGTATTGTTTAATAAATATATTATAATTGCTCTAACCGCGTGTTGTTGAGCACTGTACCGGCAAAGTGAAACATTACTGGATTATATATATATACAGTATAAATTTCACACCACAAAATTTTTTAAAATTAATTTATGAGCAATGACTTAATCGGGTTTGAAAGCGATCTTTATAAATTGATTCGCAAGTTAAAATACCGTAAAGTTACTAACAATTTTGAAAACTTTCCTCATGAACACCGAACAAAAATTTTGCAAAACTTATATATATTTAAACACTACACTTAATGTTTAAAACCATAACAGTCTGTTTCATCTTATAGAATCATCAGGTGGCTATTTATTCAAATGGAATAAGTAGTTCTTGATAATAATAATATACTGTATAACAATAAGTAATAATAATGATAAGTAATAGATTCTATTTGAATAAGTAACCACCTGATGATTCGATGAAACAGACGGTTGTGCTGTTAACCCTTAAGTGTAGTGTTTAAGTAAATATATAGTAGAATTCCAATTATATAGACTACAAATTTTGTAGAATACCTGTTATATAGACGACAAATTATGTAGAATACCTATTATATAGACTTTTTGAAAATAAATTTACTGTATTTTGAACATGCCATGCAAAATATTGCTTTGACTACAGATGAAACTGATGAATAAATACTATTTACTTTAAGATTAATAGTTTATATGTAAGAAATATATATTTTCAAATATTTCTTTGAGAGCAGCCGGTACATTTTTTATAGACAATACACGTTGTATAGACTTGCCCGAGTCTATATAATTGGAATTCTACTGTAAATATACTTGCTCTAAACGTGTGTTATTGAGCACTGTACCGGCAACGTGAAACATTACTGGATTATATATACCTGTATATGTATATATTAGAAATGGCGTTAAAAGTTTCGTATCGAACTAAAGAAGCAAAAAAATGCTTGATTTTCGGCTCACTATTAGATCTACCAGACCTCATCTATTTTCGAGTAATTAAGCCTTGCTTACGAAAAAGACATTTTGAAAAAAGAGAGGAAAAAATTCAAAGCTTGCGTTGCGAAAAGTAGCTGCTAAAGTTGCTAAAAATATTGAGGTAAGATGGGTGGAAAGCAGTATACCAACTGTAGCACATACCCAAATATTACGTACAAATGTTTTAGCACAGGGGTGGGCAAACTTTTTAGCTCACGGGGGCCGCATTTGGATGTTGAATTTGTTCGCGGGCCACACTACAGTGATCTCTAAAAAAAGTTTTTACTTTGATTCTGACTCGGATTTTTAAATTTTTGAGCTCAAAATGAAATGATCTCTTAAAAAACAAAAATTTTTACTTTGATTCTGCATCCGATTTCTGAGTTTTCAAGTCCAAAATAAAGTGACCTTTAAAAAAAGGTCTTCACTTTGATTCTGCCTCGGATTTTTTTGTTTTCTAAAAATCAGTGATCGCTAAAAGCAACGACCAAAAATTTGGTTGAAGACAAAAAACAATTAATAACTTTTTTAAAGTATTTGTTTAAAGCCTTCGCGGGCCGTAGTTTGCCCACCCCTGTTTTAGCATATTATGACAGAAAATATTTATCGCTGTTGAAACAAATAAAATCAAGAATTGGACAAAAAAAACTTTCAAAGTAAATCGAGGGATTTCTTAGACATAGCAGAGGTCCCACTTTTTCATATAAGTTTTTCATATACAAATGTCTGGATTTTGGAAAATGTTCTTGTGACAACGAAAGAACAAAAGTTTATAGCTGACCAAAGAAATTTACAAAAGTTAGAAATTAATAGTAATTTAAGGTGACTCGCGCTATTTTATTGCTAACTCCAGCCCACCAAAATAAAGAAAAACCTCAAGTAATGAAATGCATAATAATTTTAAACTATATGCTTAAACTTGGATAGGTTTAAGATGCCGGATAGAACTGCTGCTGCTCTTTTGCGCTACTACGTGACTTTAAAATTATAACCCCCAAAATAACGAAAGTGTTGATCGACAAAAACAAAATCCGTCGTCAGAGGTTCAAGCAAAGGCAAGCACTTCAGGATATTGGTTGTGCCTTGGCGTCAAAATCAATGCAAGGCTTATACTTTGATTATCGCGAGGACATGACTTTAATCGAATAATAAAATAGAATGGAAAGCTTTACCAGCGAACGTTTCGAGAAGAGCATGCAAGTAGCATTAGCAAGCCAGGTCACATTGCTTGGTCGTGTAACATTCAGTGGCTGCAGGGAAAAGGACAATGCATATGAAATTTTTAAATTATGAAAGAAAATTTTTATCAACATTAAAGAAATAGCGATTTAACTACTGTTATCAACGGTGGTGTAATTTGATTGTTGGAAAAGAATTCGAAAAACCTATGCGCTGTTTTATTTGCTTGCTACATAAATAAACTGCTTTCAAGCCACGTATTTAGTGAATGGCGCTGCAATAAATTCAAGGGTTTTTTCTGGTGCTATTGGGAAAACACTGCAAACTTATTACCAGAATTCTGTTGTAGATTTTGAGCTAATCGAATCTCTGGACCCGAGCGTTCTGTAGACATTGATGACTTAAATATATTTGTATGAAATCTGTCTTGCAGTAACAAGCCACCAATTTGATGATAGTTTGATATCAAAATACCCTGGAAATGTGTCGCACTCTCAATGGCTGGTTTTGGCGGACGAAATCTTAAGATTGTGTGCAAATGCTTTTCCTCCCGAACATGAAAACACTTGCCAACTTCATTATTATCAAATACATGCCAACTTGGCTTGATATCGAATGCCAACCGCAAAGTGTGAAAGCCCCACATCATTTGTGGAAAAAGATTAGAAGCATGCAATATCTTCGAAAATCGCGACGAAAAGAACTGCTTAAATCAATGGTAAAAAAAAGGCGCTTGCTCCACCCCCCATAAAAATCTGCTTATTTTTATGGTCAATGACGATAAAGCCGCCGCACGCGAATTAGCGTTTCGGCGCATTTTAAAAGCAAGACAAGAGAGAGAGAAAACAATTTTAGAAATTTGTCGCTGATACGGTGATTTAAAGTTTTCAAAAATCAACATTTCAGTCGAAAATTACATTATTTTTTTACACTGGGAAGCTGACCATCAACGAACGAAACCGCCTAGCGCCTGGCGATTTCTGGACAAGACTTGATTGCTTGCATTAGCAATAAAAAAGGTTGGATAAGATAATGTTCGACTTTTCTTGCCACACCCAAGCAGTGGAACAATGCGTCAAACTTGTTACTGAGACTGAGGAAGTTTATAGTAAAGCCAGACGAGATGGATTCGTTCCTGTCACAATGGAATTTTGGAGACACATGTCGAGACTTGATTGGAACAAAATCTAATAGTTGTACATAAAGACTTTATTATTGCATGAATGCGAATTAATAGCAAGTTGGTCAAATTTTTGATAAAACCTCAAATTTTAAGTGTTTTACGCCAATTTTGAATGCATTTTATTTAACAACTAAAAATACATTTTACGTTCTTATTGTGCTTAAAAAAGTACTCTCATAAGCAAAAAGGAAATAAGTGAACTTTTTGCAGTTATCTGAAAATAGCAAATAACTGTCCTTTTTCGTGTTTTTTAAATTGGAAATTTCACGAGCTTTGGCAGGGGATTTAAAACGAAAGTCAATTGTGCTACGATTGTTGATATAGTTTTTGTGTGAAAATGCAGCTTTTTTCACTGTCTTTAAATCATCCAACCCAACCCACCTTGCTGTTTATATCTCATCGTGCAGCTTTACACTGATTCTCCAGCACATCCGTGCGGGGGGAGCTGTATTGCTTTACAGTGCTGGTTATTTTTTGATACGTCTGAAATTAAACTTTCCAGGTCGTTAGTCGCTACGCTTGCAAACGAGCTGAGCGATGCGGAAGGCACATCCATCCCCCCGGCCATCATCAAGTCGTTCCGCTTCATTAGTCCATTGATGAGGTAGGAGTGGGGGCGGTTGAGATCGGGTGGGGGGGGGACTACTCATATTTGACTGTTCAGGTTTCGTGTGGCTGCAATCTGTGTTTTGGCGAGTAACCGCCTCCTTGCTATGGCGTCACAATCAAACACGGTCATGTTCTGCTGCAATGAATCGACTGTGAGTTGCCGAAAAGTCGTCGTGGTGTGTGGGGAGCGAGATAAAGCGTCTTCTAAGAAAAAAGGTGGGTTTTTTTTTCTGGTATGTCTAAGATTTTCACCGGGGTTTTGAATATTTAAATTAAATAAAGCACTTATGGTGATTATATAAACATGTGAGCGACTATACAATTAAAAGCCTATTTCTAGTAATTTTTTGTGTTAAAAATTTTACTTGTTTGGTTAAAACATTCTTTTCTCACTTTTTTGTTAGGCCAATTCTTGTTTTTTACTTAGATGAATCGTTCGTTAAGTCAAGATCTGACATGGCCGTTGATTGGCTGTCCGATAATCACGTGGTACACGATGTTCGTGATGCGACGTGCGGATTGGTTGATGCTGTGTCAAAAAATGCTGGTGACACGTCAGGTTGGTTGGTTGACGGACGTAGCGCGGAGCCGCCCATTCCCTCCGTTGTATTTAGGTTACATGTCCCGTGCTGTGGTTAAGATCGCCAGGTCTGCTTTCCTTGGCTTGATGGAAAGCACTCAGAGCAGATTCCCATCGTATGCCGCGGACGCTGGGAACGGCGCCAGGTATGACACACAATAAGAATGCTTTTTTCGGATCCAAACGTTTCTTTTTGTCGCTTTCGAGTAAAACGCAGTGTTTTATTGAGATGTGGTGTAGGTGTCGCTCGTCGCTCTGTCGCCTGCTCAGCGAAGGATTAGACCGCGCTCTGCACACCGCTGATCGACGTTCACTTGCCGATTTCTTCTCTGTCGAGGTAGTCTCTGCATGGGAACAAATTTGTCTCTATGCTATTGCTACCAGCTTTTTAATTTACAACCATGAATGTTTGACTCTGTGTCTCCAGCATTCCTTTTCCACTCTTCAATCCCATCTTATCGAGTTCACGAAGCGCCTTCATGCGGCTGAGGTGGAGAAGCGCGACTTGCGTCACCATGAAGCGAGTCTCAAGAGCGACGTCGAGCGGTTGAACGCCCACACAAGTTACTAGCCCCATGCTGTTGAGCCACCTCGGTTGCTATCAAGTTATTGACGCTTCTTGTTTCAGGAAAACTTGAGCAGCATAATAAAGAATTGAAAAAACTAAAAGATAAAGAAAAGGGCTTAGTATCTAAGAGCCGTTTTGAAGGTGTCTGTTCTGAACTTAACTCTGCTCTTGATCGTGAAAAAAAGGCGCAAAGATTGCTGAGAGAACAAAATTCAAAACTACAAGTAATTTTTTGATTTAGATTAAAATTGATTTTTTATTGTATTATAAACGACTCCGAGATTAAATAGTAGGAGCAAGATAGTTGGTGTAGTTTTATTTAAATCCTAATTTATTTCTAGCCTATACCCTAGGCTAGAATCTCACCGAGCTATAAGCCAGATGTGAACCAGGCTTAGCTCTCGTAAAATGACGCTGTATGTTTACAATGATAAATACGCTGACACTTTATTCAAAGGATCGCGCTCCCGATATGTCCGAAGTTGCACATTCATCATCAATCCAGTTTTAATCCGGTTTAATTTCCAGTGACTGGAGGTGGCCGGATGCATCCCACTACTTCTGCAACTCTTCTTACACCTTCTCTTTACCTGCATCGATCTGCCGCATCTTCTTTCTTTAAACCAAGCCTTTTCATGCTTCCTTCGACTTGTTTCTTCCATTTCATCCTCGGTCGACCCTGTTTACGTTTTCTATCCATTTCATGTACCATTGCCTTTTATCAAAACAAAAGAATTTGGAGCAAATTTTTATCGGTCGCCTGCCCTTGCTGGCACCAACCACAGTTGTCTGCTGTGGACATAGCCTTTGCCTAAAAAGACAATACCTGCAAGACAACAGGTTGATGTATTTAATTCATAGTTGGAACCCTAACAAGTGCTCCCACTCCAGGTCAGAGTGAGCCTGGGAGTAATGGGAATTAAAGAATAACTCCACTTTTCTTATAACTTCAGAACTCCTGAACTGAAGCCTGCCCATCGGATGTAATTTAACGTCATACCCAAGACTAAGACCAAGACATTAGTTGACATAAATAAGTAGTTTTTGATATGGATTTTAAAATTAACATCTTAACATTAAAAAGGAGCTGACTGGGAAGTACGAGGAGCAGTGTAACAACGGGGCTGAGAGGGAAGCCACTCTTTCACAAGCCATCGACGTGAGTGCTCGTGCCACATTGCGACTCATCTCACTAACTCACTTTATTCGATATTGTGAAAGTACTTTGTAAAAAGTCTCTGGTTATTTTGTATTAATTATAATGTGGTTGAATATTAAAGCCATTTAATCTTGGTTGTTGAACGCGTTTACTCAAACAACGCGTTTACCGCATTCAAGACATTGCTCCTTTGAAGCTATATCTAAATTTCATTCAGTAAGTGCTTTTCCTGTAAAATTAAATGGTTAATCCGGGTTGCTTGGTGAAGCAATGTAATGACAGTGATGGTTTTTTATCGTTGTCATTTTTTCGCAAGGTCGTATTGGCTGGTCGTATTGGCTAGTCACCATTATGGATGAGTATCGTGATTCCATTTAAGAAAGTGTCGTGAAGTGTCTCTCCCAAGGACCGCGTCCTTCTGCTTGCAAGTTGTAGTTTTAATGAGTTTAATGTCACTTGATTGTTAGAACTTGACTGAGGTGAAGATGGAATTGAAGAGGAACGCCCAGAGCAAGTACCAACTGGAGCGACAAGTTGAAAAACTTCACACTGAAAAAGCAAAACTGCAAGCGCTTGTGCGGGACGCGAAGGACGCTTTAAAACGAGCTGTTGGGTATGTGTTGGCAGTGACATTTGACGTGCTCACTATTTCATGTAATCGTCATTGCAGCGAGAAAGCATCGATCGTCCAGTATTTTGCCACAGTCGAACAGACGTTCCAAACTGGTTCCGAAAAAATAGCTACTGAAAAGGTTTCTGTTTGGTGTATTTTAATTTGCCTTCAGCTTATTTATGAGTTGTACATTTTCAGCTGCTTGTTCAAGCTGAAGAATTAGCTGAAAACACTGGGTCTGGGTTAAAAGCAGCCAAGGTAACTATGTTTGTATATGTTCGGCATGTTCCATACCTTGTAGCCAAACACGTCATTTTCAATATATATCAACCAGACTGTTCCCTTAAGACAGTTGTATGTTTCCGTAATAATTTTTCACTAAATGTGCCAACAGATGCTTGGTCAACAGTCATTCACACTTTATATTCATTATTTCAAAGTTATAGTAGTGTAGTGCGACTCTTGAGAATTGAAGGCGTCTCTGGTGGACGCGCGATTGGCTGGTCGCGCGCTCATTTGCGCCGAAGGGAGAAAGCTTTAGTCGATAGACAATTGCTTTGGCGATAGAAAAAGATCAAAGTATTCGATAAGAGTGGCTTCAAGTCTTGGCCAGGCGAAAAGGCGATCTTCTTCGTTTGGCGGAGATGGACGGGAGCTGGATGGTACACTAAGTGGCCGGACATGTTTTATCAGCCAAGTCACCAGGTACTTTTTGACATCTGAAATAACACAGGCTCCATTTGGATGGTGATAGATGGGGCAAGATATTATTACGTGCTCAGCTGTCTGCTCCTTTGCGCCACACTCACAGGCCGCCGTAGAAGCCACACCCCATTTCTTTGATTCTGAGCGGAATAGACCAACGCCGGTTCAGGCAATGAAGCTTGACCCATTCAGGTCTGGCAAAGCTAATTTTCGGTGGCGTTGAGCCAACATCCCCAACAAATAAATGTCTAGAGGTGTTTTTTCGCGGCTCTATGCTCCATTTATATTTTGCTTATCGTGCTACACTGGCGCTTGACTTGGTGGGGTTGTTCAGCAGTTCCAGTGCAGCAGGCACAAATGGGTATCTTGATTTAAGTTGCCGCAGCTGTTTACCAAGTGGAGACAGCAGCATTTCATATATGAGGCGTTCTGGCTCCTGAGCGCAGCGAGTTAAAGATAATACGGCTTTTTTGCGGCGAAACTCGGTTGGTTGAATGCCTGATAAAAGGGTTGTTCGTTGGTGTGGGACGCAGACATCGAGAAACTATGCGCAAGGCATTGTTAATGGGCTTGTCAGTAAGGCAAGTATGGGGACTGCGACACCAAACAGGTGCACAGTACTTAGACGCGGAATGGACCAAGGCAAGGTTAAAATCGATTAATTAATGATAAATGTTTTAGCATAAATTTTGTTTTCTACGTAGATGTTGACCAATAGCTGAATCAGAAATACTAATTACAGGAAAGTTTACGAAGATCTTTTTGGATTTAGCTTGGTTGCAGATTGATTTGAGAACATTTTGTCAAATTTGTTGTTCCTCATATTTATTGAGAAGTTCGACCTACGTACGCACTTCCGCAGCGGCACGAGCTCTTATGCACAACATTGCTTTTCTTACAGCACGAATATTTTTTATACAATACAATAGTGTGTATAAAAGATGTTTTTTAACGTCCATGTAAATCCACCAATGTGGCTATTAGCGAACAATTACATGAAAACAAAATTTATGCAGAAACATTTCATATTAATTATCGATTTTAGTTATAGGAGAAAAGTCTTTTACCTGGCCAGGCTGGAAGCCACCTTTATCGAATCCATTGATCCTTTTCTGTCGCCGAAAAACAATTGTCTATGGCCTTAAGCTTTCTTGCTTACGGCGCATGTGAGAGCACAATCAATCAATCAACTGTTTAGTATCCTTATATAAATCGCATAATTTTTCCCGTTCGCTATTGCCAAGAAGTTCTGATGAAAGTTGGCCGAAAGAATTATCAAAAAAGTAGTTTTTTAGAAACTACCAACAATCTGAAGAGTTAGAATGGTTTCGTCATCTTAAAATTTTGTACGAAGAATTTATTTAAATTGATTTTAATGCACATTTAACTGGTGCTGTAATTAGCATTAAGAAAAGTGTGGGTGTTTTGTCTTTTGAAAAGTTAATACGAAACAGTTGGACAGCCCTTCATTTTTTAAAAAGTGTTTCTAGTTTTGTTTTGAATCAAAGCCACCGTCCGCTTAGTGAGGTGCATGGCACTGGGGGGCGGACCCACGTCGCTGCTTCACGATCGACTTTTTTCAGCGTGCCGTCGATACTTTTGTTCGTGCCCAATCTAGCGCCATCTCCCGGATAAACAATTTGGAATCACAGATTGCTTCTTACCGCTCTCACATTGGCTCCCTCAAGCGGGAGCTACACAACGCGTGTTACCGCCAGAGCGAAAACCCCGCTGATACGCAGGTAATTCCACGTGAAAGCCACGTGTCGGTTTTTATATTAAATTTGGAATCTGTCAGGTTTCGCAACAGTCACGTAGTTTTGTTCTTCGGACTGGGTGATTGGGTTCTGTCGATTGAACCTTCTCCCGGCGCTTGTAACTCCGTGGTGTGGATCGGCTCAATTAAGAATAAAACCTTATTTTAGTTTCAAGATCTTCCTACCAAAGACAGGAACTCTCACCTCCACACGGCACCATCTGGTGTACCTGACTCTTTTTTTTCGAAAACACTTACCGACTCTGAAGAATTTCAGCCTTTAAAAGGGGAACTTGTTGAAGAGGTGCCGCTAGAAAGCAATGGTTCATCCATGTAAGAAATTCTTTTTAACTTCAGTTTTAGTTTTTAATTTTGAATGTTTAGTTTAAAATTTTCAACCCCAAAACCAGCCGAACTCGTTTCCCCGTCCCGCCACTTTTCGACTTGAGATTTGTTCTTCCAAAAGGTGCACTGGTGTGTCCGCTGCTCCAATCTTCCAACGAACTAATTTTTGCTTATTTAGAATGACTTGAACTGATATTTTATTTGTTAGCATCTATATTACATCTGTTATATTTCTAGCGTAGAAACTGGCTCCGTTAATTTCGAAAATAAATATTTTTAATTGAACCGATTTTAGTTACTTTATTATGAAATGTTATTGACTGCAATGGATTCTTGGAACAGTGGAGATTCGAGGGGTGCTGTCTTGCGCTCATACTAACTGCTAAAGTCTGATAACTTTTGAACCGACTTATCAGCTTGAGAAAATATTTTTTTGGATAAATTTGTAAAGTAAGAACATGAAATAAGGAAAAAATCAAAACGCTCGCGACCTAAACAAGATGGCGTTATAAAAAAAAAGCGGAATTATAATTAGAAACAAAAATCTGTTGCGAAGAAAGTGATCAAGAAGTTTTTTAAAAAAATATTAAAAAATAAATGTTTCAACTTTTTACACTGAACTTGCTGTTTGCGGTATTTTCGGCTTCCTTTTTTTTATCCAACCTTTAGTCTATCTGCTCAAAAGAAACGATGACTGTAACTCTTCACAATCACAAATAATTTTGGGTCCGACACAAATTCAGCATTGTTTTATATAGTTTCTATATACACCAATAAATTAGCAGTCACTGCAGCAATCTTCTCCACAAGAGCTGGCTTGTAATCACGTTCCGGTTAGTATTTTCGGTGATAGTAGTCTTAGGCCCAAATAAAAAGCGAACGGGTTAGATAATCATTTTTTACTTGCTCCATATTTTAAAAATAAAAGTTCATCATACAGGCACACAATCACTCAATCGTTTCAACGGCCAGGAACACCGGAGAATTTTCACCTTTTTAAATGGACAAAAGTTTTTACTAAAAAATTTAAGGAAGACCAAAAAATTTAAAGAAATGGTTTGTCGTACAGAATTTGAAAATAGCAAGTAGAATTGGAGACATTTCCAAAACGTTTTGCCTGACTTTAGCAAAACGCGTCAGAAAGAAGAAAAAGAAGTTCAACAACCTATAGCCTACAGACCAAATGTAAGCTAAAACGTATAATCTTGCAACTATTGTAAACTTTTATGCCTACTTGTAGAATCGTAACTTGTCTTGAGTAAAACTGGACAGGCCCCTCCCTTTCGGACACCATCTTGTGGTACTCTGTGCCAGTTTGGACTTGCAGGCTACGGGTTAAGATAATGTTTTAAAAATGGATTGTTTTATGGTCCTGAGGGTCAATTAGTTTCAGTTTTTTGACAAGAAGCCCCGACTAGTCAAAAATAATGCTTCGATTCTTCTAGTTAGCAAAACCATTTGTTGATTATTGCTTTAAGGGCTATATGACAAACTTTACTTGGTAATCCAAAAGGATCAGTTAAACTAGATAATCCGAATACCTTCGCTGAAGTAAAGCTGTGTCTGCTTATGGCTGAAGAAATAGTTTGCCGCGAAACCGAAGTTCTTAACACAGTTAGTTCCGACTAAGTTCGAATTGATTCCTTAGAAAACTTTTCTCCGCAGACAGACATAAACCACTGTCTCTAACTATAAAGAATATGTTTAGGGGAAGGTCGGGTATTATGCAATATGCACCCCTCAAACAAAAATCTCCGTAAAAATTTCATTTTTAATTTTCCAAACTCAAAATTATTTTGACACAATGTCCTCAATCTAGACTTTTATCCAAATACCAGCCTGTAAATTGTTTCATGTAAGCTGTGATGACCCTCCAAAATTTTTAGATAAAGGGGTCCATTTTAAAAACTGTGCTGATAATAAGGACCTTAATTGAAAGTAACGCGATTTGAAACTAATTATAAAAATAAAAAGTACTTTCTCTAAGATTCATGAATTTATTTTAAAAACCCTCAAAGCAACGTCCAATTGTGTAACGAAAAATATGGTGCTAAAATACAAAATGCAATCCATTGGCATTAATCGAGTTTGTCAACAACCCGGTCTTATCCCGAAAAAATTAGTACAATAAAAATCATATTAATATGAGACAAGCAAAAAAGGGAGGTTAAGACATAAAACCAAGCAATGCACTTATTATTTGCAAGTAAGCTATAACACGTAATGTCACATTACACTAGCAATAAATGTTCAGTAATTAAGTAAACATCATTCATTAATAATTTACAACTTTTTATTACATATAAACAGAACTTATTATCAAGCTGCAGGCGATACAAAAATTAGTTGCTTTCTAAAGTTAAAAAAAATAGGGCTGTATCTAAAACTCAAGGCACAAAAACATGTTTTGATTTTAAAAATTTTGTGTGATCTATTTGATACATATATAAATTAATACTCTTATCTCACTAACAAATTTTACCTGGCTAATTGTTTGACTTTCAAATTTAACTGGTCCACTTTTTGTTTTCTTTTTTGTCTTATTGCACTATGAAATATACAAAAGCGTGTCTGTGGCAACAAAATTTTTCATTAAGTTAATTGATAAAAAATTTCATATATAACTTGACCAATAAAAACTATGCAAATATGGCATTAGTCCACACGTTAAATTACTACAGACTTAAATTTTTACCAGCCAAAAACAGCCCATTTAAAATTGAAAATAATTTGTTTTAGGCACACATAATATGTAGCAGCTTTTTTCTTGCTTAATTTGCTTTGCTAAATGTCAAATTGCAAGCTGCATTGCTTCAGAAGACCATTTAAATGTAAACTTCTAGGTTCTTTTTTTTCCAGCATGTGGTGACATTTTTGCTTCTTAGCTCTATAAAATAACAGTAATGAACAAACACTTTTAGCTATTGTTTCGATAACTCTGAGCAATACAGTAGAATATTATAAAGGTAAAAAATTTATAAATTGAATAAATGCAATAAGCAACAAACTTTTAGCACAATAATTAGCATGGTCTAATTCAAAGCTATTAAAAAATTTATTATTTAACTTGCAAATCTAAAGTTAAATTAAAAATTACCATAAATTACATCGAAAATCTAATGCGAGCATTCATTTTATGTATTAATTCTAATGTAGTCAATTTTACACATAAACTAATTTTTTTAATTCCTGACCTAGATAGCCTAGTAAATATAATAACAATTTAAATTAAATAGTACAAAAATTTTGCCTGATAAACATAAATTGGAACACTAGATTAATGAAGTAGTCCAATGCAATTTGAAATTTGTCTATAAAAATTGATTAATCGATAAATAAGGGTCCGTGTTATACAAACAACTTAGACGTCCATATTATAATTTTTGACTACACTTTAAAACTTTGATTCTTTCGTAATAGGAAGCTTTTTTTCCAAGTTGCTACATTTTTTAAAAGACTGATAACTTGTAATTAAACTAAACAATTTTAAAAAATTCAAAAAAGTTAAAAGGGAAAAAAGTTGAAAATAAAAAAATTAACCCTTTCGGACCGAAAGGACTATTTAGTCCCACACCACTATTTTTGAAATTTCTTCTATAATAGGTACTATAAAATTTTATAAAAAAGTTTTTTATTATTCTTTAGCAATATTTTGGCAACCATGCTAGTCAATTGTAACACGTGCAAATCCTTTTCTTTGTGATTGTCAAACCAACTAAATACATAAAGTTTAGTTCAACTATATATAGTTTTAAAATTAATTTCAAAAATAAAATAATGTTTAATTTAAGAAAAGCTGAATAAAATTTACGAGAAAAAAGTTTAGTGGAATGATATAAAGCAAATTTGACTTTTTTACCAGTGTTTATGATTAATTTATTTGCTTTTCAAACTTGGGACTATTTAGTCCCAACCGGCTTTATGCGTACTTTTTACTTGTTTTTTGTCAAATTTAGATGGCCCAGAAACAGACTATATCAAGAAAATTTATAATTGGTGTAAATGAAGTAGTGAAATTAATTACTGCTGATGAGTTAGATTCATCCAATAATAACCTTATAGATGAAAAAGATGTAATATTTTTCGAGGAAGCAATGTCAGATATTGATGATACTATAGCAATAACAATCGATGATGCCCATGCACAAAGTATTGAACCAAATGTTATGGAGCCTTTTTCTCATCTATTTTATTGGAAAAAGATTTGTACTTCTTTTGATATTCCAAATTGCTCTTTATCTGGTACAGTCAATTTAAGTTATGAAGATGGCCATGAGCCAAAACCAATAGAAATCTTTTCAGACACCATAAAGCTGGAAACGCTAATGAATTGGTCAGTGCACGGAGTGAATTGTATATGCAGCGGAAAGGAACAGTTTTTAAAACAGAAATTAATGAGTTAAAAGCATTTATTTTATTTTAATTATTTTATCTCTATATTTATCCTCCTTACTCGCAGGAAAGCGACTGAAGCCCTAATACATAGGGTAGGCAATCACCCCGACCTGCTTCCGGAGATACCAAGATATTGCTGTCCGCTGTAATTTAATAAAGATATGACTGTAATTTAGAACTGCTTGCCAGAATGGCCAAGTAGGGGAAAGTGCCGCAAAGTGTCTTTCCCTAGGACACAACAGAATGGCGCGAGTGGGTTTTGAACAGAGACCGTGTTGATCACGAGCCCGGCGCCAACAACCACTCGCCCATACCGCTCGCCCACACCGCCAACAACTTCGTTTATGGGATATCATACCCTTCCTAGTATTCGCGATTATTGGAATAAAGATCCTGGTCTTGGTGTAAAAGTTGTGTCAGATGTAATACCTTGAAATATGAAAGATAAATTTCCTCACAGTGCGCGCATGAAAACGTTAAAGAACTTCAAGCACGACGTTGTTATGAATTTGATCGGGAAATTTTCAAGGAGAAAACGAGCAAGAAGTTCTTCAACTGTGGTTTCAAGATTTCCCTCAGACGGTTCCGATATTCATCAAATTACACGAGTTTCTTATCAAGACCGTGTTAAATGCAAATTGTGTACCAAGCAAAAAATAGACTCTCGTACTTGTACATTCTGTAATTGTTGTAATTTATTTCTTTGTCAAACAAGTAAAAAAATTGTTTCAGGAAATGACATTTCGGTTTTGAGAGGAATATTTTGGTGTAAAATATGTGTGTGCATTACTTCAATTGTTATGCTGTTTAGTAAAGCAGGGTAAAAAGTAATTATCATGCTGATTTTTGAAACCATGAAAGACCACTATGGCAGAAAATCGTCCATAGACGCAAATCCTCTTTGAATAATCATTGCTTAAATTCAAATGTTAAAAAAAAACAGAAAGTTTTCATGATGTAATAAATATATCTATTTTTCTAAAACTCCAGATTCCTTAAAATTACTCAAATTCATTGAATATGACAAGAAAAATTAAAGCTGATATTTTGAAAAAAAGTACGCTTGGAACCGATTGGGACTAATTAGTCCCAAATATTTAAAGCTCCTATACTAATTTATAGATACGCCCCGACAAATTTTTTTTTGTGCAACTACATTTTAACAACACATTCTTCAAAGAAATAACAAATTTACTATTTTATACAGTCTAATAAAAATTCTGGTCTGAAGGGGTTAACAAGATCAAACAAATAAAAACATTATTTTCGAAACATGCAAAAAACAGAAAAAATTTCATTTTGCTAAAACATTTTTTTGATTAAGTTACTTTTTTATGTAGTTTTCAATAATGTAAATTGTTTTTTCTAAAACTTTTTCATATTCGAGAAATCAGAAGAAGTCCATATTTCCTCGTGGTCCGGATTATCTGACTCGATCGATTTACAAAAACTTGACTTCCAAGCTTTACCAAACTTTAAAACAATTCCAGCACCACAAGTGTAAATAATCACTTCAACAACTTTGTTTTAGCAAGCTGTAAGACCGAATCAACGCCCCTATGGCTAATATTAATCTTATTATTTCGTCTGCTACACAAACTTAACAATACTATCTTTCTATGATTAACTGTGATCACTTAGCCACAAAAACACAAAAGACCCAACTACAATCCAACAACTAACTAAAATCTCATGTGGAACGAAATAAAGACAAAACGCTCGTTTTAAGATCACGTCGCGTGACTTCGGATCATAAGCGAATTTTTTGGAATAACGTTGATTTTTCTAAATAGCAATTAAATTAAGGTCACAGTTTACGAGAACCAATCAGAAGCAAGACAAAAATTATTAAGTAACGTGGAATAAACTAGAAAGTTCCAAAGCATTAATGAGCGCTCGAGGTAAAAAAGACAAAAAAAAAAAAAAAATTGTGCAGGCAATAGAAAACTAAAGCGCGAGAACAACTGATTATAATTATCCATAAGAAAAACAGCTTGCAAATAAATTAAATTAAAAGGGAGTTTACGGACTGTGCAATCATTATTAATATGAAAAAAATTGCCACATACTGAAATTTAAAACTACTAAAAAAAAAATTAACTATAGATTCATGAGCTTAAAATTATATTGCGGATGAAGTGTGACATCCTAAAATTTTTAATGTTGTCACATTTTAAATTTTAACCCTTTATCGTCCGCTTTTAGGTTTTGAATGAAAAAAGTTTATTTAGTGTGTTTTTGCAATTGAAATCGCATTAGAAATGCAACCGAAACAAAAGTTAAAAAAAATTTAACCCGCACATTTTTTTAAACGTTACAAATTTGTAACGGTGGTCAATTAAGCAAATAAAGTTATTAAAATCTTGAACTTTATCAAAAATTTTGCTACTTTCTAGAGAGTCATACTTCAATGTCAACTACTAGAAAAAGAATTATTAGATTTCTTATTACTTTTCAACTCTGATCAAACGCGATATAAATTTTTTTCTGTGATGTAAAAAAATAAGAAAAAGACAAAAGCTAACTTGGTTAAAAAATCCCACTGATTGAAGTTCTTCCGGGTTTCCAGTTAAAATGATAAAATATGAGTTGCATCAAATCTGTTGATAAGGTCAATCAAGAAAAAAAAAATTTTTAAAGCAAGAAAAATACAAAAATTTGAAACGTGACAGATTTGTTGAGTTGGGCGATAGAGGACTAAGGCAGTGTAGTCGTTATTAAGAGTCTATATATTGACTAAAACAGTTTGTGTTTGTAAAGAAAATGTATTTTTTTTTGCACAAAGTCTCTACTTTTTTTTAAAGAAGGCCAAAATTTTTTCTAAAACCTTAAAATGGGACCTAAAAAAAAGATTAAAAACACTGAATTAAGTTAGGATTGGGGTTAGGGCGTTTCATCGCGGTGAAGTTTTAGCGAAGTTATTTATTAACTTAAATTTCACCCGTAAATTTTTAGTGCGATTTTTCGTAATAGAATTTTTCGTTGTAGAATTTACCTAAAATTTATAGGACAACTTTTTGCAGTTATCTTTTTATTTTAATAAATCTAACTTTAATTAACAAAAACATGGTGCAATCATACTGTAGAAACTTAAAAAGTTAAATCAATTGTAATTCCATAAAGTGTCGTTTCATGAAATGTCGCAGTACCCGATTATTCTATTTAGTTAACGTCATTTCAAGAAATAGGGGTGGGCTACTAAAAACCTTTAAGCCAGTGGCGTGTGGTGACCTCTGAGTCTGGCCATGCAATTCGCATGCCAAAATCTGGTGATGAAAATGGGTATGTTATGGGTAATTAATAAGTGAGACATACGATATTTTACTGGCAGGAAAAAAGTTTTGTGTGAGATTGTAACTTTTAGTCGTAATGTCATGGTGATCAAGACCAATTTTCGTCCTAGATTTTTGGTTATCTCTGTAAAAAAAAAGTCATCACTTGAAATTGTTGCCTGGTAATGCACTTTTTCTTCTGAAAATGCAGTGATCTCTAAAAAAAAGGTCATCGCTTAAAATTGTTCCGAATAATGCACTTTTCGTCCTTAAAATGCAGTGATCTCTAAAAAAAAGGTCATCACTTCAAACCAGTCTCCGATTTCTTACTTTTCGTCCTAAATTCACGGTATTCTTTAAAATAACACAAAAAAATGGGTCTTCGTCTCGGATCGGCCTCAGATTTTATCCCAAAGAAGTAATATTTCTCATTGAATTCAACGATATCTACCTCATCGCGCAAAAGTTTGACATGCAATTCCTGAAAATTTGGTCATGCAACACATGACTTGCATGCCCTGACCGCACGCCATTGCTTTAAGCAGACCCCGTGTAGGACGCCCCTAATCCGAAAAGTTAAATGGCCCCGTCATACTGTTTATCGTTTAAAGTTTTGTAGGACAAAGAATTTGTTTAAAAACGAATTAAGCAAAAAAATCAGTGGAAAGTTAAAGAAACTGAACGGACACGATTAATACAATCAACATTTAAATTATTCCACTTGTCGAGTTCAATTAATTCGCCATCCTACTGAAACCGATGACATAGCCTAAGCTCTGAACCATGCTGCTACTAGATTGACATGCTGGCTCTAGTTCAAAAAAAAAAACTAATATCAATTTTAAAACACGAAAAAAAAAACGTGACGGTGGCTGCAAAAGTTTTATTTTCTACAAAGGAAACGTATATTTCCGGTTTCCACAAAAAAACTTCGTTTTTGGCGCACATTTTATCACGACTAGCAAATACTACAAAGACTTAATATTAATATTTTAATTGTAAGATTTATTTTTAGAGAAATATCATAGAAAATTTGTTGTACTTTGTGGTTCAACCCGATCATATTGTTGTGTTGGAATAGATTATTTTTAAAAAACTATGCAAAGATAACCTTTATTTTGGCTGTAAGAATCTGCGCTAGGATTTCATTCCGTTTTTTCAACGCCACGCACCGCGGGCCCGCCAATCAGTGGCCGCCAGAGCCATAATTTCCAAATTTTTTGTCATTTTATACACAGATATTTGACAAGTCTTACTGTCGACACCTACAAAGACAAAAAGGTTGAATGTTTTGTCTTTTAAGATAGTGGGCCCGGTACAAAGTTTGTGTTAAACGTTTCGCTGAACTTGAGGGTGCAAAAAAGCTGTTGGCTGAATTATTTTGTTTGCTTTTTGTTTTCATTATTACCAGAATTTTCAATAAATAAATAAACAAGAAGAAAATTTCGTTACAGCTAACGATCCTAGGGCTGGTTGGGCTAAAAAACTGTTTAGTTATAGGGCCGCATTCAGAATTATTTTTGTTCGAGGGCAACAGTAAGCCAAAATGTAAAATCCAAAATAGTCAAAATAAGAGTTTTTATATTTTAAATTAAAGTGACCAAACAAATGTAGATTTTAAACAAAACCTTCATCACAATTATTTATTTTAAAAACATCTACGAAAATCTGGTCAATTGCATATCGCATATTCAAATAATTCGTTTCATCGCATAGGAATAAAAGTTATTTATTCAATTAATCAAAGTGCTGATTGCAAAAATATTCTAAAACAGAAAATTTCTTTTTTGAAAGCCAATCGCCAATTGTGAGAAGATCGTAAGCAGGCAATGTGAGCACACAATTGCACCTGGATTTTTCCATCACTGGTCTTTGGTGTGGTTAAAAAATGCTATCGTTAAAGGTAAAAAGAAGAGTTCTTTGGTCTTCACTTAACTTTTTGGAAAAATAATTGTCTCAACGTCTTTTCAGATCTCTACTTTAGAAACCCTGTATAATAAATTTTCTATGCTTTTTCCTCCTCATGAATTCCTCTCGGGGGAGAAAGTCCTCCTCAATTGGCAAGCAATGTTTTAAATTTTTTGCTTGAGGCTTTTCCTACTCCTGATATAAGCAGTAGCTCACTAATTAAACTTATGGTAACAAAAAACGAAATTTAAGTGCATTTTTATGCATTTTTTAAAAATTTTTAAAAATTATTATTTCATTTTTTAAAAATCATTTTTGATAAATATTTTGATGTTTTTCTACAACTTTGTTTGAAGATTGATATGATTTGGATCTAGCCTGTTTAAACTTATTTATTTTTTTAGCTTGGCGCACATCTGTACAAGCAGCTGCTTTTTTGTTTATTTAAATTTAAAATATTCATGTTTAGACTTATCCCAAACCCGGAAAAATCTTTTAAAAAAAAGTTAATCATTACTAATTTTGATTTTAGAATTATCTATGCATCAAAAAATATTTACTTTTAAATTAAAAAAAGATTCAAAATTACTACAATCCTTTATTTAAAGGGTAAAATATTTTTGTAATGTATTAAAACCTCTTGAACAATAAAATTTTATAACTTGCAATCATAATTTGTTTTTCACCTTGTGTTCCCGTTAATTTTCTATAGGAAATCAAGGATTTGTATTTTTTTAGATAAAAATACTTTTTCCAGCTCACTGTCGAAGTCTGCTATCGATGGGCCCCCAGTGGACAACCGACTCATACCGGTAGGTGGAACTTCGCGGCGTAAACTAGTCCCTTGCGATGATTTTATAAATCAAGTCCGACTGCAAAGTTTAGAAAGTTAGAAAGTTTTTTAAGATTAGAATAAAGTGTAGTTGAGTGGTTAAAGCGCCCTGAGTGTGTTTAACATGGTATTGGCTCAAAACCTATTGCGTCATTTTGTTCTGTTCTTGGAAAAGACACTTAACGGCACTTTTCTTTGCTTGGCGGTCTTGACAAGCAGTTCTAAATTTCAGTCATATCTTTAATAAAATAAATAAAAAATTTTTAACCGGACAATAATATTGTATCTTGGCATCTTCAGAAGCAGATCGAGGTAATTGCTTGCCTTATGTATTATCGCCTCCGTCGCTTTTCTGCGAGTCAGAAGAATAAATATAGAGATTAAATAAAAAAAGAAGTCTCGGCTAAGACGTGAAGCTTTTAAAGCTGGCTTTTTGACCGTCGAAGGGTATTAAAAATAGTTATTGGTCTTTGTAAATCAAACGTTGCAAAAAAACCTTGCAAAAAAAATGTTTTGAAATACGTGTCGGACCATGCAATTTTTAAACAAAGTTTAATGCATATATCTTACTTAGATGCATAAAAAACGACAAAAATTTAAAAAATATAACAAGTATCAAAAGATTTTCAGAAATAGTGCGCCTGTGGTTATTGATTATTTTGAATTTCCAGGTTTTGAAAATTTATTTAAACATTGTTTCGAGATTCGGTTCCAGGACAAACCTCTTTTTAAAGTTTAAATTAAAGTAAAAATTAAAAAATAAATATCTTCGCTTTAAATAGAAGTCATAAACGTTTTTTTTTTTAAAGTAAAATAAATACTAAAAAAAGGCCATCGCTGACTTTCAAAGTCAAAACAGGTTTCCAAATCTTTTTATATCACGAAATCTGTGAGGTAATTTGCCGAATTTTGAAAAGCACACAATTAATGGATTTATTAAAAGCCACTTTGACTATATGAAAAGTTCTCAAAACTTACGGCAGGCTTAAGCAAACCTTCTACCTGATATTTTCGAATTTCACTGAACTACTACCAAGGCCTTAATTGATTGATTAATTGATATTCTTTTTTTCGGAACTGAGTTTTCAATTTTGTATAAAGTTAAGTGATGAGTACAAACAAGGTTTGTAAACTTATTATATCAGTCCACACAAAGGATCTTTTGTAGAAAGCCCCAGCCAAAAAGAACACCTTCGCCACCGTGCAGTTCTTAAAACGTGGCGGGCATGTTTTTCTCAAATCTCACATTTTTGTATTAGTGGCGGGGGCTTTCTACAAAGGATCCCACACAAATCAAGCACAAAATTACATGCCACAAACCCAATTTTCCATCGCATGCAAAGCATAGTTTGGCATGAAAATATTTGATCAAGATAAGCCTTCGCTTCGATTCTTTTGTCACAAAAGTTGTAGATCGATATTAAAAAAACATTTTTGAGGCAGTCGCAAGAACGTGCCGTTTGTCATGTTACACGTGAGAAAATTCGATTAATTAACCACGACGACTGCTATTTCTGCCTGGTCAACATTTCACGGTATAGAAAGATCAAAAGACAGAAAGAGGATTTTTTATCTAGATGTTCCTCTATTAAATACACCTGTCAAATATAACTTAAAGTTATCAATTTTTACAACAATGTTTAACACAAGGAAGTTCAAATCAAGTTCTATCATTTGCATTATCTGAAAATGTTGATGCTGACCTTGACTATGATCTTTTGTGTTTAGCCAAAACTTCACACATTCTGAGTCAAAATGAATATAATAATCCAGTTGGAAATTTGGGGCTGACCAAAGCAAAGACAGAGCTTCTTATTTTTTCGTCTCAAACGAATAAAATTTGCTGAATTCTGCCTGTAAGTTTTCCAAAGTGAGAGAGATTTTTGTAATATTCGAAGCATTTTTTTTTTTTTTTGTGACAGAGCAAAGATGATAAAAACATTATCTTAAGAAAAGACTGGGGTGCGCGTCATGAACTTGATCAGCTTCACATAATGTTAAATGTTAAAAATGCATCTCTTGCAAATTGCATTTCCAAAGTAATTTGCAAGTGTGCTGACACCTAAAAATAAGAAATTTAATACAATCGCTCGATTTTAAAAATATCGCTGATTTTAAAAATAAATTTCTCAAAGAAATTTTAAAAAATATAAAAAAAAAAATTTAATCAAAACTTATAATTTCTTCAAAGAAATTTTAGAAAGTCGAGCGATAGTATTGAATTGCTTATTTTCAGGTGTCAGCACTCTTGCAAATTTGTTGGACCTCAAGTACGAAAAATATTGGCATCAAAATAACTAAAGAAATCAATATTTATTTGAAAAAGAAATACTTGGCAAGCAATACGAAAAGCAATAGAAGGGCTTTTTTGGAAACCATAGAATGGAAGACTATGTAATGACTATGTCAAATGTTATAGAAAGTCATAAACAATTTTGTCCTATTTCCCTATGACTATATTTTTTAAAAACTACTTTTTGAAATTTTTGTTATTACTCGGGGGATAATAATAATAAAAAAAAAACAACGAACATTTCCATCAAAACATTAAAAAAAACGAAAAAGTGGTAGGCATGTTTGAGGTTGGCGGGATAAAATCATGATAAAAGATTACCTGTAAAATTTGATTCGTAAAGACAGCTCTATTTATAAACAAAAGAGGCTATCAAAGCTGCATTTTTGATCATATATGAAAAATTAATATTTTATTCCGTAATCATTGCTTAATAGTTGTGTTTTCTTGCTTGTTCACGTACCATTAAAAGTCGTACATAACTTCTATTTGTTTACAAACGTCATTTCATTGAATCAAAAATGTGGAAAAATTATTGAGTTTACAAATTCTTGAGCAACATTAATTTTCAATAATCCAAAAAAACACATTAAACACCAAAAATTTTCGATAAATAAGTATCTATTAAAAATTGTTGTCAAATAACATTATTGACGATAGATTGAAACCGGTTTCCATTGATAAAATTAGGCTCAAACTAAAAATTGTTATTGTGAATTTCGTCGTTGCGGATTGTACTTGAAAAATTAAAGATTTTATTTGTTTTATATATTTAGTTGAACTCGCTACGGTGATTCTTTGGGTTCAACAAATTTTAATAAATAAAACACTGGTTTAAATAAATAACAAAGCAAAACTGGCTTCCAGTAAAAATACAACTGAAATAAATAATATTTTGTACTACTTATTGCGCAATGGTCAACTATTAATCAAAAGTTTAAAATATTTATGGAAAAATCTCTCAGGAGAATACAATGAAATCAGGGTAAAAGTTGAGTATTACAAACTATTGAAATAAGCAAATTTAAAATTTAGCCAGATAAAAAACCTATAAGCATCTAATCTAATAAAATGTTGATTTAAATTTTTCAAAACGTCATGATACTAAAAACGCAAGATTTTTGGAAAAAAAGGTAATCTTCTCAAAAATGCAACTATGTATAAAATTAGAAAGATTTACTTATTTTATCAGTGACCTTAAAATATTGCTTTAAGATTAAATTTTAAAAGTTAATCAGTTTAATAGAAATGATGTGATACTGTGTTGCGTCAGAAACCAAAACATTATTCCGCAGAATGACATGAGTTTCTTCAAACATCTCCATCGCTACAAAGGTCAAGCTAATAATCACTTTTCTATTTTTTCAGATCCTCTTTTCAATACTTTTTTTTATATTCAATATCTAAACCAAAATGAATTTGAAACAAGGTCTTAAATAAAAATTTATAAATTGTATTACATTCTATAACATTTTGGTGTTGTTGATACCAGGTATATTATTAAAATCTTTGTTTATGATCTTCTGGTAAAATTAGAGATTAAAACTGATGTTAAATCTTTATTAAAGATAAAAACAATATTAAAAACTCGACGTTCGGTATACTACAAACTATACATTCAGTAAACTCGGTTCTAAACCCACTTGCGCCAGTCATATCTCTATTAAATTACTAGCGGACAGCAATATCTTGGCATTTCCGGAAGCAGGTCGGGGTAATTGCTTACCCTACGTATAGCACCTCCGTCGCTTTTCTGCGAGTCAGGAGGATAAATATAGAAATATAAAAAAAATAAATAAACAGTAAACCTTCTTCAGGAGATTGAATGAAACACAAGCACCGCTGTGATTTCATTGCGGATGATGTTTATGTTTCATTTAATCTCCTGAAGAAGGTTTACTGAGTTTGTAGTATACCAAAACGTCGAGTTTTTAATATTGTTTTTATCTTTTAATAAAGATTCAACAGCAGTTTTAGACTGTAATTTTACCAAAAGATCATAAAAAAAGGTTTTAATTCTATAGCATTTTACCAAACTTTCAACCAAATATCACAAAACGTATCATATTTCACCTTCAATTTGGTTCGATCATTAGAGGAACAAGGCATTTCCTTTAAAACAAAAATAGTTTTAAAACTACTTTGATGAAACAACATTTCAAAAATTTTTTATTTCTTTAATACGTTCTTTTTATAATTTAAATTCTTCAGTACCTCCTATATTAATCAAATATTTTTGAAATGCATTTTAAAACGAGAAAGTTTGCAGAAAAATAGAAAACAACAAGTTTAGGAGAATTCTAATTTATCAATAACCACTAATTAAAAAAGCGTATAAAGTAGTGGTTCCCTAACTTTATATCCCCATGGACCCCCTGTGGATGTCACAGGTCTCCACGAAGCCCCCAGGTGGATGCCAGCGCGCGGAACGATGGATGAAAAAAGAATTCTTAAAAATCGATGTATGGAAAAGAAGAGTGTTTTGATCTCGCCGTTTACTTTTTCTTCCTGAAATCTGGGTGTTCTCTAAAAAAAAAAGTCTTTACTTTCTTTTCATTTCTGGTTTTAACTATTTTCTCCCCAAAATCAGGGTGTTCTCTACAAAAAAAAGGTCTTCTCATCTTCTCCCCAAAATAAAATTTGGAGATAAAAAGAAATTAAAGACTTTTTTTTTAGAGATCACCCTGACTACGGATGCTCTTGTTTGTTCTCTACGTGGCGTTTCATTCTCGGAGCTGCTTGAAATTATCCTCTATTCAGATTATATTGGCCTAAACTGATTTTAAACATTTCTAGTTTTGATTTTCGGAAACATCTCGCGAACCCCCTGGGATGGACTCACGCACCCCCTGGGGGGGTCATGCACCCCAGTTAGGGAACCCCTGGTATAAAGAATTAAATGTAAAAAATTCTAAAATAATAAAAGCAAAAAGTTGTTTGGTAGGTGTGTACAACGGAATCAGACCCTCTCGAGAGTATAAAGAGCAATCAAATCGAAATTATATATGACCTTTATAATGGCAGCTACTGTATAATCGTTGTGCACTAAGATTGACTCATTTCAAAATAAAAAATAAAGCCAATATATTTTGAAACATTGTTTTATTCAGGACGTTTTGGAATTATAACTCATTTCATCATTAATTTTTATTTTGAAATTAGTTAAGCGTTCCAAATTTTATGCTCCAAGGTTGACTGAGTTTTTATTAATGATTCTTCATTTATAACAGAATGATTTTGTTGCACCTGACAAAGTGAGCAGTAGTACACAAAAGCTTGTGCGATTAATAAAAGTTCAATCAACTTTATTCCACAGTTTTTGTTTTTTCTGATTGATTTTTAATAGTTGACACGGCTTTCCCACTTTTTATTCCTTTTAATTCTTCGATGTTTTTTAAATAAATAAAAGATAACTAGAAATATCCAAAGGTACGACAAATGTTTTTGTTTTTTTTATTGAAGAATTTTTCTTTGATTACAGTTTTCACCTAATTGCCTAAATTATTTTTCTTGGGGAAAAGGTCAAATGGTTTCAATGATTTTGATTTGATTTATTTTTTCCAATGATCTTCTCTTGCAAAAAACTGAAAAAATGTCAATTAATCAACTAACTTACTTCTCAACTAACTTAATTACTTCAGCTGAAAAAAAATGTTCAACTCTAACGATATTAATTATGAAGAGGCGTTATGCAATGCATCAAATTATCATTTCGTTTCGTGTATTAAAAAAACATTAATTTTAAACCGAAAAGTGATATTTTTGCGATTCACTTTAATGTACGAAGCTTAGAAAAAAGTATTGAACAACTTCATTATTTTGTCTCCGAACTAACAATCGCCCTGAAATCATCTTATCAGCGATACATGATACATTAAACTAAGTTAAGGAAAGATTACGTTTAAAGGAATATCGAATTGGAAGGATATGAATTTATTCATGTTGATAATGAATCGAATACTGATCGAGTCGGTCTCTATATATCAAACAACCCCGACCTTGAAATATTAAATGATGTAGCAATCGATCTGAATTCTATTGAAGGCCTTTGGGAAAAGATAAAGCGTTATGATCAAACCATAATGATAGGAGTAATTTGTCGTCACCCTGTTGTCTCTTCTAATGCAATATCTCAATTCAAAAATAAAATGTTTAGCATTTTCGAATAATTGACATTAATATTTAACATATTTTAACATTTAAATAGAATAATTGAAAGAGTTAAAAGTAATTATTATAATAATATTATTGTTCAAAATCACAATAAACCAGATCAAGTTTGGAAATTTATATATCAACCAGCAAAAATCCAAAAAAAGAAACCATCTTTTCCTACTAAATTAATTACAGACGATGATGTTACCTTATCGAATGAGATAGATATAGCAAATGCTTATAATAACTACTTTTTCAATTAGGAGCTAATCTAGCAAAATCGCTCAATTCATTTAAAAATATAAAAGTCGAGTTTTCTTCTAAAACTGTTTAAAATTTTCTACTTTTTGCACCGACAACTGAACATAAAATCGCTGATCAAGTGTCTTTATTAAATTATAAAAAAAGCAAAAAGAATCGATGATATAGAAACTAAATTTATAAAATTTAGTAAACCAATCATAGCGCCTATACTCAATGAACTTTTCAATTTGGCTATTTTGAAAGAAGCTTTTTCCGATTGCCTTAAAATGGCTAAGATAATTCCTTTTTATAAAATAAGCAATGTGTATAAAACAACAGATTATCGTCCTATTTCACTTCTCTCACAATTTTATAAATTGTTTGAAAAAGTGATTTACACCAGATCAATTATTGGGTTCGGGAATAAATTGTTGCGGTTTTATATTTATAAATAAATTTAATTAATCAAAGACATAGGAATTCAACCAAGCTTAATCAAATCAAATATAAATACATTAAATCAAAGATGCATTCAGTAATATTTATATCAATTAGAAATATTGAATCTAAAAGAAACATTGAACAAAACAAATTTACAAACTGCAACAATTTATTCCCCAACCCGATAGTTATCTCAATAAATACAATCTTCTGAATGAGCACCAATTTGGTTTTTGTAGCAACTATTCCATTGCTGTGGCCATTAGTAAACTATATGATCAATTAATCAAAATATTGATATGAATTTGAATAGCTGTTGTACATTTATTGATCTTACAAAGGCTTTTAATACTGTCGACCACAAATTGTATTTAAAAAATGAATATTTGCTTTGGAGTGCGTGGTAATGCTTTAGATTTAATTAGAAGTTATTTGAGTAATCGACTTTAATACACAGTTGTTTCTAAAAAAAAGTCTAATCTAAAAAAAATAACTTGTGGAGTTTCACAAGGATCCTGTTTAGACCAATCCTATTTCTTTTATATATTAATGATATTTTATTAGTGTCTGAATTTGATACTACACTATTTGCAGATGATACTTGTTATACTTTAGCTGACAAAGATTTAACTTCTCTGGAAAATAGAGTAAACAATCGACTTATATATTTGTATGATTGGTTTTTAAGGCATAAATTATCTATAGATTTTGGGAAGACAAACTTACTGATTAGTAAAACTCCATATAGACCTATTGCTCACAATTTCAAAATAATGATTAGCAACACCTTTCTTGAACGTGCTCAAAACGTAAAATACTTTGGAGTATATATAGATGAATTATTAAACTGGTCAACTTATCTTGTCGCTTCAGCTTGAAAAATATTCTGGTATGTTTTACAGATTGCGGAATTATGTTACCAGGGAGTTTTTAATAATGCTCTATTACAGTATTATTCACAGTCGCATCCAGTATGGTCTCATTTCTTGGGAGACGGCAGAAAAAACTTACTTTAGAGAAATTAAAATAAGAATGAACACTATTATTCGGATAATCACTCAATCTTCCAAATAAAATTGTTTAAATTTTTTATACCAGTGGTTCTCAAAAGTTTTTGCTATATTCCTCCCTTTCAGGACTTGGGTACCATCATTTCCCCCTTCTAAAAAAGAATAACTCGATGATCAAAGTGAAGAATTTTTTGTCTTCATCCAAATTTGTGACCCAAATTCCAGTTCTCCCAGAAAGTTCAAAAATTAACATTTAATTTTGAATCTTTCTCAGACTTCTCAATTTTTATTTATTTTATTTCATCTCTATAGTTATAATCCTGACTCGCAGAAAGCATCACAACACAATCGATAGGGCAAGCAATTAACCCAACCTGCTTCTGGAGATGCCCAGATATTGCTGTCTGGTTGAAATTTTTTTATTTTGTTTTTTTAGTTATACAGAGATATGACTGAAATTTGGAATTGCTTGCCAAGACTGCCAAGCAAAGGAAAGTGCCGTAAAGTGTCTTTCCCAAGAACACAACGGAATGGTGCGAGTAGGTTTTGAACCGAGACCATGTTGATCAAAATCATAGTGCTCTAACCACTCGGCCACAGTGCTGGTATTTTTATCCCTAAAAAGTAGTAACTTCAAAAAAACTTTTCATTTTGAAGTACCAATTTTTTTGCCTCACTTACATTGTAGTGAAATTTTTAAATTCCTCCCTGATTCCTAAATTCAAGCTAAATTCATGCATAAACTGTATCATGAAAAATTCTTGTTCTTTTCAAAAATTATTTTACACATTTAACTTCCGTACATAAACACAATACCAGGCACGCCAATAACTCTAACTATTTTCTTCCGAGTGTTGCAAAAAAAATGCTCACAAGCTTTACTGTCCTACAGAGGAACAAAATTATGGAATAACATTAATTTACGCATGAAAAAACTAAATTTAGTTTCTTTTAAAAAAAAATATAGACAACATCTAATTGAATCTTATTAATTTCCGTGTAAAATTACGAATTTGAATAATTTTTTCCGTATACCTATCTTGAAGGTGACAGTAAAATGTGAACTTCAATTCATGGCAATACCATAAGTTTATTGTCCTTTCTAATAACTCATAAATCCTTGTATGGTTTGCATGCATGATCGTAATAATAGCATGTAATAATAATAGTAATAATAATAGTAGGATAATAGTAATTATAGCATGATCGTAATAGTAATCGTAATATGGTACTTGCGTTGATTTATTTAATGTTTGTTTTTGTTCAATACATTTCAATTTTTTATTGCTTGATTTAATAGTTATTTTTTTGTTTTGTTTTTCTTCAGTTAAGGTGGCAACTGACTCGATGACTGTTTGGTCTTATCGCTGTCTCTTTACCAAGCCTATACAATTTTTATATTGTCTCTTAAGTTGTTGTAATCGCTTGTTAAATAAATAAAAGACTATCTATCTATCTATGCTGAGAATAAAAAAAGTCGAAAAAAATCTCAGAAACCTTACTCTAGTTTATAATTAAAAATATAATTTGGAAATTTGTTCTATTTATTAACTTAAAAAATAAAAATAGAAACAAACTTTAGTAAAATAGAATTCTTTGATTTTGTATTTTTATGTTTGTTATTACTTGTCAAATGTATATTTATAAAAATGGCAATTCATTTTTTATTTCTTGTTATTTGTTGATAAAAATTGTATAAATACGCCAATACAATGTTTCACCTGGCAGTCATAATCCAAGCAGAGCTTAGTGCTTGCTTGGATAACAATTAAAGTATGGCTGAAAAAGAAAAGTGTAATTGATAAACTTGTAGTTCCAAAAGTCTTCTTTAAGTATCGTAACGATTGAGTTTGATCCTTAACCAAATTTTCAGGGATCTTATTAGAAATATCATTGGGTCATCTTGCCTTTGCATAATAGTAAGCAGGGCTGCTTTAAAATAACGTGTGATTGACAAGATAGAGAAATGCTTTCTTGCTTTAGACTGTTGTTTCATTTTTACTCGGCTATTATAGGCCTTGATTTCTTGATTTAAACCACTTTATATCTTTACGCAAAAGTAGTAAGTTTTTTAATATCTACAGTAAAGCTACAAAAATATTCTTTAAAGATTTTTTTAAAAAACTTGAGTAGACTAATATGATTTCTTTTTCTTAACAAGATTTTTTTGTCGTTTAAATGATGATAGAATAATGTCACGTATTTTAGTCACAATATTTACCATAATTACAATTTTGGCAAAAAATAGTTTTTTTTTAACCGTAAAGTTGTTACAGATTACAGCACTTTCATTGGGATTTTGACTTATTAGGAACCCCTTTCAAAAACAGTTTTAAAACAGATTGGAGCTAAACTTTGACTTGTAATCATCTTGTAATTCTTTTTTCGTGATAAAACTTTTAAACTGAAATCAAAATTAAATTTCAGTAAAGGTTAAATTTTAAACACGCATAATAATTCTTTAACCAACATTAATTTTTTGCTCACTCAGCGGAAAATGTTTCAGAAGCACATTATCTATATAAACAAAACAATATTTTTGTTCCGTTTTTTAAATTCTTATTTTAAAGTTTTATGAGTTAGTAGGTCTAAAAGCCTCAATAATAAATCGTGTATAAGTCTCATATCAGAGGACTGGGCACAGCATGGCATGATATGGTTAAATTTTGAAGAAAAGTGCGGAACGAATTACACGGGATATTTTCTGGCATAATACAGTACTTCCGTACTGTATTTTTTCGTATTATACTTTTTCCGAAGATCTAATATAAAGTCTCCAAAAAGCTTGGTTTGTTGAAACAAAAAGTCACACAATGCTCCGAATCTTGGCTTTGAGAGAATTTTTCGGATTTTATGGCACGTTTTAAAAGAGTTAAGACTTGGGGTTATAAAAGACATGATTGAGGCAGTTGACTAAAGCATAAGCGTTGCAACACTTCAATCTTTTGTTTGCTGTATAATTAAACTGACGTTTGAAAAATCTTCTTTGCAATGTGTTTGCGAGTTTCTGCTTTTGTTTTTTTATGACAATAAGTTGGTAACGTTAATATCATAGCGGCTTTGATGGTTAAGTATTAATTTAATCAGTATCTTATCAAGTCAAGAGGGGCAATTGCCATGTTTTTAAGACGCGAGGCACAGGAGGGAAAAAGTGCCCCTTTGAAATTTGCAGGACAGAAGCATTGTGTTAGATCTGTCTTAAAAATTATAGTAGGCCTAGTAGTAGTAGTAGCAGTATTTTGTTTTTATTGGCATCCAAAAGAACAATTGATAAAATTGAAAACAAAGTAGAGCAAAGATTGCAAATAGGGAAGCCGCAACCAGACCGTATACGTTATAACATATGCACAAAAAAAATCTTGAAAAGTTTACAATAGATTTTTCAGGTCACAAGTCAAGAGTGCATTGCTTGTATTATTTGTATTAATATTATTAATCGTATTCATATTATTGTATTATTTAACATAATTATAATATTAATTATATACTTAATTGTATTGGTTAATTATATACTTTCGACGAAAATTAAATTCAACAAAGTTTATAAAATATTAATTAAACAAGAGTTCACCAAACTTTTTTTAAAACAACTACACAGCAAATAAAAATAAGATGGCAATGGTGCGAAATTTTGACAAAAGACACTACGTATTTTTGTAGAAAAAAATTATCTGAACAAATCTAGGGTAAAGTGGACCAAAACCGGGCGTTTCGGTATAACCAAGATTATTTAGCGCATATTGAGTAAATTTTGAAGCCAAACAAATGCTGCTTCTGACGGCTTATCAATAACCAAAACTAAAACTGCTAAATATTTCTTTATTCTAATAACAAATTGTAAGGGAAATCCTAAAGTGTTGCGGCCATGCTTTTACTGCATTGTTTCTATAGGTTTCTATTTATCTTCGGATGTTTTAACGTATTGTGATACTTCTTCCTTTTCTTGTTCTTTTACAAATTATTTATAATTTTTCTGTGTGATTTATTGGTTTAACAATGACGGAAAAAAATATTGGACGAATGAAAACCGGACCTATTTTTACCCCAACTTTATAGTGCAAACTTTTATGTCTAAAAGCCAAAAGTTAGCAGTTTGATATTTTTATAAAAAGTGATCATGAAGTAAACTTAACGTTTGTGTAAAGGCAACAGAAGAAATGTATATATTTGTCTGGTTTTGCCTAAAAAAATATAATACTCGTAATAAAATATTACATGTAGCAAACTGTGATATTATAGTATGTACATTGCTTTTTCTCATGACACTATCAAATTTAGTCTACTCAAAAATTGGTCTTTACTGACCTCCACCTCAAACTTAACATCTTTTTAAATAATTCACAAACATCAGAAAGATTCCAGAAAATACTTATAAAAATTGTTTTGTGTTTTCTTTAACAGTAACTACATTTTTTGTGGCAAATGTTGTGCAACAACGTAAAAAATTCTGCATAGCGGTCTTAAATTAGAAGATGCTAAACGTAGGCTTATTAAAACATAAAAAATTTGGCATTGCAGATTTTTCCAGCGTCCGGCTTTTTCCCACTTTATTTAAGCGCATGGGAGAAAACTTTTACTATAAACTTGGTAAAGAAAAATTTTATGTCTTTAAGTCTTTAATGAATTTGAAATTAAAAATACTTGTATATTTGAGCGCAAAGTAAAGACTAAAAAAAAGACTTTCACTAGAAGGGTTTAATCGTATTGAGTCAAAGGCCATTTAACTTGAAAAAAATCTATTTTGTTCAAGTCAACATAAGAAATTTACAGCCTGCCTTCTCTTTGTATGTTGATTTTATAAAATAATTAAGCATCGTCTTATTCACAAAAATCAGGTACAGTTTGTACAACAAAATAAAAATCACTATTTATTTAGAACAAAATTTAACAATATTTCTTTTATTTTAGTATAATTTTTTTAATTTGTAAAAGTACTGTATTTAAAATCATGGCGTCAATGTCTATGTATGTGGTTGTATGCTTTGTTATTTGCTTTAGCTTATTTGTCGATGGAAAGATACAAGCAGAGATTGTGGACTGTATGACCTTGACAAAGATACAACCGACGACAACACTTTTAACTGATAGGCAACGAAGAATTTTTTTTATATGGAAGAATTTGGAAAGGGGCCAATGGAATATGTCGTTATTACCAGAACATAACACATTTAGAAGATTTTCATTTTCAAAAAACAATTTATTCTTTTATCTTGCCGTACAAAACGATAGCTTAACAGTAAAAGCATTTAGTGAGCATACTGCGGACTCCAGTGTGAATTTTATTTTAAAAAGATCCCTTCGTGATGGTTTATATAAACTGATTCATGCAAATACATCAAGGGTAGTTAGTCGCAGTGGCACAGCAAGTAGTGAAGAAAATATATGTTTGTCATTTATTAGATCTATTTTTAAATAACTTCTATGAAAATTTTAGTTCGTTTTTTATTACTGTTAATTGGTTGTGTCATTATCTATTGCAAGGTGATTTTTGTTTCATTAACATAGTATTATTTATAAATATACTTGTATCGTTCCGTAAAGAAATCCATTTTTTTATCAAAGTGAAGCTTGTATTATCTTGTTTGGACTAATTTTGTGAATGAAACTAATCTAAAAAATTAACAGTTTGCAGTGTGTACGCATAATTATTTAAGTCGATATAACAAACGATAATAAAAACCACCTTTAAATCTATTCAATATACTTTTTAGCATAAGCTATGCACATATTAACCAGGTCTTGCAAACCATTCAAACTGGATATATTATCAGCAAAAAACTAACAAAGCATGACTGAGTTTGTTAATTTCCACTCAAACAGCCCACATAAAAGCGATTTAAGTTTTCAGACAAACTACTCGAAACGAAAAGATAGGGATAGTGATAGGATATAAGATATACGATAGGGACGTAAAACGAAAAAGATAGGGACTTAAATCCCCACCCTGAAAAACACCATTGGAATTAAGAAAGGAAATGAATAAAATATCGTTAAAATATATGAATTAAGAAAGTTAAAATTAAGAAAGGAAATGGATAAAAAAATAAAGGATAAAACATTTGCTTCTTTTGCTTACAGTACCGAAAATCCAACAAACAAACAATACAAGTAGAAGTATGACCACCAATTAATTTTTCAAAAAAGAGTTGGTGGTCCACTCTATCAAAAGCTTTTGATGCATGAAAAAAAGGATCTTGGAATTTTCGCCACAAGAAAATTCGCCGTAGGAAAATTGACCGCACGGAATTTTCGCCATACACGACCAGAACAGACTCCATTTATGGGAATATGGCTGACTATATCAACTTGGTACAAACTGCAATTGGCGCCTCTAACAGAACAAACTCCAATTAAAGAGTAAACTTTGGAGCCCTGGGAGTGTACTAACCCTAAACCCTAACTCTAAGCCTAACCCTAATTCTAACCCTAAACCCTAAACCGTAACCCTAACCCTAACCCTAAACCCTAACCCTAACCCTAACCCTAACTCTAACAAAAAAATCAGTAAAGGTTCAAATGATGTGTGATATGGTAACATGACCTGATACAGAATATACACGAAAATGTACGCGGATGCGGTTTGTATTAAGTTGCGGCGAAAATTTCGTGCGGCCAATTTTCCTACGGCGAATTTTCTTGCGGCGAAAATTTTGGACACGGAAAAAAAACACTATATACTAAAGCAGTGGTTCTCAAACTTTCACGCTTCCCATTCAGAGACTTTCAACACCTGTTGTTTCGCGCTAAAAATGTTGTTTCAAAAGACTAGTGAAGACTAAAAAAATTATGCATATAATTAAAGTCAGAAAAAATTTTCAGTTTAAATATAAATTTTGCAATTTAAAACCTACAAAAAACTTCAATTTTGAGAATATTTAATGAATAAAATAAAGATGATAAAGGAGTTTGTCTTTTAGCAAACATCATTTTTCTTATTGCTCGCTTGTGTAACATTTTCAAAGGAGCAAAAGTGCTAGAAAACATGAGTCCCCAAGAGGATATGCAATATTGTAAATGTAAATAAGTCTCAACATTTTCATCTTCATCTCTGCAATTTCCATCTCTTCTACTTGTTTTTTTGTGACCGACACCGTCTCAAGTTCACATACTATTGCTGGTCTCATCACTGAACTGTACACTTTTTCTTTTACTCTAGCTGGTAACCTCCTGTCACAGATTATTCCCGATACTTTTCTCCATCCGTTCCATTCTGCCTGCACTCTTCTCTTTACCTCCCTCTCACAACTACCACTTTCTTACACTGTTGATTCCAAATACTTAAATTCCTTTACTCTTGACACTTTTGTGTCCTCCATATTCACTGTTTCTTTGTCATTTCCTTCATTTACGCATTCGGTTTTTGACCTACTTACTTTCATCCCTCTTCTTTTCAATGCATACCTCCAGCATTTTAGTCTCCGCTCGACTTCTTCACTGGTCTGTTCGCAAATCACAATATACAATAATTATATAAATAAAACAATATAGACCCTGGTCTGCTCGCAAATCACAAGTGTGTTTGCAATTCACAATATCATTAGCGAACAGCATCGTCCACAGTGGTTCTCTCCTTACTTCGTCCGTTAGTCTATCCATAATCAAAGCAAGCAAACACGGACTTAACGCTGATCCCTGGTGCAGTCCGACCTTGACCTTAAAACTTTCTGTAGTTCCTACTGCATATCTGATCATTGTTTCGCTTCCATCGTACATATCCTGTACAAGTCGCACTGTACTTTTCCGTCATTCCTGATTTTCTCATACAGTAGCACAGCTCTTCTCTCGGAACCCTGTCGTAAGCTTTCTCTAGGTCCACAAATACACAATAAAGTTCTCTTTGACCTTCCCTGTACTTTTCCATCAACATTCTTAAGGTAAACATGGCATCGGTAATTCCCTTTCCTGGCATAAACCCATATTGCTGTTTGCTGATCTCTATACTCTATCCCTTAGCCTGGCTTTAATTATTATTCTTTCCCATATCTTTATGGTGTGGCTCATCAGCAGTCGGCAGCGTGGTCGAGTGGTTAAAGTACCGGACTGATGATCAACATGGTCTCGGTTCAAAACCCACTTGCGCCATTCTGTTGTGTCCTTGGGAAAGACACTTTACGGCACTTTCCCCTGCTTGGTGGTCTTGACAAGCAGTTCTAAATTATAGTAATATCTCTACTAATTTACTAGCGGACAGCAATATCTTGGTATCTCCGGAAGCAGGTCGGGGTAATTGCTTACCCTATGTATAGCGCCTCCGTCGCTTTCCTGCGAGTCAGGAGGATAAATATAGAGATAAAAATAAAAAAAATAAAAAAAAACATCAGCTTTATTCCTCTGTAGTTTCCACAACACTGTATTTCTCCTTTGTTTTTATAGATTGGGATAAGCAAACTATTCTTCTGGCATTCGTTCACCCACTCGTCGTCATCGTTTGAAGGGCATCCACTCCAGGCCAGACACAAACAGAACTGGGGCCGAGGGTTTATCCTTTTACTACCCCAGACTGCTGCACTGCCTGGATCAGATGCTGGCAGTGATATTATTAAGCCAGCATCGAGTTTCGTCATCCAAAACCGTCAGACCGCGTGCTCCATGTGGTGCCCGATGTATGGGGCACATTGTTAGTACATGGTCTGCGGTTTGCTCTGAGGCGCCACACTCGCAATTCGGTGAAGGAGCGAGACCCCATTTGTGCATGGACGAATGGAATCGCCCAACACCAGTCCGCAGGCGGTTGAGCTTAACCCAAGCTGCTCGGGGTAAGCCCATCCCAACAGGCCTGACACTGGTCCCGGGCACAAAAGCACGGAGCCTGGAAGCACTTTCACAGTACTCCATTTGTGATTTGTCCATTCAGAGGCGCGGATGCCAAGTCTGGCAAGATTGTCCAAGAGATTCCGCGCACCTGGCACAAACGGGCGTCTGGATCTTAGTCTCACTTGGCCAGTATCTGAGGACCCACTTAAAAGACCATGCAAAATATGATCGGGGTCCAGAGATCCACGGTAAGCCAAGGAGAGTGTCGCTCCCAGTCGGCGAAGCTCAGCTGGCTGGATGCCTGAAAGTACAGGTAGGTGGTCCGTTGGAGTGGGACGCAGGCATCCAGTAACTATGCGCAAGGCGTCATTCAAGACACTGTCAATGAGGCGAGTGTGAGCACTGCGACACCAGACTGGCGCACAGTACTCAGCTGTTGAGTAGACTAGAGACAAGGTGGCTATGCGTAGTGTTTTAGCACCAGCACCCCATCCCGAGCCCACGAGTCGCCTCAACAGTGTGACGCACGATGATAGTTTTTTGCGCAATGCCACTAAATGGTGACGAAACGTGAGCGATCTGTACAGTTTTACCCCAAGGTATGTAGGGATTGGACAGAACGGTAAAAGTCTACTATTGTTGTAGACCTTTAGCTCACGTTTGGCCTCTCGGTTGTTTAAGTGAAAGGCTGTCGTCACCGTCTTAGTGTGACTGAGCTTCAACCTCCAAGTCTGGAGATACGCTGACAGTGTGGACATGTCTTGGCTTAATGTCCCCTCCAAGTCCTTCCAGTTTCCAGAAGAGTGCAACAATGCTAAATCATCAGCATAAGCAAACTTTCTGGAAATCATGGAAGGAAGATTGTACGTATAGATGTTAAATAGGAGGGGAGCCAAGACCGATCCCTGAGGAACGCCGTTTTTAAGACGGCGTAGCCTGCTTTGCTTGCTGTCACCGGTGGTAAGGGTGAAACTTCGATTTCGGACAAGCTCCATGATCATTTTGACCATGTGCTTATCCGGAAGTAGTCTCAGCAGCTTGCAGGTAAGGCCATGGTGCCAGACAGTGTCATAAGCAGCTGTCAGATCGATAAATACGGCACCGGCCTTCTTTTTAGCCTCGAAAGAATCCTCGATGTTCTGGGTTAGCAGAACAACTTGATCTACGGTTGACTTCCCGCGTCGGAACCCAGCCTGCTCTTTAGGGAGCAGTGGATCGATTAATGGTTCAACGCGGGCGTAGATAAGCCTCTCGAGGATCTTGTAGGGGACATAGAGCAGAGATATCGGTCGATAACTCTTTGGGTCCCCCACGGGCTTTGCTGGTTTTGGGATCGCGACCACAAGCGCTCTTCTCCAGATCTTGGGAATTTTGAGTCGGCGCAAACAGGAAGAAAGGAAGTCACGTAACCAGGACTTCAAAGCAGCTCCAGCATGGAGTATAAGCTCGGGGCAGATGGAATCAGGACCCGGAGCTTTACCTGGTTTTAAATGTTGAAGGGCAGCAGCAAATTCTCTCTGTGAAAAATTATCAGAGATATTTACTGCGTCTGGTGTTGTGGCCCTCCAAAGGTCAGACACTTCTTGAAAGACAAGTCGAGATGACTTGCGATCAACAGCCTCGTATTTCCCATTTCTAACCAGCTGAGATGCAATAGCATCGGCTGAAACGGGACAATGACGAGGAGAGTGTCGTGACCTACCAGTAAGGTTGTTCAAGATACTCCACGCTTTTCGACTAGAGTGTGAAAAGTCAATGCTCCGAACTGCTTCGGACCATCGATCCCTCCGTTTTCTGTCAAGCTTGGCAAGCAGAGCTGTAGCAGCCAAACTTGAGTCGTCTCCCTGAGGAGACTGCAGAAAGGTTTTATAGAGGGATTCACACTCTGCATCCCAACACGGAATATAGTTATTTCGATACCCGCGTGGGATAGTCTTCTTGGCTGCTTTCTTAATGATGTTACAGAAGTCCTGGTAAGCCGCATCCACATCAAGTGAATCAGGCGGCAACAAAGTCTTTGCGAATTTATTCGTCAAAGCAATGTAGTGACTCCAATTGGCCTTGCGGAAGTTCCATCGCTTAACAGGCATGCTTGGCACTGCCATAGCAAACCTTGGTGGTATAATAAGCGAGGGTCGATGTTGTGACCTGGGAAACTTCTCAAGGACACGTCTATCCGGTAAGCGACTGTTTGGACCTACGCTAGCGAAAGCTAGGTCTGGATTGGTGCCAGTGTTCCAGCGGCCGGAATAAAAACTGGCAGCGTCCTTGGCATTATATAGGAGGGCAAGACAATTAATACTTGCCCATCCAGCCAAGCACTCACCATCCGGACTGTTGTCATCATAACCCCAGTCAGCATGACGACAGTTAAAATCGCCAGCGTACAGACAGGGGTGAGGAAACACTGGGAGATCCAGGGTTCGCAATCGCGTTGGCGGTGGTTTGTAGACGTTGACTATTTTATAGCCATCAACGTCCACACACAGCCACTCGATCTCCGATGTCGGTGGAGATTGGTCCAAAAGCGTGTATCTCAGTCGCTCGTGAACAAACGTGGCAAGGCCATGCTTCCTGCTTAAAGAAGATCCAGCTAGTTGGTAGTGCGGTAGCACCAACTTCTCTGCATCAGTGCAGTGGGTCTCCTGCAGTAGGATGACGAGTGCCTCAGACTGCATAGCGAGGTGATGAAGAACATTCATCTTGCTTGCAGTGAGGCCTTCGATGTTCAGCTGAAGAATAGTGGGTCTTCGGAACTTGTTGGCAATGTGCCCTGAAAAGGGCAGTTTTATCCTGACATTGCCCCGTCCTGAAAAGGACGTTTGCCGATTAACAGACCCACACTGAACATCGGAATGGTTGGATACCCTTCCGTTTTGGTAGGTTCGGTTTCGGTCTGTCATTTTTAAAATCAATGAGCAGACTTACTCACGGCCCAGGCTGCGTGAAAGCACCTACCATCTGGGCCTTTCACCCACTAATAGTTTGTTGAACAGTCTGGTCAAAAATTTTATCCCATCTCTCCCATGCACTACCAAACTTTTACTGGCAACTCGTCTAGTCCAACCGGTTTATCTTTTTTTATCCTTCTTAATGCATTCTTCACTTCTCTACTGAGACAGTTTAACTCTTCGTTAACCACTTCTACTTTCTCTGTCCTAGGCTCTCTGTTATTTTCCTCTCGCAAAGTACTCCTTCCATCTCTTTAACACTGCCTCGGAACTTATCTCACATTACCGTATTTATCCTTTATAACCTTCACGTGCTGTACATCTTTCCGCGCTCTGTCTCTCTGCCTAGCCAATCTATACAAGTCCTTCTCACCTTCTTTTGTTTCCAATCTAGCATACAAATCTTCATACGCACGTCCCTTCGCCACCACAACTGCCTTCTTTGCCTTAGTCGTTTTTACTTTGTGCATCTTTTTACTATTTTCATCTCTTATTTTGTCCCATGCTTTCTTCGTTTCATTTTCTTATGCTTTTCTGAACTTTCTCATTCCACCACTATGTCTGCCTATCTCCTTTTCGTTTCTCAAATGTCACTCCCAGCACAGTCTCAGCTGTTTTTTTTATCATTTTCGCTGTTTGTTCCACTTATCAGGTAACCTATCCTTGCCTCTAAAAATCCTGGTCACTTCTTGTCTAAACGCTTCTTGACAACTTGTCTCCTTGAGTTTCCACCATCTAATCTTTGGCTTTACTTTCTCTGCCTTTTTCTTTTTCACCTTCAGAACCATTTTGCATACCACCATACGGTGCTGCTTTGCGACGTAATCATTCACCGTTACCTTACAATTACATATTTCCTTCCGGTCCTTCCTTCTGCACACCACATAATCTAATTTGGTACTTTTTCTGCCACTTTTATACGTTACCTTGTGTTTGTCTTTATTTTTGAAATAAGTGTTAACAACCGCCAAATCCATCCTCTTTGCAAAAATCCACAACCATCGATCCTTCCTTATTTCTCGTTCCAGCACCGTAGGGCGCCTCCCCATTATTTCCTCATCCCCTATGTTTCCTTCGCCCACATGTCCATTTAGGTCCGCACCTAGAATTATTCTCTCATGTTTTGATACACTTTCTATCAACCCATCCAGGTCTTGCCAAAAATCATTTTTTTCCTCCATGCTGTTGCCAACCTGTGGAGCATATGCACTTATTACTATGTTTAGTATCGGCCATTTTACCTCCGGTTTCACGGCCATTAGTCTGTCTAACACCTTCTTCATCTCCAAGACACTTTCAACCAGCTCCTCCCTCACCACTATCCCTATACCATTTCTTCTTCCATCAGTTCCATTGTGGAATAGTTTGCAGCCACCTCAAATGTTCCTCGGTGTGCTTCCTTTCCACTTTGTTTCTTGTAGGCACAGTATATCTACATTTCTTCGATCCATGATATTTTCCAGCTCTCTCCCTTTTCCAGTCATTGTTCCTATATTTAAAGCACTAACCCTTATGAGTGGATGTTTCTCCTTTTTCAGTTCCCGCTGTCTCTTCACTCGCCTTCCTCCTCTCTTTCTCCTCTTGTTTTCCTTAAGTCTACCACTACCATAATTTTCACAGGTATCCTGTCGTGCGACACCTGAGGCGGTCGTTGGTAACTTGGGCCTCGACCGATCTGGTATGGATTTATTATCACAACGAATCATAACGTTTTGGCAAAAAAGTTTTACGCCGGATGCCCTTCCTGCCGCAACTCTCCCCATTTATCCGGGCTTGGGACCGGCATCAGGCAACGCTGAAAAGGTGCCCCCGATAGCTGGGTTTGGTAAATCAAACCTCTTAAATCTTAGGATATAAAAAGCAAGCAGCTGGAGCTTGATGCTTTTTCCATTCCCTTCAATATTACACTCACGTCTGCACTCCTTGAGCTTCAACTCAAATTCATAAAGCTACAGAGTGATGACACGTTGAAAGCGATGTATCTGAACAAGCCATTTCTTGAATTTTGTATATAGGATCAATAAAAAGGAAAGGGATCACAGAATGTATCAAAGGAAGAGTTTCCAAACTGGAAAGCTTATGCCATAGGGGAGACCGGGTCTGGTTGTCACAAATTTCAAACTTTATAATCTTACAAATAGTTGGTCAATTTTCCAAAATTTTTTTGTTTTTTCTTTACTTAAAGTGTTCAGCTATAATTTTAGAGTATAGGTATTTTTTTGTTTTTCAGCAACAATAAACATGTTTTTGGGCGCTTTTAAAACAGTCAAAAAAAGTGTGACAACCTGGATAAAGCATTGGGGTAAGATATCATGGCTATTTGTGAATTGAAACTTACTTAGTTGCTTCTAAATTTTGCTATGCGCTAAGATCAAACAAACAATTTATTGATAAACACAATAGAAAAATATTATATACGAGGTGTGTTTGAAAAGTATCGGGACTGTATGCTTTGCACAAACAATACTTGCAACAGTGATAAAAGCTTTGTTTTTTAAGATGGCGCATTGTCTTGTGGTTGTAAAAATGTAGTTTCAGCATTCTGTGACAACCATATGCTTTTTTACAGGCTTTTCTTGAAAGGCGCTTTACTGTAGTTCGTTTTGGGATAATTTATTTAGTAAATATTTTTTTCTTTTTTTTTCTTCTTTTGTTAACAAATAATGAGCATTGAACAAAGAATCAACTTGAAGTTTCTCCTCCGACTTGGAAAAACTCCAACTGAAACATTCAATTTGCTCCAAGAAGTTTACGGAGATGCTACGATGTCAAGAACTCGGATTTTTGAGTGGCACAAGAGGTTCAGAGAGGGAAGAGAGGATGTGGAAGATGATCCTAAGAGTGAAAGGCCAACAACAAGCAGAACAAACGAAAATGTTGAGCGTGTGAGAGAAAAAGTGCGCAGTGACCGCCGCCTTACTGTTAGAATGATAGCAGATGAGTTGAGCATGAATAGTGAGAGGGTGTGGAGGATCATTACAGAAGATCTGGGGATGAGGAAGGTTTGTGCGAAAATGGTACCAAGGTTGCTGAATGATGGGCAAAAGGAAAATCGTGTGCAAGTGTGTCAAGACATCCTGAAACAACTTGAAATTACACCAGATCTGCTGAGTAGAGTTGTTACCGGTGATGGGTCGTGGATCTTCGAGTACGATCCACTCACCAAACGGCAGAGCCTTGAATGGAAGAGTGCATCCTCACCAAGACCCAAGAAAGCAAGGCTGTTCAAGTCCAAAATTAAGGTAATGCTGATTGTTTTCTTTGATGTTCATGGAATTGTTCATCTAGAATTCTTGCCACAGGGCCAAACCATTAACCAGAATGTTTACAAAGACATCTTGCGACGTTTGATGCGTTCGGTAAGGGAGAAAAGAAGAGAATTGTGGGAGACAAAGTCATGGCTGCTTCATCATGACAATGCTCCTGCTCACAATGCCTTAAGCATACGACAATTTCTTGCAGAAAATAACATTGTCGTGCTGGAGCAACCACCCTACTCGCCAGATCTGGCTCCCTGTGATTTTTTCTTGTTTCCTAAGCTCAAGGGAGTCATTAAAGGAACCCGTTTTCAAGACTCAAAAGCCATAAAAACAGCCGTAACGAAGGAACTACGAGCGATCCCAATGGAATCTTTCCAGAAGTGCATAGAAGCATGGCAGCAGAGATTGGAAAAGTGCATTCGAGCTCAAGGAGATTACTTTGAAGGGGACAAGTTGTAATTTTTACGTGGCATTTCAAATAAAATAATTATTTACACAGTCCCGTTACTTTTCAAACAGCCCTCGTATAGGTCAAGTAAAAATAGCACTGTATTTCTCGTTCAATTAATTGTTTACAACAATGTTTTATGTTTGCTTCACGGTCGAGCGCCGGATAGAATTCGATAAGGTTAGAGTTATAGTAGCTGTGTTGAAGGAAGGAGAAGTAACCAAGGTAGGCATACAATCTACAGATTTAGTTGCACGAAACAGCTTGATTATTTTTTATAATGAAAAAATCAAATGTTTTTACGCTCATCTTGAACAACTTACACTGAGGTATTAATTTCTCTTTGGTTCTTCATCGGTATTACAGTTATGATACACATAACTTTAAGAAAAAGGAGTGTATTTGTCATGCGCCCAATTTTTGCATAGAAAACACTGCACCAAATCTCTCTTGACTTGCTTTTGGAATAGGAGTCCATCCAGGCCATACCATTCTTGTTTAGCAAGGGGCAGTTGGTTTTTTCTTTTTTTTTTGTCGTGTGGGCGAGCTATTTTTATAAAACAAACTTTATTGTAAACTTTATTGTATTTTATAAAACAAACTTTATTGTACTTTATTTCTTAGATAATAAGCCTTTTTCCAGCCACCTAGAGGACACGGCAACTGTTGCTAACCATTCCGAGCTTTGAGTTTATGTAGTTTGTTGTAACAGCCAAATCATGAAGTGGATATGTATATTTTGGTGATTTAAATTTGAGTTGGGATTTTAAAATTAGTTTAAGTTTTACAATCTGTTTGCTATAATCACAAAACTAAGTTTTTGCAATTATTAGACTAGACTTTGCATGTAGTCAGGTACTGTAGTTATTTTAACAAATTTTCTGAACCTCTTTCACACTGTAACTATATTGTATTAAATTTTCTGAACTGTTTGTATTATAATTTTTAAAAAAATATTTGGTTAATAAAAAAATGTAGAATCCAATATGACTGCTTTTTGCAATTGTTATGCAATTTACAAATATTAACCATTTATCTGTCTGTGTCAACATTTTTTGTAGAAATAAGTAGAATAATTACAATTCTTGTTTTAAATTATATAGTTGCACCTGGTTTGTTTTTAGCGATTATGTGTATTCTTATAAGTTTTGGTATAACCAATATTATTGCAGTCAAGTAGCATGACATAATAAATTTTTGGCAATTTTTGTTAATATGTTCTGACACTTTTATCCATTTAATTACTTCGGAAAAATAAAGATAGCTTATTAAAAATATTTACTCATTTTCTTTTGATAAAGTATAGCTTCTTGTAGCCTTTATCTGATAGAGTTGCTTGTTAAAATTAATCGAAAAAATTTAAAAAAATAATAATTGTCGGCAGTGTGGTCGAGTGGTTAAAGCGCCGGGCTCGTGACCAACACGGTCTCGGTTCAAAACTCACTCGCGCCATTCTGTTGTGCCCTTGGGAAAGATGCTTTACGGCACATTCCCCTGCTTGGTGGTTCGCAAGCAGTTCTAAATTACAGTCATATCTCTATTAAATTACAAGCGGACAGCAATATCTTGGCATCTCCGGAAGCAGGTCGGGGTAATTGCCTACCCTATTAGCGCCTCCGTCGTTTTCCTGCAAATCAGGAGGATAAATAGAGAGATAAAAAAAAAAAATAAAATAAAATAATGTTTTAATAATGAACAATTGTTTTTGGTATCATACTTTTCTGTTTTTGTATAACTTGGTTTTTGTATTAAGTATCATTTTAAGTTGATATGCAAGTAGGCTATGTAAGCATTCAAACTCATTGTAAATTATCAAACTATCTATTTCTTTTATGATTTGATAATTTTAGAATTTATTTGTTTGTTTTTCTTTCAAGCATTTGCAGTCATAATTAAGCATTTTGTGAGGCATACATATGACAGTACCTGTAACAGTTGCTGCGGCAGAGAGGTCTTTTTCTGAATTCAAACTGATCAAAAACTTTCTTCGAAGCCCCATGTCCCATGAGAGACTTAACGGTTTGCTCTGCTATCAATAGAAAATGAACGAGCTGAAAATTTAGATTTTAAAAAAGTTATCCAGCAGTTTGCCAGTGCAAAAACACGACGGAAAAATTTCAAGTTTCCAACCACCCGCAAGTAAATTACTGTAGCCTACTTAATTGGCCTCAACGTATTGTGTTGTATTAGTTTGTGTCTTTTGTAGTGATCTCAGGTACTGTACGTTAATTCTTTTTGGGTTAAACAATTTATCCGCATTGCATAGCACATCTCCATTTTGCTAAATATCATTAATAGTGCTCACAAAATACCTTACCTCAAAAGGTTGCACATAATTTTTTCGTGATTATAAAACGATTTTGGTTTGCGACGTTTATTTGATAAAACTTTTATTAAACAATCCAAAAATTGTTGCAGCAGGCTGTCCCCACGAAAGCTTTGCTATGCCACTATTTTTTTTTGAATACATTGCAATCACAAAAATTATGTTGAACCGTGTAACCTTGGTGAAATTTTATTTCAATTATAGCCTTTCATTTGCAGGCAGTAAACTTAGCTTTAGCCTCCTTTACCTGTTCAGCTCAATGCTTTTTTGACTCATAATTTCAATTGAAAAATCTTTTTATAACGCTGAGTCGTCAATGATTCCTGTGTTGAGAAAGAAGCTCAATTGAATATTAAGTACAGAAAAACATGGGGGCCCCATGTTTGCCCCGGGGCACCACCCGACAAAGTTACAGCCTTGATTCGTTTCTTTATCAATTTAAACAATTTTACTAAATTTGAATCTCTTTTATTATCCCTTCCAATTCAAGTAAGGTTAATTTTTTTAACGGAAACATCGCTCAAACCTAATTAATTTGGATTTTTTGCTAACTTGAGAGGTAAAATTTTTATTTTCACTCCCGGAACTAAATACAAAGGAGGTGGTGTTGCTTTTTATTTTAAAAACAATATAAGTTATTCACTTCGATTAGATATTAATACTATGTAAGAAAAACTTTTACTGTAAATCCATTTATGTTGATGATAAATTTAAAGATAAAGTTATTACTTGTGGAACAATTTACAGAGCCCAATTTAATGATAATAATTCACATTGTAATTTTTTGAATCATTTACACTTCAAAATGAAAAAGTGAATAAAAAAGATTGTTTTCTTTTTGGTGATTATAATTATAACATTCTAGATTCCGAAAAGCCTCATATTTTTAATTTTGTTGATGAAATGTCTGGAATTGGGTTTATTTCTTTAATAAATAAAACTACTGTACAACAATTTTAGACCCCATCTGGATGTCATTTGGACTAACAATAAAACAACATTAAAATTAAATTGTGGTATTGTTACTCATTGTGTTTCAGATCATTTTCCTATCATTTTGTCTACATCTATCGAAAAACTGACAGTTACAAACAACCAATATCAACGTTTTTATAGTAAAAATAGAATTGCCTGTTTCTAAGAATCTCTTAAATTAATTGATACATCATCTATTCTTAATGAATCTGATGCTAATGTTTTTTATCAAATATTTTATGACAAATACTTTAAAATTTTTGATAAATCTTTTCCTTTGCAAAAGCCGCAAAACAAAGCAGAACAAAGAATGGTTTGATAAAGAATAAAAGAATTTATTGTTTAAAAAAGAAAAGTTATTAAAAGGTTGTTTAAATTTATTGTTTAAAACTGTTTGAATAAATAATTCAATTAATTTCAATTAATTCAATACAATCGGTCGATTTTTTAAAATTTCTTTGAAGGAATTTAAAAAATCTTTTAAAAGAAATTTTAAAAAATATAAAAAAAACAAATTTAATCGAAACTTATAATTTCTTCAAAGAAATTTTAGAAAATCGAGCGATAGTATTGAATTGCTTATTTTCAGGTGTCAGCACTCTTGCAAATTTGTTGGACCTCAAGTACAAAAAATATTGGTATCAAAATAACTAAAGAAATCAATATTTGATTTGAAAAAGAAATACTTGGCAAGCAATACGAAAAGCAATAGAAGGGCTTTTTTGGAAACCATAGAATGGAAGACTATGTAATGACTATGTCAAATGTTATAGAAAGTCATAAACAATTTTGTCCTATTTCCCTATGACTATATTTTTTAAAACTACTTTTTGAAATTTTTGTTATTACTCGGGGGATAATAATAATAAAAAAAAAACAACGAACATTTCCATCAAAACATTAAAAAAACGAAAAAGCGGTAGGCATGTTTGAGGTTGGCGGGATAAAATCATGATAAAAGATTACCTATAAAATTTGATTCGTAAAGACAGCTCTATTTATAAACAAAAGAGGCTATCAAAGCTGCATTTTTGATCATATATGAAAAATTAATATTTTATTCCGTAATCATTGCTTAATAGTTGTGTTTTCTTGCTTGTTCACGTACCATTAAAAGTCGTACATAACTTCTATTTGTTTACAAACGTCATTTCATTGAATCAAAAATATGTAAAAATTGTTGAGTTTACAAATTCTTGAGCAACATTAATTTTCAATAATCCAAAAAAACACATTAAACACCATAAATTCTCGATAAACAAGTATCTATTAAAAATTGTTGTTAAATAACATTGTTGACGACAGATTGAAACCGGTTTCCATTGATAAAATTAGGCTCAAACTAAAAATTGTTATTGTGAATTTCGTCGTTGCGGATTGTACTTGAAAAATTAAAGATTTTATTTGTTTTATATATTTAGTTGAACTCGCTACGGTGATTCTTTGGGTTCAACAAATTTTAATAAATAAAACACTGGTTTAAATAAATAACAAAGCAAAACTGGCTTCCAGTAAAAATACAACTGAAATAAATAATATTTTGTACTACTTATTGCGCAATGGTCAACTATTAATCAAAAGTTTAAAATATTTATGGAAAAATCTCTCAGGAGAATACAATGAAATCAGAGTAAAAGTTGAGTATTGCAAACTATTGAAATAAGCAAATTCAAAATTTAGCCAGATAAAAAACCTATAAGCATCTAAATCTAATGAAATGTTGATTTAAATTTTTCAAAACGTCATGATACTAAAAACGCAAGATTTTTGGAAAAAAAAAGTAATCTTCTCAAAAATGCAACTACCTATGTATAAAATTAGAAAGATTTACTTATTTTATCAGTGACCTTAAAATATTGCTTTAAGATTAAATTTTAAAAGTTAATCAGTTTAATAGAAATGATGTGATACTGTGTTGCGTCAGATACCAAAACATTATTCCGCAGAATGACATGAGTTTCTTCAAACATCTCCATCGCTACAAAGGTCAAGCTAATAATCACTTTTCTATTTTTTCAGATCCTCTTTTCAATACTTTTTTTATATTCAATATCTAAACCAAAATAAATTTGAAACAAGGTCTTAAATAAAAATTTATAAATTGTATTACATTCTATAACATTTTGGTGTTGTTGATACCAGGTATATTATTAAAATCTTTGTTTATGATCTTCTGGTAAAATTAGAGATTAAAACTGCTGTTAAATTTTTATTAAAAGATAAAAACAATATTAAAAACTCGACGTTCGGTATACTATACACTCAGTAAACTCGGTTCTAAACCCACTTGCGCCAGTCATATCTTTATTAAATTACTAGCGGACAGCAATATCTTGGCATTTCCGGAAGCAGGTCGGGGTAATTGCTTACCCTACGTATAGCACCTCCGTCGCTTTTCTGCGAGTCAGGAGGATAAATATAGAAATATAAAAAAAATAAATAAACAGTAAACCTTCTTCAGGAGATTGAATGAAACACAAGCACCGCTGTGATTTCATTGCAGATGATGTTTGTGTTTCATTTAATCTCCTGAAGAAGGTTTACTGAGTTTGTAGTATACCGAAACGTCGAGTTTTTAATATTGTTTTTATCTTTTAATAAAGATTCAACAGCAGTTTTAGACTGTAATTTTACCAAAAGATCATGAACAAAGGTTTTAATTCTACAGCATGTTACCAAACTTTCAACCAAATGTCACAAAACGTATCATATTTCACCTTCAATTTGGTTCGATCATTAGAGGAACAAGGCATTTCCTTTAAAACAAAAATAGTTTTAAAACTACTTTGATAAAACAACATTTCAAAGATTTTTTATTTCTTTAATACGTTCTTTTTATATTTTAAATTCTTCAGTACCTCCTGTATTAATCAAATATTTTTGAAATGCATTTTAAAACTAGAAAGTTTGCAGAAAAATAGAAAACAACAAGTTTAGGAGAATTCTAATTTATCAATAACCACTAATCAAAATTTTCATCTTTTGATCTCGCCATTCACTTTTTCTTCCCGAAATCTGGGTGTTCTCTAAAAAAAAAGGTCTTCACTTTCTTTTCATTTTTGATTTTAACTATTTTCTCCCCAAAATCAGGGTGTTCTCTAAAAAAAAAAAGTCTTCTTATCTTCTCCCCAAAATAAAAGTTGGAGATAAAAAGAAATTAAAGACATTTTTTTTAGAGAGCACCCTGACTACGGATGCTCTTGTTTGTTCTCTACGTGGCGTTTCATTCTCGGAGCTGCTTGAAATTAATCTTCTATTCAGATGATATTGGTCTAAACTGATTTTAAACATTTCTAGTTTTGATTTTCGGAAACATCTCGCGAACCCCCTGGAATGGACTCACGCACTCCCTGGGCGTTCATGCACCCCAGTTAGTGAACCCCTGGTATAAAGAATTAAATGTAAAAAATTCTAAAATAATAAAAGCAAAAAGTTGTTTGGTAGGTGTGTACAACGGAATCAGACCTTCTCGAGAGTGTAAAGAGCAATCAAATCGAAATTATATATGACCTTTATAATGGCAGCTATAATCGTTTCACGTTTCTATATTGCTGTCTGGTTGAAATTTTTTTATTTTGTTTTTTTTGGTAATACAGAGATATGACTGAAATTTGGAATTGCTTGCCAAGACTGCCAAGCAAAGGAAAGTGCCGTAAAGTGTCTTTCCCAAAAACACAACAAATGGTGCGAGTAGGTTTTGAACCGAGACCATGTTGATCACAATCATAGTGCTCTAACCACTCGACCACAGTGCTAGTATTTTTATCCCTAAAAAGTAGAAATTCCAAAAAAACTTTTCCCTTTGAAGTACCAATTTTTTTGCCTCACTTAAATTGTAGTGAAATTTTTAAATTCCTCCCTGATTCCTTCTCTAGTGATTTTTCCTCCTTGGAGATTTCAAATTCCTCCTTAGGGAACCAAATGGCTCACTTTGAGAAACACTACTTTATACAAACAGTTCAAACTTTTACAACTTCAAGAAGTTTATAAGTGGGATTTAGCTAAATTCATGCATAAACTGTATCACGAAAATTTCTTGTTCTTTTCAAAAATTATTTTACACATTTAACTTCCGTACATAAACACAATACCAGGCACGCCAATAACTCTAACTATTTTCTTCCGAGTGTTCAAAAAAAATGCTCACAAGCTTTACTGTCCTACAGAGGAACAAAATTATGGAATAACATTAATTTACGCATGAAAAAACTAAATTTAGTTTCTTTTAAAAAAAAATATAGACAACATCTAATTGAATCTTATTAATTTCCGTGTAAAATTACGAATTTGAATAATTTTTTCCGTATACCTATCTTGAAGGTGACAGTAAAATGTGAACTTCAATTCATGGCAATACCATAAGTTTATTGTCCTTTCTAATAACTCATAAATCCTTGTATGATTTGCATGCATGATCGTAATAATAGCATGCAATAATAATAGTAATAATAATAATAGGATAATAGTGATCATGGCATGATCGTAATAGTAATCGTAATATGGTACTTGCGTTGATTTATTTAATGTTTGTTTTTGTTCAATACATTTCAATTTTTTATTGCTTGATTTAATAGTTATTTTTTTGTTTTGTTTTTCTTCAGTTAAGGTGGCAACTGACTCGATGACTGTTTGGTCTTATCGCTGTCTCTTTACCAAGTCTATACAATTTTTATATTGTCTCTTAAGTTGTTGTAATCGCTTGTTAAATAAATAAAAGACTATCTATCTATCTATGCTGAGAATAAAAAAGTCGAAAAAATCTCAGAAACCTTACTCTAGTTTATAATTAAAAATATAATTTGGAAATTTGTTCTATTTATTAACTTAAAAAATAAAAATAGAAACAAACTTTAGTAAAATAGAATTCTTTGATTTTGTATTTTTATGTTTGTTATTACTTGTCAAATGTATATTTATAAAAATGGCAATTCATTTTTTATTTCTTGTTATTTGTTGATAAAAATTGTATAAATACGCCAATACAATGTTTCACCTGGCAGTCATAATCCAAGCAGAGCTTAGTGCTTGCTTGGATAACAATTAAAGTATGGCTGAAAAAGAAAAGTGTAATTGATAAACTTGTAGTTCCAAAAGTCTTCTTTAAGTATTGTAACGATTGAGTTTGATCCTTAACCAAATTTTCAGGGATCTTATTAGAAATATCATTGGGTCATCTTGCCTTTGCATAATAGTAAGCAGGGCTGCTTTAAAATAACGTGTGATTGACAAGATAGAGAAAGGCTTTCTTGCTTTAGACTGTTGTTTCATTTTTACTCGGCTATTATAGGCCTTGATTTCTTGATTTAAACCACTTTATATCTTTACACAAAAGTAGTAAGTTTTTTAATATCTATAATAAAGCTACAAAAATACTCTTTAAAGATTTTTTTAAAAAACTTGAGTAGACTAATATGATTTCTTTTTCTTAACAAGATTTTTTTGTCGGTTTAAATGATGATAGAATAATGTCACGTATTTTAGTCACAATATTTACCATAATTACAATTTTGGCAAAAAATATTAATAGTTTTTTTTCAACTGTAAAGTTGTTACACATTACAGCACTTTCATTGGGATTTTGACTTATTAGGAACCCTTTTCAAAAACAGTTTTAAAAACAGGTTGGAGCTAAACTTTGACTTGTAATCATCTTGTAATTCTTTTTTCGTGATAAAACTTTTAAACTGAAATCAAAATTAAATTTCAGTAAAGGTTGAATTTTAAACACACGTAATAATTAGTTCATTCAGCGGAAAAATTTTTAGAAGCACATTATCTATATAAACAAAACAATATTTTTGTTCCGTTTTTTAAATTCTTATTTTAAAGTTTTATGAGTTAGTAGGTCTAAAAGCCTCAATAATAAATCGTGTATACGTCTCATACCAGAGGACTGGGCACAGCATGGCATGATATGGTTAAATTTTGAAGAAAAGTGCGGAACGAATTACACGGGATATTTTCTGGCATAATACAGTACTTCCGTACTGTATTTTTTCGTATTATACTTTTTCCGGAGGTCTAATATAAAGTCTTCAAAAAGCTTGGTTTGTTGAAACAAAAAGTCACACAATACTTCGACTCTTGGCTTTGAGAGAATTTTTCGGATTTTATGGCACGTTTTAAAAGAGTTAAGACTTGGGGTTATAAAAGACATGATTGAGGCAGTTGACTAAAGCATAAGCGTTGCAACACTTCAATCTTTTGTTTGCTGTATAATTAAACTGACGTTTGAAAAATCTTCTTTGCAGCGTGTTTGCTACTTTCTGTTTTTGTTTTTTTATGACAATAAGTTGGTAACGTTAATATCATTGCTGCTTTGATGGTTAAGTGTAAATTTAATCAGTATCTTATCAAGTCAAGAGGGGCAATTGCCATGTTTTTAAGACGCGAGGTACAGGAGGGAAAAAGTGCCCCTTTGAAATTTGCAGGACAGAAGCATTGTGTTAGATCTGTCTTAAAAATTATAGTAGGCCTAGTAGTAGTAGTAGCAGTATTTTGTTTTTATTGGCATCCAAAAGAACAATTGATAAAATTGAAAACAAAGTAGAGCAAAGGTAGCAAAAAGAGAAGCCGCAACCAGACCGTATACGTTATAACATATGCACAAAAAAAATCTTGAAAAGTTTACAATAGATTTTTCAGGTCACAAGTCAAGAGTGCATTGCTTTATTATTTGTATTAATATTATTAATCGTATTCATATTATTGTATTAATTAATATAATTATAATATTAATTATATACTTAATTGTATTGGTTAATTATATACTTTCGACGAAAATTAAATCCAACAAAATTTATAAAATATTAATTAAACAAGAGTTCACCAAACTTTTTTTAAAACAACCACACAGCAAATAAAAATAAGATGGCAACGGTGCGAAATTTTGACGAAAGACACTACGTATTTTTGTAGAAAAAAATTATCTGAACAAATCTAGGGTAAAGTGGACCAAAACCGGGCGTTTCGGTATAACCAAGATTATTTAGCGCATATTGAGTAAATTTTGAAGCCAAACAAATGCTGCTTCTGACGGCTTATCAATAACCAAAACTAAAACTGCTAAATATTTCTTTATTCTAATAAAACTAAAACTATTAAATATCAATAACCAAAACAAAACTGCCAAATTGTAAGGGAAAACCTAAAGTGTTGCGGCCATGCTTTTACTGCATTGTTTCTATAGGTTTCTATTTATCTTCGGATGTTTTAACGTATTGTGATACTTCTTTCTTTTCTTGTTCTATTACTAATTATTAATATTTTCTGTGTGATTTATTTGTTTAATAATGATGGAAAAAAATGTTTTATTATGATGGAAAAAAATATTAAAAAAAAAATATATACTGTATATATTTTTACCCCAACTTTATAGTGCAAACTTTTGTGTCCAAAAGCCAAAAGTTAGCTGTTTGATATTTTTGTAAAAAGTGATCATGAAGTAAACTTAACGTTTGTTAAAGGCAACGGAAGAAATGTATACATTATTTGTCTGGTTTTTGCCTAAAAAAATATAATAATAAAATATCACATGTAGCAACACTGTGATATTGTAGTAGGCTACGTACATTGCTTTTTCTTACGACACTATCAAATTTAGTCTACTCAAAAATTGGTCTTTACTGACCTCCACCTCAAACTTAACATCTTTTCAAATAATTCACACACATCAGAAAGATTTCAAAATTTAACAGTAACTACATTTTTTGTGGCAAATGTTGTGCAACAACGAAAAAAATTCTGCATAGTGGTCTTAAATTAGAAGATGCTAAACGTAGGCCTAATAAAACATAAAAAATTTGGCATTGCAAATTTTCCCAGCGTCCGGCTTTTCCCCACTTTATTTAAGCGCATGGGAGAAAACTTTTACTATAAACTTGGTAAAGAAAAATTTTATGTCTTTAAGTCTTTAATGAATTTGAAATTAAAAATACTTGTATATTTGAGCGCAAAGTAAAGACTAAAAAAAAGACTTTCACTAGAAGGGTTTAATCGTATTGAGTCAAAGGCCATTTAATTTGAAAAAAATCTATTTTGTTCAAGTCAACATAAGAAATTTACAGCCTGCCTTCTCTTTGTATGTTGATTTTATAAAATAATTAAGCATCGTCTTATTCACAAAAATCAGATTGGTACAGTTTGTACAACAAAATAAAAATCACTATTTATTTAGAACAAAATTGTAAGAATATTACTTATTTTAGTATAATTTTTTTAATTTGTAAAAGTACTGTATTTAAAATCATGGCGTCAATGTCTATGTATGTGGTTGTATGCTTTGTTATTTGCTTTAGCTTATTTGCCGATGGAAAGATACAAGCAGAGATTGTGGACTGTGTGACCTTGGCAAAGATACAACCGACGACAACACTTTTAACTGATAGGCAACGAAGAATTTTTTTTATATGGAAGAATTTGGAAAGGGGCCAATGGAATATGTCGTTATTACCAGAACATAGCACATTTAGAAGATTTTCATTTTCAAAAAACAATTTATTCTTTTATCTTGCCGTACAAAACGATAGCTTAACAATAAAAGCATTTAGTGACCATACTGCGGACTCCAGTGTGAATTTTATTTTAAAAAGATCCCTTCGTGATGGTTTATATAAACTGATTCATGCAAATACATCAAGGGTAGTTAGTCGCAGTGGCACAGCAAGTAGTGAAGAAAATATATGTTTGTCATTTATTAGATCTATTTTTAAATAACTTCTATGAAAATTTTAGTTCGTTTTTTATTACTGTTAATTGGTTGTGTCATTATCTATTGCAAGGTGATTTTTGTTTCATTAACATAGTATTATTTATAAATATACTTGTATCGTTCCGTAAAGAAATCCATTTTTTTATCAAAGTGAAGCTTGTATTATCTTGTTTGGACTAATTTTGTGAATGAAACTAATCTAAAAAATTAACAGTTTGCAGTGTGTACGCATAATTATTTAAGTCGATATAACAAACAATAATGAAAACCACCTTTAAATCTATTCAATATACTTTTTAGCATAAGTTGTGCACATATTAACCAGGTCTTGCAAACCATTCAAACTGGATATATTATCAGCAAAAAATGCATGATTGAGTTTGCTAATTTCCAATCAAACAGCCCACACAAAAGCGATTTAAGTTTTCAGACAAACTACTCGAAACGAAAAGATAGGGATAGATAGAAAAAAAACACCCAGCAATAATTTAGTGAAGGGCATAAAATTTAGAAAAAAAGGTACTTTTTTTGCCAAAAAAGCGTTCTCAACAAACGTAGGATTGGAGAAAGTTTTTCTTTAGAAAACTTGATGAAGAACAAAAAGAAAAATCTTCTCCTGAGTTTGAATTAAGTTATGAATCTTTTTTAATGGAAAGTAAAGGCTGATAAAATAGAAAAGTCTTTCTTTGCAACAAGAACGTTCCACTTTTTTGAGTAAATCAAAAATATTTACGGGCCAAATAAATAAAATGCTACTGCCGAAAAATGAAGAGTTTTTAGGTATTTATTTTTTAGTCTTCCCTAAGTTTTTCAATAAAAAATTTCTTTAATAGGCTTACGCTTAAAATTTTGGTTTTTTGAGAGTGCCTTCAACCATAAAAATGCGCTTTTAAAAGATTTTTCCCGCCCGTCAAAAAAATTCCGGTGCTTCTGATTGCCCACCTCTGTGTTTTTTACTTGTTTGCCGCCACTGCCAGCCGTTACTTACAAGCGGTCATTAGTAATGCTGCCGGCAACAGCAAAAGTTGCGCAACCCTGCAATAAGTTGCATAAAAAAAGTAAAAATAGCACCTCTTTATTTCAATAAATCTTTCACTTTACTGCTTCAGCATAGACTACTATCTGATTATAACTGCGCTTTCTTTATTCATCTCACATGGCCTTTTTTGTTTTAACTCAGTGGTTTTCTACCTTTTTTGACTTACGGCGTATTAACAATTTACAACATTTTTCGCGGCACACTTGGCGGTCTAAAAGCAAAATATCTGTGCCAATGAATTAATATTACAATTATATAGTGATGGTCTTAGAAGTCAGGTCGGCAGCGTGGTCGAGTGGTTAAAGCGCCCTGATAGTAATCGTTATGATATCGCTTCAAAACCTACTCGCACCATGCCGTTATGTTCTTGAGAAAGATAGTTACGGCGCTTTCCCCTGCTCGGCGGTCTTGTTAAGCAGTTATAAATTTTAAAACCTAAATAAAAATTTTAACCGGACAGCAATATCTTGGCATCCCTGGAAGCAGGCCGGGGTAACTGCTTGCCCTATGTATAGCGCCTGCGACGGTTTCCTGCAAGTCAGGAGAATAAACATAGAAAATACGTAGAAGAAATATTTTCATTAAATTTTAGCGTAGTCAGGCAAACACGCATTTCATCATCAATCTTTAAAAGTTCTATGAAAACTGAAAATTCATATTCGCATAGCGATAAGGATGCGAATCAAAAAACTGTTCGAATGGCTTTTTTGCCAATCAACTGATAAAATTTTAAAATAAGCTAGTTAAAAGTTATTCGAGTTGTTTTGAAAAATTGTTGATTAGAAAAATATGTTGTTTTATAAGTCAATAAACTGTTTTTTTCGACAGTGTGGTAGCTTAAATTTGTGGTCAGACACCATAAAGAGTACCATCTGTGGCATTGTGCATCACTCTTGCCGAAGTGAACGGTTACCTAGTTCAATCGGACCTTTAGAATTCTCAAGTAAAGTTGTGGTTAAATTTTCATCATTAATAAATCAATTGTTAATTACTTATAATAATTTGCTATAGATCCAGACTTTTAAAACAAACCATTGCTAAAAGTTTAGATTAAAGGATATTTAGCGTCCTTGCTTAATGTAAAAAAGAGCAAAGACGGAAGAAGCTGATTAAAGAACTGTTCTTACCAAGAAACAGAAGTGGGCACTTGCGCAATTGTGAAAGTTTCGACAGTGCAACATAATCCAAGTAGTCTTTTTGTTTCTGCGACCATATGGCAAAGTGCGCAATGTCAAAAAAAAAGGAAAACGCAATGCATTTTACGTTTTAAATTGCGCATGCCCACCTCTGCAAAAAAAACATTTGTTAGTTCTAGATAGCTTAACTGGTAAGGATCAAATTTCAGCTAAACACCTTATCTATTCATTTTAATTCTTTTACATTTTATCTTTATATTTATCCTCCTCCTGCCTCGCAGAAAAGCGACGAGGGCACTACAAATAGGGCAAGCAATTACACCAACCTACTTCTGGATATGCCAAGATATTGCTGTCCTGTTAAAATTTTATTGATATATTTTGGAATTTTAGTTTCATAGAAATATGACTGAAATTCAGAACTGCTTGCCAATACTACCAAGCAGGGGAAAGTGCCGTAAAGTGCTTTTTTCAAGGACACAACAGAATGACCCGAGGAGATTTTAAACCGAGACCAAGTCGATTATAATCCCGGCATTTTAACCACTCGGCCACGCTACCTGATTCTTTATTTTTTATCTATTTTTTTAAACTTGTATATGGATTTATTTCTTTGCTATGTTTGGACATTGTTATTGTACCAATTCCTAAAAGTAAAAACTTTAATCTTAATGATCTTTATTTTATATCTATTTTTTTATTTTTTATGTTTTTTATCTATTTTTTTAAACTTGTACGTATATGACATATGGATTTATTTCTTTGTAATGTTTAGACATTGCTATTATACCAATTCCTAAAAGTAAAAACTTTAATCTTAATGATCTGTCCAATTACCGACGTGTTCCAACTGTGACAACTGTCAAATTACCGAGTTGCTGCAACTGTTATTTGTAAGTTATTTAAACATTTTATTTGGTTAAAAATTTTTCTTTATTTGTTCTTTAAGACAATCAGTTTGGTTATAAACTTAATCACAGCATTGGTATGCGCATTCTGTTAAGCAAGTAATTTTGTCTTCCACAAGTTAAATTTCCAACGCGCATATTTACGTAATACTTCTTCAACACTTGTTGATCATATACACCAGTGGTTCCCAACCTTTTTTATATGGTGGCACACTATTAAGCTATTTAAATTTTCGCGGCACACCCATTGAATTGGTAATAATAAAAAGGTCTTCACTTAAAATTTTTCAATGATTTCTCAATTTTCGTCCCAAAATTGTGGTGATCTCTAAAAAAAAAAGGTCTTCACTTAAAATCTGTCTATGATCTCTCAATTTTTTCCCCAAAATCATGGCTACTCTGCACTTGGAAGCCAAAATGTTAAGCCAAAAAAAGCCAAACAAAATTTTTGATGCCTCAAGGGCATCGCTTCGCGGCACAACGGTTGGCAACCACTGATATTCACTAACAATATACTTCACAAGAACTCCACACATATTCTTATTAATGACTTGTATGATTATTTATCTGTTCTTATATTATTACACAGTTTTAAAATCGCAGCTAAAAATAAATGTACAACTCATATACGTGATACAAAAAATTCCAACTCTGGGAATTTTTAAAATGTTTTAGAGGAAGCATTTTGCAATTTAAGTTGTGAGAAAGTTCAGTAAACAACAAATTCAATGACTTTATCTCAAAGTTTGAAAATATATCAAATTTCCATGCTCCCTTGAGTAGTGATGGCCTTACAAAAAGGGGGGTTCGGTGCAAGTAAAAGTAAAAAGCGTAATCCTGGTTTAAATCGACAACTTTATGCAAATGGTTCTTCATTTTTATTAAATGTTTTTTAATTTTTTTTATTTCAAATTTTTTTTATTTCTTTTAAAAATTTTAAATTTACTTTCACTTTTAAATAATTTAATGAAACTAAAAATTGGCTTTATAATTCTATTTGCTTTAACTTATTCGTCACAATGTAAATCATTCATGCATAAATAATTAATTTTCTTTGTTTTGACGCATTATTGTTAATTTTATTTAAGTTTAAGTTTTTCTTGAAAAGGGCTTAAGAAGCCAAAAACGTTTGAAAATAAATTTTTATGAATTTAGTTGTGCTGCTGAGTATCGCTAAAATATGGTTGAAGAAAATTTATTCCTTGCCAAAATTATAATTTAAAAATAATGATTAAAATAATTATACAGGTAAACCTAATGAAAAAATAAGTTATTTAATAAGCTTACCTAAAAATAAAAATGAAAGTTATTACTTCATTGTAATGTGTAAGAGCAATTCGGGATCTTACTTTACGGTGTGAATTTAAGAACACGCCGTTTAAATCTTTTTTCTGCCTGGGGGTTGTATAAATCTAGACTACAGAATTAAAACCAATGTTCCAATTTGAACCAGTTTACTAAAACAAAAAAAAAGCAAAAATTAAAACAATACAAAACTTTCATTAAAAAATATACTGACGATTTTGTGAGACCTCTAGGTAAAAGACCAGATTGAAATTTAAATTAATTATTATTTTATTAATTACACGTTATTCTTTAATTTTTTTCTTTTCTAATCTCTTTGTTCTCCAATCCACCCGCGCAAAAGGTTTACAATGATTCAAGTAATTTAAATTGATTATTTATAAGGGAGAGGGCTTACATAATGCTTGCGTTACTCTGATATTATTAACCTTTGACAAACTTTCAAAAGCTCCTATTTCAAGTTTTATTGACAAAAGTAAAAAAAATTGCTAAGGTAAGACTGCTTTGCAGGTCGAGCCTTCAAACAATAGGTTTAATGAGCTATCAAGTGTGTATATGAATTTTTAACATAAATCACTTAGACTTCGGTACTTCTAGGAGAAAAATACGCTAAGATTTCAAACCTCTGTGCTATTCAAAAAATGATTTCCGTACATTATTCTGAAAAGATTTTTTGTCAGAATATTTCTGGCGAGTAAACAAACAATTTTTTCAGCTTATCTCATTTTTTCAAAAATGTGACTTAGGTACTTTTAGAAATAGGGCCTTCAATTTTACTTTTACCTTATCAAATACAAAATACTTGCTCCTAATCGATTTGGATTCAAACGAAACTGCTCCTCTAGCCAGCTGCGAGACAGCTATATACTGAATTGATACAAAATATTGACCAAAAACAATTAACATACTGCATAACTAAAACTTTATGGTATTCGAGGTTTACCCCAACAACTGCTTATGAGTTATTTACACAATAGACCAGTGGTTTTTAAACTTTTTTTGCTCAAGGCACACTTGACAACATAAATTTCAAACGCGGCACACTCGGACCTCAACCAAATTGCTTTTCAACTAACTAGGCTAAAACACTATTCTTGCAAAAGAACTCGCAAACAACAAAAAACGAGCACAAGAAGTAAATAATTTAGTAACAAAACAATTTATTGAACAATGGCATACCATAAACCAGTGTTTTTTAACTTTTTTCCGTTTGCGGCACATTTTTGAAACCCATTAAAAATCGCAGGACTTTTAGACCGTTTTTATTAATTTTTGTTCCCAAAATCAGGTGATATCTAAAAGAAAAAAAATTTTCACTTCGATTTGATTTTTAATTTCGCTATTTTTCTTTTCATACAATTGTGAAGTCAATATAACCGTTTTAGGATGTTAGAATTTGTTGTTTCGAGAAGTGCGTGAGCAATAGTGAAACAAATAGCCGAAGTTAAAATGAAAAGTTAAAACCCAAAGCAGTGCAACGAGGACCAAAAAGATTTACAGCATAAGGTTTTGTCAAAACATAAAACTTTCGTGGCATACTTCAGCCTCTTCAGCGGCACACAGTTTGAGAAACACTGTAATAGACTCCAATTTACGTCTGGACAACATCAAATCTCACACCAGTAATTTTCTAAGTACCACAAGGATTCACACTTAGACTACTTTTATTCTCACTGTATATAATTATTTATACAATTTAAGCACTAAATTATTTGCTGGTGGCACTATTCTATGATAATTAGATGAAATTAAATAAATTAATAATTAATCATAAAAATCTCAATTTACGCTCATTTCAAGAAAAAAAAATTTTGGAAAATACATTTATTGGAAAACACAAACTTGAACAAGTAAAAGAAGTAAAATATTTAAGTATTGAGCTCATTTGAAATTTTTAAAATACAAGTTGCTGAACTGGAACTTAAAAAATATATGATCGATTTTGAGTTCATTAATTGAAGAATTTTAAAAGGATTAAATAATATTGTGGATTTTACTTTTGATATTAAACACGTACTTATGATTACAATCGATAAAACAAACAATTAAAACAATCTTACAGTAAAACAGCTTTAAATAAATTAAATTAAGAGAGGGCTTACCGACTATGCAGTTATTACTTGATATGAAAAAATTTCGTCATAATAAAATTTAAAACTACTAAAAAAGACAGAAAATTAACTACAGGTTTATACAGTTAAGATTAAGTTGTGAATGAAGTGTGACAATTAAATTTTTTTTGAGGTTTAACCCTTGAGCGAATTGGCAAGTAAGTCACTCCCGAAAAATAGACATTTAAAATTATAACTCGTATTATTAAAAATTATAATTAGATCCGCACCAAATATTTATCTACTATAACAACGTAATTTTTTTTTGCGCCATGGATTTTTATGCTTTTTCATGCACATTTTAAGACATTTTATTGCTGATTTCTTTTTTCCCTCCAATGATGTGAGTGAAAATCTGTTGTTTCATGCGCAAAAAAATAAAACTGCTGATTACAACAAATCGTAAAATTTTTGATTTGATCTTTCTTCTTTGCATCATATCAACATGCTCACGGTTCTTTTTTGACAGATCTCAAAATCATTGCAGTTAAGTATCTTTGATTTTGCTCTCCAATTTGTGTGACCTTTTTGCTGTTCTCAACATTATTTTCGTCAGTTTTCGACAACATCAACACGATAAACTTACCGTCTTCCATCTCATTTTCTTGTCTTTTGGCTCTACTTTATTATCACCAACCTATACAACTTTGCTAATTTCACAAGTATTTAGCTTATTTCCGTTGACATTTATTTTACCTGCCAGTCCTTTTAGATTTCGCTGAAAAAGTGATTCTAATTCTTAAATTTTTGCTGTTTTAATATGTTTTTTTCTTTTCAAAAAGTTTTTTTTTCTTTTTGAAGCTGAATTAGTTTTAACGATCGATTGCTCTTGAAGATGTAGAAATTTGATAGTTTTTTTTGTTCGTCGCTTTAATAAAACTCAATTTTGACTAACTTCAAAAATAACAAGAAAATAAAGATGTGCAAAGCGCGTTAAAAATTGCGATGATTGTAAAAAATTAAAGTTTTTCTTACGAGTTACTAACTAAAACATTTAATTTTTTTTTGCTTCCATAAACTTCATTTTACAGAGCTTAAAATTTACGTTTTGTCACGCGAGGTCGCACGTGAGAAGTATAATGTAAAACGGTTCGGATGTGGACAAATGCCGTGTTAAATGTTTACAAGACTTGCGGTAAAAAAGTACAAAAACGTGCAGTAAAACAGAACAAAAATAAAGTAAAACGTGTAATACTAATTCAATAATGTTTTTAAGTGCCTAGAAAAGATTAGTAATCAATTTTTAAGTTTTTTTATCAAAAATGCATTGCTTTTTTGCTCAGGGTGTTTTAAAGTTTTATCACCTTTCAAGTGCGGAGCACAAGTTCAATTGCACGTGACACTAAAGAAATATTTTTTGTCCACATCTGAACCGTTTTATATTTTTACATTTCACGTGCGACATCGCGTGACAAAACGTAATACTTGCGGAGTTTCAAGTTTCAAGGATTAAAATTTATTGTAACAACAAAAAAACTAGAACGTTTTAGTTAGTAATTCCTTAAAAAAACTTTAATTTACAACCATCGCAATTTTTACCGCCCTTTACAGCTTTTATTTTTACAGTTGACTAATGCATTTCAATTATAGATGATTTTATACATAAAGTTTTTTGCTAGTACAAAACTTCAAAACTAGCTATTATTACTAAACGCTTCATTCGAAACTTTTTTGTTTAAATAGCCTTTAAAAAGATTGTTTTGAAAACTCGTACGGTTTCGTCTGGCTCTCTTCTGAAGGTTTCGCTCGAGTGAACGGAAGAACTGAATGTAGTATTTGAAAATTTAAAGACTGATTCTGATTAGCTGAAAATTAAGGTTAATCACGGTCATCATAATAAAGCAAAACCACGTATCGTCGCCTAAAAAAAATTTTTTTTCGCAAAAAAACAAAAACTATGAAAGTTTTGTGTTAAAATTTGGAACTAAAAAGAAAAAATGTTTACTTATACTAATTATTTATGTTTGGAAACACATTCTTTCTGTCTACATAATTAAGGTTAAGGAGAGTATTAAAAATCGATTCTAAGACAGATAAATGAAAGTCGGATCTTGCTTTAAAAAGAATAGAAAATTGATTGTCCTTGTAGCGAGGTGCATATGTTTGGTTGTATAACAAATGGTTTCCAATCGATGAGTCACAAGGAGTTATAGAATTATTGATTTACCTTGAATTTTGGTTGTTTTTATACTATCTTGGGTCGAACGTCCCAACGTTTACAGGACAGAATCCGTCAGCATGTGCCGAAGTCTATTCGGAACAGAACTGGTCAAGAACAAAAACAACCAGAATTCCAAGGTAAATCAGCCAATTCTATTCCTCTTTGTGACTCGTCGAATGGAAATCATTTGCTACACAACCAAAAATATGCATTTCTCTACATTGAGAACCAATTTTTTATTCTTTCTAAAGCAAGACCCGACTTCCATTTATCTGTCTAAGAATTGATTTTTATTGCTCTCCTTAACCTAAATTATATAGACAGAAAGATTTTTTTTACAAACATAAATTACTAGTATAAGTGTAAAACTTTCTTTTTAGCTCCAAATTTTAACACAAAATTTGCACAGTACTTTTTCGCCAAAAAAAAATTGGCGATACCAGTCTTTAAATTTGCAAATACTACATTTAATTCTTCAGTTTATTCCAGCAAAACCTCCTAAAAAGAGCTAGACAAAAAGTTTTTGAGTTTTTTAAAACAGCCTTTTAAAGGCTACTTGTTTAAACAAAAAAGTTTCAAATGAAGTCTTTAGTTTTAATAGTATTTTTATATATTTTTGTTACTTGCAATTTTGATGACGTTAGTTTTGCAATACTATAAAATTAAAATAGTGTTAATTTCAAAGGTTTACAGTAGACCGCACAGCTAATCCCTCTCTTCTTGGCTTCAATTTCTTCAACTATGGGGAAGCTATCCGAGCCTTCCCCAATCACACCGCTAGCTTTCCACACGTTTTATGGTTTATAATATATATATTTACGTTGGAAATCTTATATGACAGTATAACAGGCTTCCACAAGCCAACAATTAATTATTTACTAAACACGACAGCTCAAACGGTGCAGCCAACGTGCAACCAACGTTCAGCCAACGATGCAGCCAACGCTGCAATCGCAAAACGAAATTTGCCCAAGTTTCGCTTGCGATCTACAAACTCACTCTTCAAACCAAACCAAATCACCGAACCACTCGATCACCAACGACTGAAAGAAATTAAATTTACCAACATCTCAATTTATAGTGTGCTCGCCACGTGTAAGTGAGCCAATCAGATTTCATTAAGATCGCTGCACGTGATCTGCCTATAAAGCAATGAACGCAAACAATAGAATCAATTAAGAGGTTTCAAAAAAGACTTCTATGCATTAATTAACTTTTTTAATTTCAGTGCGAGTTCTATTTTTATGATTTTAACAAATAGTTGTGGTGTTCAAAATAGGAAACAATTTTATTGACGTACAAACAGTAAACCTATGAGCTCGATCAAAAGTTTTTGCAATGTCTATTTTCCGAAAACCGTTTTCTTACAGCGATTACCGCACAAACATGCGTGAGTGTTTGCTGGGGGAGCCAACCTAAGGATTTTCCAATTTTCTAAGTAATATAACAATTTTTGTTCTAAAATTGTTTTTGTTTTTGCTCCGGGAAGTTATAAATTTAAAAATTTTTACATGGGCTGCGGTTAATTTTCCCAAACGTTTTTCTTGAATGACAGATATATTCATGCGTTTCATATTATTAGTCTGCTGTATAGAAGTGCCACTAAAAATTTTTACTCTCTACCTAAATTATATTTCTAAATTCACTAAAAATTTTTGGGAGATTACTTGTCTGTGGGTGTGCCATGGTTTCAGTGGCCAGTCCAGAAAGAATGCAAGTCACGCATATTAGCACTCGTTGGCTGTTGAGTTCTATCCGAAATGTTGATGTTCAAATATCTCCGACAACTTGATATCAACAAAAATATCAAAAATATTTTCACCTAATTTTTGGATGCTTGCAAAATCACTGTTACGCATTATTGCTACTGGTTAACAAAGTTGACTTTACAACCAAGACCTAAATGATTGCTAACGTATTGATTTAGTTTTTACATTTTTTAAAAATTACACCGGAAATGGCCTTTCTTTTTAGAAATATCTGGGTACGTCACAGTTTTCCAAACCCTCGTGGAAATGTGTCAGCGGACGCCCATAAAAGCATGTACAGTACTACTCTTTGGTTCTTTTTGTCCAGTTTTTCATCGCAACAGTTTGAATGAATTTCGTAGACAGAACATTTATAGGTTGGGTTCCTGCGAAATCAATAGGCTTACACAATTTACCATTGACATTGGTGGTGCATTACTCAACCTCTTTATCTCATAATTCATGAACTAATTTTCTTTGCTCTATTGCGTTTCTATTTCGGATAATTACAGTTTTAAACAATTTTTGGACTAAATCAGTGCACCTGCAGCCATTCTGGTCGTGGTTGAAAAGACAAATCTGTTATATTTCGCCGTCAGCAATGGTGTAAGGCTTTTTCAACTTGGCAAATCTATGCGCTTTATAACAGGGCTTCTCAACTGTGGGTTGCGCAAAAAAAATTTTGGGTTCGCGAAACAAATTTGATTTTTGTGCTTTGTGCCGCGAAACTTTGAAAATCCCAGTAGTGCCGGAAAACTTTTTGAAAAATTTATGGTTATTGCACATGTATTCGACAAATCAGAGAATTTAGGGAGAAAAATCGACAAATCGGAACTTGATTCTGATAGAAGATCTTTTTTTTTAGAGGACACCTAAATTTTAGGACGGAAATCAAAAAATCTTGTCTAAATGCCCCGCGGTATTTGAAAAAGTTTCAAAATTTTTCTCAGGTTTAAAATGGGGTCGCAAAACAAAAGTTGGAGAAGCCTTGTTTTATAAGATGTTAATGAAATCTTTACTGGGAATTTGAAAATGTTGAAATAGTAGACACGTTGAAATAGTTGAATAAAATGTTCAAATAGTTTTAGTCAATTCATTAATTTATTTAGAGCATAAATAAGTAACAATTAAAAAAAACACATGACAAATAATGTACCAAAGTAACGATTAAAAGGAAACATGTATCAATTAAAAAGTAAATTGATTGATTAATTACATAATTATATCATTTATTTTAAAAAACTTCTCGGGTTTATTCTCAAATTGTGGATGTAATAATGTTGATTGACGTTTAAAATTTACTTGGTAACATGCTTTGAATTAGAGACCTGTACAAGCCGATGTTTTACATATTTCTTAAAATATACAAACAAACTTAATGTTGTTTTTTTGTTCAAAAGTAATGAACTCAAGATTGAAAACTTGCCAAATATGGAACATTATCAAAGTTGATTTGGCTTGCCCGTACCAGACGGATCTCTATTTTCAGTGGCCAATATTTTGCGATAAAATAACACAAATGATTGTCTTCTTATATATATATAATAACGATAAAATACCCAACCCTAACACTAATCCAAAAAATATATATCTTATACTTGCAATAAGTCTCTTATACTTGCAAAACTTCCTTTATAGGTTTCTTTTGGAACATTAATTTCCTGTTTATATCCATTTTCTAACTAACTACGGTCACCTTCATCTGTTTTGTGTAAAAGTAATGGTGCAAAGCGTTCAGGAGATGCAGTAGCTATAGTTGAGTAACGTATCACAAAACAGCTATCTACTAAAAATTATTATTCTTTGGTAAAATCATGAAATTTTACTGTGATTAGCTCAATTGTCCGTCCTGCGACGCCCTTCAAAGATTAAAGCGACGCACAGTAAAGAACCACCCTCCTGGTCTCTACTTGGGATAATATAATGGTGACTGATCAGTTGCCACATATTTTTGTCATTTATTGTTATGATTATTCTAGCACACTGCTGGTGTTATTTTTCTCATAATAAAAAGGATTTGATTAATATTTTCAATCATTATAGTTTTCTTTGGTTTTTAACTTTTAAAATTGAAGTATAAAACATTACTCTATTTTGGTCAAATAAATAAATAACAATTATAACAATTATAACTGCTACAGGTAATAGAATTAAATATTTAAAATCGACTATGTTGTAAGAATAATAGCGACGCTTACCGAGATTTTAAACAGCAAAACAAAAAGATTATGAATGCCATGCCTTACGTTTACATATTAAATTTAAGTAAATGTTTTCGTTTTTTTTTAATTTAAAGTTAAATACATTTAAAATTGTTGTTGATTTTGATTATCGTTTGTTATATTGACATAAATAATTATGCATACACAATGTAAACTGCTAATTTGTTAGATTAGTTTCATTCACATAATTATTCCAAACAAGATAATACAAGCTTCACTTTCATAAAAAAATGGATTTTGTTAGTTCCGGTACGAATTGAATTAAACTTGAACAGAGAATACTAGTTTATTTCAGTCTTTACGCTATTAAATTAAATACACCAAAATTAGATTATAACAAATTTGTTTCACACCGAACTTCTGGTAATAGGCTATTCAATTTCAAAGAGGATATATGAGAAAGCGGCCAGCAGGCTCTTCAACTAATCTTCGTCTACAAAGGCAAAACCGAAAAGAATCTGCCTCATGTCCTAACTATTACCATAAAAGAGATCGCCGTAGAGCAGGCAACAGCAGCGTGCACAAATTACCAGACGCCATGTGCAAACTTTAATTAGCGCGTGACAGAGACAGATTTGTTTCGCGTCTTGGATACGTTACAGATTAAAGTACTGTATATTTATAATTAATACTACGTTAGTATGTTAGTATAATACTAACGTGTATTTCAAAAATAAATTGATCTTCCTTGCAGAGTTCTCGATGAATAGAGCAATTTGATGCAAAATTTATTTAATCACCTTTTAAGAAAAAGCACAACAATCTGTTATGTCCACCTGATAATTAGAATAAGAAACCATCTGGCGAGTCTATTGCGTAAAACAGACTGTTGTGTTTTTTTTTAAAAGTGATTAAATAAATTTTGTATTATACCGGGTTAGCCAAAAGTAGGTGGACAGTAAATGATAACATTTATTTAGAGATTACGTATACATACAACTATATGTAGGCCTACAAACCCAATTATTATATTGACAATTAAATTTTATTGTGAACAATAATTCAAAAGCTTTTTAATTTTATTAAAGCAGGTGCTCAAACTGTTTTTCATCACGATTTACACAGCTTTGAAGTCTGCCTCTCTGCAGTTGTAATAATATAACTGATACGAAAATCTATTCCACATACTGTCCATATACTTTGGCCCCCCTGTATATTAATGCCTGTTAATGAAAGAAAAATCACCTTGCAATAGATAATGACACAACCAATTAACAGTAATAAAAAACGAACTAAAATTTTTATAAAAGTTATTTAAAAATAGATCTAATAAATGACAAACATATATTTTCTTCACTACTTGCTGTGCCATTGCGACTAACTACCCTTGATGTATTTGCATGAATCAGTTTATATAAACCATCACGAAGGGATCTTTTTAAAATAAAATTCACACTGGAGTCCGCAGTATAGTTACTAAATGCTTTTACTGTTAAGCTATCGTTTTGTACGGCAAGATAAAAGAATAAATTGTTTTTTGAAAATGAAAATCTTCTAAATGTGTTATGTTCTGGTAATAACGACATATTCCATTGGCCCCTTTCCAAATTCTTCCATACCCAAAAAATTCTTCGTTCCTCACCACTTAAATGTGTTGTCGTCGGTTGTATCTTTGTCAAGGTCACACAGTCCACAATCTCTGCTTGTATCTTTCCATCGACAAACAAGCTAAAGCAAATAAAAAGGCATACAACTACATACATAGACAATGACGCCATGATTTTAAATACAGTACTGCTAAAGATAAAAACAGATAAAAAATTTCTACTAAAATAAGAAAAATATTGTTACAATTATGTTCTAAATATTAATAAAATGGTCGTCTTTATTTTGTTGTACAAACTTTACCAAAGTGATTTTTATGGTATAAGTGTTTAATTATTTTATAAAATCAACATTGGTGTAGTAAGAGAGAGGAAGCACGCCATAAACTTTTACTTTTGACTTGAACGAACAAAGCATTTTTTCAAACTTTAAATTTACGATAAAATACAAAGATAGTCAAAAGACGTATACTCGATTTATTATTGAGGCTTTCCAGGCCTACTAACTTTTATAATTTTGAAATAAAGATTAAGAACAGATAAAGAAGTTTTTTAGTTCATACAGATAATGCGCTTCTAAAAATTGTTTTGCAGAGTAAACTAAAAATTGAGTCAGTGAAAGAACTATTACGTGTATTTTAAACTCAACCTTCACTAAAATTTAATTTTGATTTTGGTTGAAAAGATTTACCACGAAAGAAAAATTACAAGATTATTACAAGTCAAAGTTTAGCTCCAATCTGTTTTAAAACTGTTTCTGAAAGGGGTTTCTAATAAGTCAAAATCCCAATGTAAGTCATGCAGTCCGTAACAATTTTATAACTGATAAAAAAACTATTTTTTGCCAAAATTGTAATTATGAAAAATCTTGTTAAGAAAGTGGAATTATATTACTCAAGCTTTTAAAAAAAATATTTTGTAACTTTACTGTAGGTATTAAAAAACTTACTATTTTTATGGCAACATTAAATTGTTTTAAATCAAAAAATCAAGGCCCATGATAGCCGAGTTAAAATAAAACAACAGTCTAAACTAAATCAAGAAGGCCTTTGTCTAGCTTAGTATTTCTCCAAGTAAGCCATTCGATTCCTTAAGGAGGAATTTGAAATCTCAAGAGAGGAAAAATTACCGAGGGAGAAATTTGAGAATCTCAGTACAATGTAAGTTGACCCAAAAATTCAGTATAACCTTCGTAATCATAGCCGTACCAGCCTGAGGGGCAGGTGGGAATCGATAAACTTTTTTCTTTTTTTAGGGATGAGTACTTTTTAAGGACAAAAATTGTGAAATGCAAGACAGATTCAAATTTAAAGGTTAATTTTTGAACTTCGTAGATAACCAGAATTCGTATCACAAATTTGTATGAAGACAAAAAAGTCTTCATTTTGATCGCTGGGGTATTTTTTTGGGGGTGAGGAATGATGGTACCCGAGGTTTGAAAGGGAGAAATATGACAAAAACTTTGAGAACCACTGCTCTAGCTTGTCAATCACACGTTATTTTGAAGCAGCCCTGCTTACTACTATGCAAAGGCAAGATGACCCAATGATATTTCTAATAAGATCCCTGAAAATTTGGTTGAGGATCAAACTCAATCGTTACAATACTTAAAGAAGACTTTTGGAACTACAAGTTTATCAATTACACTTTTCTTTTTCAGCCATACTTTACTTGTTATCCAAGCAAGCACTAAGCTCTGCTTGGATTATGACTGCCAGGTGGAACATTGTATTGGCGTATTTATACAATTTTTATCAACAAATAACAAGAAATAAAAAATGAATTGCCATTTTTATAAATATACATTTGACAATAATAACAAACATAAAAACACAAAATCAAAGAATTCTATTTTACTAAAGTTTGTTTCTATTTTTATTTTTTAAGTTAATAAATAGAACAAATTTTCAAATTCTATTTTTAATTATAAACTAGAGTTAGGTTTCTGAGATTTTTTCGACTTTTTTTATTCTCAACGTAGATTGATTGACATTGTTTCAGTTTTTTGACGAAGAAGATGATAGGAAAAAATATATCAAATCATCAACAACACCTGATTTTTTTCTCCCGAAAAATAATTTAGACAACTAGAAAAAACCAGTAATTCTTTATTAGAAAAAACAAAAACTTTTTTCTTATCTCTGGTTATTTCTAGTTAGCTTCTATTAATTTGAAACGATTATAGCTGCCATTATAAAGGTCATAAATAACTTTAATTCGGTTGCTCTTCAAACTCACAAAAATGGATGATTCAGTTATACACACCTACCAAACAACTTTTTGATTTTATTATTTTAGAACTTTTTACATCTAATTTTTACATACGCTGTTTTGATTAGTGGTTATTGATAAATTGAAATTTTCGCAAACTTGTCGTTTTTTATTTTTCTGCAAGCTTTCATTTTTTAATTTGATTAAAAATATTTGATGAATTTCATGAGGTATTAAAGAATTACAAATTAAAAAAAAAACATTGTGGAAACAGGAATATCTTTTGTTGTTGTTTTATGTTTATGAAAAATGTTTTTTTATCAAAGTAGTTTTAAAACTATTTTTGTTTTATATGAAATGCTTTGTTCCTCTAATGATCTAAACAAGTTGAAGTTGAAATATGATACGTTTTCTGATATCTGGTTGAAAGTTTGATAACATGTTATAGAATGTAACACAACCTATAAATTCTTAATTAAGGCCTTGTTTCAAATTTATTTTGGTTTTGATATCGAATATAAAAAAATATTTAAATGAGGATCTGGAAAAATCGAAAAGCGATTATTAGCTTGACCTTTGTAGCGATGGAAATGTTTGAAGAAACTCATGTCATTCTGCGGAATAGTGTTTTGGTTTCTGACGCAACACAGTATCACATCACTTCTATCAAACCGATTAACTTTTAAAATTTATTCTTAAAGCAATATTTTATGCCCGCTGAGAAAATAAGTAAATCTTTTGAATTTTATACATAGTTGCATTTAAAAAAAAAAAAAACATTTTTTCCAAAAAATCTTGCGTTTTTAGTATCATGACGTTTTGAAAAATTTAAATCAACATTTCATTAGATTTAGATGTTTATAGGTTTTTATCTGGCTAAATTTTGAATTTACTTATTTTAATGGTTTGTAATGCTCAATCTTTACCCTATCATATAATATTTTCCTAAAAAAATTTTTTCCATAAATATTTTAAACTTTTTGTTAAACTTTTGTTTAAAAGTAGATTCTTGACTAATAGATAATACAAAATATTATTTATTTCAGTGGTATTTTTACTTGAACTATTTAGCTAGTTTTTTATTCAAAATTTGTTGAACTCAAGAAATCACCGTAGCTCGTTTAATAAATATATAAAAAAACTAAAGTCTTTAATTTCTCAAGTACAATCCGCAAGGACGAAATTCACAATAAAAATTTTTGTTTGAATCTAATTTTATCAATAGAAACTGGTTTCAATTTGTCACGAACAGTGTTCTTTGACAACAAATTTTTAATAAATACTTATTTATCAAAATTTTTGGTGTTTTAATATGTTTTTTGGATTATTAAAAATTAATATATGATGCTCAAGCAGTGGCTTATTTAGGGGGGTGTTGTTCTAGGACCCCCCTTGGAAATGACTAATACGTAGGCTTACCATAAATAGGATAGTAGCTTTAGTGCCACGCCCTATCTTGGAGATTACCAATACTTTAGAGCAAAAATTCCACTTAAAAACGAAGACATATTTCGAGCGCAGACCCCCCTTTTTTGGTTTTCAGAGACAAAAATTAAGAAATCTGAGACTGATTCAATGTACCTTTTCTTTAGCTACCACTTAAAATAACACAAACTATATCTAACTGTGTTTGTATGGCCCCTTCTTTTCAAAACTTCTCGGTACGCCACTCTGCTCAGGAGTTTGTAAAGCCAACGCTTTGTCCACGATTTTTGATTTAATGAAATGACGTTTGCAAACAATTAAAAGTTACTTACGACTTTTAATAATACGTAAACAAGCAAGAAAACACAACTATTAGGCGATGATTACAAAAGAAAATATTAAATTTTCATATATGATCAAAAATGCAGCTTTGATAGGATCTTTTGCTTTTAAATAGAGCTGTCCTTACAAATCGAATTTCAGAGGTAGTTTTTATCATGATTTCATATTTCCTACCTCAAATAGGCTTATCGCTTTTCCATTTTCTCAATGTTTTGATGAAAACGTTCGTTGTGTTTCTATTTATTATTATCTTCCAAATTACAACAAAAATTTCAAGGAGAAAATTTTTAAAAATTTAGTCATAGGAAAATAAGACAAAAGTTTTTATGAATTTTTCTAAAACTTGATACAATCATTACATAGTCTTCTATTCTATGGCTTCCTTTGTCTTTCAAAATACTTTCCAAGTTCTGTTGGAGTATGACGTGGAGGTCAGCTATAAGGTGCTCTCAAATTGTTGTACAAACTGTCAGAAGTCTGTGTTTGTGTCAATGGCATAAAAAAAAGCCTTTTAGTCTCATTGTTTGATTACGATAAGGCTGGTTCTTTCTCCTTTCCTGTACGTTATATACACGGACAAGATAGACTGAGACAGTTCCTCCTGTAGTGGCGTACATTTGGGAAGTGTATTCTTTGGCGTCTACTGTTTGCAGATGACCTTGCATTGTTAAGCTCGAATGAAAGTAATCTCCAATATGCACTTGATCGGTTTTTTGATGCATGCCATGCCTGGATGCTGGAATGAAAATTTGTACGGCTAAAACCGAAATTACGTGCATGTCAAGGCACCCTGTCCAGTGTTTTTTCCAAACAAATGGAGTAACTCTCCAGCAGACGGAGGAGTTTAAGTATCTTGGAGTCACATTCTCGAGTGATGATAGGCATGATAATGAATTGGAAACGCAAGTGCAGTAATAAGTCAGCTTTACCGATCAGTTGTATTGAAACGAAAGCTGTGTGCAGAAGCGAAACTTTTTGTTTTCAGATCAGTTTTTGTTCCTATCCTCATCTATGGTTATGAATGTTAGATAATGACCGAAAGAGTAAGATCCCGAGTACAAGCGGCCGAAAAAGTCAGAGGTTTATTTCTTACATGACAAGGTAAAAAGCGTCAATCTGACATTCATCAATCTGTCAATATCAAACCGCTGCTAATCCGCATAGAACGATCGCAACTGGGCCGGTTTGGCTATGGGACACGAATATCCCACGAGCGAACAGCAAAGCAGATAATGGATGCTCTTCCGAGCAGCAAAGCATTTAGAAGGCTACCCAGCACACGCTGGTGGGATTATGTTGAAGACCTGGCATGGTCTCGTTTTAGAATTCTATCGGCGAAATTGCCACTAGTTGCACGAGATCGGGATGCTTGGAGATCTCAACTTGAGCTGCTGCCGCCGCAAACCCAAGGACGAGCGGGCAAAGAAAAATACGCTGAACTAATTCACAATTTTCCCCAAAATTGATGATGATGATGACATTGATTTCTTTTGTTATTTTGATGCCAACGTTTTTCTTACTTGAGGTCCAACAAAGATTGAATCATTTAGTTTTTTAAACAAAATTTGAAAAATTGAACGTTTGTATCGAGTTATTATTTTCAGGTGTCAGTGCAGTTGCAAATTGTTTTGGAAGCCCATGTTTAATGTTTAAAAACGGCAGCAAATCACTGTCAACAAGAGATGCATTTTTAACATTTTGTGAACTGATAAAGTTGATCACGCGCATCCCGGTCTTTTCTTAAGATAATATTTTTATCATATCTGCTCTGTCACAAGAATAAAAAGCAAAAATGCTACGAATATTGTAAAAGTTTCTCTCACTTTGGAAGCCTTACAGGCAGGATTCAGTAATTCTATTCATTGAGACCAAAAAATAAGAAAAATATTGATGTATGTTATAGTTGTTAAAGAATTGATAGATGTAAGTTATATTTGATACGTGTATTTGATGGAGAAATATTTGGATAAAAAATCTTCTTTCTGTCTTTTATTTTTTTATACCATGAAATGTTGACCATGCAAAAATAGCAATCGTCGTGGTTAATTAATCGAATTTTTTCACATGCAACGTGACAATTGGCACGTTCTTGCGACTGCTTCAAAAATGTTCTTTTAATATCGATCTACAACTTTTGTGACAAAAGAGTCGAAGGAAAGGCTTTCTTTTTTTAAAAATAACCAATGATGTGGACATAAACTTTAACTCTTTCAGTTTTTGGTAGTCCTTATAAATACTGTTTTTTCTTAAAAAACCTTTTCGCCAACTCTCTTAAGAAATTGTTGGCAAATGACAAGCTGTCTGAAAACCGTGATTTCTATAAGATTGCAAGACATCGAAAGCAACGGTGTCTCTGATTGGTTGAAGAAAGAGAGCACGCAATTAGTTGCGCGCTCACAAGCACTTTCTGGCGATAAAGAGAGGGTTTAAGAGATTTTATAAAGGTGGCCTCGAGCGTTGCCAGATAAAAAGATGATTGTCCCTGAGCTAAAACTAAAAAGAAGTTAATATCAACTTTTTCCGCGCAAATTTCGTTATCCAAGAAATGTTGACTAATAGCCGAAGCCGAAACAGGTGCCGTTTGAGTGGATTTATATTGGCATCTAGGAAGATCTTTTTAAAGTTTAATTTTATTTCTAATAAATTTTGGAGCGTGTTGTCAAATTCGTTTTTCCAGTTATTGGGACGTTCTACCTACGTACACACTATCGTAGTGTCAAGAGTATTTCATACAATATTACTTTGCTTATGAGCTGGTAAATTCTTTCGAAAAGAAAGGAGCATCGTTTTTAAAGAGAAAATTATTCTTGCCGACACCGATCCGAAGCAGTTGTTGTTTGTTGACTTTGTTTGTTTTTCGTATTAATGGGAAACAATTCCAATCCACGGTAATTTTAAACATATCGGACACTTTTCTGAGCCGAACCGCTTGAATCGCTTGGATGTTGGAAAATTGGAAAACTTTTTTTAATTCTGAAAATAAATTAAAAAGAAATAATTAGAAAACAAAAAAGGATTTAAAAAAAAGCTTTCGCGCTGGCGGCGCAAGTGAACGCGCAACTAATTTCGTGCTCTCTTTCTTCAATCAATCAAAGACACCGTTTTCGATGTCTTGCAATCCTATATAAACCAGAGTTTTTATACAGTTAGTCATTTGCCAACGATTTCTTCTTACGAGAGTTGGCCAAAAGGTTCCTTAAGAAAAAACAGTCTTTTTAAACGCTACCAAAAACTGAAAGTGTTAATACTTTCGTCCATATCATTGGTTATTTTTAAATTCTGTACAACCAAGAATTTTCTTTTTTTGTTAGCTTTACGACAACAGCGGATTATGACACTGTCTGTCACCGTGGCCTTACCTCCAAGCTACTGAGGCTTCTACCGGATAAGCACATGGTCAGAATAATTCTGGAGCTTGTATGAAACTTACGTTTCACCTTTACTACCGGTGACAGCAAGCAAAGCTGCTTACACCATCTGAAAAACGACGTTCCTCGAGAATCGGTCTTGGCTCCCCTCCTTTTCAACATCTACAAGTATAAGACGATCTGCCTTCCACGATTTTCAGAAAGTTTGCTTATGCTGACGATCTAGAATTGCTGCACTCTTCTGAAAATTGGAAGCACTTGGAGGGAATTTAGTAGGTCAAGACATGACTACACTTTCAGCACATCTCCAAACTTAGAGGTTGAAGTTAAGTCACACTAAGACGGAGACAGTAGCCTTTCATTTAAGTAACCGAGAGGCCAAATGTGAACTAAAAGTCTATAACAACAATAGACTCTTACCGTTTGTACAACCCCTACTTATCTTGGGTGAAACCGGACAGATCGTTCACGTTCCGTCACCATCTTGCGGCATTGTGCAAAAAACTATCTTCGGTCGTTACACTGCTGAGGCGACTTACAGGCTCAGTATGAGGTCTGGTGCCAAAACACTGTGAACAGATGCCATATTTTTAATCTACTCGACAGTTCAGTTCTTTACACCAATCTGGGGTCGCAGCTCACTCGTCTTATAAACAATGTCCTGAATGATGCTTTGCGCATAATTACTGGATGCCTGTGTTGCACTCCAACAGACCAGTTACCCATAGTATCCGCCATGTAGTCAGCTGAGCTTCGCCGAATAGTAGCGGCACTCTTTTTGGCTTACCGTGGATCCCTATACCCTGATCATATTCTGTATGGTTTTTAAATGAGTCTTCAGATGGTCTTTAAGAAAGACTAAGATCTATAGACGTCCGTTTGTGCCAGCTGCGCGGAATCTGTTACATAACCTTGCCGAAATAGCATCCGCGTTTCTCAGTGGACGAATTATAAATGGAACGCGGAGTACTGTGAGAATGCATCCAGGCTCCGTGTTTTCATATCCAGGATCAGTGGCAAGCCTGTTGAAATGAGCTTGCCCCAAACAGCTTGGGTTAAACTCAATTGCCCACGAACTGGTGTTGGGCGATTCCATTTGTCCATGTACAAATGGAGGTCAATACGAAAAATCTGTGTTGGCAACTTTCCGTCTTTACAACAAGGAAGCACGACGTGAGCTTATCATCTTTGACAACGGACAGGCACTATTGTAAATGGCTATTTTTATTGATTCCGAAATTCAAACATTGTTCAGTGATAGCCACATATAGAAAATCTTGATAAAAATAAACAAAACTTTAAACATATTTAGGCTTTTTATAGAATATTTTTTCTGAAAGCATGAAGTTCATTACTTCAATCTTTAAAAAATAAGGCGAGGAGGTTCCCATTATTTTTGATTGATCAATGTCATAAAATTTATTCGTTTTTTTTAAAATCAATGTTTAATTAACTTTGTAACAGTAAATAATAACCCTCATAAAATGTAGTTATAAGGCATATGTGAGGAGGAATGCAATGGTAATATGACATGTGACTATAGTTCGTTTTTGCATAAAAAAGGCAATCGAACTAGCAGCTCCATGCAGAAAGATTTTGAAATCTTATATACAATCTTTTTTTAAATTATTTCTCAACCATACCACAATTATATACAGCACACATATATTCATATTAAAATAAACAACGAGAAACCATAACCATAAACGTTTTCGGCTTACATTAGCCCTCTTCAGACGAATAAAATGAAATGTTAAGAAACTTTGCCATGTAATTTAAAGATAGAGGTCAATGACTTGATTACGTAGTTGTTTGCTAAATTTGTCACACGAGATTTTCATAAAAGGAATTGTTGAAAATTGATTTAAAAAATGCAAACACAAAATTACAACCGCAAAGCTGATACACCAAGCAAAATCCAAATAACAAAAATAACAATCTAAAATATATTTAACAAAAACGATGGTCAATTTCAAATAACTGTCGATTAAGTCCACGGTTATGTTTTTTGACTAATGAAACTTTGTGAATTTTAGTTTTAAAGTTAGAATTACATCTTTTAATTATTTTAAACGAATTTAAGTTGAATTTGGTATTAGCACAAATATCGCTAGACATAATACGATCTTTAACGGAGCTTCCAGTTTTCCAATTAAAGCCCAAGTGTTAACGCTCCCTAATGCTCCAAATCAGGTAATTGACATCAATCTTTAAACTAAATGGCAAAATTTCTTCTGATTAGTATTTTATTTTATTCATCTGAAGATCAATAAAAATGACATTTTATTTTATTCATCTGAAAAGGGCTAATGTAAGCCGAAAATGTTTATGTTTTGGTTTCTCTTTGTTTTATTTTTGTATGAATATGTGTTGCTGTATATAATTGTGGTATAGTTGAAAATAACAGTATACTCTCTCCCTAAATCGTAAACTATTTTTAATGTTTTTTAGTAAACTCTAATGTTGTTTTTGCGCCTGAAAAAAGTGTCCAATCACATCAACTTTTAACGCTTGCACTTTCAAAACTGCAAGAAACACAAAAAAGAATTTTTGAAGTTAATCGCAGTATTTATTCGAAACATAACAAAACTAATATGTTCTTATTAGCATAGTCATTTTAAATTATACTAAGGGAACTTTTTTTGAAAGATTTTTGATTTTATTTGCCAATTTAATAAAATAATTTTGTTTTATCTTTTTTATCTGTCGACTATTCAGACTGAAGCGTTACATTTTACCGCCGCCATCATAAGTTAGTGTCAGCAAATATTGAAGTGAAAAAAAGCAAAATACAACCTTTTTAAAAATGTCGAAAGATTTTGAGCTACTTGCGACAAGCGTGTTAAATGCAAAAATTGAACAAGATCCAAAAAAAATCTTAAAAACTAAACGACGGATAAGTAAATTTGTAAAAGTTATTAATTTTTATAACTTTGTCAATAGCGGTTATATTTATATTTTCTTTATAAAGTTTTTTGTGTCAATTTAGACATTTCCAAGTCAAAATAGGATTAAGCGAGTTTATAAATTTGTTCGACTTAATAATTTTTTCATAACTTGATAATTTGGTGATTTTTTAATAATTTGGTTACAAACATCTTGGTGAAATTTTTCATTAAAATTTTTTGATACAAGTCATTTACAAATTTTTTAATGAGCCACACTTGTGGTATGGGCCTCTAAATTTTTTTTTAGACCATCAAAGAAGTTCAGCCTAAAAAAATTTTTTTATTGTTTAGAGTAGTATGATTTTTTCATTTTATAAGATAAAAGACTATTTAAAAACTAAAACTTTTACTAATCTCTTTTGCTGTTCCGCTGTAGCGTATAAAGCTTGATTTTTAAAAGAGCATAAAAAATTTTGAACGACCACTGATTGTTTTTTTGATCTAAACATTTGTTGTTATTCTTTTCATATAGGAGACTGGTAAATATAAAAATCTAAGTCCCGGAAATGTTAGTTTTAGTAAATTAAATAAGTTTAAGTAATCAATTACGGGCCAGTGTCGTGCTATGTAACTTGAGTGGTTTTTGTTGCTGATTTTAATAAAAAGTTTATTGCAAATGGCACTAGTTATATTATTGATAAAAAAACTGTGGCATTAAAATGGAATTAAATGATTTAGAGAGTTTCATTAACTGTAAAATGTTTCTTACATGCTTTGATAGTTTGTGTAATAAGTAAAATAAATTAAAAATAACCTTTTTATTCGTCATTGGAAAAGTTTAGCGGATTTCCTTTAAAATCATTAAAAAAACGTTATTTCAATCAACAATATCACAATTATTTACCCTCACTCTGTCTCTATTTTGTTTCTTTTTGTTTGTTTTTTTTTTTTTTGCTTTTATTTTTATGTTGCATAACACATTGTTAAATTCAAAAGATACTCACAAGTTTTTTATTTATTTATTTATTTTTTTATGTTATGTATAAGACATTGTAAAATTCACAAGATATCATATACAGGTTTGAAGACCAATATTGGTAATTATCATGCTATCTGTTGATAGTCCCTTGATTTTTTTTGGAAAATCGTTTAGAAATTTAAATAGAACTCAACTCAACTAACTTGTATTATCTTGAATTTTAATTTTAAACTTTTTTTTTCTACTACTAATTATTGATAATAGTTTAAACAAATTTTCTTGATTGGCTCCAATATAGCTTACCATTGTTATCTTTGCCTTTTTTCTTTTGTATTTATGTTTTTTTGTAAATAGTAGAAATTGCATCCAATTTAGTTTACAATTTCAAGGACTGCAGACTAGAAGACACTTTATTTTCTGGTCGCTTCGCAGCCTTTCTGTCAGTGTGTTTTTTATGTTTTAATGCATTTTTTGTTTATGTTAAATTAGCATGATACCGACAATAAATACTGTTCTACTATTAATTCCTATATAAAGTTTAATCTTGTTAGATACGAGACTTAAAACCTTGCTAACCCAGGTTGTTATGCCACTCGATCATGATGTGGCAGATTAATTCTGTTCGGTGGTGCGTTCTGGTTGCTGCTGGTGAAAGGATAGTCCTGATTGGCATTCTGCAATTGATCGGTGACTCACCAATACTGATTATTATGTTATGGAACATGTTCGGTGGTTAGCAATCTTACATCACAAATACCTTTCCATTTCAAGATAACCACACAATATTTATCCTCACATGATATTAACTCACCTCTTTTTAGTCTTGCTTCAAGCATATTTTTTGGAATGTCTTTTTTGTTTGCTCTAAGATTCCGTACAAGGTGAGTTTCATTTTTTGATAAAGAAAGCGCAAGTTTATAACTGATGTAAAATTATCAACATACTAGGTTCTGGCTTCTTCGAAAAACTTTTGACAAGACAAGACAAGACAACATACTTTTATTTGCGGAAGATGACAAAAAATAACACAATAACGAAAATAAAAACCAAAATACGTAGGGCAAAAAAAAAAATTTAGCCGCAGGGAGACTGCGATTTGACTTTTCGGTCTTCTAGTCAGCAGCCAACCTTGAGAGCAAAACTACTTGTACAACTACTTGTACAATTAAAGTGTTGCAGAATAGAAGGCTTTTATTTTTAAATATAAGTTTTCAATAAATACTTTTTAAATTTATATTTAAAAACATTGTATGAAGTATTTTGAATTTGAATAGGAATTTCTTTTTATATCTTAACTCTTTGGTACTTTGTACATCTTTGTAATAGCGAAGTTTTATAAAAGGAAATATACAAAGTTTTTTTGATTTATCAGTTAATCTAGTGCTTTTTTTTTGAGATCTGGCTAGTTAAAGCAAAATAATTAGATAAATTTTTGGGAAGCATCTTTTAAAAATTAGCTTCAAAAAATTTACCAACTTCAAGTTTATAAAGATCTGTAAGTTTTTGAATCTTAAGGAGATTGTAATAAGGTGAGGCACTACGACAAAATTTAGCTGCACCTATATATTTAATGGCTTTATTTTGAAGAGTTATCAATTTTTTAAGATACATCGGTGAAGTAGATTCCAAATAATAAGGCCGTACATTAAGTAGGAATGTATCTGAGCGTACTAAATTTTTAACAGTGCTTTTTCTAACAGATAGTGTCTGATTTTAGAGATAATTCCAACCGTTCTTGATATTTTATAAGCTCTATTTGAGATGTTAAAACCAAAATTAAGATTCATACTAATTGGTTAAACCTAAGTATTTAATACTTGCGCATTGTGGAATAGAAATATCATTTAAAAAGACATTAGTTTGTGAAAAAGATTTATTTAATTTGAAAAGTATAATTAGGAAGTAAGATTTAGAGGGATTAACCGTGAATTTGTTTGAATCAAACTACATTGATAGACTTTGAAGTTGTTTATTCATAATTTTAGTGAGGAAAGTAAGGTTAGGGGCAGAGAAAACTAAGCATGTGTCATCAGCAAAGAATATTGGCATACAATTAACCGCCTGAGGAATATCATTAACATATAAAAGAAATAAAAGAGGGCCACGAATCGAACCCTGGGGAACACCATAATTGTTTTGTAGCAGCTTAGAATTTGCACCTTTAATAGAAACGAATTGTTTGCATGATAAAAACGATTGAATTAGTTGATTTGCTGAGCCGCGTATGCCATAATGTTATAGTTTGAGAAGGACAATGTCACTATTTACTGAATCAAAACCTTTACGTGCTTATTCCAAATAAAATGGGGCTAATTCCAAACGGACATATTTGTTATTGCTAGTCTCGTTCACTTGTTGCTGACCTTCCCCAACGAATTTTCATTGCCCAAGTATATTCGTCTACAGAGCAAAGTTTGAACAACTTAACTCCAATGGCGGCTCATGACAAAAATAATTGAGTGTGCTGCAGGTAGTAGAGCTAAAACGTAGTAGAGCATAGTTTGAACTACAATACGATTCAGGTGGGAATATTCATAAAAGAGTGTTTTAATTAGTAAAATTAAAGCTTCGAAAAGCATATAGTGCTGTTTTAAGAAATTTTAAAACAATTACAATAAATTGCAGCAACAACAGATGAAATTTTCAAGTTGTACGAATTTTAATGTTTTACAATTCAGTACAATATCCAAAAGTGAGCTATATTAAAAATATGCTCTGTGTACCAATTCGATTCAAGTTGCAAACATTGAAAGCTACAGTTGCAATATCTGAGAAATCCTTACAAAAGACTAGATTGAGAAGCAAACAATGAGATAGTTAACTAGTTTGAATAAAATAGTACCAATAGCTTTAACAAAACGTATAAAAATTTATTCTCCAAATTATTGCTAATTTTTGTTTTTTAACCGCACCTACAAAAATAAAAGCAAAAAACACATAATACAAGCTGATAAAAGAAAGCAGTGAGAAAATGATATATGTTAAGTATCCAAATAACAAATATATATTTAATAACTGTGATTATCGTGCGCATGGTCGCTGCACCTGGAAAAAATAAAACACACATGAAAATTCAAAAGCAAACATAAAATGTGACTAGTTCCTTTGACTTTAAACTGATTATTTATGCAAAACCAAACACAAGCCATATGAAGATTTAAAAAATCTAAATTACAGTAAACAGATTTAACGTGAACTCTGAGTTCTCATAAAAAGTCTGAAAATAGTGACTCAAAAAGAATTAATTTTTGCATAGAGTAATCATTTAACAAATAAGAACTAAGAATAACGTCAGGGCTGCAACATGAACAAAAATTGCAATAAAATTAATGGATAGAATTTTACATTTTAGAATATAATCTATCATATTAAAAGAGAAGGAACCAAATTTGGTTATTTCAAAATAAAAATTTACATCCTAAAAATAATATTTAGTCAAACTGGTAAATTTGCATATATACTCATAGATCACATTTAAAGGTTTTACGTAAAAAAAGCAACTTGCAGCTAAGTAAGTTCATTGTGAATTAGAGAAGATCCTTAGTTGATTAGAAAGAAGTTTGAAAGCATCATTGAGACAAAACTGTGCTTAAAAGTTTTTCTAACATTATCAAAATTGTTTAAATTGTCAACTCTATAAACTTTGCACAATATGCGGCATTGCTTGTTCATCATCAAACATCATTTTTAAAAGATTTTTTGAAGGTACAACGTTTACGTAATTTGATAAATGAATTCAAAAAAATGGAAGGAACAGTACCAGGTTTTATATAGCATCTCTTATGTATAACATTTTATATAAGCAGTTTATATGTATAGCGCCTCCGTCACTTTCCTGCGAGTCAGGAGGATAAATATAGAGATAAAAAAAAAAAAAAATAAAAAAAAAATATTCATCTATAACACAATTGCTCAGTTTTCTTTTTCTTTATCATCTATGTTTTGAGTCAGACAAAGAATCAACAAAATTGTCTGGTTTAAAATTAAATGAAAAAGTATTTGGAGAGTGTGAAAGTTTTTTTTGGCTATTCTTTTGAGCTTGATTACTGAAAAGCTGTTTATCTTTTAAAAGAAATAAATGTTATGTAAAATTAAAACTTTTTTCCTTTAAAGCAATCAGATATACACTTGGTGGGAGCGTATTTGCAAACCATTTCATAATATAGTTTTTGTTTCGGTTAGATCAAAAAAAGCTCAAAAGAAGGTCATTTAAAGTAAACACAGTAATCTGTAAACTAAGAAGAATACTACAACTTTAGCATCAATTAAGTTTATCTTCGAAATAAAATCATCATAACTACGTGCAAGTATAAAGCAATTAACTTAAAAATGATAATCATAAATTTCTATAGCACTTAAATCATTGCTATTTAATTTTAACAAGATTTTATCTATTTCAATTTATTGATAGTTAAAAATTAATAGTCAGTTACAACATGTTTGTTGTTACATGTTAAAGGAAAAATAAATATATTATTATCATTATTATTATTAACGTTACAAAAATAAATATGGTTAAATTATAGTCAAGTTTTCAAAGTATTTCCTAAAATGTCCAGCTATTAATCAAATAAGCAATACAAGAAGTTTATTGTGTATAACAAACAATACAACATAAGCCTAGACATTGTTCATTCAAAAGTTGCCTGTAATATTCATACATAACCAGTAAGTTTACTCTAATGCCTGTGTTGACCTTGGTGCCGACGTAAATTAACTTGTTCAGCTTAATCGAAAATTACGTTCCTATTGATGACCTGGCATCAAAAATAATGTTGGCTTCCGGGCCAACGTAAGGTTCTCCAGCTCAGGAAGTCTGTCTTCTGCGTCAAAGAAATCTTCTGCAGAGTTCGTTGAATAATTCTCTCCAATCCTACCTCCTAACTATAATTTGCCAAATCACAATTTGAAATAAAATATAACCTTTATTCAAATGTTAAGTCTTTTAACAGAAATCTATTACCCTTTTTCCAATAAAGTCAAATTGAGAATTTTATGTAACTGATCAAATTGCAATGCATAAATTCATTAATAAAATCGGTCAAATTTCAATGAGCTGAATATTTAATATAGAAAATAAAAGTTAAAAATTTAAAATCAACTAAATTATCGCGAAAAATCGATATCGACTTATAAAGATCATCACCAGTTTTTTATTCGAACAGAATCATCTATTTGAATAAAAAACTGATGATGACCTTTATAAGTCGATTTCGATTTTTCGTGATGATTTAGTTGGTTTTAAATTTTTAACTTTTATTTTCTATATTAAATATTTGACTCATTGAAATTTGACCTATTTTATTAATGAATTTTATGCATCGCGACTGTATTCAAATGCTATCAGTTAAATTAAAGGTTCACGGAGCGTAGGATTTTAGATGAAAATTTTCTCCAGTTCAACCAAATTCCAATCTGTAATATCGACTGTACTATAATTAACAACGAACGACTTTATCGGACAATTCAAACGATTTGAATGCCCTCTACAAAATAACGTAAGACGGCTTTCGCGAAGGACTTGATCTAAACGAGTTCTTACATGCTCTCTAAAGTTATATAGGCAAGTGATTATATTGCAGATGTCATAAGTAAGCACGTGGCGAGATTTAAATATCAGTGACGAACACGTGGTTGTGGCAATTAACAATGAAGAAAAGAAAAAGGATAATGAAAAATATGACTCATGGGATTTTGCAATCTTGCAAATAAACTTACCAATTAGTTTGAAAAGCGCTACAAAGAATGTAAAGCGAACACAACAGGACTTCAACAAAAAACAGCACGATTCCTAATTAAATTTCAATGGTCTGAGCCCGAACAAAAGATAATGACTTTTTACAAACAATAACCAATTACCAAATTAGAGCTTCAAGAAAGGCCCGATTGCCAAACAACCAGCCTGGATTAAAATACAAATTTTGCTCGTGTTTCTAATCACTGTTTACAATAATTTAGAAAGTGAGGCGAATTCTGGAATCTACTTGTAAATAGCAGCAATTAATAGCTAACATTTTATCATTTATAATTGAGAAGTTTTATTAAGCTGTTGTATATATTGTAGTTTAATTGTACGTAATTGTCCTTCAATGGTCTAATGTAAAATTGTATTAATTTAGATGCTTTGATAAGAACTTTTGTAAGTCAAAATGCTCGGCTTTTTTAATAAATCTCTGCCATTATAAATAATAAAATGTTGGCTATTGGTTTCTATTTATAAATGTTTACAATAATTGAGAGTTTATATTATACTTTTATGCTGTCATTATTCTTTTTTAATGGGCTACCTTAATTTTTGAAGATATGTCTATTTATCAATTTTTTTATGAAACTTGCAAGGCACACCTTCTAATTTTAATAATTTTACGACAAGGAGCTCATAAAACTTAAAATTAAGCTTTTGTAATCTTCCAGTTTAAGTCTAAGTGGCTATTTCTGGCAAAAGAAAAACTAGAACCCAGAATTAGCCAGTTCTCGTCCAAACATTCTGCATTACTGCAACTCAGTTTAATTACATTTACTGCAGCTCATTGCATTTATTGCAGCTGCAGTAAACCTGCATTAATTCTTCTATATAAAGCGTCAATGGATTTGCGTCAGTAAACCTGCATTAATTCTTCCATATAAAGCATCAATGGATTGATGACATTTTATAAGCTGCAGTTAAAACAGTGGTGTCTAATTCGAAGAAAAATTGATTCGAGTGAGAGTTAGTTTTAGGGAGATACAGGATTAGTTTTTGAGAGAAAGTAGTTGGTTAAAAGGAAACTAAGTTTTTCTTGAGCATCTTGACAAATTTTAAAAAATTTAAAAAATTTTGGGCCCACTTTGTGACCGCAAGAACAATTTGAACGAACTCTTTTTATCTCTTGGAGCAACTAGTTTTGTTTCTTTTTACTCTCACTCCAATCGGTTTTTCTTTAAATTAGACACGACCAAATAAAACAGCTCAAGAAGTTGTCCATTCAAAATTTTAAAAAAATTTGCTTTAAAGTCCGAACTTAACTTAAATTTATGTGAGGAAAATTAAAAAACTAAAAAAATTGTTTAAAGCCTTGCTGACAATGTTTACAGCTGCTTTGCAAAAATTTGGAGGTGCAGTTCCAATGAGCCGCCACTGCTTAACTCCGTAACGACGCGCTTTGTTGGGAATAAATTGTAGAAAAGCCAAACGTCCTCATTAAACAATTATAGTTTCATCTTCAAAAAATATTTTGAAAGTTTCTTTCTAAAAGGTTTACCCAGAAATAAATTTTTGCCAGACTGTCACCTTCCTGATTCTCCTCATTATTATTAAGACGTGTTACACTTAACAAAAGTTAAAACTTATTTCGTGACATTATAAGTCGAGAAATATATTGTTTATATATACTATTGGATCCCCAAGGCTCCTAATTGTTACTAATCTTATTTATAGCACTAAACCAAAAATTTTTCCTTCGTCAGCGTTTGTGTCAATCCATTTTTTGATTTTTCTATATTTTGAGGGTCTACTAGAGTTAATAATTTGATTGGTACATTTATTGTTTTCCAAGACAATGTGATTTATTACGTCTTCATTTACTAAAAGAAAACAAAACTGGCGAGGTGCAATTAAAAGATTATTGTTGTTTGCTCACCACTTTGGCCACAAAAAGATAAGCTCAAGAAAGAATGAAATACAAACTTATAGGCAGTTTGACATACAAGAACCAATTAGCCAAAAGCAGCAATAACTATATAGATTCGCATCCTGAATTGGTAAAGAAAAGGTACAAAAATAAATAAAGAAATCAGCCGCTAATTACTCTGGCACCATTCCTCTGAACAATTTATTGAAGGCCTTGTACTTTGATGCTATTTATTCAAGGCTATATTTTCAAGATTTTCAAAATTTTATTTTTTGGTTAGTATTAACGTATCGATTTCTGATTGCTTCTTTTATAACAATGCCGGTACTTGTGATGCTTACTACTCCTAGTTAAGTTTGGAATTGTTTATCCATTTTTTATTGATCTTTTTGTTTATCTTTCTGAATCGCAGGAAAGCGACGGAGACGCTATACATAGGGCAAGCAATTACTCCAACCTGCTTCCGGAGATGCCAAGATATTGCTGTCCGGTTAAAATTTTTTATTTTGGTTTTTAGTTTTTATGGTGACATGACTGAACTGACTGACTATTTAGAACTGCTTGCCAAGACTATCAAACAGGGGACTGTGCCGTAAAATCTCTTTCCGAAAAACACAGCAGAATGGCGCGAGTAGGTTTTGAACCGAGATCGTGTCGATTACAATCACGGCGCTCTAACCACTCGACCACGCTGTCGAAAAATTATAGATTCTTAATTAGAATTCCAAATTTCCAAAAGAGTAGCTTCATGGAATTCTTATCTTTTCCTGCTTGGCCTTTTCCAATGACTGAGTTAACTTAGTCAAAGGATAGTCTGTCACTATTTCTCTGAACAATTTGCGGTTGATTTTGTGATTTATTTTCATACCTTTTCTTTACCAATGATTTACAGCCTTTTACAGCATTACATTAATTTTACAGTACATTTTTGAACTTTTGATTACGACGTATTTTTTCATTGTTACGTTGTGATTGCGCACTCAATACATAAACCCCCACTTAATTTTTTGTCTGCATGTACGTATATTATACAGACTCGTTTTACTGTTTTAACCCTTATCAGCACTTCTGTTGACATTTGTCAACATTTTATTTTCGTTTTTTGATTGCACTTGCCCTCTATATGCTAGCTCAGCACAATTCACGGACGATGGAGAACTTTTGACTACCTTACTACTGAAGTGATATCAAAATCCCAAATTGCTTTTACAATGAGTTATTTGCATTTTATCTTAATCGGCACGCTTGTTGACAAATGTCAACAAGTAGTAACAACAGTAGATTAGCAGAGACAAACGGCCTTTGAGAGTTTAGATCGTTCCATGACTTACGTCAAAATGCAGTAGTAAGAGTTAAGGCGCGTTTACAGCCGTTTACAGTACTTTTTTCTTTCAACGTGATCTTGGTTTGTTTTATTGACGCTCAAATCCACTCATGTTTTCGAGAAAAAATGCTAGTTTAGATGATGATCAAGTAGGAATTACAGCTGGAAATGCTACGTATTACGAAAATCCTTTTCCTAGAAGGCTCAGGAGGAGAAATATATTGACGCAACAACCTCGAATTATTGCTGCTCCATTATTGCAAGTGCATAAACTTTATTCTTTTGACTAAGTTGTCGTTTTATAAATTTTTAAGATGAATCATAGGTCTAAATTTGAACTGAAAAATGACATTGTTTATACAGACGAATTTTAATAAAACATATTTTTTGCTGGTAAGATTTTATTTTGTAAGACATTCTTATTATTATTTTTTTGTCGATGTATAATTAATGACTTTTTAGGAAATTGATGTGCTTTCATGAAGAACACAAGCAATTGCTCAACCTTGATTTGGATTTTGTGAAAAATGCAAACGAGAAATTTTTTGAACTATATGACGAAGCCGATGATTCTAGCGTTTCCACAGCTTATGATGACATTTTGTCTTATACTTACGCTGATTGGACGAAGTACTTTAAGAATAGTAAATTTCCAGATAATAAGTTAATAGAGCAGCTGTATTTAAATAATTGTTGCGATTGCCGATCTTTCGACGGTTGCAACTCGCTCGCAGATGTTGCAGCCAACTCTGGCTATAAGAAAATAGGGGATCATTCGTTGTTAGTCCACGGGTCATTTCTTGCTCTTCTGCAAACTTTGAACAGTTTCCTTCCTGCTGATTGCATCAAGTGTCGGCATGTAGTGAAGGAAATTCAATGGCAACAAACTGGCTCTACCGATCAAGCTATCAAAGTCGTTTTTTCGGAAAAGGAAAATCATACACATGTATTGCTCGCAGATCATGTTATAGTTACTCTACCGCTAGGCGTTCTAAAACGTCATCACAAAGATTTGTTCAAACCACCTCTTCCGGAAGAAAAAGTTATCTCCATTAACAGGTGTAGTGATAATTATTGGGCGATACTGGAACGTGTGAGTGTGGTATTTGTGGAGTGTAGTTAATATTCTATCACGTGAAAATAGTGTTGTCACGTGCAAAAAAAGTAGCAAAACGTTTGTTACTTTAAAATCCAGTTAACTGTTAATTCGAATTTGAAAATTATTATTAAAAAATTTAACAAACAGAAATATTTATCATTAAATTTGTTTTGTTGCTTCGTAATCTGCAATTCCGCCCAAACTAACAAAACAATTACATATAAAAAAAAAGTAAAATAAATTTAATTTTTTCACTTAAGTCGTACAATTTGGCCAACTTGATATAAATTAGAAACACAAGCACAATCAAACGGTTTAAAACTTCCTAGTAACCAATTTGAAGTCGTATGAAAAAGTTCGAATAACCATTAAAATCTTTATCATCCAATCATGCGAATCCTTAAATTTTGTGATTTGGTTATCGATTAACATTTAAAAAACGTTCACAAAGTTTTAAATCTAGATTAAAATTTTTCAATTTATACTGGTTAATTACAAACGCCGATGCGGTTAGAAAAAAACGTTCTAATTGCTTTTACTTGTATAAAAAACGCCGCAAAAGCCATGGCAATAATTTTTCGCGGATTTCGCAAGTTCCGCTGTTTATTTAACTATATTTCATTACGATTCTATTAATAGCCTGCTCCCAGGACTTTTTGTGACTGCCTGACCGGCATGGGTGCCCAACCACGTACTCATGGCGGCCAAATTTTAGTCTGAAAATCTATCATTTGCCGCAATCAATTCAGTAATCAAAGTGATGACATTTTTTTTATCTTCGCTAATGATTTTGACGTAATATATTTGAATTCATTTCCCTGACAAATAAACTTCGAACCACCAATTTAGTGCAAGACAAAAAAGTCATCACGTGTTTTTTCTATCACCATAGTTTAGAAATCAAAGTGACGAGTTTTTTTTTTATTGTTTATTTTGGTTTTCTACTTAATGTGCGGTTGGAAAACAGGTTATCTAGAAGCTTATAGCTTATATGTTAAAAGCAAATAAAGGCCGAAAAAAAAAGAAAGGCGCGTGTTTTTCCTGAATGAAGCGAAAATCTCTTTCTAAAACTTTGTTCAGCTACAGCGCAGCGATATTTCGAGTTGATCGAGCATCTGATTCGAATTTTTTTTGCAGTCCCCCGGTTGATCCAGCATTTCTTGTGATTGGCACCGATTCGCTGTCTGATTGTCAAGAAACACTGATCATAATAACTTGGGGCTTGACTCTATAGTCTTTGGATCAATTTATTTGTTGAATAGAATTTATATTAACCGAGATTTAGTGTCCGCCGTTTTACTGTTTTAATTATTAATTTTTATTATTGGAAATTTTGGCAGGCTTGCGTTTGGAATTGTAAACAAAATTGTCTTATATTATGAAAAGTCATTTTGGGAAGAAGGAGCTGATGAAATCTTTTTTATTTGGAAAGATCAAGATAAAAATAATCGTCCTTGGTGGAAAACAATCGTAACGATCTATATTGTACCAGATTTTGCAAATCAAAAATATTATCTCGTTGTAAGTAAATGATACCAAAACAATAATTTGACAATCAACCGTTAATTTTTTTGTGAAAGTCTACTATTTACTGCGGCTTCAATATGCATATTTTCAAGTGATATCCGAGCCATTTATGGTTTTAAGAGTGTATTGACTTAAACATATTCTTACTTTAAAGATTTTCATTTCTGGAAAAGAAGCATTAGAATTAGAACAAGAAGATCCTGTCAATGTTGGTCGTATTTGATGATCAAGTAGGAATTACAGCTGGAAATGCTACGTATTACGAAAATCCTTTTCCTAGAAGGCTCAGGAGGAGAAATATATTGACGCAACAACCTCGAATTATTGCTGCTCCTGAACATGAAGTGGATGCCTTCAAAGTATTTTACCGACCTGAAATTACACTTCAGATAGTGCGTGAGACAAACAGAAAAGCAAGGGACGTGAGACATGAATGTGTATTGCCGCCAAACTATGTCTACAAAGACTTTACTTCTGAAGAAGTTGAAGCAGGTCTTGCTATTATGATTCGTGCTGGCTTGGACAGAGACAATTTCACAGACTTGCGTCGCTTGTGGGATCCTATTGACAGTAGACCATTTTATCGAGTTACGATGGCATTGAATCGATTCAAATTCTTACTACGTTGCATGCGTTTCGACAACTATCGTTCTCGACCAGCAAGACAGAGAACCGATAGATTAGCTGCTATTCGAGAGGTATGGGAAATGTTCAATAATAATTTACGCAACATCTATGTCCCAAACGAGGCCTTGACCGTGGATGAACAACTGGTCGGATATCGTGGAAAGATTCCCGGAAGAACATATATGCCATCAAAACCAAGAAAATACGGCGTGAAGTTCTTCTGGCTGTGCGAAGCTACTACCGTTTTGCCCTAAATGGAATGATTTACTCTGGGAGAGAATCTGACTCAGCACCTCATAGAAACCTTGCCAATGATATTGTAATGAAGTTGTGCTCAGTTTATTTTGGTACAGGTCGAGACATATATGTTGACCGATACTTTACCTCTCATGGTCTGGTGTGCAACCTGTTGGAGAAAAACCTGACATTGGTTGGTACAATAATGGCTAATCGGCGGGAAGTACCATCGCAATTCAAAACAGGAAGAGGAAGAGAAGTTGAAAGCACTAAGGCACTGTATGACCATGCCAACAAAATTCTTCTACTGTCATATGTCCCCAAGCGCAACAAGAATGTGCTCATGATGTCATCTTCACACTCCTTCATTTCAATCACGGACTGCCACAGCAAACCTACAGTTATCACAGATTACAATAAGCACAAAGGAGGAGTTGACACTCTTGATGAAAACTGTGAAGAATTCAATTGCTTGAGGATGACCAACCGGTGGCCAATGGTTATCAACTACAATTTGATAAATGTTGCCACTAACAACGCTTTTATCGTAATGAGAAGCAGTGGGAAATGTGGCAAAAAAACAAATTTTCTCAAGCAACTAAGCTTTCAACTGGCTCAACCATATGTCAGCAAACGAAAATTGAAAGGTGAAACAAAGCTCCTTGCAGAAAAGATGGGGTTCATTACTGCTTGTGGTAGCACCACAAGTGACACTGCTCAACGCATCAAACGGGGAAGATGTTACAGGTGTGCGAAGCATACTCGCCTTGCATGCATCGTTTGCCGCCGACGTGTATGCCCGCAACACAGAAAAACACCTAAAAACACGTATTGCATGGAATGCTGAACACCTAAGTATGGTTGAACTATGAAATACTGTACGCCTACATGTTTGTGTTATGTTTCTGCGGTTTTGTGTTTTTTATAAACTTTCTTTGCAAGGAACGATAAACTTTCTTTGTTGAAATTTCGTTCTAGTTCAGCTAAGATGTTTGTAAAACCAGCCCTTGCGTGCAAAGCAGACCCGGAGTTTCGAATGAAAATTGTGATAATTTGTCAAAATCAACTGTTCATTCAAAGGAATGTGCGTTGTTATCAATTGGTTGCAATGTGACGTTGTTTAATAGCACATATTTATCATACCAGTACTGTATAAAACGGAAACAAACCTTGAAAACAGCTACAGCAGCATTGAAATGCACACAAAAAAGGCATGTTGACATTTGTCAACATACGTGCCGATTAAGTTACCCAAAATCACCGTGCTGATAAGGGTTAATTTATAACGCATTAATTGTAATTTTAAAGCATTGTGATGTTTTGCTACAGTTCAACGTAATTTTTCTAAAACGTTTGACTCGATTGACTGGAATCTTTTGCAACTTTTAAGAGCTGATCTGGTATTTCGAGTTATATAGTTTGTTTACTACCACGTCTTCCGATTATATTCTAATTTCATAGATTGATCCAGCCGATTGCTAAACGTAATTTAATAATTAATTTAAAAAATCTGGCACGATCAAATAACTTCAATTGATCTCGTAAGGTTGGCTAATTTATATAAGCCAACGACGTAAATTTTTTTTATTTTTCGTTGCAAATTTTTTTTTATTGGAGTAGAAAAAACGTTTAGACATCGTTTTGTATCACTGTTGCCTGCTTGCGCGTGATTAAATTGTTAAGAGTCATTGTTGACTCCTTGGGAATTACAGTAGTTCTATAATGAGATAGAATTGTTTTAGCCTGCGTGGAGGTCGAATTAATAAGTTTCATATAAGCCATCTGGGTGCTAAATTATTCCACTTTTTATAGTTAGTTAGTTGTTGAGTGATTATTTGCAGCTGTTGGCGCTTTGAATTGCTTTGAAGTTTGGTAAAACTTGACTGCCAAGTTTTACGACAATCCATGAATTTTGTTTGATTTTGTCAATACATTCTTTATCAGTCAAAAACTGTGGTTTCTTTCTATCTGTGGAGAGAAGCTTCTTAGCGAATCCATTCGTACTTAGCCAGAACTAACTCTTTTAGGAACTTCAATGTCATAGCAAACTATTTCTGGAGCCAACGTAAAGAAAAAAATAAACACAGCTTTACTTCAGCACAGGTATTTGGGTTATCTAGTTCAACTGGTTTTTCTGACCAAAGTTGTGACAATACCCTGTCCAGCATTTAGTAACCTCATTATTTATATCTTGTAAAACGTCTTGCGCTTCTTTTTCTTGTTCTTGTTTTTATTCTTCAGCCCCAAGAACTTGAAGTGCAGCAGTAAAATTTTCTTTATCCTCACTAAACTGTCATCACTGTTGCAATTTTTCAGTAGCCAGTCTCCGTCGGCAAATGAGTCATCGGAATTATAGTTTATTTAGTATCAGTTAGTAATTTATCTAGACCACTTTTACTCAACTAACGCTCAGCAATATGTTTTGGTTTTTTAGTTTTATAGAGATATGACTAAAAGTTAGAACTGCTTGCCAAGACCACCAAGCAGGGGAAATTTCCGTAAAGTGGCTTTCCCTAGGAAACAACAGAATGGCGCATGTACATTTTGAACCGAGACCATGTTGATCACAAGCACGGCTTTAACCACTCGACCACATTGCCGACGAAAAAAATATTCTATTTATGAAAAACTTGCAAAAATTTTTAGTCTCCTTTAACATTAGAATTGCGAAATATATTTATTTAGAGACAAATTAGTTCTTTAGGTTTTAAAAGTCTAAAGGAATTTGATTTTAAATGAGAGTCTTTGATTTCACATGCTTGCTGAAGCTTTCATGATCGGATCCAGGGGGCGAGGGGACTTAGATCTTTCAATTTTCAGGCAGATAACCTACTTTTTTGGCAAAACCATGACCTTTCTTTAGAAGTGGTTAAAAACTTTTATTTGTGCGTTGACCTATGACCTTCAAAAGATTCAAAAGTTTTTCGGTGTTTCCTAATAAATTTCTTTTGGTGAAGTAAAAAATTACATCGTAGTATAAAAAAATCAAAATCGTTGCGAGGGGATTAAATTTTTTTTTTAACTTAAAGATAAGACTTTTAATTTTCATCCATATTTAATTAGAAACAAATAATATTTTTGAGTTGGAAAAATATACGCATTGTTAAAAATGTGCAATTAAAATTGACTCCCTGATTTTTTTAAACTCCCTTCAAAATTTTTTTAAACTTTTTTGTTAAAATCTTTTAAAAAGAATTAAAGTAACTTGAAACTTAGTTCCCGACGGTCGTCTACAAACACAGCCGGACATTCTACATTTTCAAATTAAAAGTTGGAAGGGTTATTGTCGTTTACTATGGCAATTGTTTCATTAGTTTCAATTATCTTCTCAATGGAAGTAAAAAAATTCGCATTCATTTCTTAGACGTTAAGGTAAGGTATAATTAGTTAGAATTGCATGTTATAAATAAAAACATACTGCCAAAAATCAAGGTGCAAACACTGAATTATGAATATACTAAAATGATACTAAAAGTTTAATGGTAAATTTTTTTTTAGCTTAGATACAAAATCATCTTCCATTACTTCTTCTTTTGGCTTTTACCTTCAATAAGGGGTTGCCACAGCATATGTTACATATGATACTACTCCACAGCGTCCTGTTTTCAAAGTCCTTCTCCCTCGTACCAACTTCCCTATATCCTCCTCCTATGTCTAAAAATATTCTCTTCGCCCTCCCTCTTTTTCTCTTTCCCAGTAATTCCATTTCCATCACCCTTTGTCCTACATACTCTTGATCTCTCCTTATGACATGTCCATATCACCTCAGCCAGCTCTCTCTTATCTTTATTCCTAAGCGTTCTACCTTAACTGTATCCCTGATGTACTTATTTCTAATCTGGTCTTTTTTTGTCACTCCCATAGCAAACCTCAACATTTTTATTTTTGCGACTTCCATCTCTTCTACTTGTTTGTTTGTAACCGCCAACGTCTCAAGTCCATACACCATTGCCGATCTCACCACTGAACTGTACACTTTTCCTTTTACTCTAGCTGGTAACCTCCTGTCACAGATTACTCCCGATACTTTTCTCCATCCGTTTCATCCTGTCTGCACTTTTCTCTTTACCTCCCTCTCACAACTACCACTTTTGTGCACTGTTGATTCCAAATACATAAGTTCCTTTACTTTTGACACTTTTTTGTCCTCCATTTTCCCTGTTTCTTTGTTTGTTATTTCCTCCATTTACGCACAGATATTCGGTTTTTGACCTACTTACTTTCATCCATCTTCTTTCCAAAGCATATCTCCAGCATTCTAGTTTCCGCTCCACTTCTTCTCTGGTCTTTTCGCAAATTACAATATCATCAACAAACAGCATCGTCCATAGTGGTTCTCTCCTTACTTCGTCCGTTAGCCTATTCATAATCACAGCAAACAGAAACGGATTTAACGCTGATCCCTGGTGCAGTCCAACGTTGACATTGAAACTTTCTGTAGTTCCTACTTCACACCTCATCACTGTTTTGCTTCCCTCGTACATATCCTGTACAAGTCCCACATACTTTTCCGCCATTACTAATTTTCTCATACAGTACCATAGCTCTTCTCTCGAAACCTTGTTGTAAGCTTTCTCTAGGTCCACGAATACACGATGTAGCTCTCTTTGACCTTCCCTGTACTTTTCCATTAACATTCTTAAGGCAAACATGGCATCGGTAGTTCCCTTTCCTGGCATAAATCCATATTGTTGTTTACTGATCTCTACTCTATCCCTTAGCCTAGTTTTATCTATTTTTTCCCTTATTTTCATGGTATGGCTCATCAGCTTTATTCCTCTGTAGTTTCTACCGCACTGTGCGTCTCCTTTGTTTTTATAGATTAGAATAAGCACACTCATTTTTCATTTTTTTATCATCCGTTCACTCCATAATAGTTTATTGAACAATCTGGTCCAAAATTTTATCCCCATCTTTCCCATGCACTTCCAAACATCTGCTGGCAACTCGTCTGGCCCAATCGCTTTATCTTTTTTCATCTTTCTCGGTGCATTCTTCGCTTCTTCTCTACTGAGACAATTTAACTCTTCGTTAACCTCTTCTACTTCCTCTGTCGTAGGGTCTCTGTCATTTTCCTCGTTCATCAGTTTCGCAAGTACTCTTTCCGTCTCTTTAACACTGCCTCCAAACTTACCATCACATTACCGTTTTCATCGTTCATAACCCTCACGTGCTGTACATCTTTTCTCACTCTGTCTCTCTGCCTAGCCAATCTGTACAACTCCTTTTCACCTTATTTTTTTTCCAATCTACCATGCAAATCTTAATACGCACGTCCCTTCATCATCGCAACTGCCTTCTTTGCCTAATTCTTCTTTTCTTTGTACATCTTTTTACTATTTTTGTCTCTTATTTTATCCCATGCTTTCTTCGTATCTTTCTTTTCATTTATGCTTCCCTAAACTTCCTCATTCTACCACCATGTCTTTCTATCTCCTTTTCGTTTCCCAAATGTCACTCCAGCACAGTCTCAGCTGTTTTTTTTAGCATTTCCGCTGTTTTGTTCCACTCATCAGGTAACCCATTCTCGCTTCCCAAAATCCTGTTTTTTTCCTGTCTAAACGTTTCTTGACAACTTGTCTCCTTGAGTGTACACCATCTTATCTTTGGATTCACTTTCTCTGCTATTTTCTTTTTCACCATGAGAGCCATTTCGCATACCCCCATACGATGCTGCTTTGGGACGCACTCATTCACCATTACTTTATAATCACACATTTCCTTCAGGTTTCTTCTTCTGCACATCACATAATCTAATTGGGTACTTTTTTTGCGACTTTTATATGTCACCCTGTGTTTGTCTTTCTTTTTGAAATAAGTGTTGACAACCGCCAAATCCACAACCATCGATTCTTCCTTATTTCTCATTCCAGCACTCCCCATTATTTCCTCATTTCCTATGTTTCCTTTGCCCACATGTCCATTTAGGTCGGCACCTAGAGCTATCCTCTTCTGTTTTAATACACTTTTATCAAACCCATCCAGGTCTTGCCAAACATCCTTTTTCTTTTCCATGCTGTTGCCAACCTGTGGAGGATACGCACTTACTATGTTTAATATCGACCATTTTATCTCCAGTTTCATAGCCATTAGTCTGTCTGACACCCTCTTCACCTCCAGGACACTTTCAACCAGCTCCTCCCTCACCACTATCCCTATCCCATTTCTTCTTCCATCAGCTTCATTGTTGAATAGTTTGCAGCCACCTCCAATGTTCCTTGCTTTGCTCCTTTTCCACTTTGTTTCCTGTAGGTACAGTATATCTACATTCCTTCGCTCTATCAAGTCTGCCAGCTCTCTCCCCCTTTTGGTCATTGCTCCTATATTTAAGGTACCCACCCTTATGATAGTGCGTCTTCCCTTCCATAGCTTTCGCTGTCTCTTTAGTTGCCTTCCTCCTCTCTTTCTTCTCTTGTTTTCACTATGTCCAGTAGTAACATAATTTCCACAGGTGCACTGCCGTGTGAACATGAGGTGGTTGTTCGTAACCCGGGCCGCAACCGATCCGGTATCGATTCATCATCACAACGCATCATAATGTTTTGGCAAGAGAGTTTTACGCCCGATGCTCTTCCTGCCGTAACCCTTCCCATTTATCCGGGCTTGGAAGAGGCATCAAAAAACAATGGAATGTGCCCCAGATGGCTGGGTGATCTTCCATTACTAAAACTTAAATCCATTGCTAAAAATCATCTTCCATTACTAAACTTACAATAAATTTATCGCTTTGCTGTTGCACAATGCGTGTATTCTGACTTACTGAAAAAATTGATTCATCTTACTTTAGCAAATGTCAGCAGTAAAAAAAACTTTTTTCTCTGTGAGGTCACAATTGTGGCGTGCCTCAAATCTCTCTCATTTCAACAGATATTTGCACCAAAAGAGGAAAAAGCATATTATTGTGTCACTTTTGTTTCTTTTTTAATCTGAAAGAAGGCAATCTTGAAGCTGCCTCACTAGCGTGTATTAGCAATTTTGTTAACAAGAATACCTAATGAAATGATTAAAGCGCTGAAAATACGACGATTAAATGGTAAAAAATTAGGGTTTGAAACCAAAAATAATTAAACTACTACAAGTACGGTATTAGGTTTACTAATTTGTTTTCAACCAATAGCAAGTTGAGTCAATTTTGCAAAGACTGTGATTTCAATATTTTATTTCTGCTTCATTTGATTTCCACAGGTGAGGCACTACCTCACTTGCCTCCCCTTACGTAACGTCCCTGCCTGTTAAGGACTTGCATCTACTAGCACTTTTACTCCTTTTAGAATATTACACAAGCGAGCAATATGAGTATTGATGTTTGCTTAAAGACAAACTGCTTTATCGTTTTTATTTTAATCTATAAATATTTTGAAAATTGAGAATCTTTGTAAGTTTGAAATTGCTTAATTTTTATTCAAACTAAAAATATTCCGGACTTTAATTATTTGCAGAATTTAAAATCATTAGTAAATCAAACGTACAAGTACAATACCAGACTTTTAAAAAATATTTACATTTTGCAAAGAAAAAACTGAAACTGGTAAGAAATTATTGAAATATATTGGTTCGAACAATCGACTTGATTTACCAAGTGATATTAAACTAAATTCTTTTCCAAAATTTAAGCAAAAGTTGAAATTTTATTTATTATCTGAATATTTATTGGTTCATTTTTAATGATTTTACTTACTTGCTGCATAGTCTACTACATAATTTAAATAAGTTTTAGCACGTGCCGCGCTGTTTTAATTTTTGTGTATCCGTTCATAAATCGGGCCCATATTATAGAACCTTAGCTTTAATATAATTTTTTTTGCTCAATTCATTAACATAATATTGTTGCTTATTTCTTGCGCGTAACTAATCTATCTCTGTTTAAAGCCAAATTCTAAAGTGGTCAGTGTCTTTGTTTAATATTGCGTTTCTTAGCTTTGCGGGAGGACATTTGAATAAGGGGGTTGTTTTTGGCAAAGTTCCTATAAACAATAAGTTATGCGGCGAATCGGTTTCCATCGATACGTAATTATGCGGCCATTTTGTGTCTATTATTTTTGGTACGATTGATTAAAATTTTTATCTTTTTAATGAAAATGCTTTTCATACTCCTTGAAAACAAAAAAATGCTTAAAAATCTATAAAAATTAGTAAAAAAAACAAACTTAAGTGGCAATAATGGTATATTTTTACCAAAATTACTATTAAATATTGATTAATTTAGCGGCAGGATAAATCTAGAGCAGTGTTTTTCAATCTTTTTTTCCACGACCTCATTTTCAACCAATGTTAACTTAACGACTCTTTTCGGTGAGCAAAATTAATTTTCGTCGCAAGCATCTTGTGTTCTTTATAAACATACTTTAAATTTGGCTCTGAATTCTCAATTTTTGTCCCAAAACAGTAATCTTTAAAAAAAGGTCTTCACCTTAATCTTAAACTTTTTTCTACCCTATTGCAAATGGCACTATTGCAATGTTAAAGAAAAGTTTATTGCAAGTGGCATTATTGGCAACGTTAAAAGAAAGTTTATCGCAAATGGCACAACAAGAAAATTTCACTACTAAAATGGAGATTCGATAAAACATAACCTTTTTATTCTTCTTTTGAAAAGTTTATGGCTTTTTTTGAAATTACTAAAACATTATTTCAATCAACAATTTCACAATTGTTTGTCCTCACTTAGTCTGCAGTAATTCCTATTTGAAGTTTAACCTGATTAAATCCGAGGCTTAAACCTTGCTAGCCCAGACTGTTGTGCTACCCGATCCTGATGTGGCGAAATTCTTTCGGAATTTTTCTTATTCCTTTCCCTCGATTCGAGTAACTTTGACTTCAAATGTAAATCTTTATTAGTTGTTTGCTTTTTTTCAATGTCGCAGCCATTTTTTAAAGTCTTTAACAGCAACGAGATCATAACATTAAAAGAAAAACACTGACTGTTTGTTCACTTTGTTACTCTTTACTAGCAAATAAAACTTTTTATTTCAATCAAACGATAGTAACTAAAAAGAATTTGTATATCGTAAAATATTTAAATTTTTTAGTTTTTTTAATAAATACAATATTTGACTCTAAATATTTAATTAAAATGTACATCAATTAACTCCTTGGCTAATACCAACCGAAACATCTTTTACAAAATTTATAACATTATAAAAATCATAAATGTATTAAAAACACTTTTTACAAAAGTTGTTCAAAATATTTCAACTTCATTATAACAGTAATTAAAGATATTTCGGAATAAATGATGAAGATAGTTTGAAATGGCGGCGGTGCCAGGTAAAATTGAGATGGAGATCGCGGTGCCAGGCAGAAGGAAAAGAGGAAGGTCAAGGAGAATGTGGATGGATTTGGTGAGAGAAGACATGGAAAGGGTTGGAGCCAGGGAAGGAAACGAAGTCGAGTGAAATGGAGAATGTTGTAGCGCTGTGGTGACCCCGAGTAGGGAGAAGCCGAAAGAAGAAGAAAAGAAGAAGAAGGTGAAGATAGTTTAAAATACTGTACTGTTATTATAATACTATTAAAAGAATGTAATAAAACATTTTTATATTTTGCTATGATCACACTATTTTGTGACGTACAAGAGATATAGGGAAAGTTACAAAAAGATATCTTCAAAAATTATAATTGTTTTTGTTCTGTGGTGGCTGTATCATCATTGGATGTTGCAGCAAAGTAAAACGAAAAGCTTTATAGGATCATCTACTTTACTGGAAAAGTTTATTAGGCTGGATAATTTCAAAATTCATGAAGTAGTTGAGTAAAGCAAAACACCCAGAAACAATGTCAAAAAAGTCATTTAAAAAACAAATGTTTGAAGTACAAGACCAGATAAATTAAGAGTGCCGAAGGATGGGGAATTGTTTAAAGCGAGTACTGTAATTCGACCTAAGCCTGTAAGTTGCTTTAGTAGCGTTATGCACACGAATAAAATGTGCGATGGGTTTATGCCTAAAAATAATACTTTGGCGATTTGTCAGAAGAAACCAAGTAGTAGACTAAAATGTGATAAAACTAGGATAACTTGAGCTTTATAAAATTTACTTTTACTGCAAAACTTGAGCTTGCGATATGACGAGATCAAGTGGGTGGTTGATAGGAGACAAGCTTACACGAAAAGTAACGCTTCGATTACGTGTATTAGTTTTAGGTAAATAATTTGACCTACTTCTTTGAAGCCCAATTCAAATATATAACTTTATATTTTCTTGTAAGACATTATAGTAGTTCTATTATTTAATTTGTATTATGGTAGCGTTTTAGTTAATTTAATTTAAAGTTAGTCAAGTTAGTATAGCTGTGTGAGCTTAGTTTGTTTTTCTTTTAATTTTGTGTGCGCACTTTTTAGATATTTAAAATTTTATAAAAAAAACTACTGTAGTTAAAGTTAACATTGCTAAAACTTTGAAACCTGATAACGTTTGAATAAGCAGAAAATCTCCGTTTTTCTGTTAAGCGACTTTATGTGTTTATTAAATAAAATAAAAAAACTTTAAATTTGCTCTGGTGGTTGTTTGCTACTGTTTCATAACCGGTCAATTATTGCACATTCAAAAGAAAAACTCGGCGTGTTAATTCACCATATTTCATATAATTAAATGGGTAACCGGCATTTACAGTTTTAACAGTGCTATTGCGGTACCAGTTTAGTTTGCTGAAATTGGACAAAAAAGGGATTTATTGCTAACCAAAGTAATGATGTAATAATAAAATACACACTGCCAAATTATTCACGTTTCAAAAAGCCTTTCACAGGAAGCCTTCCACTAAAAACATTTACCGCTTTTTGTTAAACTTTTAGTTCTTCTTATGCCTATTGTGATGGTTGAGGAAGACGAAAATCAAAGCAGTTGTTGATTCGAAATCATGTGGCACCAGCTACCTATAAAATGAAGCAAAAGTTTGAAACTCACATTAATATAAATAGTTGATATGAATTTGGTTGCTGTAAAAATAAGAACAAGTACAAAATATTGAAAACTTGACTTTATTCTGCGTTTCAAAATTGAATTTCGTTAAGCAGAGAAAAATATTGTTTTATTGAAACTTGAAATTCCTATAAATAATATTTTACAGTTTGCTGTTTGAACGAATTTTCTTGAAAAAATGATTTTACTAACGTTCTTCACAGTACTTTGTTTAATAAACTGTTTTTTGCCTGCTAATGGTAAGGTATCGGTAGTCACAATTCAGAAGTGCACAAGATCCTTAGATGTGCAAGAGCAACAGAAACTTTTTTCTACAGAAAGATTTGAAAATATAACTCGAGAAATTTCCGATGCTTATCGAATCCAGGGAGGATGGAGAATGTGGAGAACTGATAAAAGATTTCGAAGATTTGCAATAGTTGTTCAAAATACAAATCAGTCCTATTATTTGACTGTTGTTAATGGTCGATTTTCACTGAAGCTGTCAACACAACCGGAAACCCATAGCAACGAAAACGATAGCACAGTCTTCCGATTAACTAGATCGCAGTTAGACTCTGATATAAAATTGAAGCATGAGCTCAATGGATTGTACATTGGCAAAAACTTTATTCTTACCAACATTAAAGAAAACGCATGTGTGAAAATTACTAAACGACGTACAATAAGATAAATATTTTTTGTAGTACATTCACTTTTATCAGTTTTCGTAACTCATCATCGCTGTATATTCCAATATATTTTATCGAAAGTAGTTTTACAATAAGTTACGAACAGCTTTCGAAATACTTTATCATTTGCTTTTTGCTGATGTTTATATGGAATTGAGAGAAGTGTTTAAGAATTCAATTTTATTATTCTAAAAGTAACGCTAGCGTAATATTATTCTAATTTTGTTTTGCTTCATTGAAAATAAATAACTTCCAACATACTTTATTGTACTTTATCATGACGTAACAGCAGCGTTTGGATCAAATAAAAAACAAAACCCAGTCGTCTTTTTGACTAAAATAATTTTTGGTATCATTTGCTAAATAGCAATATAAATCTTCAAGTGGCAACCTTCCCGTGGATTGTTGTTATGCAACGTGGTCGAGTAATAAGGGAAGCCGTTTCAATGCAACCATGAACGATGCAGTCTCGGTTCAACTCCTGCATTTGTCATTTCCTTATTTCCTCGAAATGTACCCCTCATCATTTTCTTTACTTCGTGGTTTTCTTAGGCAGCTTAAATTACAATTGTATTACTTTACAAAGTTTAAAAACAAATTTATAGTTTCCAACTGGACAATCATAACTCGGCATTTCAGATGACCAATCGGGGTGACGCATGATAGCTGCCCAAGGCTTAACTTCCCAGTTGTCGTGCAAGTTTGGGAATGACGTGATAACTCTAGCTCATGCATATGCAAAATGAAACGAATTTCGGGCAAGGATCTACGTATGAAAACATGAGGAATAGATTTTGAATTTATTTTATTTTACTTTCGAACCTTGCAAAATCAAATCGCCATTTTTGAGTTTTAAGAAAGATCATTGAAACACAAGCTGACATCTAGTTTTTGAAACTTTTGCATTTTTCGGCGTCTGCTCACCTCTGATTTCAGTATTGATGTATTGCAAATTGTTGGTGACGAAATTGTTACCAAAACTCTCGCTTGATATCTGGCTAGGTTTTCGACTTTTCATTGTCACAGACTCTCACATGTTATTTATAATTCTAATCTTAACTTTATGAACCTATTGTTGATTTTCTATGTTTTGCGATAATTTATAAGCTTTTTGATTAGACGTCATCTTTTCTATTGTTACTTAGTAATTGCATAATCGGTATATCTCCGTCCATGTAATTTATTTTGTCTGCAAGTTGTTTTTACAAGAGAATATAAAGATTCGTTTTACTGTTTCATTCGAAGCACGTTGACAGCCATTGCAACGTTTTTCGCACCAGCGATGACGTAGTTTTTGTCTAGAGTAGGTTATAAGTATTGTAGTTCAAGATTGTATGTTTTATTCCCAAGTCAAGAAAATCCAACTGATTTAATTTTTTGCTAAAAAAAGTTATCGTTCGAGTCAAGCATTAAAGCATTCTTGTTATTGTAAGGAAAAGATGCGAGAAATCTGGGGGTAGTGATTAAATGACTTTTGTCCCTTCCTACCCCTGCATCACATCTTTAATAGTGCTCTTTGATTTGATATATATGGCTTATTATCAGTTTGTTTTAATTTCAAAATGTAAAATTATTGTTTTTTTTTTTGTGTTTTAAGCGGTAATTTATTGAAAAGATTTGATGCAAATAAACAGATCTCTCTCTCTCTAACAAAGTTTCTTTTCGATATCACTTGCGCCTGTAGCACGAATGCATTCATAAACAAAAGATCTCTTTATTGTTTTCACTTACCGAAGAGGAAAATACAAATTGATATATTTATATATAGCTTCATTCCATTAGCCAGTGCTTCTTTTTGCGCTCTTTCAAACATAATGCGGACCGAACACTCGTTAGGGTCGGCTTTGGCAAGAAAAATTATCTAAACTTTACAAATTCCTTTGCTATTTTGTTTTCTGAAAAGTAGCAGGCATGCTCGAAATGGTAGTAGTTTAGGGCGCAATGAAAAAATATAAATTTTTGAATTTTACTATGTCGCTTAGTGCCTTGTTTCTATGGCCAAGATAAACGTCTAGACCAAATTTTGCGTTAAAATGAGCTCATCTTCTTTACCGACTTTTTATGTCAATTTTTGGCTAATTTTGCTTATATATACACCTAGTCTAGTGCAAAGCGCTGGTAACTGTAAACACTAACCGACTTTTAAGTATGAGAAACAATTTTATTCAAACACTGCGATGTCTTAGCATTAATAATTGTTATTATTTCTCAGTTAATAATTGAAGCTGAAATGCTTCTTGATTCTAAATGTAGGCATAATCCGTCTGCTGCTGAGCCGCTGCCTAATGTAACCAACTCGTGCCTTGTAGCCTGCCACCTCTGTGCAAGCTTCAGTCATGACCCGAATTCCTCTCTCAACTGACTGAGTGTGGTTTGGCCACTTTGGAACACTCAGCGGTTTTTCAAGGATTCCTAAAACTTTCTCATCACTGAGGGATATCAAAAATGGAGGCTCAGTTTTCAGTTCAGTGTCCCAGTCAATTATACAGTATGATGGTAATTCGTTGCGTGAAACTTCAGCTTTGGAATGATTACTTTCCTGATGTTCTTGGAAGGCATGTCATGTGTCTTTTCTATCGCTTCTGTATCCTACTCCGCTTCATTATCTATTGGTATAAGAAAATCTTCATCAATGTGGGGACTTTCATCATCCTCTTCAACTTTAGGAAATGCTTCATCTTTAGCGTTTGATATGTATTGATCCCTTAGCTTCCTAATTTTATTAACAGCTTCTCTTTTGACTGCTTCATCTCTATCTGTACACATGGCAAGCAGGAGTTGGTCTGGATAAACAAAAAAGGCATTTCTTTGCACCACCTCCTTCACAAGGTTTATCTCCGTGTTGTTCAGATGTTTCAGCAACTGCAAGCATACAAAAGTGTTGTGCGGACCATCTGTCATGTACGAATGTCTCTTGATCTGGAACCACATTGACACAGAGAATTTCACCACCATGTTAGCGATCCTCTGAAGTTGGTTACTTGGTTGAGCAGTGGCAACATATACCCTCAACACTCTGCTCCAGAGAGTGTTCCACCTAGACACACAGGGAGGAACAGGTCCAATGGCTGCGAGATCATCATCCATTTTCCCTACTATAGTCGCAATCCACATTCAGTACAAATATTTTTCATCCCAAGATAAATCTATTACCTGCAAAAAACAAACATAACTGATAAGCAGCATGGTTAAGTAAGCTATGCTAAGACTCAGCAAAGTCAAAACAAACGCTTGTAAATCAAACAATAATAATTTACCTCTACCTCGGACAAAAAACGGATAATCAGAAAAGGTGATTGGCTGGAAGTCAATGACAGGAAGGTCTGACACTGGCTCTTTTATCTCCTGACCAATCCTTCCTCGCCAATTCTCCGGACCGCTGGGTTTGCCATCGTAATAGTAAAATATTGCCCGGAATGGGAGCTCATCACCGTGGAGCTGACAGATGCTGTAATGCAGTGACCGGGCGAGCAGCATCTCCAGGTGATGGAAAACACCTCTGTTTGGTCCCGTATTGACACGGCTACCGTCACAACCAGCAACATATAGTAACTGATTTGTCAACTCGTGCTCAACCAGAAAGCCATAGATGGGTCGAGCTACCACCTTCCCATGCCCAGTTTTGGGGGTCACATGAGTTAAATAGTCGTTGCCAGGTTCAGTCAACATACCGTAGTGATCATCTACTTTTATCGTTGGATTCCATTTTCCTGTTTTATTGTTTTTTACAAGAACTCTGGTCATGGTTTTCTTTCCATCAAAACATAAAGATGAATTCCTTTAAATTTGCAAGCTCTGCTTCCCGTCTGTTCTCTCTGCATCGCCTCCTCTCATCTCCCAGTTTCTGTGGTCCAATAACTTGACTCTTATTGACTTTGGTTATGATAGCGTAATCAACCAGCGTGGCCGAGGCTATGGCAGCACCAGCATAGATTGAAACACTATATCTATCGCAAACAGAAGCAAGAGTAGGAAGTTTAATCATGTTTCTTTTGGAACTGTTGTCTGATATGTTCATTTGAATATAATCTTCGTCTATTTTGCTCTTGTTGTTGTCGCCTACCTCGTAAGCATTTTATCAGAGAAATCAAGCTGCACTTGCTCCTGCCTGACCTCAGCTTGAACTTTTTCTATTTCAGTAGCCACCTCCATTGCCTCGTCTCTTGCCGCCGCTTGGGCCCACATTCTGCTAACATTTCTGTGGATGTCAGCAATTATCATCTTCCGGGCACAACGCTGGTCAAGCAAAAACTGGATCTCACGCTTAGGAACCTTCACATCACACTTACAAGCAAAGTGGAATTTATCACAGTCCTTTGCTTTGCAGTGCACCAGAGTTGCCAGGTGTGGCTAATTTTAGCCATTTTAGCTAATTTCAGAGGTTTGCTGGCGTTGCTGGCTAAAAAACAATATTCTTATTAGCCATTGCATTTTTGGCTAATTCTGGCTAATTATGACTTCACTAAGTAACTAGATCAATGGTTCGCAACCGCGCTGTGCCGCGAAGCGATGCCCTTGAGGCATCAAAAATTGTGTTTAGCTTTTTGGCTTTTTTGGCTTAATATTTTGGCTTCCAAGTGCAAAGTAGCTATGATTTCGGGAAAAAATTGAGAGATTATAGACAGATTTTAAGTAAGGACCTTTTTTTTGAGATCACCATGATTTTAGGAAGAAAATTGAGAAATCATCGACAGATTTTAAGTGTAGACCTTTTTTTTTTAGAGATCACCATGATTTTGGGACGAAAATTGAGAAATCATTGACAGATTTTAAGTGAAGACCCTTTTTTTTTTAGAGATCACCACGATTTTGGGACGAAAATTTAGAAATCATCGACAGATTTTAAGTGAAGACCTTTTTTTTTTAGAGATCACCACGATTTTGGGACGAAAATTGAGAAATCATTGACAGATTTTAAGTGAAGACCCTTTTTTTTTTAGAGATCACCACGATTTTGGGACGAAAATTTAGAAATCATCGACAGATTTTAAGTGAAGACCTTTTTTTTTTTAGAAATCACCATGATTGGCTAATTTTGGCTAATTTTTTACTGAGGCATGGCTAACAGTGCTTTAAACTGTCTGGCAACCCTGCAGTGCACTTGGAAACAAGAGACAAATGGACACGTGCAACTACCAACGTCAAAGAATTCACCCATTTCCATTTTGAACTCGTTTAACTTGACAAGATTTCGCTTGTTTTTGTAGACCAGCAGACCTTTCTTGTACAATCTTTTCAATTTATTTTCAATAGTTTTTTGATCCAACAAAGGATTGGTTAATCGATCTCCAATTGCCCTAGCCCATATTGCAAAAACATCTAAAGCAGCTTTCTTCACAATCTCATTCACATCTGAAAACCTTCCAGCCTCACATTTGTACCTCCAACAATTTCTTAACACTTCACCATTAAGTGGAAGTTTGTGTACAGGAAGAGGATCTGCTTGCCCAAACACAGCATGCTCTGTGCCTTTCCTGGTTATTCTCTTTCTCTTAGTCATTACTGCTATATTCTTTACAAATTAGTTGAACTCTAAAATATTAATACACTATTTTACTTCAGAAGTGTCAAAACTATACTACATTTTATTAAAACTTGTAAAAGCATGCGTGACAACTGACAGCACTGCATTACAAAAAAGTGCGACACAAAGCAACGATATTCTGACAACGGCTAACAACTGTAGGCTATGTCACAAAAAAACCTGAAACAGGTGAACGGAAAGAGATAACTCAAAAATATTACAGCAGAACAGTACTGAAAAATTGAGCGAAACAGCGAACAAGCGACATGCTAATTGGCACTGAGCCAAGAACGTGGCTGATACAATGTCATTGCTTTAGTATAGTCTCATAAAATTGCGTCAAGTGTCAATTTTCAGTCCAAAAGTCGGTAGGCAAAACCTACGTCTATTAGCCTAAAATTTGGTGTGCGGCTTTCAAATGAAATGTACAGCAATGCATCAAGTCACCACTTTAATCTGACAAAAGTGTTCCCTATAGTAGTTTCAAGAAAACTTCATGTAACTGAAGACGATCAAAATAACATTGCTTTTTGACTTCAAAAAAGAAAGAAATCATTCCCGATTCGCTGTCTGCTAGGGCTTCTTGTATTTTAGCTTGGCGTTCACTGCACAAAACACATTTCGAATCGAAGTGGTATCTGTTGCGTTGTGCTTCGAAGAAGACAGTGATAACCTTGTCTTCTTTAACTTTTGTTTATCAATCGTAGACATCGGTATGCTGTAAGTTGCGAAAATCATTATTGTGACGCAAACGAATAATTACAAGGAATTTTTTTCTTATACTGTACAACTATTGCTCAATAGCAACTCTAATTTTACACACACCGACAGATGTAGAAAAAAACTTGTAAATTGTTTTTAGCAAACAAGTGTTTTTTATGTCTAAATGCAAATAATGCGTTTTAGTTTGTTGAAACAACCCATTGTTTTTTCAAAAAAACGGATACACTCTACGTTTAGAAATATTAATTTAATTACCAAAGCGTATGTTTTTTTGTTTGGAATAATTTAAAGTACAATTTGAAACTTTGAAAAATTCTTATATTCTTAAATTCTTTTGAAAGCTATTTTTTAAAAACTTGGTTTATAAACGTAATTCGCAGCTAATATCTCGAATTGTTTTGCAACGAGTTATGGAGAAACATAGTTTTTGATACCGATCTTTGTGGAAATCCATTAGTGCTTTTCAAAAACTATGTAAAAAGTGATAAACATTATCGTATTCAAGAAAAAAGCAGACGAATTGGATGAAGATTTAAGAATAAAAAATAAAGGTAAATATACGTCGTAGTTAAACATTCTACAACAATAACTTTATTGGTTTTAATATAATTATAACAAAATGGTTACATTTTCATTTTAATGTTAGAATGTAAAAAATTTTCGTTACAATTCGCAAAAAATTTTGGCTGCTTCGAAACGAATTCGTTCGTTTTCTATAAAACTTCAAAAAATTTTATTTTGTCAGGAACAATAAAACTGACAAAATGTAAAATTACAAAGCTGACCATATGTTTTTTGTGGGTGTTCATAACCAAAACAACGAATTAGAAGTGAAAAATAAACGAAATGATTTAATAAACTCGAGAAATATCGAGTGTGATGACGCAAACAATCTAGGTAAATTGCCGTTAGTGTGCGCCACATCGCATATCTTGACTGAAAAGTAAGTAAAAAAAATTTTGTTGATGGTTCATGTCTTGAGAAATAGTTTTATGACTATACGAATTTGGAAAAAAGTGGTAGACGACAATGACGTTGTTTTAGTTGCCGATCTGTGGTCTGCAGCAAACTTTTCAAAGATTTTGCTTAAACAACGAAGATTTTCTGCGTATAAAACCAAATATTTTATAAAACCAGTAAAATTCATTACAAAATGTAGTTCAGGTAATTTGTGCGCTTTTTGTAAATTACAACATTTACCTAATATTTTTATCTAAAGGCAAACAACATTTTATCTAGAAATTGTGATATAAGAAAGTTTTATAAGCTGAATTTTTTAAAAAGTCTAAAAAGACAATGATAGGTAAAGACAAGGGATTATTTTGTTGAAATGTACGGTACAGTTAAAATCATCCCTTTAAGTTAATACGTCTACATTTCTTAAAAACAGGAATCGTGGTTTCTAGAATAACAAAGCGTAGGTGTTTTCAAAGCAATACACAAGTTGGGACTTAAGTTCACTGATGAAAGTATGTGCCAAAAGCAAAGTGGGTGGCACCATATATTTTTTTACTAAAATAATGTCAAGTAATTTTCCTGTTATTGCAAAATTACATGTTGAAAAGCACTTGAGAAACGTACTGTTTTTGTCCATAGGCATACTCAAGGAAAGTTTTTGGGGGTTAAAATCTCCTCCTTGAAGAATGGTGATCAGAGATATGTACTTACGCGTATATGACATATTAACGACAAGTAGGCTATGCTACATGATGTAGGCTTATATCGTTTCCGCGCTTTGTTTTTTTTTAAACTTTATTAGTAATTTTATTAAAGATGGTTCTTTCTGTCGCCACAATTGCGTCAAAGTTTGCTAATCTGATTAAAGCTTTCATAACTGAAAAACATTTGAACACATAAAGTCAGGTCTTCTGTGCTTCACTTTTGCTGGACGAGTTTATTGTTTCATCATATTGTTTTATTATTTTATCATATATTATCATAATCTTTTGATTTTATCATCACTATTTTTTGATTTTATATATTATTATTTAACTCGTATATTGTTTTATCATAATTCTTGCACATGAGACCCATTTCTACTCCGCTGTAGGCTACATTGCTATGAAAAGTGAAACAAGTGCTAAGCATCTAAAGAAGATTTTTAAACACAATTGGACTAAACGCCTATTCTGGAAGAACAAAACCAATAAATTGAAAATATACACAAATTCAACAAAATTGGTTCTTCATTTTTACAACAACTATTTCAATAAGCTAATAGATTAGTGGTTTTCAATGTTTAAATCGTATTTTTCCCTTTCAATACTTTAGATACTGCCATTTCCCAAAAATATATGACAAAAAGCTTGTTAGAAAAACTTCTTTTTGTTTTAAGTAAAAACTTTTTGTTTTTGTTATAAAATGAAGCACCCTTGTCTTACTTGCAAGCTGCTGAGATTTCTGTCCAATAAGCACATAACTACAATGACCATGGAGCTTGTCACAAACAAAAGTTTTACTACTAACACTGAAGCAAGCGAAACAAACACCGCCGTAAAAAAATGGCGTTTCCCGGGGATCGGTATTGGATCCTCTTCTTTTTAACATTTATAAGCTTCGCGTGATCTGCCTTCCACAATCTTCATAAAATGTTTGCTTATGCCACCGATATAGCATTGCTCCACTCTTCAATGACTTAAAAGTCAAGACATGACTGCAGCTTCTATGTATCTCCAAACCTAGAAGTTAAAACTCAATCTTTGAAAAATGGTAAAAGCGGCCTTTCATTTAAATAACTGAGAAGCCAAACGTGAGCTAAAGGCTGGTAACAGCAATAAACTTTTATCATTTTTGTCTGGTCCCGACTTAATTTAGAGTAAAACTAAACAGATTGCTCATATTACGTGACCATTTTGTGTTATTGCGTAAAAAATTATCTTCAAGCGTAACGCTGCTGAGGTGACTTGCCGAGATGAGTTGCTAGGCCAAAACATTCTGTACAGCTGCCATGTCTTTGGTCTACTCTGCAGCTGAATACTGCGTGTCAGTCTAGTATCGCCCAGTGTACAAATCATCATCCAGGCTTTGTGCTTTCATACCCTTTACCTGTACCAGGCTTGTTGGAATAAGCTGCTCTGAAAAGCTTTGGTTAAGATTAATTGCCTGCAGACTGGTGTTGTGCGATTCCATTCGTCCATGCACAATGGGTCTCGTTCTTTTATTGGATTGCGAGTGAATTTTATCGGATATTGAACAAACCGAAGACCACGTCTTAACAGCGTGCCCCACAGCCTGCATTGAGCATGACATGAAGTGCGCGGTCTTGTGTTTCTTGACGAAACCCGATGCTGGCTAAGAACTATCGCTGCCAGCATCTGATCCGGACAATACAACTGTCTGGGGTAGTAAAAGTATAAGCCCTCGGCCCCAGGTCTGTTTGTGTTTAACCCAGAGTTGATGGCCTTCCATACTACAACCAGTTGCAACAACAACAACAACAACAACAACAACAACAACAACAACAGCAACAACAACCTTTTTTTGGTCTTCACTTTTTTTCCTTGCAATTTTTTCTTACGATCAGTATCTAGTATAAAACAAATAAGATTGCATCCATGTGAAGATTAAAAAAATGGTCTTCACTTTAGTGAAACAATTTTTATGAGCTGTCAAGGTGCAATTATAAAGAACGTGCCATCTGGTGCCAGGTTTTGTATCAGTGAATAATTTTGAGTCAACTTACATTTTATTTAAATTCCTCCTCCGACAATTATTTCTTCTTACAGATTACAAACTTCTTCCTAGGAAGCCAAGTAGCTCACTTTGAGAAAGAATGAGCTAGTTAATTTCAGTTGCAATACAGAGTGCTCGAAAAGGCAGTTAGAGCTAAATATTTTTAAATCAAACTATCATGGAATTAAAATATAATTTATTAAAAAACGCAATAGTCTGTTTCACTCAAGTGCGATAATCATTTTATTAAAATTCAATAAGTGAATACAAGGTAAATTACGCACATACGCACAAGCTTAACAGACGCATATTTTTTATAAGATGAACCTAAATAGTCTAATTAGTTGGAGGTACTTTCCAAACAAATAATTTTGGAATAAAAACGGTTTTATTTTGTTTTTAAAAAAAATATAGCTTGAAAACTCTTAAACAAATTTTAACCGATATTTAGAAAACTACATTGTTTTCAAACGACTAATCTATTGTTTCGCTTTTAAAGGCCGTTTCCACTACGAGTGTGGAAAAGATTACACTGGTAAACAAAAAAAATTTTTTTTCTCGCATGGACTTTGAGAACGGAGTTAGGGTAACTTTGGGGTGCTGAATCCGAATCTAAGCTCAGATTTTCTCTATCACATCACGTTTTTGTGCAATTTGCATGTTTTTTAGTGCTGCATTGTGTGAAAGTTGCTCATTCGCTCGATGTTTGATGCCATTAATCAAGGACAAAAGCAACTTCAAAACCATAGTTTTTAAACCAGTTTTGCAAAATGGGAAAAAAAGCCATAATATTGTTTATGGCGCCGGAAAGTTGTGAGAAACTCAACTTCTTATTTCGATGTTGGATACGAGAACTAGCCATAAAATTACAAAAATTGCACTTTGCCGGCAAGGTAGTAAGGTTAAGAAAGGTTGTTCTTCTGAAAGATATGTTTGTTTGTATCAGTAATAGTTTCTAAACAGGAGTGCTTGTTAATATGTTACAGGTTCAGTAATATTTACAGTTCAATGTTTTTAAAGCTTTTGTTCTGTTTCATCTTACGTTAACATGTTTGTGACTTCCAAGCGAAGAAAATGCTGCAATGACCCAGATATTTTCTGTTATATCTGTGGTTGTTTTACTTTACCACCTTAAAGACGTAATATCAATAGTTTTATCAAAAACATTTACCCTTGCTTATTTTGGAGTACCGCTTGGTGACCAGGACAAAAGTTGGACGCCTCACCAAGTTTGCACAACGTGTGTCGAAACACTGAGATCCTGGTCTCAAGGAAAGAATGCGAAGCTCAAATTTGGTGTGCCAATGGTATGGAGAGAACCAAAAAAACACGTGAATGACTACTGCTTCTGCCTCGTATATGTCAAAGGATTTAACAAAAAAAACAAGCAACACTTGCAATACCCAAACATACATTCTGCTATGCGACCGATTCCCCATAGCGATAAAGTACCTGTACCCATTTTCACCAAGCTTCCGGACATTGATGAGGACCAACTTAGGTCTTCCACGTCTTCAACCAATTCTGATGATGATGATGAAGAACAAGATATAGCGCACGAGGCATAGAATACTGGCCGAGTTTCTTTGTATATTCAGTCTGAATTAAATGATACGAGATTTAAATTTGCCAAAGCAATCCACTGAAGTGCTGGTTTCCAGACTGCAGGAAGAACATTTTCTTAAAGCTGGTACAAGTGTTTCATTTTATCGTAACCGGGAAGAGAAATTAAAAAAGTACTTTCAGTCTGATGGCCAGCTTGTTTACTGTACAGATGTTGAGGGGCTTCTTCTTGCTATGGGTTTGTCTGCATATCGTTCAAATGACTGGAGACTTTTTATTGATAGTTCAAAAAGACGCCTTAAGTGTCTCCTGCTCCATAATGGTAACCAGTATGGATCCATCCCTATAGGACACTCTGTCACTCTGAAGGAAAACTACGAAAACATCACGGTTATGCTTAAAAAACTGAAGTACTGCGTTCACCAGTGGTTGATATGTCTGGATTTAAAAATGGTGAATTTCCTATTAGGTTATACCAAATATCCTTGTTTTTTATGCTACTGGGATAGTAGAGCCAACGAAGAGCATTTGAGTAAGAAAATAATGGCCACCAAGGAATACAATAAAACCTGGAGAAAAGAATATCGTCAATAACCCCTTGGTTGATCGGAAAAACATCATTTTGCCGCCACTACACATAAAACTTGGACTAATGAAGCAATTTGTCAAAGCACTTGATCGTTCTGGAGACTGTTTTGAATACATTTGCTCAACCTTTCCTGGCCTTAGCGAGAAGAAAAAAGCAGGGATATTTGATAGCCTCAGATCAGAACATTGCTCAGGGACCAGTATTTTGTGACTACAATGACTGTCGTTGAGGCTCGAACTTGGAAAGCATTTTTTCTAAAGTGGTCCATCACTTCCTTGGTAATAAAAGAGCTGACAATTATATAGAGTTGATGGAGGAGCTTCTTCTCAGCCTACAAGACCTTGGGTGCCGAATGAGCATTAAAGTGCACTACTTGCACACCCATCTCAGCGAATTTCCCGCGAATCTTGGCGACGTTAGTGAGGAGCAAGGAGAGCGTTTCCATCAGGATGTCAAAGTGATGGAAGAACGTTATCAAGGTCGATGGAACTGCAACATGGTGGCAGATTACTGCTGAAGTTTGATGAGAGATGTCCCTTACGCAGTTCATAAAAGATTAGCAACAAAAAGAAAATTTTTGATGCCATAATGTGATTTCGTTTGTATTAACTATGCGTTGGATTTGTGTACAGTCGTACTGATTGTTGCGATGTGACAGTGTTACTTTTTCGTATATTTTTTGCTTGGTTTTGCTTAAACCTGCTAATATAATTTTGTGAGAATGACACAAAACGAAAAAACTTAGATTTTCATTGATGTCGTACTTGTGCTGAGCATAATGCTCCAGATTGTGTATTTTTAATATGTTTCACATATTTTCTATTTATATATGATGTGGTCAATAATACACAAACACGGTTCAAGATTACAAATAGCTTTGAAAAGTCATTTTAAAGGAGATGCTGCCTTCTATTGTAAACATTATTCTACTTAAGGGCACCTAAACGCAACATAAATTTTTTAATTTTTGGCAAAAATTTACAAATTTTTTATAAAAAATTAAGTTTTCATACCTCAAAAACGTGACGTGATGAGCAAAAACTAACACCAAATTTGGATTCAGCGCCCCCAAATTACCCGAAATCAGTTGAAAAAGTTCATGCAAGAAAAATCGTGTTGACCAGTGTTATTCTTTGCTTGTTTTATTGATTTCTTTGTTTTGCTTAGCGCTCGCTTCAATTTTAAGAGCGAAAAGATCAACAAAAAAAAAGAAAGAATGCTCTTTTCCACGCTCGTAGTGGAAACGGACCGTAAAAGAAAAAATTAGGCGAAATGAAAACAAAGATCAGATCATTCATTTATTCATTCATTTTTATTCTCAATCATTATTAAACAGTTTTGCACAAAAATTATAAATACTAAAAAGATCAAGAAAAGGAAGAAGCAGCACAAGGTCAGACGTTAAAACATGCATAAGATAATTAGAAAGTGAAAGTACAAAACAGTAGAAAGCATGGCTGCAACTCCTTAATCAGATAAAAATGTAAGAAATGAGAAAGAAAAAAGAAAATATAATAATAATATTATCAAACAAATTGAGAGATTGAATAACCAGTGCATGACTAGTCTGCGTAATAATGATGGGTGGCACAAATAGCCAAGATGTAAATTTAGCTCAACTGAGCAAGGTGAGTGAAGAAAAACCACCGATAAAACGAAACCTCACCAGTTCCGGAAACCTTTTCTAAATGCATCTGGTGACATACAAATAATAATAATAAGAATGAATACATACAAAAAAATTACGAATTTATAAATCAAATAATAAGCAGATAATGACGATACTGAAAATAACACAACGTAACATAAAAAAGCTATTATGCTAGTCGAAGTTGATGGATAAAAAAATCATGTATGATAAACATAAAAAATATGAAAAAATAAAAAATAAAAAATTTATATACATATATATATACATATATACATATACGTATATATACAGTACAAGGTTAAAAGCCCTACAGACTGTTTCACCCATAAAAGGGATCATCAGGGGTATCTAAAAAGTAAAATAAAATAAAATAAAATAAAACTGCCAGAAAGAATAGAAAACAATAGAAAAAACTGAAAAAACTTTAAAAATTTTAAAAAATTATAAAAAAAAAAAAAAATATTATAGAAAAAAAATTTTTTTAAAAAGGTTTTAAACACTGTAAACGCTTATTAGGTCGGAACATCCCAACACGGACTCTGCTAAACTAAACTGATAAAGATCGGCAAGAAAACACGAAAAAAGGAAAAGCGCGCGAAAGAAAAATACAAATATTATTTCAAAAATTAAAGATTTAAAAAGGGGGTTCAAGTATCGGCTAAGGTAGAACGTTGTACGCGGCGAAAAAAAAAAAAAAGAAGAATGAAAGAAAATCACAGTTTAAGTTTGGCGTTAATCAATTTATATTTATTTTTATGCCGACACTTATTGATCAATTCGGTTCGTTTGTTGAGCAGAGCGTCATCATTTGCAGTTAAGATTTCGTATTTTTCTGCCAGACAGAGGTTGCATACTTTGCTCCCGTGTTGGTAAGGTGTTGCGTGGCAAATAATTTTCCAAGAGATAGTAGGATTTATACCAGAATCTTTGCAGGACCAAATAAATTTCGAAAGTTCTGTTGCGTTTCTTTTGGAATTCGAATTGAAGGAATGGTTATGGTTATAGAATCTTGCTTTAAATTCGGTTTCGCATAGTCCGATATAGTTCTTGGATTGCTTTATCTCGGCAGTTGCCATTCAATGGGCATGACGGTTTATACCTGCAGTTACAGGGTTTAAATTCTGGTTTGCCGTTGTGGGACTTAAGGAGCTTCTTGTTGTGAGCTGAGAGGATGTCTGCCATATTGGGGGTACAGCTGTAGCTGAGTTTTACCACATTCTTGTTGCAAATTTTATGCAGCCTGTTTGAAGGAGGGAAGTGTTTCCGCAGGAGATGGAAGAAGGCTTTCCCGATGTTGGTGGAAACCCGGCTATTATATGGAGGATTAAACCATATAACTTTTCTTTCTCTCTGTCGGCGTTTGTTCTTTTCTACTGCACGCTCAAAAGGGAGCGGCTGGATCTTATGTCCGCTTTGTTTGAGCGCCTCCTCATACGCAGGTAACGAACTGCTAAAAGCGTCGACGTCGCAAGAAATCTCGGAAATGCATTTTACGATCATATAAGGCAGCTTTTTAGTAATCGATGGTGGATGATTGGACTGCACATTGATGTAAAGGGGCTGGTCGTTTGGTTTTCGATACGGCCAGTATCTGCCTGTGCAAAGGTTCAGGGTAACGTCGAGGAAGTCGGTTTGTATAAGGTTGGTATCAACAGTGACTTTAAGTTGATGGTGTTGAAAAAATTGTGTCACTTTTTTTCTCACTCTTTCGGCGTCTGGACCCGAAGTGTTACGAAGGATGGCAAGGCCGTCATCTCGGTACAGGCCGACAGCCTCTTTACCAAAAATCTTAGCAAGGTGGTGTAAAAGATACAGGCCGACCAGCTCGCAAACCTCTGCACCGTCAAACGATCCCATTGCAACATCAAACTCGGCTCCCGACTTTTTCATCCATAGATCGCCGTCGCAAAAAAGAAGTGATTTGCGAGCGTGCATGATGGTGTTTATGGCTTCATCATTAATGTTAGCATAATCGTTAGCAAAATTGATGGCATCGGTAAGAAGCTTTTCGGTAATCGAGGGATAAAATTCCACAACGTCAAACTTAAGAAATTTGCAATTGGGTTTATCTGAAATAGCGTTGAACCAATTGAGAGTAGAGGCGGTGTTGCGCCATTGGTTTAAGCCAGATTGTTTACGCACGGAAACGATGATAGAATCCAAGAGTTGTTTACTGATCTTGCCTATTT